>CM065693.1:47961816-47975467 GCA_017654935.2 Phymorhynchus buccinoides
TAGCCGTATTTACCCCAGCAGCATAGCCATGCCTAGCAGATGGTTGACGTAGGCCTATCTGCAACCTCGTTAGCCGTACTGAAAACTAAAACGAGTGTGTTAACGCAGAAATCTCACACACCCTACTTGATACTTTAACCCTTTCACCGCCAATGTCGCATTTTTGCACCACAATGATTCAACACCGATGTCATTAAAACCCTCGAAATCGGGGTCTGTTATTCAATGATATTGCGTTCCTAAATTTGAGCAGCAAGGATTGTTTGTATTCCAAATGTGTCACATAGGAATCGCACAATATTGCAGATGAAATCTTTTCTGTAGCCAAGTAAGTTTAATGGAAATGTTTGGCTAAAAAATGGCTGGCGGTGAAAGGGTTAAAGTGTAAATAAATCTCGCGCATGGTGTGAGATTTTAGGGGGGGGGGGGGGGGGTGATTTGCGAGCTCAATTACGCACAATCTCTACGTTTTCAGAAACCCTGCTTATTTGTCAACAAAGCACACAACCTACTGGTGATTCCTGCTGTTTTATCGGTTGACGTTTTCGTGACAGTGAGGATCTCTCACCCGTCGGTTCCCACCTCTCTGGAACCCTCAGGGAAGTGGTTTTAGAATGAAAGATTAATGAGAGAAGCTCTCACACCGGCCTCTCCAGAAGAAGCACGTCATTTCGTCACGGCTAATGGCTGCCCAGAAAAAAAGTACACTCCTTCGTGGGTGGTGGGATTGTCTGTAAGCATATCAATTATGAAGATCGCTTCTATTGACAGCCACTGCGTGCTTGGGATGTTTGGATATCATTTTGATGTTTGGAATCATTATTTTTGTTGGGGGTTTTGTCATCTGGAACGATTTGTGATCCCAAGTGGTACTTGAGATTTCGTCATAAGTTTGATTGACAGTTTGTTAGTGTTTGATGTGGAAACGTTAGTCACAGTTTAATTTAACGTTAGATATTTGTTTGACGCGTAATTTCTATCTGTCTTTTAGGGAATGAAGAAATCTTCATTATCTATGCGCCAAAAAAAGCACCGTACCGTGAATATCATTTTTTTTAAAGCTCTTTTTGTTTACTCGAGAAGAAGTTCAAAATAATTTTCTTTGTTCTCTATAATCTATTTTACATGGCTATGTCAAGCACGGGTCTGTAACCCTTTCACCGCCAGACATATTTCAGCCAAATATTTCCATTGATTTTACCTGGGTAGAGAACAAAATTCATCTACAGTATTGGGGATTCTTCTGTGACATATAAAACAAGGTCTATCCTTACTTCCCAAAACTAAGACAATAGGGTCTTTGGATAATAGACCCCAATTTGATGCCTTTTAGTGACATAGGTGTTAAATCACTGTGGTGCTAAAAATACAACTTTGGCGGTGAAAGGGTTAATTTCACAATGATTTTGGAAGAATTTGTTTGCGTTGAGGGCTTGTGTTTGGGATAATAGTCGGCATTATAGTTCAAAGGGTTGGTGTTTTTTCTACGGACATATTTTTTGCCATTCTTGTCTTTGCATTCGTCAAAACGTGAATCGCTTCTATGTCTGTGACAGAACGTTGCTGTTGCCTGTCTGTCGTTTCCGACAATGACTGCCATATAGCAGAAGGGGGGCAGCTAGCTGCTATTCCGACGGGCTGGGCTACAATTTGTTTACTTCATAGTGGAGAAGCCTTGCCCAAGGTACATCCCCGCTCTCTCGGGATCGGCCAAAGGGATTTGAGGACCCGAGTTGGCGTTGGGGAAGGTCCCCAAATGCCAACCAATCCCATGGGCTGCAGCACTAGAGCCGGTGCACCTTCCCCCCCTACTTAAAGAGTCATAGTCTTTTTAGAAAGACTAAGGTGTACTACGATATTCCAACACTGTAGAAAGTCGTATATTGTACCGCTCTCATTTACTATTGTACAGGTTAATGTCAACCAGTGACATGCTGTAATTCATTGATATATACATTTTGTTGTTGTTTTTTGTTATGTTCTTGCAATACTGTATATCGCGTTTCGGCGCAGAAATGGAACGAAATGGGCAATGATGTGCAGTCCCATTTTTGACACACACACCCCCTTCCCCCCCTCTCCCCCCAAATTTTTTTTTTAACTAACAGCATTGGACACTGTTCAATAAGGGCATTTGCCACGCGCCGGCGATCTTGAATGTCACCGAGTTGAATTTAGAGTGTTGAATTAGAAAGGTCAGCGTAACTCGGGGCAGAACGAGCGCGGGAAAATGAGTAGTCCAGTAGAGTGAACGAACACTCGTGGGGCAAATGCCCTATTCACGCAGAGAGCACCGTCTAGCGTAAGACAATTGTACCCCATTATTTTGTGGCCTCATGTCACACAATTCTGTAGCTATTTTTTGTGTGTGAAGTCATGGATGATGAAGACTGGGCATTTTTTTTTGTTTTTTTGTTTTTTTACAGACCAATGTCTAAGACCAGACAGGGCCAGACCAAATGATTCGTAAGGGGGGGGGGGGGGGCGCTGGTGTGTGTGTGTGTGTGTGTGGGGGGGGGGGGGTCCAAGGAGCTGCATAGATTCACCCTTTTGTTGGGGGGGGGGAGGGGTCCAAGGAGTGAAGAACCGGAACAAGTTTTCAATTTAGTGATTATTACGGCAAACGTTGAGCCATTTTCTTACTTTTCACCCTTGTATAAGGTACATGCTTGGGGCAGAGTGTGTGTGTGTGTGTGTGTGGGGGGGGGGGGGGGGGTGTTCTGGGAACCAGGAACCCCCACCCCCACCCCCTCCCCTAGATCCGGCCCTGGAGAATATGGGATCTGTTGGCACGACACATGCGTCAACAGTACTGCAGCACGGCAACACAAAGCTTCAGACAGTTTCGTAACTCGGACGCAGACAGACAGACTAGGCGAACAGTATACTATCTATACCTATACAATAACATTTATTTGGCGTCTGTGTGTGTGTGTGTGTGTGTGTGTGTGTGTGTGTGTGTGTGTGTGTGTGTGTGTGTATGTGTGTGTGTGTGTGTGTGTGTGTGTGTGTGTGTGTGTGTGTGTGTGTGTGTGTGTGTGTGTGTGTGTGTTTGTTCGTTGTTTAATTTGACGTCTACCCACCTTACAGTGATCTTAGACACCATAAAAAAAGAGAGAAAAAGCGTGTATGTGTATGATTATGATGCATGTGTATGATTATGATGTATGTGTATGATTAAGTGCAAATGTATGTGGTGTTGGGGGGGGGGGGGGGGGGGGGGGGGGGGGTGGGGGGGATGCATGCTACATTTTAAATTAATAAATGGGGTAAGGGGTGTGTGGGTGAGTACATGTATGATTGTAGGCCCTGTTTTAGCGAAATACTTAAACTTAGAATTATATCTAAAACGTGTGTGTGTGTGTGTGTGTGTGTGTGTGTGTGTGTGTGTGTGTGTGTGTGTGTATGTGTGTGTGTGTGTGTGTGTGTATGTGTGTGTGTGTGTGTGTGTGTGTGTGTGTGTTTTCGCTCTGTAACATGCGAACCAGTGAACAGAATCGCTTCACATTTTGTGTGGCTGTGTATCACGGTAGACAGGTGGTCCCATGTAAACATTATGACTATGCTGACCGTGACGTATGATATTGAAAACCTACCTTGACCTTGACGTATGACCGTGAAAACCTAAATTTCGTTTACGGGCAATATCTTCCACACTATTGGACTTACAGACTTCAAACTTGGTATGTATGTGCATTGACTTTTGGTAGTTCTGAATATGGTGTACCGAGCAAGGTCAATGTCAAGGTCAAGGACACAGGTAGACCTTGAAAGTTGTTAGGGTCTATAAATTTGTGTTTTAGCCATATCTTTCACATGTGTGCTTGACAGAATCGCTTTAAATTTTGTGTGGTGTTGTTTCACATTGAGTAGAAGACACCCAAGCATAAACTATTGGCGTTCTGACTTTGACCTTGAAGTTTGACCTCGAAAACCAAACATTTCTTCTTTACGCTAAATATTTAATATCCGAGCTGTATCTCATGAACTGTTGTACAGAACCCCTATAACCATATATATTCTTAGTCAGCATCACTCAACCTATTCAGATCCTGAATTTGGAACCGCCAGTACAAACCTCCATCAAGGAAGACTGACAAACCTGAAATTTCCTTTTTTGTGTTATCATGTCCAAGCTGTATCTCATGAACCAGTGAACAGAATGGCTTTAACTTTTGTGTGGTGGTCTATCACAGTGCAGGAATGGTTCCATGAAAAACTATGAACGTGCTGACCTTGACCTTGAAGTTTGACATTTAAACCCAAAATATCTTCTTGAGGCCTTATCTTTCATATCATTGGACTTGTAATGTTAAAACTTGGGACAGGGGTGAATTGACTAATGATGATTTGAAATATTGGGTACCGATGAAGGTCAAGGTCAAGGATATAGACCTTGGAGGTGTCAACTTTGTGTGTTTGGCGATATCTTTCACATTTTTTTCAGCTACAGGCGTCATATTTGGCAAATTAGTAGACTGCCTCAAGGTCATGTGTGGTGCAAAGTATTGATTATCCTAATGAGTTTGACCTTGACTTTTGAACTTACCTTTTTTACCTGTGGCTGTAGTGTGGACACTATTGGATTTACACCCACAAAACCATATATATTCTTGATCACCATGATCTCAGGAATGCAGTTGGAGACATTTAAAGTCCACTTGACCTTGACCTTTACATTTGACCTTGAAGCTGTTACATGATAACAGTCTGTCCAGATTAAAATGCCCATACTTTCAAAATCGTTTGCGTTAGACCCATATGACCATATATTTTATTCATGATCATCATCACAGCGAAAACCCAGTGGAAGACATTTTGAAGGGGCCAATAGCACAGTGATAGTGAGAGCTGAGGGGGCTCTGAAAACAAATGTTCATAATTTCAAAACCGTTGGAGTTAAAATAATAATAATAATAATAATAAGGCGCTCACA
This sequence comes from Phymorhynchus buccinoides, assembly GCA_017654935.2. Lineage (NCBI taxonomy): Eukaryota > Metazoa > Mollusca > Gastropoda > Neogastropoda > Raphitomidae > Phymorhynchus > Phymorhynchus buccinoides. The sequence goes on from CM065693.1 coordinate 47,966,753, forward strand.
TTCACTGATTCACATGCAATAGGGCGTTTGCCACGAGTGTTCGTTCACTATACTAGACTACTAACTTGCCCGAGCTCGTTCTGCCCGAGTTGCGCTGACCTTTCTAATTCAACTCTCTAAATTCAACTCAGTGAAATTCAAGGTCACCGGCGCGTGGCAAATGCTCTATTGGGCTAACATACACATTCATTCAATCATCATACAATTAGTTAGACCACTATAACCATATATATTCGTGATCAGCATGAACAGGGGAATGCAGTGGAAGACATTTTGAAGGGGCCAATAGCACAGTGAGAGTGAGAGCCGAGGGGGCTCCGTAAACGTGGACTACAGCGGGAGACACGTTGAAGTGCTATCCCGGCAACTGCTATTTCTAAAGACCTGTGCTGGGGGGGGGGGGGGGGGGGGAAAGCTATCGGCAAAGCGAAGCGAGCGCAGGGCGTAGCAACCGCGGGGCGTTGCAGCTAGTTGATAACTATACTAGTATAGGCGCCAAGTGCTCGTTAGTCAGTTGGCTGTTCCTTCTGACTAAGCAATCCGTCAATAATAGTACTCTCTGGCAGCCCGTGACTTGTGACCATTGCAGAAGATTTTTTTGGCAGGTAATGAAGGATGCTGAGAATCGGTTTGTCAGGGAAAGTTGCGTCCGACGTGGCGCTTCGCTCAAATAAAGCTCTATTTCTCTATGTTGGTATTTGGTATTTGCTATATTCTAATCACAGATACTTATCTGTGTGACATTCGGGCTGCTCTCCCCCAGAGAGCGCGTCGCCGCAAGTGCAGCGCCTACCCAATTTTAATTTTTAAATTATTTTTTTAGGGGGGCACAGGGTGAGGAGTTGGTGTGGGCACACTTGGACAATCTAGCTATCAATTTGGCCATACCCGACAGCGGGATTTCTCCCTGTTCTTACCGACTTTCAACTGCAACGGGGGATTTTTTACGTGCGCCAAGTCAAGTCAAGTCAAGTCAAGTTTATTATCAAAAAACCCTGGGGGCACAAGAAAATGTATATAAATACCATTCACATGTGCGGCATCAAACATTACAAATATTAGCTCAAAAGACTTCTGAACAGTACACATCAACATACATGGGCTCAAAAGATATTTTAGCAGTGCTCATCACCATATTATATACAGGCACATAATACCATCATACACAGATACACCACCATACACACACACACACATACATGCACACACACAGTTGCTGGAATTTGTTAGCCTGGGTGTGAGTTGCGTAAGACGTGGCACTTTGCTCAGATAAAGCGCTTCTATTCCGTGCTGTAGCCTCGAGTGGAGGTAGCGGACAGTTGAATGGCAAACTTGTCCATAATGCATAAACGTTACTACTCTTCATTAGCAACACCCTTGTGTCTAATGCAACTGAATGAAGTACGATTTTTTTAAAAATCTGAAGACCATTCAGCATGACAGCTCTGACAGTATAATTCACAGCGGGTTTTTTTGTGGTTTTTTGGGGTGTTTTTTTTACAATAAAAGGTTTAGGTAAAGATGCAGATCAGCATCCCTGCCACAGTCCTGGGCCTGTATTCACGTTGAGATAGCATGAGACTTAGCATGATGCTAACTTAGAAGCTCTTCCAATGTCCTATAGGATTGAATAGGACTTTTGGAAGAGCTTCTAAGTTAGCATGATGCTAAGTCTCATGCTATCTCAACGTGAATACAGGCCCAGGTTCATAGCGTTCTTTCCGTCTTGCCTTTATCTTCTACAATTATTGAATGCATATTTTTTTCAATTGTGTAAATGGGTACAAAATTAACGTTAAATACAGAACGATAGAGGTTTAAGAGCTCAATCTGCAGTAAGAAAAGCAAAACTGAAAAAACAAAACAAACAAACACACACACACACACACACACACACACACACACACACACACACGGAAAGAACCGAGAAATGGAGGAGGGTGTTGATCTGCATCTTTCCCCAAAGCCTTACAGTCATTTTGCTTAACGCCAAATCCACACGAGATCACTCAAGGCTGCTGGCTGCTAACAACTTTTGAAGACGATCATCGAACGTTCGCCCATGGTTTCTCCCTCTACTACGATTGCTGGTGGATGTGTGTGTGTGTGGGGGGTGGGGTGATGATGGGGGTGGGGGGGGGGGGGGGTGGTGGTGGTGGTGGGGACATGGTACCGGTAAATTGGCTGACTGTGTTGGCGCCTCGTGCAACGCCAGACGATGACCTTGATTGTAAAGGTTAACGACTCGTGACCTTATCAGTGTCCCCGTTCCCGTTGTGTTTATGTTGGGTACTGTATAATAATTATGCCCATATATATATATATATATATTATAGCAGAACAAAAACAAAACAAAAAAAAGAATGAAAACTAACAAGAAAGAATGTAGACTATTCCCAATATTTCGGCTTTTGGCCTTGGACGCGGGACAGACAGACAATATATATATATATAAATAATATAATTAAATATATATATATATTTAACTTTTGAAAGTTTTTATATATATATATATATATATAAACGTACAAGAATTGAAGAAGAAAAAAAACAACCACACCATTAAACTTTCCTCTTATATATATATAGTTTGCTTTAATAAAACTTTGTTTGTGTCCAATATATAAGTTTGTGAACCTAAGAAAGAAACTCAATAAATTTAATTTTAACTTTACGATTTGTTCTGTGTTCTGAAAAGAATAAAAGAAAATAATGTGCTGATTTACTTTTTATAATATATATATATATATATATATATATATATATATATATATATATATATATAATAACCTTGACAGTGTCCCTTGTACTCCTAGCTACTACTACCTATTACTAGTTGACCGCTTCGTGCCAGAGACAGAATCAGTCACTATACTACTGCCAACGCAAATGATGCGGATGGTGGATTGGCCCAGCTTCTATCGCTTTCTGTTTTGGGGTTGTTGCTGTCTGACGTTTGGCAACGGTTAATTGAAAGCTGGAACCGCAGCAATGCCAGAGAGGGGGTGGGGGTGGGATTGATGATGATGATGATGATGATGATTTGGGGTGTACCAACTGTGGTATTTTCTGCACACATAGAGAGAGAGAGAGAGAGAGAGAGAGAGAGAGAGAGAGAGAGAGAGAGAGGGAGAGGGAGAGAGAGAGAGAGAGAGGGGGGGGGGAGAGAGAGGGAGAGAGAGGGAGGGGGGGAGAGAGAGAGAGAGAGAGAGAGAGAGAGAGAGAGAGAGAGAGAGAGAGAGAGAGAGAGAGAGAGAGAGAAAACATGATTGTGCTGCTACAAAAAGAAAAACAAAAGCACATTCGATATTCAATACGTCTCAGAGAAGAAGAAAGAGTGCCTGACAGCATCATATTAGCCTTGTACAGTGAAACACCGGACACCCTTTTAGAAAAGCACAAATTTAGACTTTATTGTCTTTTTTCAAAAACACAACTTAACCCTTTCACCGCCAGCCATTTTTCAGCCCACAAATACCATTAAACTTACCTGAGTAAAGAAGAAAAAACCCTGCAATATTGTGAATGAAAAATAGGGTTTTCAGAGAACAGGCCCTGGTTTGATGCTTTTTGTTTGTGGCTCAAGCCACAAACCTATAACTCACTTTGTCGGTCGGTCTGTCTGTCGGTCGGTCCAAAATTGTCGCACTTCAAATCGAGGCTACACTTCAAATTGAGGCCGCTCTTTATAATGATGTATTTTAAAAGCGTACAAAATAATAAACATACGTAATACAGACACTACAACAGACACGACGAGTATGCGGTGCTTCTTTCGATGAGTATAAGTAGGATACATAGTTTTAAATGTTTTCCAAAAGATATAAAAAGTTACGAAATGGTGCAGAGATAACATTCTGGTTTACAGATTAAAATTATTGAAAAGCCAGGGGAGGTGACTCATGATTGGAGTGGTAACAATAGACTGCGTGCCACAAACAATTACGATTTCGCGCTTGTTTTAGTGACATGGGTGTTAAGCCATTGTGGTGCAAAAATGCGACATTGGCGGTGAAAGGGTTAAGACATGGCAGAAAATATTGCACCGTTAATGAATCACACAGACAAACAGACAGACCGACAGACACACACACACATATAAAATAGCATATAGTAGTAGGGGAGATTAGATCAGAAAACGATTTGCTTATCGACTGAACGTCGCTAAATCACTCCACCTGTCTGAATCGAACCTATATCCCGGTGGAAGAACGTGCTGCTGCTAATAACGGTCAAAAGACACGTTGTTATTTTTAGTCCCCGAGCCGAAGGTTCGGGAACTATTGTTTCTGTCTGGTCCGTCCGTCCGTCCGGCTATTCGTCCGTTTTTCTCAAAAGCTATTCAGTCTATCATCATCAAAATTGGTATACTAGTTTGCCAAGATGCAAGCTATCCACTGATGTATTTAGTTTTACATTAAGGTCAAGGTCGCGCCAGTTACGGGGTTCAAACCCCCAAAACACATAATCGCTAATATCTCGCGAAGTTTTGCATGTATTTCAATGCAGTTTTTTTTCACAACATTTCTTGATGAATGGTCTATAACACAGTTGTCATGACTGTTTCTGTGCGCTCGTGTGCGCATGATCGCGCGCGCTCAAATCACGGGTCCGAACCCTAAGGCTATGACTTGAACATTTCACAAAGCATTGTTGGAAACTTCATGGTTTGACTGTTGATTTGATGTAAATATTACAAGTGAACCCGTAAGCCTACACGCCACCAACAAGAACAACAAGAACTTTACAAGATGTAGTTTACAGCCATGAAATGATCAAAATAGCTTCTGTCATATCCAGCTCTGGAATTGCAAGATTACTATAATTGATACGTTAGTTAATATTAATTTTCTTTTCTTTGCCCCAAATCCACCCCCCCCCCCCTTCTACCCATCACGGTCATACTCTCTCTCTCTCTCTCTCTCTCGTCTCCTCTTTCTCTCTCTCTCTCTCCTCTCTCTCTCTCTCTCTCTCTCTCACACACACACACACACACACACACACACACACACATGCACACACGCACGCACACGCGCACACACACACACACACACACACACACACACACACACACACACACACACGCACGCACGCACGCACGCACGCGCGCGCACGCACACGCACACACACACGCACACGCGCACACACACACACACACACAACACACACAAAACACACACACACAAACACTCTTTTCCCCTCATTTTAATCCCCCCCCCCCCCCATGGCAACAGTGATACGCTAGTGATGGTCTCTCAACACACGTTAACATTTGTTACACACACACACACACACCACACACACACAACACACACACACACACACACACACACACACACACACACACAAACACACACACACACAAACACTCTTTTCCCCTAATTTTAATTCAATATTTGTTTATGTCTGTTTTGTTTTTTGTTTAATTAATGTAATTATTTAAGTCTAATTTCACCATTGTTGTGAACAGACTTTAAATTAAATCAATCAAATCAAAAACGCCACCAACACGGCTGGAAACACCCAGAGACAGAGACAGAGAAAGAGACAGAGAGAGAAAGAGAGCGGTGAGGGAGAGAGACAGAGACACAGAGAGAGAGAGCAGTGTGTGAGAGAGAGAGAGAGAGAGAGAGAGAGAGAGAGAGAGAGAGAGAGAGAGAGAGAGAGAGGGGGGGTAGGGGGTAGCAAACAGTTGGCTGTAGCACTGTGGCTCACACTTGACTACTGAGTTCCTGCACGGGTGTGCTAGCTTGCTGGCATCGCCGAGTCTTGCTTGCCTCAGTGACTGGCTGGATGGGGGAAGGAGATGCATTAGGGGAGGAGGTGAGTGGGTTTCACGATAGTGCATAGGTGGAAACTAAATTATCCCAATTGAACGGCCGTGCCTAGGCCCTTTGTGTCACAGGCCCGATATGTCCCACTTCTTTCCGGCCGTCCATCCGTCCGTGCATGCGTCCTGTTTTCAGTTCTCAATGGCCTCCCCTCTGTGTGTACAGACGACACATTCCGATTTCGGAGTAGCTCGGCGATGCTGCGAGGGGACTTTGCAGCCGCTCGGCGTTGTTCTTGTTTTCTCTTTTTTGTCTCCCCCCCCCCCCCCCCCCCCATGGCAACAGTGATACGCTAGTGATGGTCTCTCAACACACGTTAACATTTGTTACTCTTTCCCCATGGCAACAGAGTGATATATTATTATTATTATTATTATTATTATTATTATTATGCAAACAATCTTCATGACTGGCGTTCCTTTCGTAAAAATAGTTCCCCACCTTCTGGAAGTTATGTGCTTGTAACTTCCTCTTTTCTGTCACTCTCTTTGACTCTGCCTTTTCCCTTGCTTTCTATCATCTACTATCCTTCTGACTAGTGCCCCATTCTCCTCCTGCCGTTTTCCCCCAAAACATCTTCCAATCTTTGAGCCCCTCCTCCGAAATCGGAATGTGTCGGCTGTACGCAGCGGGGGGGGGGAGACCAGTGAAAACTGAAAACCGGACATGCACGAACCTTACCCACTATGGCCTTATGGCCTGGGAACGAAGAAGAAGAAGAAGAAATGACTGGCGTATCACTGGGGTTGCCATGGGGAAAGGGTGGGGGAAATGTTCGCGCGTGTTGAGACCTTAAAGACCCACCAGGTCACGTATCAAAATCACCGCGTTTCACGAGTTTCCCCTCTTACAGCTGGTAAGAAATCTTGTTTCGACCATTTATCACAAATTAATGTGGCGGTACCATAGCCGATGAGGTTTATCCGAGGCGTGGTTACCGCTACACATATCTATATTGATAAAAACTCGGGACTTTGCTGGTGTTGCACTGCCTCCGGGCATTGCAGCCAGTATTGTTCCCACCATCTTTGTATTTACAAATGTCCCATATGTGTCTATGACCGAGAGGACGTAAAACACCATTTTGCATTCATTGTTTCGACCAGTTTGTACTCCCATACATTACGTCCCCAAATTCGAAACGAAACATCATTTTAAAGAGCAGCCTCAATTTGAAGTTGGGGACATTTGTATGTGGGTCACAGCTACCCAGAAAAAAACAAGGGACTTAATGGTGGTGGGTCAGTGGGTCTTTAATAAACATTTATCCCGCCACCGTCCTTTACTGATTGACGTTCGAGTCTCAACCGAATCGACTCAATGCATCTATCGATCTTGATAAGAATGTGACTGGCTGTGTTTTAATCATTGAACCGTGGTGGTTTCGCGGGTTGCTGAGAGCATGGGAATCGCATGGTTAGGCCTATGTATTGGTTATTGGGCTTTGGTTGGATGAGTGAGTTATTGATTGATTGGTTTTCGAACGGCTTAATTACGCTGTTGACGTCCTACGCTTGAGCGGTCGCTTCTTTTTTTGGTTTGATCTCTTTGTACGCTTCATTGAAGCATACGATTTGACCCCGATGCGATACGATTGTGACGATGTCTGTGAGTCATGATTCACGTGAAATACTTCCGTCTAATTGAACAAAAAGAACTGTACTAAGTTTCATTCACGCTGGCTCCGCGACTAAGAGAATAGTGTCGTCAGTAGGTGGTGTCCTGAACTCCACCGAAGTGACTCAGCAGAAGTGCAGTGTCTCCTCGGTTGGTTGCCTCCTGACGGCCTGACATAGATTCGCTCCCCTTGGACTGCTGGTCTCGGATTCTGCGACTTGAACAAACCGGGGTGTAGCTGCGAATTGGGATTCGGAACGAGCGGCGTGGGAGCAACGCCACTGTACAGCCCAGAAGATGGGACAGCAAAAAAAAAAGAAAAAAAAAAAAAGAAAAAAAAAGTTCATTCACTATAAGTAGACCGCAATACACGAATAGAAAATAATAAAAAATATCAGGTACAAAAGTAACCTATATTATAGGTTTTTTTTTAAAATTATCAGATTCCTGTACGGGAGACTACAAACAACAGTGAACATAACTAGTAGGATTTCATCAAATTTATTTCGGGCTGCTTCCGTTTAGCGCGCACTTTGCCATTGCTATGAAACGCGCACTGTCAGTTAGCGCGCGATTTCAGGTTGTTTAATGCCATAAAACGCGCACTTCGAATGTCTGGAAAGCGCCGCCCCCCTCCCTCTCTCTCTCTCTCTCTCTCTCTCTCTCTCTCTCTCTCTCTCTCTCTCTCTCTCTCTCTCTCTCTCTCTCTCTCTCTCTCTCTCTCTCTCTCTCTCTCTCTCTCTCTCTCTCTCTCTCTGCACACACACACGCGCAACTTGGAATTTGAACAGTTATCACTCATCATAATTATATTTAAAATAAAACATTCGAACATTAATTTATCACTCATATTTATATATAAAATAAAATAAAAATAAACGTAACAGCAGCAATGACGACTGCATATTATATACTCACAGATTATTTTTTTAAAGATTGAAACCTCAGGCCGAAGTACAAGTGCGCGTTTGATAGCGCGCACTGTATTCAAGCAGCTAAATCCGCGCGCGCTTTATGGCATCAAAGTGCCCGTTTTATAGCGAGGTTTTTCTGCGCGCGTTATAGCAGTGCACGCTTTCTACCGGACGCCTTATTTCGACAGTAGAAATGCCATGCCTCAAAACGTCGAAATCGGATCGTTGTGGATCGAACCGTATGCTGTGTTGCGGGCCCTTGCGTTTGAAAGATACGAGGGCTTGTCGCGTGCAAATTTGCAGCTCGCTACTATGAGAGTGTGTATCAAAACACTATCTGAACGATCTTAGAC
>CM065693.1:47975967-47980967 GCA_017654935.2 Phymorhynchus buccinoides
GATGCAGTCCCATTTTTGACACGCACACCCACTTCCCCCCTCTCCCCCGCAATTTTTTTTTTAACTAACAGCATTGGACACTGTTCAATAAGGGCATTTGCACGCCCGGCGATTTGATTGTCACCGGTTAATTTAGAGTGTTTGAATTAGAAAGGTCAGCGTAACTTCGGGGCAGAACGCGCGCGGGAATGATCTCCATTAGAGTGAACGAACACTCGTGGGGCAAATGCCTATTCACGCAGAGAGCACCGTCTAGCGTCGAACAATTGTACCCCATTATTTTGTGGCCTCATGTCACCACAATTCTGTACTATTTTTTGTGTGTGAAGTCATGGCTGAGAAGACTGGGCATTTTTTTTTGTTTTTTTGTTTTTTTACAGACCAATGTTCTAAGACCAGACAGGGCCAACAATGAATCTTAAGGGGGGGGGGGGGGCGCTGGTGTGTGTGTGTGTGTGGTGGGGGGGGGTGGTCCAAGAGCTGCATAGATTCACCCTTTTGTTGGGGGGGGGAGGGGTCCCAAGGAGTGAAGAACCGGAACAAGTTTTCATTTAGTGATTATTACGCAAACGTTAGCCATTTTCTTAACTTTTCACCCTGTATAAGGTACATGCTTGTGGCAGAGTGTGTGTGTGTGTGTGTGGGGGGGGGGGGGGTGTTCGTAGGGGAAACCAGGAACCCCCACCCCCGACCCCTCCCCCTAATCCGGCCCTTGAGATCTGGGATCTGTTGGCAAGGACACATGCGTCCACAGTACTGTGCATGCAACGGCAACACAAAGCTTCAGTACAGTTTTCGTAACTCGGCACGCATACGACGACTATGCGAACAATATCTATCTATAACCTATACAATACAGTTATTTGGCTCTGTGTGTGTGTGTGTGGGTGTGTGTGTTGTGTGTGTGTGTGTGTGTGTGTATGTGTGTATGTGTGTGTGTAATGTGTGTGTTGTGTGTTGTGTGTGTGTGTGGTGTGGTGTGTTTGTGTGTGTGTGTGTGTGTTTTGTGTGTGTTTTTGCGTTGTTTAATTTGACTCTACCCACCTTACAGTGATTCTTAACACCATATAAAAGTAAGAGAAAAGCGTGTATGTGTATACTATGATTGCATGTGTAATTATTATTGAGTATGTGTTATGATTAAGTGCAATGTATGTGTGTTGGGGGGGGGGGGGGGGATGCATGCTACATTTTAAATTAATAAATGGGGTAAGGGGTATGTAGGTCTGAGTACATGTATGATTATAGGCCCTGGTTTAGCGAAATCTTAGACTTCGACTTATACTATAAAACGTGTGTGTGTGTGTGTGTGTTTGTGTGTGTTGTGGTAGTGTGTGTTGTGTGTGGGTGTGTGTGTTGTGTGTTTTTTCGCTCTGTACATGCGAACCAGTGAACAGAATCGCTTCACATTTTGTGTGGCTGTGTATCACGGTAGACAGGTGGTCCCATGTAAACATTATGACTATGCTGACCGTGACGTATGATATTGAAAACCTACCTTGACCTTGACGTATGACCGTGAAAACCTAAATTTCGTTTACGGGCCATGTCTTCCACACTATTGGACTTACAGACTTCAAACTTGGTATGTATGCGCATTGACTTTTGGTAGTTCTGAATATGGTGTACCGAGCAAGGTCAATGTCAAGGTCAAGGACACAGGTAGACCTTGAAAGTTGTTAGGGTCTATAAATTTGTGTTTTAGCCATATCTTTCACATGTGTGCTTGACAGAATCGCTTTAAATTTTGTGTGGTGTTGTTTCACATTGAGTAGAAGACACCCAAACATAAACTATTGGCGTTCTGACTTTGACCTTGAAGTTTGACCTCGAAAACCAAACATTTCTTCTTTACGCTAAATATTTAATATCCGAGCTGTATCTCATGAACTGTTGTACAGAACCCCTATAACCATATATATTCTTAGTCAGCATCACTCAACCTATTCAGATCCTGAATTTGGAACCGCCAGTGCAAACCTCCATCAAGGAAGACTGACAAACCTGAAATTTCCTTTTTTGTGTTATCATGTCCAAGCTGTATCTCATGAACCAGTGAACAGAATGGCTTTAAATTTTGTGTGGTGGTCTATCACAGTGCAGGAATGGTTCCATGTGTGTGTTTGTGTGTGTGTGTGTTGCGTGTGTGTGCGTGTGTGTGTGCGTGTGTGTGTGCGTGTGCGTGTGCGTGTGTGTTAGAGAGAGAGAGAGAGTTGCTTTGCATATGCACTGTTGGTGGTTGGTGTCACTCTTGAATGTTTTTTTTTGTGTTATTTGTTGATGAATAATTGATTGTAAAGCGCTTTGGGCTCATCTGAGGTAAAGCGCTATATAAATGTACTGTTATTATTATTATTATTATTATGAAAAACTATGAACGTGCTGACCTTGACCTTGAAGTTTGACATTTAAACCCAAAATATCTTCTTGAGGCCTTATCTTTCATATCATTGGACTTGTAATGTTAAAACTTGGGACAGGGGTGAATTGACTAATGATGATTTGAAATATTGGGTACCGATGAAGGTCAAGGTCAAGCATATAGACCTTGGTGGTGTCAATTTTGTGTGTTTGGCGATATCTTTCACATTTTTTTCAGCTACAGGCGTCATATTTGGCAAATTAGTAGACTGCCTCAAGGTCATGTGTGGTGCAGAGTATTGATTATCCTAATGAGTTTGACCTTGACTTTTGAACTTACCTTTTTTACCTGTGGCTGTAGTGTGGACACTATTGGATTTACACCCACAAAACCATATATATTCTTGATCACCATGATCTCAGGAATGCAGTTGGAGACATTTAAAGTCCACTTGACCTTGACCTTTACATTTGACCTTGAAGCTGTTACATGATAACAGTCTGTCCAGATTAAAATGCCCATACTTTCAAAATCGTTTGCGTTAGACCCATATGACCATATATTTTATTCATGATCATCATCACAGCGAAAACCCAGTGGAAGACATTTTGAAGGGGCCAATAGCACAGTGAGAGTGAGAGCAAGGGGGCTCTGAAAACAAGTGCTCATAATTTCAAAACCGTTGGAGTTAAATATATAAAATAAATAATAATTCACTGATACATGCTATAGGGAATAAGGTGGGCGTTTGCCACGAGTGTTCGTTCATATACTAACTACTAATTTGCCCGAGCTCTTTCTGCCCGAGGCGCTCACATTCACTGATTCACATGCAATTGGGCTAACATACACATTCATTCAATCATCATACAATTAGTTAGACCACTATAACCATATATATTCGTGATCAGCATTAACAGGGGAATGCAGTGGAAGACATTTTGAAGGGGCCAATAGCACAGTGAGAGTGAGAGCGCGAGGGGGCTCCGTAAACATGGACTACAGCGGGAGACACGTTGAAGTGCTATCCCGGCAACTGCTATTTCTAAAGACCTGTGCTGGGGGGGGGGGGGGGGGAAGCTATCGGCAAAGCGAAGCGAGCGCAGGGCGTAGCAACCGCGGGGCGTTGCAGCTAGTTGATAACTATACTAGTATAGGCGCCAAGTGCTCGTTAGTCAGTTGGCTGTTCCTTCTGACTAAGCAATCCGTCAATAATAGTACTCTCTGGCAGCCCGTGACTTGTGACCATTGCAGAAGATTTTTTTGGCAGGTAATGAAGGATGCTGAGAATCGGTTTGTCAGGGACAGTTGCGTCCGACGTGGCGCTTCGCTCAAATAAAGCTCTATTTCTCTATGTTGGTATTTGGTATTTGTTATAATATTCTAATCACAGATACTTATCTGTGTGAAATTCGGGCTGCTCTCCTCCAGAGAGCGCGTCGCCGCAAGTGCAGCGCCTACCCAATTTTAATTTTTAAATTTTTTTGTTAGGGGGGCACAGGGTGAGGAGTTGGTGTGGGCACACTTGGACAATCTAGCTATCAATTTGGCCATACCCGACAGCGGGATTTCTCCCTGTTCCTACCGACTTTCAACTGCAACGGGGGATTTTTTACGTGCGTAAAGTCAAGTCAAGTCAAGTCAAGTTTATTATCAAAAATCCCTGGGGGCACAAGAAAATGTATATAAATACCATTCACATGTGCGGCATCAAACATTACAAATATTAGCTCAAAAGACTTCTTAACAGTACACATCAACATACATGGGCTCAAAAGATATTTTAGCAGTGCTCATCACCATATATACAGGCACATAATACCATCATACACAGATACACCACCATACACATACACACACATATACATGCACACACACAGTTGCTGGAATTTGTTAGCCTGGGTGTGAGTTGCGTAAGACGTGGCACTTTGCTCAGATAAAGCGCTTCTATTCCGTGCTGTAGCCTCGAGTGGAGGTAGCGGACAGTTGAATGGCAAACTTGTCCATAATGCATAAACGTTACTACTCTTCATTAGCAACACCCTTGTGTCTAATGCAACTGAATGAAGTACGATTTTTTTTTAAATCTGAAGACCATTCAGCATGACAGCTCTGACAGTATAATTCACAGCGGGTTTTTGTGTGGTTTTTTGGGTTTTTTTTTTTACAATAAAAGGTTTAGGTAAAGATGCAGATCAGCATCCCTGCCACAGTCCTGGGCCTGTATTCACGTTGAGATAGCATGAGACTTAGCATGATGCTAACTTAGAAGCTCTTCCAATGTCCTATAGGATTTAATAGGACTTTTGGAAGAGCTTCTAAGTTAGCATGATGCTAAGTCTCATGCTATCTCAACGTGAATACAGGCCCAGGTTCATAGCGTTCTTTCCGTCTTGCCTTTATCTTCTACATTATTGAATGCATATTTTTTTCAATTGTGTAAATGGGTACAAAATTAACGTTAAATACAGAACGATAGAGGTTTAAGAGCTCAATCTGCAGTAAGAAAAGCAAAACTGAAAAACAAAACAAACAAACACACACACACACACACACACACACACACACACACACGGAAAGAACCGAGAAATGGAGGAGGGTGTTGATCTGCATCTTTCCCCAAAGCCTTACAGTCATT
>CM065693.1:47985967-47988467 GCA_017654935.2 Phymorhynchus buccinoides
CAACCGAATCGACTCAATGCATCTATCGATCTTGATAAGAATGTGACTGGCTGTGTTTTAATCATTGAACCGTGGTGGTTTCGCGGGTTGCTGAGAGCATGGGAATCGCATGGTTAGGCCTATGTATTGGTTATTGGGCTTTGGTTGGATGAGTGAGTTATTGATTGATTGGTTTTCGAACGGCTTAATTACGCTGTTGACGTCCTACGCTTGAGCGGTCGCTTCTTTTTTTGGTTTGATCTCTTTGTACGCTTCATTGAAGCATACGATTTGACCCCGATGCGATACGATTGTGAAAATGTCTGTGAATCATGATTCACGTGAAATACTTCCGTCTAATTGAACAAAAAGAACTGTACTAAGTTTCATTCACGCTGGCTCCGCGACTAAGAGAATAGTGTCGTCAGTAGGTGGTGTCCTGAACTCCACCGAAGTGACTCAGCAGAAGTGCAGTGTCTCCTCGGTTGGTTGCCTCCTGACGGCCTAACATAGATTCGCTCCCCTTGGACTGCTGGTCTCGGATTCTGCGACTTGAACAAACCGGGGTGTAGCTGCGAATTGGGATTCGGAACGAGCGGCGTGGGAGCAACGCCACTGTACAGCCCAGAAGATGGGACAGCAAAAAAAAAAGAAAAAAAAAAAAAAGAAAAAAAAAGTGAGTTATTGAGTATTAAGTAGACCGCAATACACGAATAGAAAATAATAAAAAATATCAGGTACAAAAGTAACCTATATTATAGTTTTTTTTTAAAAATTATCAGATTCCTGTACGGGAGACTACAAACAACAGTGAACATAACTAGTAGGATTTCATCAAATTTATTTCGGGCTGCTTCCGTTTAGCGCGCACTTTGCCATTGCTATGAAACGCGCACTGTCAGTTAGCGCGCGATTTCAGGTTGTTTAATGCCATAAAACGCGCACTTCGAATGTCTGGAAAGCGCCGCCCCCCTCCCTCTCTCTCTCTCTCTCTCTCTCTCTCTCTCTCTCTCTCTCTCTCTCTCTCTCTCTCTCTCTCTCTCTCTCTCTCTCTCTCTCTCTCTCTCTCTCTCTCAACGCCGTCTCTCTCTCTCTCTCTCTCTCTCTCTCTCTCTCTCTCTCTCTCTCTCTCTCTCTCTCTCTCTCTCTCTCTCTCTCTCTGTCTCTGCACACACACACGCGCAACTTGGAATTTGAACAGTTATCACTCATCATATATTTAAAATAAAACATTCGAACATTAATTTATCACTCATATTTATATATAAAATAAAATTAAAATAAACGTAACAGCAGCAATGACGACTGCATATTATATACTCACAGATTATTTTTTTAAAGATTGAAACCTGCGCTATTCATGGAACATCAGGCCGAAGTACAAGTGCGCGTTTGATAGCGTGCACTGTATTCAAGCAGCTAAATCCGCGCGCGCTTTATGGCATCAGAGTGCCCGTTTTATAGCGGGGGGTTTCTGCGCGCTTTATAGCAGTGCACGCTTTCTACCGGACGCCTTATTTCGACAGTAGAAATGCCATGCCTCAAAACGTCGAAATCGGATCGTTGTGGATCGAACCGTATGCTGTGTTGCGGGCCCTTGCGTTTGAAAGATACGAGGGCTTGTCGCGTGCAAATTTGCAGCTCGTGCAAATTTGCAGCTCGCTACTATGAGAGTGTGTATCAAAACACTATCTGAACGATCTTAGACGGAAAAAGTGCTGTCTCTATAGGGGATTTGAAGAATGAAAATATCACTTTTTCCGTAAAAAAATTAACTAATATTTTCTGTCCCGGATAGTACACTTGACACTTGGAGCGCAAGTGAAGTTATAGTGCGCGTGCACTACAACTGCACTTGTAGAGCTGCAAATTTGCACGAGCTGCAAATTTGCACTGTTTCTGTCTGCATTTTCTGTCTATCAGTCTGAAAGACTGTCTGTATGGCGTTGCCTGCTGTTTGTTTGCGCGCACGTGTGTGTGTGTGTGTGTGGTGTGTGTGTGTGTGTGTGTGTGTGTGTGTGTGTGTGTGTGTGTGTGTGTGCATGTGCGTGTGCGTGCGTGCGTGCGTGCGTGCGTGCGTGTGTGTGTGTGTGTGTGTGTGTGTGTGTGTGTGTGTGTGTGTGAAGATTCAGCGCCGTATAAATGCTGTATGTGGTGTTGGTGTGTGGTGTGTGTGTGTGTGTGTGTGTGTGTGTGTGTGTGTGTGTGTGTGTGCGTGTGCGTGCGTGCGCGTGCGTGCGTGCGTGTGTGTGCGTGTGCGTGCGTGTGTGTGCGCGTGTGTGTGTGTGTGTGTGTGTGTGTGCGCAAGCGCGCGTGTTTGTTTGTGTGTGTGTGTGTGTGTGTGTGTGTGTGTGTGTGTGTGTGTGTGTGTGTGTGTGTTATCTTCTTGTTCGTCTTTGTATAGCGCTTTTGTTTGAATGTCTTGTGTGTGCGCTTCGATTTGATTTCTATCAAGATTTAGCGACGTATAGATACTATATGTTGTTATTGCTGTTGTTGTTGTTGTGTGTGTGTGTGTGTG
>CM065693.1:48000967-48005967 GCA_017654935.2 Phymorhynchus buccinoides
CCATCTGTGTTCTACCGAGGACCCGGCATGTTTGAGGCTCGGTGTCCATCTGTGTTCTACCGAGGACCCGGCATGTTTGAGGCTCGGTGTCCATCTGTGTTCTACTACCGAGGACCCAGCATGTTTGAGGCTCGGTGTTCATCTGTGTTCTACCAAGGACCCAGCATGCTTGAGGCTCCGTGTCCATCTGTGTTCTACCGAGGACCCAGCATGTTTGAGGCTCGGTGTCCATCTGTGTTCTACCGAAGACCCAGCATGTTTGAGGCTCGATGTCCATCTGTGTTCTACCGAAGACCCAGCATGTTTGAGGCTCGGTGTACATCTTGTGTCCTGGCTAATGCGAAGCATCTGTTTTGTTTCATTCTGTGTTTTTTCTCACACCTGCTGCCATGTCATTCGCACCGACTGGCTGTGCGTTGTGTACAGCATTTGGTCCGCTGTCGCCCATGTTGTTTTGGGTCTTGGGGGGAAGGGAGACCAAAAGAAGCTAGACCGGCTTGTGTGTATAAACCTGTCAGCGAGTCAAAAGCAACAAGGCGTGTGCTACCTTTCAAACGATTGTCAAACATGCTGGGTCCTGAATAGAACACAGATGGACACTGCGCTTGACAATCGCGTGAAAGGTAGCACACGCCTTGTTGCTTTTTGACTTGCTGACAGGTTATTATGCGCGCACACATGCAAGGTCTGCTTCTTTTGGTCTCCCTTCCCCCCCCCCCCCCCCCCCCCCCAAACCCAAAAACAACATGAACGACAGCGGACCAAATGCTGTACACAACGCACAGCCAGTCGGTGTGAATGACATGGCAGCAGGTGTGAGAATGAAACAAAACAGATGCGTTGTATTAGCCAGGACACGAGATGTACACCGAGCCTTAGTTAGGCCTACCACTTTAGGACTAACTTTTCAAGGCCCTTTGCTCATAGTGTAATGGCTTTTGTCATTGGTTGACATTAGCCTGTAGCAGGGGGTGGGTGGGTGGGCCAACAGTAGCACGAGAGCTGTACAATAGATGGTTTCTGCCCTAATGGGAAAATCATTGTACAGCAGCGAGAGAGAGAGAGAGAGAGAGAGAGAGAGAGAGAGAGAGAGAGAGAGAGAGAGAGAGAGAGACTGACTGAGAGAGAGAGAGAGACGAGAGAGAGAGAGAGAGAGAGACTGAGAGAGAGAGAGAGAGAGAGAGAGAGAGAGAGAGAGAGAGAGAGAGAGAGAGAGACAGAGAGAGAGAGAGAGAGAGAGAGAGAGAGAGAGAGAGAGAGAGAGAGAGAGAGAGAGAGAGAGAGAGAGAGAGAGAGATGAGAGAGAGAGAGGGAGAGAGAAGAGACACAAGGACGTATTCGGACATATTATGATATAGACAGTTAATTCTTTTTTGAAATTATAAATGATAAGGAACTCTTAATTTCCTTACTGTCTCTCAAATCACAATGTTAATATGATACTTATCATATTGACATGGTGATGAGAGACTGTAGTCTTTTTCTCTCTCTCTCTTTCTTTCTCTATGTACAATGGACATTAAACAATAAAATTAACCACCCCAAAAATATATATCCAAAGACTTTCTCGATACGTGTGTGGTTTGTGCGGGCGTGTGTTGTGTTGTGTTGTGTGGTGTTGTGTGTGTGTGTGTGTGTGTGTGTGTGTGTGTGTGTGTGTGTGTGTGTGTGTGTGTGTGTGTGTGTGTGTGTGTGTGTGTGTGTGTGTGTGTGTGTGTTTTGTTTGTGTATGCGCGTTTGTGTGCGCGCGCGCGCGCGTGTGTGTGTGTGTATGCGAAGAAAGTCTTGACATTCTCATATTTTCTACTGCTTTTTTTTGTTTGTTTTTGTTTGTGTGTTTGTTTTGTGGGGGGTTATTCATTCATGTGTTTATTATTGTAAGCGCTTAGGGCTTGTTTAAGATTAAGCGCATATAAATGCTCATTATTATTATTATTATTATTATTATTAGACAGTCTACCATAGGCCTAGACTTATCTCCTGTTTCATGATTGTCGCGGGAAACAAATCTGATCCTTTCTCATTTTCACCCGAGGAGAATGAACGTGCTAATACCTTCTTGGATTTCACTGGAGAAGAATGAGAATGGTAGCACCGTATGGCATATAGCTCACTTATCATGGAATGGTGGTGCTTAGGTTATTAGGCTCAGACATGGGCCCCTAATTAGGAGGGACGTCCATTCAGCGTCAATAAAGGTGCACCCTGACGGATGAGTTGTTGCAAGAAACACGTCGAGATCACCAGAAAGACAGCCTTTTCAAGGATCGAAACACTCACTTTGCTCTGGTTTCCTGGAAATTAAACCGTCAAAACTGCGATTCCTCCCTGGCGGAGATGCCGGAGAGAGTAGCCATTTTGGATGGGGTGGGTGAAGGTCACTCATTGTGGTTGAAGCGTTTTCTTTTTTAATAGTGCAGTATTTCCTTTGTTGTGAGCGAAACTCCTTTAAATAAACTACATAAGATTTTATTATTTTAAAGAAGCTTGTATTGCGAACATTTCGTGCAAACGATGTGGCGGCCATTAGAAAAGAGACGGCACACGTCTTCTCTTTGGGTGAAAGAATTTGACTTCCAGTACCTTCGCCAAGGAGTAATCGCCGATTTGACGGTTTGATTTCTAGGAAACCAGAGCAAAGTGAGCGTTGCAATCTCTGTAAAGGGTGTTTTCCTGGTGATCTCGACGTGTTTCCTACAAAAACTCATCCGTCAGGGTGCCCCTTTAAGGGTAGACAGCAAGAGAGGGTGTAAATCGCTTACCCCCCAACCCCCACCCCCACCACCCCATTCCTCCCCGTCACGCCCTCTCTCTCTCTCTCTCTCTCTCTCTCTCTCTCTCTCTCTCTCTCTCTCTCTCTCTCTCTCTCTCTCTCTCTCTCTCTCTCTCTCTCTCTCTCTCTCTCCCCCCCTTTTTCGTCATACGTTTTTTTTCTCCCTTTTTGTCTTCGTTTCTATTGTCTCTGAACATAATTATTATTGGTTTCTCTCTGTGATCGTTATCTCGTGTTCTTTTTACCAGCCGCGAACGAAGAGAGGGAAGCTGGTATTGTTTGCAGTGGATTCTGAAGCCGACTATATGTCTATCTATCTATCTATCTATCCATTTATGCATCCATCTATTCATCTATCTATCTATCTATCTATCTATCTATCTATCTATCTATCTATCTATCTATTGTATCCAATATCCATCTATCTGTCTATCCATCTATCTATCTATCTATCCATCTATCTATCTAGGACGCTCACATTTTGCATGCGTGTAGATACTAAAGATATCAAGGCCTGGTTTAAAAATGAAGGTCATAGATCAAAGGTCAAGGTCAGTGGCACCGAAAATGCTGCCTAGCACCTGGCACGATAACGATTGAACGGAAGGACCTAGGACGCTCAAATTGTGCATGCATATCTCTGCCAGATTCAAAAATGAAGATCATAGGTCAAAGGTCATGGTGACTGGAGTCGAAAATGCTGCCAGACACCTGGCACGATAACGGAAGGACCTAGGACGCTCAAATGTTTGCTTGCGGATAGGTACTAAAGATACCTAGGCCAAGCGCAAAAATGAAGGTCATAGATCAAACCTCAAGGTCACTGGACCCGAAAATGCTGGTGCGCGGCTGGTGGTCTAGCGTCTTAACGCTCTGGTTTTGGTTTTGTCTTTATGTCTCTTGTCTCTGGGTGAATCTATCTCTGTTTTCTTATTAACTGTCTGTCTCGCTGCTAGCCTCTGTTTCTAGTTTCTTCACTCTCTGTCCGTGTCTGTTTCTCTCTGTCTCTGTCTCTCTCTCTGTCTGTCTGTCTGTCTGTCTCTCTATCTCTCTCACTCTCTCTCTCTCTGTCTCTGTCTCTCTCTCTGTATCTCTCTCTGTCTGTATGTCTGTCTGTCTGTCTCTCTCTGTCTCTCTCTCTCTGTGTCTTTCTCTTTATCTCTACCTATCTGTCTGTCTGTCTTTTTGTCTCTGTCTATCTGTTTCTATATGTGTGTCTCTCTCTCTGTCTCTTTGTATCTGTCTCTCTCAGTCTGTCTATCTGTCTCTCTCTTTCTCTCTCTCTCTGTCTTTCTTTCTGTCTCTGTCTCTGTATCTCTGTCTGTGTATCTATCTCTGTCTATGTATCTTGCTATGTCTCTCTCTCTCTCTCTCTCAGCCTCTCTTTGTCTCTGTTTCTGTTTATGTCTCTGTCTCTGTCTCTTTGTCTCTCTGTCTCTCTCTCTCTCTCTCTCTCTCTCCCTCTCTCTCTCTCTCTCTCTCTCTCTCTCTCTCTCTCTCCTCTCCTCTCTCTCTCTCTCTCCCTCTCTCTCTCACTCTCAGCTTCTATTTCTATTTCTAATTGTCCGTTCTCCTCATCATCGAGACAGTTTCTTCAGACATCCAAAGAACGTTATTGTCCTTAGCGACCAGACGAGGGCGAATTTACATGGAGAAATCAAGATAGCAGTCAATATAAAAGTACTTCCAGAAGCTCTGTAAAT
This sequence comes from Phymorhynchus buccinoides, assembly GCA_017654935.2. Classification (NCBI taxonomy): domain Eukaryota; kingdom Metazoa; phylum Mollusca; class Gastropoda; order Neogastropoda; family Raphitomidae; genus Phymorhynchus; species Phymorhynchus buccinoides. Next base: position 48,005,444 of record CM065693.1, read on the forward strand.
CTGCGACACGATATTTTCATGGCTTGGCGTTAGTGCAAATTTGGATAACGTACAATATCGTCTGGATATCGGGGGTGGGAGCATTTCTGCAAATTATCAACAAGAAAAATATTGTTTTTAATTTAAAAAACAAGCGTCGTATTTTTAAAAAAACAATCAAACTCACAAACAATCTGTCACTCTCTTTGACTCTGCCTTTTCCCTTTGCTTACTGTCATATACCGTCTTTCTGCCTTACCGGTCCATTCTCTTGCCCTGTTTTCACGGAACGCTTTCAAAAAACATTTCCTCCAGCCGAAGTCGGACTTGCTGGGCCTAACTATTTCTTAGTTAGGCGCATAACGGCAGCGTGATGCATCTGCGCTCATAATTGACAATCACAGGGAGCATATCAAGAAAGCTTTTCCATTTAGTTGAACTGCGCTGACGTGATAGGAATTACATCGATGGACATCGAAGACAATTTTCCCCCCAGCTTTAAATTTCATTATGATGGGTTCAGTAGTTCAGGTTGTGGTGCTTGG
>CM065693.1:48018467-48023467 GCA_017654935.2 Phymorhynchus buccinoides
CGACTATCTTTCTGCCTTTCTGGACCCATTCTCCTGCCTTTTTTTTCATTTTTCAAAATCTCTTACCAAGATTTTCTACAGATCAGCCGAAGTCGGACTTGCTGGGCCTAATTATTTCTTAGTTAGGCGCATAACGGCAGCGTGACGCATCTGTGCTCATAATTGACGGGAAACTGTGTGAGCGATAAAAGAAGAAGAAGAAAATACGAAACGTGTGTCAAACACTTGAATGTAAAAAAGACTCAATACTTTTTTTTTCTCCAAAAAGTAAGTATACTTTTCGATATGGCTGTCTCCTTTAACCCTTTCACCGCCAGCCATATTTCAGCCAAAAATGTCCATTAAATTTACCTGGGTAGAGAACAAAATCCATCTGCAGTATTGGGGATTCTTCTGTGACAGATATAAAATGAGGTCTATCCTTACTTTAAAAAAACTAAGACAATAGGGTCTTTGGATAATAGACCCCAATGTGATGCCTTTTAGTGACATAGGTGTTAACGGATGTGGTGCTAAAATGCGACTTTGGCGGTGAAAGGGTTAAAAGGTTGGAGCGTTTCCGAGTTTTGCCGAGTATCTCGAGACGAAGACGTATGAAGTCGGAATCGGAAAAAAACCCATTCACGGCCACGGCCATTTTGAATTCATAGAGCGGGGGTGGGGGGGGGTGGGGGGGTGGGGGGGGGGGGGGGGGGGGGGGGTACTTAATAAAATAAATAGAAAATCTAGCATAAAGTAATTTGGGTATGTCTAAACTGTGCTACTTTTTAAATATAAATGGACAAACTGGCCATTTAAAATGATTACAGATCTACATCCAATTCCCTGCATGGAGGCTTTCAGTGAGACATTATGCAAATAAAGAATGGCGGAAATATCCGTCAAGGGGCAGTGAAGCGAAATTAATAAAGCGAAACTGCCCTTGCCAAATAAAAGCAGCACAAACGATTTCATCGGGATATCTGTATTGCTAAAAAAAATTCGGGACTTTATTCAGGTGTTGCACTGCCTCCGGGCATTGCCTCCAGGATCGTTCCCACCATCTTTGTATCTACTTGTGTCCCATATTATGTGTCTGTTCCTGACCGGAGGACGTTACACAGACTTTCATTAATCGGGAATCAAACAAGGGACAGAATGGCTGAGGAAGTCGACGAGAAGGGCTTTAGACGTTAATTTCATGACAGTTCATGTTGGGAAAACAAAATGGACACAGTTTCGTGTTCCGTTTCGTTTCATATCCTAGCATCTTTAAAACAATTTTTTTATAAATGTGATTCGTTCGGTAAAGTTCGTACTGAATGCGAGTCTCGATGCTTTCTCACAAAAAGGGATCCATACTTTCATGTGTCGAGTTCGTAAATGCGAGTTTCGATGCAAAGTATGGGAAGACGGGGTAAAAAGACCATGGGCGGGTAAGAAGCCCATGCCAATTATCTCATGAATGCTACATTAGCGTTCGTTTCATGGGCAAATTTCAGTCGACTGAGTAGCATTCGTTTCATGGGCAAATTTGACTGAAATTTGCTTTATTTCATTAGATAATTGGCATGGGCAAATTTCAGTCAAATTTGACTGAGTAGCATTCGTTTCATGGGCAAATTTGACTGAAATTTGCTTTATTTCATGAGATAATTGGCATGGGCTTCTTACCCGCCCATGGACTTTTTACCCCGCCTTACCCTATGGATGCTTTCTCTCAAGAAATGATCCATAGTTTCATGTGTAGAGGTCGTAAATGCGCGCTTCGATGCATAGTATGGATGCTTTCTCTCAACAAAGGATGCATACTTACATGTTGTGCGTGTGTGTACGTGTGTGAGTGTTTCAATGCTGATTGTAAAGCGCTTTGTGCTCGATAAAAAACGCTATTTAAGTGTCCGATTATTATTATTATTATTATTATTATTATTATTATTATTATTATACTATTACTACTATTATTATTATTATTATTATTATTATTATTATTATTATTTATTATGATGATTATTATTATTATTATTATTATTATTATTATGATTATTATTATTATTATTATTATTATTATTATTATTGTTATTATTATTATTATTAAATGCGAGTGTCGATCCAAAGTATGGATGCTTTCTCTATAAAAAAAAAAAAACAAAAAAACTTTCGTTAATTTCGGAAAGTATCGATACTTGTTTTGAAGGTCAGTGCGCAATCCTTTTTCACACTGAAAAGTAGCGATACTTTCCGCGTGAAAAAGGGGTCGACCCTTTAGCCTTCTTAAACGGGTTGTTCCATTTGGAAATGAACGTTTGTTAAGTCCTCTCGCGGATTTTTTGTCCTTATGTGCACATTAGTCTAAAGTGACCTTGTTTCTGGTGGGGGTTTTGTTGTTGTATTTGGTTTAAACAAGATTTATTCAAACAAGCGCGAAATCGCAATAGTTTGTGGCACGCGGTCTATTTTTACCACTCCAATCATGAGTTACCTCCCCTGGATTTTCAATAATTTTAATCTGTAAACCAGAATGTTATCTCTGCACCATTTCGTAACTTTTTATATCTTTTGGAAAACATTTAAAAATATGTATCCTACTTATACTCATCGAAAGAAGCACCGCATACTCGTCGTGTCTGTTGTAGTGTCTGTATTACGTATGTTTATTATTTTGTACGCTTTTAAAATACATCATTTTAAAGAGCGGCCTCAATTAATTTTGAAGTTTAGCCTCGATTTGAAGTGCGACAATTTTGTCAAAATGTGCGACAATTTTGGAACGACAGACCGACAGACCGACCGACCGACAAAGTGAGTTATAGGTTTGTGGCTTGAGCCACAAACAATAAAGCACATACAGCAGCACATAACTTAAATAAGTAGAGCACAACAAGCTTAGAGCTTATACAAGGCACTCCAACATTTTTCAATTACATAGTATTGGCTGCCACAAGCATGGACATAAACAGCACAACATCAATATTAGTCTACAAAGGGCAGAAAAACAAATAAAACAATAACTTACCAACAAAAACATGAATCAAAACAACAGATTTTTGTTGTATTTATTGCAAGTCTTTGTTTCATTGCTCGCCATGTTACATTACCACACAAAATTGGAAGCCATTCTACACCCACTGGTTCATGAGATACAGCTCGGGCATGAAGGGAGGGAAATTTCGTTTTTTTGTGAGTCTTCCTTGGCGGAGGTTTGCACTGGTGGTTCAAAATTCAGGATCTGAATAGGTATTAGGCATTAGGTACTTTATAGTCATAGAGGCGTCTCTGTGAAATTCGGATTGCTCCCACCTGCAGAGCGCGTCGCTGCCAGAAGGGTGCCACCCAACTTTTAATATATTTTTGCATGCGAATTTTTGAGTGACTGATGAGGAAGGAAAAGGGGGTGGTGGTAAATTTTGACCTAATGACAACTTTTTCGTTGCCACTGGGTTCAACGCGTGCTAAGTGCATGAGCACACAGGACCACGGTTTATCGTCTTATCCGAACGACTCCACGTTCAGACCGTAAGGCCTAGTGCAGGTTGCGACATGCTGATCAAGAATATATCGATGGCTTGGAGTCAAAACGGACTATCTTCAGATAGTCCATTGACGTATTATTGAACATATTGTGAAAACTAATAACTTGTTTCAAAAAGAGACTGCAGACATTTGAAAAGCATATTCCTCATCATCAGCATCATCATCATCATTCATATAGTAAAAAGCCAACTGTCCGTCCGTGTGTGTGTGTGTGTCTGTGTGTCTGAAACACAAAACGGGCCTTATAACTCCGCCGTTTTTCGACCGAATCGCTTCAAATTTGCTGTGAGCCCTAACGGGGCGATGGCAACGGCAACCGAGGCGGCCGTGTCATTTGCGCGGTTTCGCAAATGCGCGAAACGCGCATCCGCCGGCCTCTCGGCGCCCATATCTCCGGCGTTTCTGTGCTAAACCGGAAGCGAATCGATTCATAAACGCGTGCGATATACGCCGCTTCACCTTTTCACAAATAACTCCGCCGTTTCTTAACCGAATCGCTGCAAATGTGCTGTCAGGCTTGCTGTGGCCGGGGCAAATCCTGGCAGGAAATTTGAAGAGAATCGGGGGAGTGCGTCACTCTCAGAGCAGCGCCAACGGGAAACGGGGCCTTATAACTCCGCCGTTTCTTAACCCGAATCGCTTCAAATTTGCTGTACTCCACGTTACCAGTACTTGGCGTTACCGTTACTAGGTGTTACCGTTACTAGGGAGAGCGCGTCACTCTCAGAGCAGCGCCAACGGGACACAGGGCTTTAGAACTCCGCCATTTCTTAACCGAATCACTTCAAATTTGCTGTACTCAGCGTTACCAGTACTTGGCGTTACCGTTACTAGGCGTTACCGGTACTCGGCGTTGCGCTAGTTTTACATTAATTGCAGTCTTTTTTTAATGCAAGTTCTTAGTTTTTGCAATGACATCAATAATAAGTCAAAGGACTATCTAAAGATAGTCCGTTTTGACTCTAAGCCATCGAATTTTTATTTTTATTATAGTTGTGGGGGATCCTACTAGGTTTATTGTAGATCGTGGTATCCGCGAGAGGACAAAATGATCGCGAAAGGTCTTAGCAAGCGTTTGTTGTGTATGGATGCTTTTCGAAAAGTGTCGAGTATTAATTTTGGCATCGAGTGTTTGACACATGTCAGCGGCGGCAGGGAGGAGAAAGCAAGCATGATGATAAGAGGGATGCTATCTAACATCTGATGGTGATGGTGATAGTGGTGATAGTGGTGGTGGTGGTGGTAGTGGTAGGCACCAGTGAAACCTCTGTGGTGCCATTCAAGGTATTAGGTAGCAACTGTCGCGACTTAGCATCACGTCGGCTGTCTTGTAGGCTGTGTAGTGGGAGTGAAGGTAATGTCGGTATAATAATAGAGAGAGATTTCAGGAGCGTTTCTCTTGGTCGGTCTGTGCGTCTGTCTGTCTGTTTGTTTCTGTTTCTGTCTCTCTTTTTCTCTCTCTCTCCCTCTCTGTCTATTTTGTCTGT
>CM065693.1:48035967-48045967 GCA_017654935.2 Phymorhynchus buccinoides
CAGATCTATCACACGGATAAACCCCAGACCCCACCCAGATCCACCACCTTTTAGGTGGGGAAAACCCCCATAATTGATGTTTTATTAGACTGATGATCTTTCGTTCCTTTTTTTTCTTATCTCGGATTTAGATACTTGCAATGTCCATCAAAGGATAATAAAAAGAAGAAAAACATTTCTTGGGTGAACAAGCCAATCCCTTTGTTCTATGCGTTTCTGTCTTATTGGTCACTGCAACTAGGGTTATTAACGCCATTGATGGCAAGAGTTAATCCCTTGTTGGTCAGTATCCAAAAGGGCATTCACTCTTGCAAAAGGCAGCCATCCAGTGGCCTCATACAGGGTTATTGGCGAGAGTTATACCCTTGTTTGGTCAGTACTCAAGCATCTTCCCCCACCCACTAAGGGCATTCACTCTTGCAAAAGGTGGTCGTTGCAGTGGCCAATACGAAGGGGTCTCGATAAGTTCTTAGAGTTGGAGATTCTGTCGGATTCTGCTGTTCATGCACTGGTACTTGAAGTCTCTTCAGCGCAACTAACCACGCTGCTGCGTCTTATTTTGGACATTCTGTGAGAAAACATTTACGTTCAGTTCGTCATCCACCCACTTTTTCCCCTTCGACTTAGCCCCTTTAGCGATATTTTCCTATTACCTTACGTAAAGCGACAGTTAAAGGTGGACCCTGACGAATTAGTTTTTTGCAAGAAACACGTCGAGATCACCAGAAAGACAGCCTTTTCAAGGATCGGAACTCTCACTTTGCTCAGGTTTCCTAGAAATTAAACCGTCAAAACGGCGATTCCTCCTTGGCGGAGATGCCGGAGAGAGTAGCCATTTGGGATGGGGTGGGTGAAGATCACTCATTGTGGTTGAAGCGTTTTCTTTTTTTGTAGAGCAGTACAAAAAAAAGGAGCTGTTTCCTTTTGTTGTGAGCGAAACTCCTTTAGATAAACTGTATAAAATTTAAAAAAGAAAAAGAAAAAAAGGTTTGTATTGCGAAAATTTCGTGCAAACGATTTGGCGGCCGTTAGAAAAGAGACGGCACACGCCTTCTCTTTGGGTGAAAGAATTTGACTTCCAGCACCTACGCCAAGGAGGAATCGCCGATTTAACTGTTTGATTTCTAGGAAACCAGAGCAAAATGAGTGTTGCAATCTCTGTAAAGGGTGTTTTCCTGGTGATCTCGACGTGTTTCTTACAAAGCAAACATCCGTCCGGCAGGGTGCCCCTTTAAAGGTGACGCAGTTCCAGAAGGTTGAAAAATGCTGGAGGGTTCCCCCACGCGGGCTCTATTTTGGGCATACTTCAGTCGGCCTGGTCTGGTGCCTTAACACGTTAGCTTTGAAAGGATGATCGAATGTGTGTGTGTGTGTGTGTGTGTGTGTGTGTGTGTGTGTGTGTGTGTGTGTGTGTGTGTGTGTGTGTGTGTGTGTGTGTGTGTGTGAAGGAAGGATGTCTCAAAATGGTGGACTATCCATATATATATGTACAGTTCATAAGTAAGCAAGTGGTGCTCACAAACGATGCGGAAGCGTGCGTGTGCATATGGGTGTAGTTGTATGTGCGTGTTAGAGGGTGTGTGTAGTGTATATGAGAGAGAGAGAGAGAAAGAGAGAGAGAGAGAGAGAGAGAGAGAGAGAGAGAGAGAGAGAGAGAGAGAGAGAGAGAGAGAGAGAGAGACTCTGAACTCTGAACATTTTAATTGTAAGGCCACCGGCCTGTATTCAATGGCTACACGTTCATGAAACAAAAGGGGAAGTAATTTGCTTCTAAACACACAAAGCAACCACTTGCAAGGGAGACAATTTGAATTCAGGAACAAACTTCAAAAAGACAGCAACACGCGTTAAACCCGACTAATTTCGTAAGTGAAATCCATGACAAAATATACATTTAATTATCGTTTAAAAGTTCATATCTAGTTTTGAGTGCTTAAAAAATATACATGGCCACATTTCTTAGGATCAAAGCGTTTTCAGACTGCAACATATGAACCAAACATTCCTTATCTAAATATGAATAGTATTTTCGTATATATTTTCCACGTAAACTTGAGTACTTTTGGCATTGAAACAAAAAATGAATTTCGTTTTCTATTTTGCTACAAAATGGACATTTGTTTGGTTTTTCGTTGTATCTGTTATTAACATTGAACTAGAGTACTTTTGTCATTCAAACAAAAAATGAAATTCGTTTTCTATTTTGCTACAAAATGGACATTTGCTTGGTTTTTCGTTGTATCTGTTATTAACATTTAAATCACATAGTCCTAAGCGAAACCTTGAAAAAGCATAACGAAAATTACTAATTGTTATAACTGAAAGGTACTTTTCTGGTTGAAATACAGATTTAAAAGATCTATACGTATTTAATCGATCACTTTCATACAGTTTGGCATCCCAATCTTGCATAAAGCAATCCAACATTCGTTGCTTTAGTTCTTTCAAAAACATAAATTCATTTCCAACCCCTCCATTTATCCAAACCTCTGAAAAACCAAAAATATCAAAACATTATGAGAGAGAGAGAGAGAGAGAGAGAGAGAGAGAGAGAGAGAGAGAGAGAGAGAGAGAGAGAGAGAGAGAGAGTGTGTGTGTGTGTGTGTTGTTGTGCATGTATAATAAGCTTTACTCATAATCTTATATCTCTGATATGTTACTTCTCGTGTGCATTGTGTTTTATTGTATGTTTTAATGTGACAGCAAACAACATTTCCTTGTTCATTTTAATAGGGATAATAACTATTGATTGATTGATTGATTGATTGATTGATTGAGAAGGAGTGTACACGCTCCCAGTTCTCTCAGTCTAAAAACTTATCGAGATCCCCCTTGTGCTTAATGCCCTTGCGTACAATCACCTCTGCATTGAGCGCTTACAGCGGATATATGACTGCTTTTCCACTGACAAATCCTTTTTTTTATAGTTTTACTTCGGCATAGAATAATATTATCTTGTTCGTTGACCTCTCTCTCTCTCTCTCTCTCTCTCTCTCTCTCTCTCTCTCTCTCTCTCTCTCTCTCTCTCTCTCTCTCTCTCTCTCTCTCTCCTCTCTCTCGTCTCGCTCTCTCTCTCGTCTCTCTCTCTCTCTCTCTCTCTCTCTCTCTCTCTCTCTCTCTCTCTCTCTCTCTCTCTCTCTCTCTCTCTCTTAAATTGTTTGACGCCCAAGTACAGCCAATTGTTCAATATGATGCTGAGTTGTGGGGTTTGGGTAAGTCTGTAATATTAATAGAAAATGTTCATGTATTTGCTTTAAAGAAATGTTTAGGGGTTCAGCCTAGAACGCCAAACGACCTTGTTTATGGGGACACTGGACGATATCCTATATACATTAATTCACATTTACGATGCATTAAATATTGGCTGAAAATCTTAAGCATGAATGATAGTAGATTGCCACACAAAGCCTACAACAATAATGCTATTAGGTTTAGAAGAAAAAGGTAAACAGTGTTGGGTTTCAGATATTCGTGACTTTCTGTATAAAAATGGATTTGGTTTTGTCTGGATAAATCAAGGAGATGGGGATATTAACCCTTTCACCGCCAAGGTCGCATTTTAGCACCACAGTGATTTAACACCTATGTCACTAAAAGGCATCAAATTGGGGTCTATTATCCAAAGACCCTGTTGTCTTAGTTTCGGGAAGTAAGAATAGACCTTATTTTATATATGTCACAGAAGAATCCCCAATACTGCAGATAGATTTTGTTCTCTACCCAAGTAAATGTAATGGAATGTTTTGGCTGAAATATGGCTGGCGGTGAAAGGGTTAACGTCTTTCTGAAAGAACTTCGCCAACGATTAATTGATAATAGATGGCAAGGGTGGGAGGATCATGTATTTACTAGCGACAGATTTTCCTTTTACAGTTCATTTAAATCTTCATGGGACTGTGAAGCATATTTGCTACTTGATATTGATAGACATTTAAAAAATCAGTTAACTAAGTTAAGTTTTGGAATTTTGGATATGTTATCTCGTAAACTTCGTTATAGAAATATTGACGAAGAGTCTATGATGTGTCCATTATGTAAATCTGCTAAAGAAGATGAAAGACACTTTTTGCTTTGTTGTCCAGCTAATAAAGACCTAGTACTACGAGATAATTTGTTACCAAAACAATATTCTAGAAACCCTTGCTTGTTTAATGTTACATTGTTATTAGCGAATCAGAATGAAATGTTACTTAAGAAAATGTGTTTATGCGTTTATAAAGCCTTCAAGCTATGTAGTACATTACTTAGCTAAATTCGCTTTGTTTACTCCTTATCATCAGTGTAATGTTATGGAATATTGCGTTACTTATGTATCTATTGTTTATTGTCAATTGTATTCATGATGTTTTGTAACCCCATCAGAAGGGGCTGTGGCCTATCTGATTAAACTTCCGCTTCCGCCTCTCTCTCTCTCTCTCTCTCTCTCTCTCTCTCTCTCTCTCTCTCTCTCCCCCCCCTCTCTCTCTCTCTCTCTCTCTCTCTCTCTCTCTCTCTCTCTCTCTCTCTCTCTCTCTCTCTCTCTCTCAATGTTTTGCAATGAAAATGATTCTTCACCCATGTCATGATAACCCAGTGTTGATGATATTAAAGGGTTCAGTGTCCCCTCTCTCTCTCTCTCTCTCTCTCTCTCTCTCTCTCTCTCTCTCTCTCTCTCTCTCTCTCTCTCTCTCTCTCTCTCTCTCTCTCTCTCTCTCTCTCTCTCTCTCTCTCTCTCTCTCTCTCTCTCTCTCTCTCTCTCTCTCAATGTTTTGCAATGAAAATGATTCTTCACCCATGTCATGATAACCCAGTGTTGATGATATTAAAGGGTTCAGTGTCCTCTCTCTCTCTCTCTCTCTCTCTCTCTCTCTCTCTCTCTCTCTCTCTCTCTCTCTCTCTCTCTCTCTCTCTCTCTCTCTCTCTCTCTCTCTCTCTCTCTCTCTCTCTCTTGATTTAAACATCGTCCGCAATGTTCCTAAAATCAAAGTACCTCCTCCAAGAGTTGATCTCTTCAAGACTAGTCTGTTGTATTCGGGCGGTTGTTTGTGGAATACGATTTTAGCTTCTTTTAATGTTCATTCAAGTCTCAATGTTTTCAAGAAAAACTACCATAAGCACCTTATGATCAAACATATAAACAACATCACATATTAATCTCTTATGTAGCTTCTGTTTTAAACGTTTATTCATGACATGGTTAATTTGTACATAAATCTTGTTTCTAAACATGAGGTTTTTGTTGTTGCTTGTTTTTTGTTCACTTTAAAGGGGGGGGGGGGGGGGGGGGGGAGGAGAAGGAAGAAGAAAGTAATTCCTTGTGTTTTGATGATGTCATACTCATTACATTTGTTTAGATTGATTTTTATTTTTATTTTTTTTCTTCCTCCACAATGTATTTCCTGATTCTTGTGAATTCAATTTATATTAGTTCATATGATTACTGTGCTGTGTGCGAGGTTGGTGGTGGGTGGGTGGAGGGTGGATGGGTGTATGAATGTGTAGTTGTTGGGTGTTGTTGTTGTTGTTTTTTTTTTTCCCCTTGTTGCTTTTGTTCATTAATTGAAGTTTAATCATGCTTTTCTTCTTTTGTTTCGAGGGCAAGATGTAAACAAGCCCATTGTGTGCTTATTCTTTTCCCTCAATAAACAAATGTTTCAAATGTTTCAAATGTTTGCTTATTCTTTTCTCTCTCTCTCTCTCTCTGTTTCAAATGTCTTCTCTCACCTGTTCTCTCTCTCTCTCTCTCTCTCTCTCTCTCTCTCTCTCTCTCTCTCTCTCTCTCTCTCTCTCTCTCTCTCTCTCTCTCTCTCTCTCTCTCTCTCTCTCTCTCTCTCTCTCTCTCTCTGTGTATATATATATATATATATATGGGGGTGGGTGGGGGGTGTAGGGTATTTTGTACTTCTTGTTTTGAATTATACCCCTACCTTATTAAAGAATGTATGTGAATGAGAATTCTGCTTAAGCGTCCTCCGGTCTGGAACAGACACATATATGGGATATTAGTAGATATCAAGTCGGTGGGAACGACCCCGGAGGCAGTGCCCGGAGGCAGTGCAACGCCAGGAAAGTCCCGAATTTGTTAACAATCCAGATGTATTATAGTACATGAAAGAATGTATCTGCTCGAACCTTTTTATATACACATCACGCGCGTGGCACGTACTCCTATGCCGGTCTGTCGTTCGGGAAGTCGGAGTGTGGCTGCCCACGTGGCGGGGTAATCAAAAACGGGTCACCCACGTGCTGTTCTCGTCCCTAGTTTGGGGCATTTGTACCGTAATGGCGTTCAGTTGCTTCGGCTGTTGGGATGATCCCTGGAGTCTTTAAGCCAGAGAACGACAACAACGACAACAACAACAGTTGCCTACAGCACAGTAGACTTGCTTTTTTTTAATTTGGGGGGATGGGATAAAAATGGGATTGTTGTGGAGTTGTCCTACCCAGGGTACATCCTACACTACGATAATCTCCTAATAGCGTGACGATTAAGCTTGAGTCGTCTGCGTGGCGGCGGTTTGCACATTACCAATTCCCTGAAGTTATAATGTTACACTATCTTGACCCCCCCGCAATTTTTTTTTAAAATTCGGGATTGTTCTGGTATTGCAGTACCTCCAGGATCGCCCCACTATCTTTGTAGCTACTGATGTACCACATGTACCTGTTCCAGGTCGGAAGACGTTGAACGGACTTTCACTCACCAATACCGTGTACTGTACTGCTACGTACGAACACAAGGGTGTTGAATTACTTCGGTTGATCAAAATAGAGGGCATAATCTACTTTGAGAGAGAGAGAGAGAGAGAGAGAGAGAGAGAGAGAGAGAGGGGGGGGGGAGAGAGAGAGAGAGAGAGAGAGAGAGAGAGAGAGAGAGAGAGAGAGAGAGAGAGAGAGAGAGAGAGAGAGGGGGGAGAGAGAGAGAGAGAGAGAGAGGGGAGAGAGGAGAGAGAGAGAGAGAGAGAGAGAGAGGGGAGAGAGAGAGGAGAGAGAGAGAGAGAGAGGGGGGAGAGAGCGAGAGAGAGAGAGAGAGAGAGAGAGAGAGAGAGAGAGGGGGGGAGAGATAGACAGACAGACAAACAGAGAAAGAGACGGACAGAGAGGCAGTGACTGAGACAGAAACAGAGAGACGGAGAGAAAGAGAGAATGAAAATGACCAACAACAACAAATGCCTCGAAACGGAGCACAGCCTCATTCATATATGAAAAGAAAAGAAAAATCGATGATTAGTAACATTAATCAAGAGAACGTTTTAGCCGCGGGAAGTTAAGCTTCTCTGTCACGATTTGTTGAAAATCATTACCAGCACATTAACTCGTGTGTGTCTTCTGTGGTGCTGTCGATAATTTGAAAGCAGGTGGGAAGGTCTTTTTGGCTCACTCGTGTTAACAAAGTTAACACGAAGTGAGTCTATTGGCTACTGCAAAGAACACCTTTTGCAAGAGTGAATGCCCTTGGTGGGTGGGGGGAGATGGTTGCGCACTGACCAAACATGGGCATAACTCTCGCCAATAACCCTATTGGAGGCCACTAAATGTCTGCCTTTCGCAAGAGTGAATTCCCTTGTCCGCACTGACCAGCAAGGGCTTCACTCTCACTGTCAAGGGCGTTAATAACCCTAGTTGCAGAGGCCAATAGTATGATAGTTGTTCGGTTGTGTGTGTGTGTGTGTGTGTGTGTGTGTGTGTGTGTGTGTGTGTGTGTGTGTGTGTGTGTGTGTGTGTGTGTGTGTGTGTGTGTGTGTGTGTGTGTGTGTGCGTGTGCGTGCGTGCGTGCGTGTGTGTGTGTGTGTGTTGCGTTGCGTCCGTGGTCTAATCTCCAAACTTTAATGTTGGCATTTTCTTGGGAAATAGAAGGCATACATACATTGTTCAAACTTTGCACACGTATCTGTGCAAGCTTTCAAACAATAATGATTTGAATAATGAAATACTTAAAACAACACTGTAAACAGATAACAAACAGACAACACTTTAGATTAGTGGGTTAGAGAGTATTCAACAGGCAACGTGAGTTGAGAAACTCATCAACACTGAAAGCCTCGATAGCTCATTGGTCTGTCTGTCATGCCAATTGTTCCGGGTCCGTTTCTCGGCACGGGCACCTTTTTTTTTTTTTTAGTTGTATCCATTAACGATAATTTTATTTGTACTTTAAAATTGTATTGGCAATCTTGTACTTTAGACACCCCCTTTGTTTGTTGTTGTCCCACATGTTCCTGTACGAGTGAGCCTTGAAGGCTTTGCCTCTTGTTTCTGTTTTGTTTCGCATGTCAGTGTCCAGTTTCTATTAGTCATTTCTGAGTGTCGGAAACCCTTCAATGTGACTGGATATTGATCTATATTTTCTGTTTTTTCGTTTGTTTGTTTTTGTATGTTGTTGTTGTCAAAGGTTTGTTTGTCCGTTTATTGTTTGTTCTTTTTTACTTTTTCTTTTTACATTGTTTGTATATATTTTTGTTTTTGTTTTTCCATGTACCCCCAAGGGGCTTTTTTGGAAATAAAAACCTTGAACCTTGAACCTTGAAAACGACGATTGGCTCCGTGACTAGAATTGTCGTGACTGTAGGCGAGAGTTGTTCCCGGGGAATGACGCCACGAGTTGCTAATGACAATAATCACAATAATATCAAATAGCAGAGATAAACACGCACACGCACGCACACGCACGCACACGCACGCGCACACACACACACATACCACACACACACACACACATACCACACACACACACCACACACACACACACACACACACACACACACACACACACACACACACACACACACACACACACACACACACACACACACACACACACACACACACACCCTAACATATGTTAGAAACCCTATGAATTAGTCTCTAACTTTAGAAATGTAGCACCTATTCCGTCGGGATATGTCCTTTTAATTGATACTTTACAATGTTTATACTTTGATTGTTCTTTGCTTTGTTCCATTGTGTCCAGGACATTTGTTAATATGGGTGATGGGGAGGAAATGAAATGGGGAGGGAAAACCACATTCACTTCAATATCCCATTCATTTATCTCTCTCTCTCTCTCTCTCTCTCTCTCTCTCTCTCTCTCTCTCTCTCTCTCTCTCTCTCTCTCTCTCTCTCTCTCTCTCTCTCTCTCTCTCTCTCTCTCTCTCTCTCTCTCTCTCTCTCTCTCTCTCTCTCTCTCTCTCTCTCAATAGAGTTATTTCAATGCGTTATATTATTAGGCTAATGTTTAGTAGTTTGGAATGTTTTGTTTTGCATGTTGAGTTATTTTTCGAGTTGCTTTCGTATTACTTTTCATTCTGAGGACAGGATGAAAAAAAGCTATCAAGCTTACTCCTTTATCCTCAATAAAGATCATTTTGACTTGACTTGACTTGACTTGACTTGACCCGAACAACTATCATACTTTTGTTTCTTTTCCCTTTCTTTCATCATTTACCCAGTGTACTAATTTCACTAGTTGCAGCCAATACTGTGTACTTCAAATGTTTTGAGCACCTAGTATAAGCTTTAAGCTTGTTGTGCTCTGTGATCCTTATTCTGATGCTGCTTTGTCATGTGATTGTTTATGAATACATTTGTTTAAACCAATATGGTAGTTTTTTCTTGACAACATTAAAAGAAGCTGAAATCGTATTCCACAAACAACCGCCCGAATACAACAGACTAGTTTTGAAAACATCAACCCTAGGAAGAGGTACTTTGATCTTAAAGGGGCTCCCTGACGGATGAGGTTTTGTATAAAAAAAAACCACGTCGAGATCGCCAGGCAAACACCCTTTACAGAGATTGTAACACTCACGTCACTTTGCTCTGGTTTCCTATAAATCAAACCGTCAAATCGGCGATTCCTCCTTGGCGGAGGTGCTGGAAGTCAAATTCTTCCACCCAAAGAGACGGCGTGTGTCGTCTCTTTTCTAATGGCCGCCAAATCGTTGGCACGAAAATTTCGCAATACAAGCTTTTTTTTCTGTCTTTTTTAAAAATTGTATACAGTATATCTAAAGGAGTTTCG
>CM065693.1:48053467-48063467 GCA_017654935.2 Phymorhynchus buccinoides
ATCCCAGTCTGTCCGTTTCCAAAGAGCTCTTTCCTCTGTTAAACACACTTCCACTGGTTCTCCCCAAGGCACTGTCCTCTCACCTGTCCTCTTCACTCTTTATACTAACGACTGCTCTGGCACTGACACCACTCCTCTTATCAAATACTCTGACGACTCCGCCCTTCAAGACCTTTCCAATTCAGACCAAGTTTATTTTAACAGTGTGGATGCATTTACCTCCTGGTGTGACAACTACCTTGACCTTAATGTTACTAAAACTAAAGAAATGTTGATTGATTTCAGGAAGAACCCGACTGCCGTACCAGATCTTTTTATTAAAGGGAAGAGAGTTGAGCGTGTGGATGAATACAAGTATCTGGGAACTGTTATTGACAACAAATTGAATTTTAGTGCTAACATTAATATTATCCACAAAAAATGCCAATCTAGAATTTACTGTCTACAAAAACTCAGAAGTCTTGATGTAAACTGGAACGTACTGCAGGGGTTTTACAGATGTTTTATTGAGTCAGTTTTAACCTTCTCTTGCGTATGTTGGTATGGTAGTCTGAATGTGAAAAACAAGAATGTGCTGGGTAAAATTGTGAATGTCTGTGGAAAGATTGTTGGAGTGAAACAGGACGGTATGAATGTGTTGTATGAGCGGCGCGTGAGAGGAAAGGGTCGAATGATTGCGAGTGATTCCAGCCATGGCCTTTGTAGATTTTATGAACTTTTACCATCTGGCAGGCGTTACCGAACGCCAAAGTTCAAAACTCTTAGAAGCATAAACAGTTTTATCCCCATGTCAATCTCTTTTATGAACAAGTAAATGTGTTGTTGTTGTGTGTGTGTGTGTGTGTGTGTGTGTGTGTGTGTGTGTGTGTGTGTGTGTGTGTGTGTGTGTGTGTGTTTACCTGACTACTTTTCTTAAATATATAGAATGTGTGTGTGCATGCGTGCATGCGCGTGTGTGGTGGGGTAGGGGTGGGGGTGCGCACGCGCGCGTGTATATAGGGGAGTGTGGCTGTAAGTGGTAGCACGTATCATCTTGTAAGTATGTATGTGTACGTGAGCACACATGCGTGTGTGGAAAAGAGGGGCGGGTGGGTGGGATATGGTGGTTGGAGTGTGTTTGCATGTGTGCTATGCATAATTTATTATTATACACGTACAGGGTCTGTGAGTTTATTAAATTTATGAATATGTACATAAATATGGTGTTTGTCTTATATATAATTGATATTTTAAACATAAGTGTGTCTTTATATTGCATTTGTGTATTCTTATGTAGAGCTGTGTACTTTTATGTCTTGTTTCATATTTAAGCATGATTTTGAAAACATTGTTTTATGTGATGTCTTTTATGTTGAAATCGCGGGTGTTGCCATATTTAATTTCTCATTTTGAGATAATAAAGATTTGTTGAAGTTGAAGTTGTCTGTCTGTCTATCTGTCTCTGTCTCTGTCTCTGTCTCTCTCTCTCTCTCTCTCTCTCTCTCTCTCTCTCTCTCTCTCTCTCTCTCTCTCTCTCTCTCTCTCTCTCTCTCTCTCTCTCTCTCTCTCAATGGTTGGTTTAACGTCTAATTAGGCGTATGTATACTCCCCCTCTCGCACGCTTCCTTTTGGTTGCTCATCGGATTCATCCCCCCCCCCCTCCATCAACCACCCCACCCCACCCACCCCACCCCACGTTCTGTCATTCCCTCTCATCCGAACTCTTCTATTTCTCCTATCTCTCTTTCTGTTTATAACAAAAAAATACTTATTCTAATGTGTGTGTGTGTGTGTGTGTGCGTGTGTGCGTGTGCGTGTGCGTGCGTGTGTGTGTATATATGTGTGTGTGTGTGTGTGTGTGTGTGTGTGTGTGTGCGTGCGTGTGTGTGTGTGTGTGTGTGTGTGTGTGTGTGTGTGTGTGTGTGTGTATGTGTGTGTGTGTGTGTGTGTGTGTGTGTGCGTGTGGGTGTGCGCGTGTGCGTGTGCGTGTGCGTGCGTGCGCGTGCATGCATGCGCGCGTACAATGTAGAGCGTGCTACCTTCAATTTTGAGGAAGGAGGCCGATTAATGGGAAGAAGAAGAAGATATTTTACATAACCTGAACTGAATCCTGTTCTTTTCCCCCGTGCCTGAATCGTTTAATCATGTTCCACGTGCAAATTGTATATATGTGATTTGATTTTTTTCTAAAAACGTTTTTTTTCTCTCGTTTTTTTAAAATAATGTGAACAGCGTTTTCTTCTTGTAGTTTTACTGTCGTGATTCATAGTTTTGTCATTCCACACCTCCGGATGAAAGCCACACAAAACTCCCGGGCGAAGTATTGGTAAAACATTATTAAACAAGGGCGTCGCCGAGCGGCAGACATGTCCGTCACCAGCAATGCCACGCACTTGCGACACCCCGTAGAGTGTCACATCCTGACACAAAATTGGAAGGGATTCTGTCTTCTAGTTCACGAGATACAGATTGAAGAAGAAACATATAGCGCAAAGAAGGAAATTTCGGTTTTCAAGGTCACACTTCAAGGTCAAGGTCAGCATGGTGATAATTTATGCTCGGATGTTTTCTTCTCTAGGGTATACAGTACCACACACAATCTGAAGCGCTTCTGTCAAGTACCAATGTGGAAAATATGGCTTAAAACCCAATGTGTAGACCCCTACCACTTTCAAGGCCTACGGATCTCCCGGACCGTGACCTTGACCTTGATCGGTATGTCACCATCAGAACGGGCATAAGCCAAAGTACCTTCATGCCAAATTTGAAGACTCTAACACTAACGGTGTGGGAGTTATGGCCCCTGAAAGATTTTCGGTTTTCAAGGTCGTACGCCAAGGTCAAGGTCACGACGGCAATATGGTTTGCGCGGATGCCTTCCTCTCATTGTGACACACCAGCACACACAATTTGACGTGATTCTGTCAACCCGTTCGAAAGATATCCTTGGGACAGACAGAAGGAGAAAAAAATGACCCTCCGATTTTCAGGCTCCAGCGATCTTTTTGACCTTGACCTTGACCTTGATCGGTATGCCATCATCAGAACGGGCGTAAGCCAAACCACCTTCATACTAAGTTTCAACATCCTATGTTGATCGGTGCCCGAGATATGGCTAAAAATAGATTTTCGGTTTTCAAGGTCGTACGTCAAGGTGAAGGTCACGACGGCAAAATGGTTTGCGCCGATCTCTTCCTATTAAGGAGGCACACCTTCACACAAAATTTGACGCGATTCGGTCAAGCGGTTCGGGAGATATCCTTGGGACAGACAGAAAAAAAAGAAAAAAATACAAACCAGCCCATCGCAATAGTCCGTCTTGGTGACGGACTAAACATATGCGGCTGTTGTGCGCTTTACAAGTATTGTTGTTGCAGCTGTTGTTGTTGGCTTAATTAACCCCGGCTAAAGGACTCCAGGGATCATTCATCCACCAACATTGGGAAGCGCTTGAACGCTGTGGCACAAGTGCAGCAGCTTCGGATGAGAACGTTACGCGTGTGTGACCGGATGTTTGTGTTTTGTTTTGGATTACCCCTGGCCTGGCAGCCGTGGGCAGCCACACTCCGTCTTCTGGGGGCTTTTCAAGTACGAGTATTCTCCCCGCAAGATGGATGAAAAGAGTGATGATAGTAGCGTGTGGTCTTCATCAGACGACATCTGGAGAGAGAGAGAGAGAGAGAGAGAGAGAGAGAGAGAGAGAGAGAGAGAGAGAGAGAGAGAGAGAGAGAGAGAGAGAGAGAGAGAGAGAGAGAGAGAGAGGAAATTAAAATCAAACTGTTGATTGTGATTCGTGAATACTGAACGGGAGGAGGAGAAGAAGAAGAAGCTCAAGAAGAATTTCAAGAAGAAGAAAGAGGAGGAGGAGGAGGAGGAGGAGGAGGAGGAGGAGGAGGAGGAGGAGGAGGAGGAGGATGTGGAGAAGAAGAAGAAGAAGAAGAAGAAGAAGAAGAAGAAGAAGAAGAAGAAGAAGAAGAAGGAGATCTGGATCTGGATTCGTACGTCGAAGGAACCTATGAAGGCTATAAACTCGACTAGAAGAAGACGAAGAAGGAGAAGGAGAAGAAGAAGGTCAAGAAGAAGAAGGAGTGTGTTTTCAAGGTAAAAAAAACAACACCACTAGAGGTAAGACCAATGGGTTGTATCCCGTAATAGGGGAGGGTTAAATGTGTGTTTACGTTGTTATTTTGTTTGTATTTGGGTAGTTTGGTATATAGTCTAGTCACAGAGATAAGTCTCTTGGCTGCTCTCCCCAGTGAGAGCGCTGTAGCGTGCAAATTTGCAGCTCGTGCAAATTTGCAGCTCGTGCAAATTTGCACCTCGTGCAAATGAGAGTGTTATGTGTATCAAAACACTATCTGAACGTTCTTAGACGGAAAAAGTGCTGTCTCTATAGGGTATTGGAAGAAGGAAAATATCACTTTTTCCGTTAAAAAAAACAACTAATATGTTCTGTCCCGGATAGTACACTTGACACTTGGAG
Source organism: Phymorhynchus buccinoides (assembly GCA_017654935.2). NCBI lineage: Eukaryota > Metazoa > Mollusca > Gastropoda > Neogastropoda > Raphitomidae > Phymorhynchus > Phymorhynchus buccinoides. The sequence continues at coordinate 48,057,930 of CM065693.1, forward strand.
CGCAAGTGAAGATTTTAGGCGATGCCTATTCTTACAATCTGTCCTTGGATAAAAGAAAAACAAATTTAAGAAACAAAAAACATTTGTATGCCTATTCTCTCTCTCTGTCCTCTCTCTCATTTTCCCCCCTATCTCTCTCTCTCTCTCTCTCTCTCTCTCTCTCTCTCTCTCTCTCTCTCTCTCTCTCTCTCTCTCTCTCTCTCTCTCTCTCTCTCTCTCTCTCACACTCTCTCTCATACACATATACATTGTTTATACATACATAAAAAACACACCAAAAAACAAAAAAACAAAAACCACATAGTGAAACAAATAATTGATGACAAGTAGGAGGTGAAAGCAACATCAATCCAAACACATTTAACAAGCAGTTTAAAGGCAAACAAATAAACAAAGCATAAAACTGAGATGTAAACAATCAATTGACATATACCATGCATATAACATGTAGGTGTACACAAGGCAATACAGTTATACAGTGTGCGTTCAAAATGACACAGGATTTAAGCAGGGCTGTAAATTATGTTTGCCCGCACCATCTTTTTGTATCGTGAGATGGAAGGGCATAACTGAATGGCAGAGGGAAGGGAATTCCAAATTGAGGAACCTGAGAAGGCAAAACTTGATTTGTATTTGTCAATTCTAGTGTTTGGCAAAATGTAGTTGCTGGAACCATAACGATGTGATGCCGGCGTAGTAACTAATAATTTTAGGTATTGTGGGACCAAGTCATTATGCACTTTGTACATGATGATTGCTTTGTTGTACTTTAATTGTGAATCTAACGGAAGGATGTTTAATTTTGCTTGTTTTTCTGATGTGGTGAGGTTTGCGTCAGGAAGAATAATTTTAGCTGCTCTTTTGTAGATAGAATTGAGTTTTAATAGGTGACATTTGGCGGTAGAATCCCAAACTACAGATGCATAGTTGACATGAGAGAGACAGTGGGCATGAAAGAATAATTTGCGTTCCTCTGTATCTAAGAAAGGTCTAAGTTTTTTTTTTAGTAGGAATAGGCTACGTGCAAGCTTGTGTGCTACCTTCTCAATATGGGTCTGCCACTTCAGTTCTTCATCTATGATCACACCCAGGACGCGGTGCTCTTTTACTTGGTTAATGATGTTATCCTTTAAATAAACTTTGAGATTTAGAGGTTCGTTCTGATGTTTTTGTCTTGAAGTAATTACCATGCTTTTGGTTTTTGTAGGGTGGATGACCATCAGGTTTTGGTCACACCAGGCAGAAACATCATTTAAAGCTGTTTGTAATGAGGTTTGAATGGAGGATAAACGAGCTGCACTAGAGTGGAGGGAGGAGTCGTCAGCAAACAGATCGCATGAGACACTTTCATCTGATATTGAAAGTGGTAGGTCATTAATAAATAAGCAGAACAGGAGGGGTCCTAAAACAGATCCTTGCGGCACACCAGTCTTAATTATCTTATTATCTGAAACTGCACCATTACTTAGGACAAACTGTGTTCTGTTAGTAAGATAGGATGTAAAAAAAGAAACTGTATTTTCGTCTTGCAGGTATAGTGCTAGCTTTTGTAATAATATTTTATGATTCACAAGATCAAATGCCTTCTTAAAGTCAAGAAATACAGCACCTGTCATTTTGTTTCGGTTAATTGCTGAAAGCCATGTATCACAGAGACGAACTACGGCAGTTTGACAAGAATGGTGATGCCGAAAGCCAGATTGTAAAGGATGGAAAAGATTGTTGTCCTCAAGATACTGCATTAGATGTTTATGAACATGTTTTTCAAGAGGTTTAGATAGAACTGTAAGAATAGAAATGGGTCTAAAGTTGTTTAGGTCAGAAACATCTTTGGATTTAGGCAGTGGTATAACTTTTGCTGATTTTAAACCAGGTGGTACTATGTTTTGTTCCAGGCATGTGTTATATATGAAGGTAAGAGGTTCTACTACGTAGGGAAGTGCAAGTTTTAAGAGAGAGCTACTGATTTTGTCTGGTCCCATAGATTTTTTATTTTTCAATTTTGCGATAAGGGAGCCAACTTCGTGAACAGCAAGTGAAGGTATTTTAAATGCATTACCAGGTTTTATGTTACTATTACAAAAGGTTTGAAGAGAGGACGAAGGACAGTATTCGTTTTCGGGGTGTGTTGGGTCAGGTACCCCTATAGAATCTGCTATGTGTATAAAGTGATTATTGAATGAGTCTGGCGACCAATTGAAGCTATTTAGTGAATTGTGCTTGGACTTATTTGTGATGTTGTTGATGGCTCGCCATAATGTAGATGTGGCAGGGTGAGGAGGGGTGAGGCAGACTTGGGGAAACTAGCTATCAATTTGTTCTTACCAGGCAGCGGGATTTCTCCTTGCTCTTGGCTATATCCACATTTCCCCGCCCGTAAGGGGGGGATCTGGAGAGGGCCGATCCTGGAGGCCGGTCCTGCAATATCAGTTCGACCCCCGTAGCGACTCTGCTCTCTGCTGCTTCTTTTTTCTTCTTCTAGATATTCAACGCACATGAGCTTTTAGGCCACCCCCCACCCACCCACACACACACACACACGCACGCACACACGCACACACTTCCCTACTGTGCAGAAACCTTTAGGGGGACCTCACGTAGAATAGCCGTTTCCCATATGACCATTTCCCAAATCGCCAATTCCCATATCGCCATTTCCCAAATCGCCATTTCCCATATCACCATTTTTTAAATCGCCATTGCCCATATCACCATTTCTCAAATCGCCATTTCACATATAACCATTTCGCCATTTCCCAAATCGCCATTTCCCATATCGCCGTTTCCCAAATCGCCGTTTCCCAAATAGCCATTTCCCATATCGCCATTTCCCAAATCGCCATTTCCCAAATCGCCGTTTCCCAAATCGCCATTTCTCAACTGGCCGTTTCCTATATCTCCATTACCCAAATCACCATTTCCCATATCACCATTTTATAAATCGCCATCTTACGGCACATTATGAACTTATAAGTACCTACCGTGAAATAAATACCCTTCAAAGGCGCACTAGAACCATTCTTCTTTCATGTGATAAATAAGTCAACTATTATTTAAAATATTGATACTTAAGTGCTCACTCTACACGGAAAGAACCGAGAAATAGAGCGGGAGGGTGTAAATCTACATCTTTGCCGAGAAATCGATATAACAAAGCTCTCTCTCTCTCTCTCTCTCTCTCTCTCTCTCTCTGTCTCTCTCTCTCTCTCTCTCTCTCTCTCTCTCTCTCTCTCTCTCTCTCTCTCTCTCTCTCTCTCTCTCTCTCTCTCTCTCTCTCTCTCTCTCTCTCTCTCTCTCTCTCTCTCCCTCAACCTGTCTTTATCACAATACCTGCTTTGCTACCTTTATGTTCAATTATGTATGTGTAATTCTATGCCTTGCCATGTTTGTATTCTATGTTCGTTTATGTACAAAGGTGCTACCTTTATGTTCAAATTTGTGTGTGTAATATCATGCCTTGCCATGTTTGTATTCTATGTTCGTATATGTACCAATGACAGATTGGAAGACTAGGCGTTGCCTAAAATCTTTATCCTTGAAAAATAAAGTTAAAGTTTTCAAGTTTTCAAGGTTTCCCTCTCTCTCTCTCTCTCTCTCTCTCTCTCTCTCTCTCTCTCTCTCTCTCTCTCTCTCTCTCTCTCTCTCTCTCTCTCTCTCTCTCTCTCTCTCTCTCTCTCTCCCCTCTCTCTCTCTCTCTCTCTCTCTCTCTCTCTCTCTCTCTCTCTCTCTCTCTCTCTCTCTCTCTCTCTCTCTCTCTCTCTCTCTCTCTCTCTCTCTCTCTCTCTCTCTCTATCTCTCTCTGACACCGGACTCTCTCTCGAGACCTCAAAGGCGTTGCTCTCTTGTGTCAGTCAGGAGAGATTACTCTCTCTCTCTCTCTCTCTCTCTTTCTCTCTCTCTTCTCTCTCTCTCTCTCTCTCTCTCTCTCTCTCTCTCTCTCTCTCTCTCACTAGGCGTTCAAGACTGCACTTGGTCATCTCCAAACATGGAACACTCCTTGTTTAGTAGTTTTATTTTGTGTGTATTTGACGGTTTAAGGTTTGGGTTAGGGTTAGGGATAGGGTTAGGGATAGGGTTAGGGTTAGGGTTAGGGCTAGAGTCAGTTTAATTTCAGATTGAATGGGCTAAAAGATACACATTGTAAAGTGTTGCTGAAAACCGACATTTTCACGAGAAATGGCGTCACTTTCCATATGTGGAGATGACCAAGTGCAGCATTGAACGTCTTCTCTCTCTCTCTCTCTCTCTCTCTCTCTCTCTCTCTCTCTCTCTCTCTCTCTCTCTCTCTCTTCTCTCTCTCTCTCTCTCTCTCTCTCTCTCTCTCTCTCTCTCTCTCTCTCCCCCCCCCCCCTCTCTGAGAACAGTATAATCATCAATAATTTTGCCACTTATGTCCATAAATCCTTGCAGTTAAGACGGTTATCGTTAATGACGTAACTAGTTATTGTTGATCTGAGTTCTTTCGTTATTCATGTCTTTGTGTATTATATGTTATTCTTATGTATGACAACTACAATTTTTCCTGTCACTTCTTTTGTATCTCACCTCTTATGATATGGGCCAAAGGCCTAATCATTAAACAATTTCTTCACTGTTCGTTGCTGTTGTTATCTCTCTCTCTCTCTCTCTCTCTCTCTCTCTCTCTCTCTCTCTCTCTCTCTCTCTCTCTCTCTCTCTCTCTCTCTCTCTCTCTCTCTCTCTCTCTCTCTCTCTCTCTCTCTCTCTCTCTCTCTCTCTCTCTCTCTCTCTCTCTCTCTCTCTCTCACTAGGCGTTCAAGACTGCACTTGATTGGTTGTTGGTTGTGTTTTGATGGATGTCATACTCATAATACATTTGTTTAGATTGATTTTTTTTTTTCTTCCTCCACAATGTATTTCCTGATTCTTGTGAATTCAATTTATATTAGTTCATATGATTACTGTGCTGTGTGCGAGGTTGGTGGTGGGTGGGGGGAGGGTGGATGGGTGCATGAATGTGTAGTTGTTGGGTTTTGGTTTTTTTTTGTTTGTGTGTGTGGGTGGGGTTTTTTTTTTTCCATTGTTGCTTTTGTTCATTAATTGAAGTTTTAATTATGTTTTTCTTCTTTTGTTTCGAGGGCAAGATGTAAACAAGCCCATTGTGTGCTTATTCTTTTCCCTCAATAAACAAATGTTTCAAATGTTTCAAATGTTTCAAATGTCTCTCTCTCTCTCTCTCTCTCTCTCTCTCTCTCTCTCTCTCTCTCTCTCTCTCTCTCTCTCTCTCTCTCTCTCTCTCTCTCTCTCTCTCTCTCTCTCTCTCTCTCTCTCTCTCTCTCTCTCTCTCTCTCCCCTCTTCAGCGAAAAAAAGGGAAATAACTCGCTCTGTGGCGATGTTCATTTTCTATGCAATGAAAGAAAGAGAATTATTCCAAATGTCAAAAAAGTCTTAGTAGTTTAAAAAATGCATGCTGTAATTTGTTTATCTTGTTTTCATGGCTATGCTATGTTCGCGTGTATATTGCAAACATGAGAATACGCGCGCGCATGTGTGTGTGTGTGTGTGTGTGTCGTGTGTTG
>CM065693.1:48068467-48070967 GCA_017654935.2 Phymorhynchus buccinoides
GATCCTTGAAAAGGCTGTCTTTCTGGTGATCTCGACGTGTTTCTTGCAAAACAATCACCCGTCAGGGTGCACCTTTAACGCCCTTGACGGCAAGAGTTAAGCCCCTTCTTGATCACTGTCCAAAAGGGCAATTCACTCTCGCAAAAAAACAGCCATTAATTAAGTGGCCTCAAATAGGGTTAATGGCGAGAGTTATTCCCTCGTTTGGTCAGTACTCAACCATCTTACCACCCACCAAGGGCATTCACTCTTGCAAAAGGCGCTCTTTGCAGTGGCCACATTCTGTAAGAACTGAGAGTACAAAGCTCTAGATAATAGCTCAAAAAGTAAAGTTTGCTTTGAGGAAGTTTAGGAGGCAAACGGGGGTAGAAACTTTGTAGACCTACTACTAGACTGGAAGTTCCAAAACACGTCCTACTTTATCTAATTGCTACAACAACAAAAACCTCTTGGGAGTGGATATTTATTTCCCCTTTGGGTATAGGTCAATATGTGCTACCCCCCCCCCCCCTTACATTTCTCGGTTAATTCCATTTTTCCGTTTTTGCCTTTCTTACCAAACATGAAGCTGTATTTTATGAACATTTTCAGATAATTATCTTTGTTCAATCAATAATTGCAGTCATGATAAAGGCCATTATGTAATAGAACCCCCCCCCCCCCCCCCCCCCCCCCCCCCCCCCCCACACACACACACACACCTATGTACTGCAGTACACCGCGGCAGTGGTCACAGTCGTAGTTCATTGCGTTTTTCCCGTCTTATAGGGGGGGAGGGGGGGGGGGGGGTAGGGTTAGGCTTAGGGATAGGGTTATTATTCCAAAAAGATAATTAGCTGAACAGGTTAATAAAGTACAGCTTTATGTTTGGCAAGAAAGGCAAAAACGGAAAAATGGAATTAACCGAGAAATGCAGGGAGGGTGGCACATCTTTACCTATCGGATAAAATAAAATTAAAAAACAGACAGACTTGTAGACGAAACAGCATAGCAAACTCTCTGTCTGTCTGTCCGTCTGTCTGTCTGTCTGTCTCTCTCTCTCTCTCTCTCTCTCTCTCTCTCTCTCTCTCTCTCTCTCTCTCTCTCTCTCTCTCTCTCTCTCTCTCCTCTCTCTCTCTCTTCTCTCTCTTCTGTCTCACTCTCATCTTTGAAGTCTCTCTCTTTTGAAGTCTGTCTCTCTCTCTGTCTCTGTCTGCTCTCTGTCTCTCTCTGTCTCTCTCTGTCTCTGTCTGCTCTCTCTCTCTCTCTCTCTCTCTCTCTCTCTCTCTCTCTCTCTCTCTCTCTCTCTGTCTCACTCTCTCTCTTGAAGTCTCTCTCTGTCTCTGACTGCTCTCTGTCTCTGTCTGCTCTCTCTCTCAGGGCTCTCTCTCTCTCTCTCTCTCTCTCTCTCTCTCTCTCTCTCTCTCTCTCTCTCTCTCTCTGTACACAACATAGGCCTACCTTATATGTGCGTGTTGAAGCGTGTGCGAATGTACATGCGTGTGTATGTGTGCTTGTATTTGTGTGGAGGTGTGTGTGTGTTTGTGTGTTTGAGAGAGAGAGAGAGAGAGACAGAGAGAGAGAGAGAGAGAGAGAGAGAGAGAGAGAGAGAGAGAGAGAAACACAGAGAGAGAGAGAGACATAGAGAGAGAGAGAGAGAGAGAGAGAGAGAGAGAGAGAGAGAGAGAGAGTGATGAGAGAGAGAGAGAGAGAGAGAGAGAGAGAGAGAGAGAGAGAGAGAGACAGACAGACAGAGATAAAAACAGAGAGAGAGAGAGAGAGAGAGAGAGACAGAGACAGAGACAGAGAGACAGAGACAGAGACAGAGAGAGAGAGAGAGAGCGGACACTGGAACAGTTTATTTCACAAGGATAAATATTTTAGTTGATGACTATTCTTACAAAAGGAGAGAGAGAGAGAGAGAGAGAGAGAGAGAGAGAGAGAGAGAGAGAGAGAGAGCAAAAGAGAGAGAGTTAATGTGTGTAATTATGAAGTTTTTCTTTTTGTTACCTTTATGCACACATGTCGTTGGCCTTTGCAAACAACTTATTATTTTGTAATATAAAAGTATTTTGAGACTCTCTCTGTCTGATTGTCTATCTGTCTCTCTGTCTGTATATCTGTCTATTTCTCACATGTTCACACATACACATGCGCGCGCACACACACGCACACACTCGCACGCGTGAACGCACGCACACACACACACACGCACGCACACACACACACACCACACCAAACAGATAGAGAGAGGGGAGACAGAGAGAGAGAGAGGAGAGAGGAGGAGAGAGAGAGAGAGAGAGAGAGAGAGAGAGAGAGAGAGAGAGAGAGAGAGAGAGAGAGAGAGAGAGAGAGAGAGAGAGAGAGAGAGACTCAACTCAACTCAACTCAGTTTACTGACTACTAGGCCTTCTGCCCATGTCACAAGGGAACAGTGGGAGGGGGAGAATGAACAATGGCACATAACTAATAATACATACAGAGCTCATTACAAAACCACAAACATCGCATATTGAGGGAA
>CM065693.1:48093467-48105581 GCA_017654935.2 Phymorhynchus buccinoides
TGATGCCGTATTGTGAATGTCTCGCCTGTGGCTGTGCTGCCGAATTTTTTTTTTTTCTCTCTCTGCCTCTCCGTGTCTCTCCTCTGTACCAGGTGCTCTCTGGCAGATTTTGCATTTCTTGGTGCATTTGAAGCACCCTGGGGGTGAGGAGTCCTGCAGGGCGGATGTGAGGGCGGAGGGCATCAAGTGGTTCCTCAGCGTTTTGCTGTTTCTCTCTCCCACGATGGGGGGATCAGGGATGGCTTTCTCCAGTCTGGGGCTGGTGTGCAGGATGGGGTGGAGTTCCTACAGCCATTTCCGTAGAGGTGGGTTGGACGGGTTGTGGGTCACAATCAAGGGGGTGCGTTGGGTGTGCTGTTTGGGTCTGTACTGCAGAAGGAGGTCTCTGGGCTGGTGTTGCGCACGCACCACACACCCACTTCACACACACACACTCCTCAGTCTCACACACACACAACACACACACACACTCTAGATTATATATATATACAAACACACACACACACCACACACACACACACACACCACACACTACAAATATATATGTATACACACACACACACACATCACACTACACACACATGACACACCACACACACACACACACACACAAAAAAATGAACTCAACACAAAAGACAGAACAGAAATAAAAGCATGGACGGAAAAGGAAAAATGATGTTTTTTATGACATAGTTCTGTCGTATCTGTATTGATTTGCAACTCTGGCAGATTTATGGTTACATAAAAAACAAACATGATGTGCAATTGATCTTTGATCTATCTAGAGTTTACGCGTCATTACTTGGTGACCAGTTTCAGCTAGCTTTTAGCAGGTTCGGAAAGCGAAACGAGTGCAAACTAATGCATCAGTAGATGGGGTGATGTTTTAAAAAAAAAATCATACTATGGTTCTACAAGAGTCTCAAAAGAATATTAGACTCTAACCATCTGTCAATCTGTCTCTCATGGTCTAAGTACATCTCTGCCATCTCTCCTCCTCTAGCGAAAAAGTATCTCTCTGTAAACAGAATCGCTATCTCTCTCTCTCTCTCCATCCATACTCCAGAACTCTTTTTTAATGCATATATTCAGCCTGAAATAGATTATGCTTCTACTTGTTGGGATCTTGCTAGCGAAAACTGCTTAAAGCCACTGAAAAGACTCTACAAACGAGCTCTAAAAATTGTTCTTCTTAAGCCATCTTCACTTCAAAAAAGCGATTATAAGGAACTAGGCATTCTCCCATTAGACTACAAAGTTTACCTCAACAAAGCTATTTTCATGTACAAAATTGTAAATAAACTGACACCGGCCTATCTATGCAAAAGATTTCCTATTACTAACATTCGTAACAAAAATACAATTTATATTCCTCGCCCTAGAACAAACCTGTTTATGACCTCACTTACTTACTCCGGTAGCAAATTATGGAATGAATTGGAAAATTGCGATAAAAACATAATAAGTGTCTCATCCTTTAAAAGAACATATCACAAACACCTATTAGAAAAGTTTTAAGCTATTAACTTCCTAGAAATATTAGCTGTTTGTTTAGAAATAATAATGACCGCATATTGTACGGGTAAAATATACATAAATGTAATATCTCTCTATAACGTGGGCTTATTAGTGTATTGTATTCTATCATTGGACCATGAGCGTATTTTGCACATGTGTGTTCGAACACACCACGAGAGACTAGGTATGCATGTTTTGGTATAGTTATAGGATATACTGTATGTTTTTGTGTGTGTGTGCGAGTACGTGAACGAGCTCTTCGTTTGAGCTTGAATTGTTTTCGCATGTTCTTCAATTTTACTGTGAACATGCCTGTTGTTATTGTTTATTCTTTTTATGCATTTTATGCTTTGTTTTTGTTTTCCCTTTTCTTGGTATTTGGTTTTTTCCTGTATGGATCTCCATAGAGGACGTCATGATGTAAAGACGCTTGAGCTTATCCCTTTACCCTCATTAAACATCCCGTATTCGTATTATCCTCTGGCCGCTCTCTCTGGCTCCGCCTCACTCCGTCTAGTTTTTGATCATTTCGATCTACTCCATCCCTGCCAGTCTGGGTTTAGAGCTAAACATTCTTGCCACACAGCACTCTCAAACCTAGTAGATAAGTGGCTATCCAATGTTAATAACAATGAATTAACTGGTGTCATTAGAGTTGATTTTGCTGAAGCATTTGACGTCATTGATCACTCCCTACTTCTGAAAAAGCTTATAATATATGGTATATCTACTAATATAATAGAGCTTCATTCGTCGTTTTTAACTGATAGTAAGCAGATTGTTGCAATTAATGGCGCTATGTCTACCACTCTAACAACTACGTAGGGGATGCCTCAGTTAAGTTTTCTTGGACCCTTATTGTCACTATCTACTAAATTAGTTGCCTCTAAGTTCTCTGTGCGAAATTTATTCGCAGATATACTAACACTGAATTCAATCATTCTGATTCCAGAACTGTATTGTCTAATACAGAGAGTTACTTAACTGGTCTGATTAATTAATGGTCTGAATAAATCACATGATTCTCCATCCATTAAAGACTAGATTTACGTTATAACAAGAATAAGACAGAAACGACAAAATCTTCATCTTAATGTCCCTCTCATCTTATAAACGTACAATATTGAACAAGTTTTCTTTCCACAAAGTTCTTTGGTGTTTGTTGTTGACGAAACCTCTCCCTGTCTGAACATGTGTCAATGTTTCAAATGTGTCTCGTCCAAAATATTCAATTATCCAAAGTTCAACATTGTTTAATACTTACATTCCTCGTAAATCTTTTTCATTCTTTATTGAATCCTACATAAATGCATCAACTGTCCTGGATGGTGCAGTGAAAATATTCGAAAGCACTGTTCAAGTCTTTATAGACCTGCCTCTGACAATTAGTCTTAAGCTCAATCGCAGCATTTAACCCTTTCGGATTATGTGACATTAGACATCTTGCCTTTTTCCATTTGAAACCACTCAACAAGGCCTGTTTTTATGTTCAAAATCTTATCTAATTGTGCTCAACCATCACTCACAATAAATTTATAACTAATGAGCAACTCATGTCACCTTTGCCGCGCATTGAACCTTTTCAAGTCACACTAACACTAGTTCAGGTTGTGCTTTGTGGAACACAATTCTCGCTCTTCACAATTAAACGTAGTTCTGAGACAGTTTAAACAAAACTAGCATAGGCTGTTGATGACAGAGTTGGTTAATTCTAAGTCATAAATACTTAGCTAGTCTCATATATTTCAAGATTTGTTACTACCATACCCCAAGCGTCATCTCGCTTTTCTCTTTCACATGTTTTCCATTATTATTATGTACTTGATATGTATGTTATTTATCTTGATGTTTACGTCGCTTTTTGGTTAGTGTGCGTGCGTGCGTGCGTGCGTGTGTGTGTGTGTGTGTGTTGTGTGTGTGGTGTGTGTGTTGTGTGTGTGTGTGTGTTGTGTGTGTGTGTGTGTGTGTGCGCGTGGGCGCGCGCCGTGCGTGTGCGTGCGCGTATGTGTGTGCATTTGCTTGGTATTTTAATGTACTTTTTCTTGCGTTTTTGGTCTACATTTTGATTTACTAGCTAATGTTGTTTATTCATAATTATTTTTGCATTTTCTCTTTTCTGATGGTAAAAAGAAGCATGTAAGAACCTATGCTTATCCTTAGCCAACAATAAAACAGATTCGTTCGTTCGTTCGTTCTCTCTCTCTCTCTCTCTCTCTCTCTCTCTCGTCTCCTTCTCTCTCATCTCATCCGTCTCTCTCTCTCCTCTCTCTCTCGTCTCTCTCTCCTCTTCTCTCTCTCTCTCCTCGATCTCTTGCTCTCTCTCTCTCTCTCTCTCTATCTATCTCTCTCGTTCTCTCTCTCTCTCTTCTCTCTCTCTCTCGATCTCTCCTCTCTCATCTCTCTCTCTCTCTCTCTTTCTCTCTCCTCTGTAGACATTTTTAACATTAAGCTTATCCTTACTTCCCAATTTAAAAAATAGGGACTGATTGATGCCTGAATTGATGCATTTTTAGTGACATTGGTGTCAAAGACCACTAAGTCACATGTCCAAACCACGCTTTTTCGCGTGTTTTTTCCCTCTTATATTCTGGTACGAAATCTTGTTTTGACGCAGGTTTGATTCCATACAAATGCTCCCAAATTGAAAACGAACCATCCTTTTAATAGGCAGCCTCAATTTTTAAGTGGGACTTTGTATGTGGGTCACAGCTACCCGAAAACACCAAGGGACTTAAAATCGTGTGCGTCAGTGTGTCTGTAAGCCTTGTGTGCATAGATCGCTTTGGCAGTGAAAGGGTTAAACAAAACTTTTTCAGCATATATATTTTTTTTACGCGATGGGTTACGCGTACCTAGGCGGTATCATAATGCATACATGTATGAATTTTTTGTTGATGTAATCTGTCAAAAGTGCATAGCTATTAATACTACTACTACTGAACATTTATCTAGCGCTTTACTCCCTTTGCAGGGAGCAAGCAAGCGCTTTATATAGACAATAAAACAACAATAAGTATGCATTATACACATAGATTCACTACAATCAAATCAAATATACACAAAATATTATGTAAAACCAGCCCTGTTCATTAACCACAAAATTTGAAACACTATTACAATATTATAAGAAAAGAAACAACATTGCAAGGAAATCAAAGTTCATGAGCTACGTTTTGCGCAAACACACACACTAATAGAGAAGCAACACAGTCACACACCACGCACCGCACGCACGCACACGCACTCTCTCTCTCTCTTCTCATCATCTCCTCTCTCTCGTCGTCTCTCTCTCTCCTCTCGCTCTCTCTCTCTCATCTCTCTCTCTCTCTCTCTCTCACACACACACACACACACCACACACACACAAATACACACACACACACACACCAACACACACACCCACACAAAGCACACTAACAGAGAACACACAGTCACACACCACCACGCGCACTCACGCACGCGCACTGCACGCACCGGCAACTCTCTCTCTCTCTTCTCTCCAACTCGGTCTTCTCTCTCTCTTCTCTCTCTCTCTCTCTCACACCCACACACACCCAACACACACACACACACACCCATACACACACACCACACACCACACACTAACAGAGAAGCACACAGTCACACAGCAGCCCAACGCAACCGCGCACGCAACGCAACACGCACTCTCTCTCTCTCTCTCTCCGTCTCTCTCTCTCTCTCTCTCACACACACAAGCACACACACTAACACACAAACACACACACACCCACACACACTACACACACACACACACTAACAGAGATCACACCAGTCCACACCACGCACGCCCTACGCAACGCACACGCACTCTCTCTCTCTCTCTCTCCTCTCATTCTCTCTCTCTCTCTCTCTCTCTCTCTCACCACACACACACACACACACACACACACACACACACCACCACACACACACACACCACTACACACATACACACACACCGCGCGCGACACACACACACTCATTCAACAGATCACTTCTCATACACTTTTACACATACTCGCGTTGGAGGATACAACCCACACTCATACCCCACATCGCAACACAGGACAACCATTCGCTTGTTTTTGTAATAACAGTTGAGTTGTACTGTTAGGAATCTCGTGTGTTGTGTGTGTGTGTAATTCAAAACTGCGTGTGTGTGTGTGTGGTGTTTGCGATTGATGATGTGTGTTATGTGTGTACTGTGTTGTAGTGCGTGTGTGTATATGTGTGTGCGTTTGTGTGTGTGTGTGTGTGCGCGTTGTTGTGTGTGTGTGATATGTGTTAGCTATGCGTGTGCTCGCGTGTGTGTGTGTGTAATTTGGGGAGTGTATGCCTGCGTCAAACTCATGTGTGTTGTGTGTGCGTGCTACGTTGTGTACATGTTGTGTCTGTGTGTGTGTGTGTGCGTGTGCTTGCGTGCGCGTGTGTGTGTATGCGAGTGAGTGGTTGCCTGCGGGGGAGGGTGTGTGTGGTTGTGGTAATGTGGTGTGTGTGTGTGTGTGTGTGTGTATGGTTGTCGTGTGCGTGTGTTGCACACTGCGTGTGCGTGTGAGTATGGGTGTGGGCATGTGTGTGTGTCGTGAGTGGTGGTGTATATGGTGTGTGCGTGAGTGTGTGTGTGTGTGTGTGTGTGTGTGTTTGTGTGTGTTGCGTGTGTGTGTGTGTGCGGTTGTGTGTGTGCGTGTGCGTGCGTGCGCGTGTGTGTGTATGCGAGTTAGTGGGATGCTGCGTGTGTGTGTGTGTGTGCCGTGCGTGTGTGATGTGTGTTGTGTTGTGTGTGTGTGTTTGTGTGTTTGTTTGTGTGTGTGTGTGTGTGGTGTGTGTGTGTGAGTGTATGTTGTGTGTGAGTGTGTTGTGCGTGTGTGTGTGTTGTGTGTGTGTGTGTGTCATGGGTGTGTGTGTTTGTGTGTTGGTGTGTGTGGTGTGTGCAGTATTGTGTGTGATGTGTGTGAAAATAGAGGTGTGATGGGTGTGTGCGTGTGCGTGAGCGTGCGTGCGCGTGTGTGTGTATGCGAGTAGACGTCGTAAAAACCTGCATGTGTGTGCGTGTGTGCGTGTGATGTGTGAGTGCGAGTGTGTGTGTGTGTTGGTGCGTGTGCGTGCGTGTGCGTGTGTGTGTAAGCGAGTGAATGTATGCGTTGCCTGTGTGTGTGTGTGTTTGTGTGTGTGTATGTTGTGTGTGTGTGTGCGTGTGTGTGTTGTGTGTTAGTGTGTGTTATGGGCATGCGGTGCGAATGGTTTGGGTGCGAATGTGTTGTGCATGGTGTGTGCGTGTGCGTGCGTGCGCGTGTGTGTGTATGCGGGTGAGTGCATGGCTGCGTGTGTGTGTCGAGTGGGGTGTGTGTGTGTGTGTGTGGGTTATGTGTGTGTGTGCGTGCGCAAACCGAACACACTGTACACTCACACATTCAAACACGCATGTGCATGTGTGTGTGCGAGTGTGTGTGTGCGTGTGCGTGCGTGGGCGTTTTGCGTGTATGGCGGAGTGAATGTAATGCATGCGTGTGTGTGTGTGGTGTGTGTGTGTCTGTGTGTGTTGTGTCCGTTGTGTGTGTGTGGTGTTCTGTGATGTGTGTTCTGTGTGTGTGTATGTGTGTGTGTCTGTGTGGTGTGCGTGTGCGTGTGAGTATGTGTGGGCATGTGTGTGTGTGCGTGAGTGTGTGTGTGTGTGTGAATGTTGTGTGTGTGTTGTGTGTGTGGTGCGTGTGTGTGTGTGTCGAGTGTGTGTGTGTCGTGGAGTGTGCGTGCGCCGGTCTGTGTGTATGCGAGTGGAGTGTATGCTTGCGTGTGGTGTGTGTGGTGTGTGCGTGCGTTCGTGGTGTCTGTGTGTGTGTTGTGTGTGTTGTGTTGTGTGTATGTGTGTGTGCGTGCGTGAGTGTGTGTGCGTGTGTGCGTGCGTGTGAGTGTGTGTGTATTCGAGTGAGTGTATGGCTGCGTGTGTGCTAGGTGTGTGTGCAGTGTGTGTGTGGTGTGTGTGTGTGTGTTTGTGTGGGTGGTGTGTGTGTGTCCCTGTGTCTGTGTCTGTGTGGATCTGTGTGTGTGTGTGTTGTGTGTGTCTATGTGTGTGTGTGCGTGTGTCTGTGTGTGTGTGTGCGTGTGCGTGTGTGCGTGTGGGGGGGGTGCGTGCGCGCGGCATGTGGCGTGCGTGCGCGTCTTGCGTGCGCGAGCGCAAGCGTTGTATATGTGTGTGTCGGTGTGTGTGTGTGTGTGTGTTGTGTGTGCTTATGTCATTGGCAACCTGTCTTGTTTATATTTTTTTTTAAATTAAAAAAAAAATAAAAAAGATTTAAGAACAGAAAAAACCCACCCCGGAAAGACCAAGACATTGAGGAAGGCGGGGGTTGGGGGTGGGGGAGGTTGGATGGTAATCTGTTTTAAGTCTGTCAAAGTGCGTTCCATCCCTATACATGGACGCACCTAACAGACTCATAAACCAGATTATGATAGCCTTTCCTGGGTGGGTGGTGGGGGGGGGATTTATATTAGTTTAGTTAGATGAACATTTTCTTCTCTAGCCTTTTTTTTTTTTGTGGTTAAGTTGATGGGAAAAAAATTACATCTTCATTTTTGTGTGCTTGAATATCGCTGTTCGAAAAAAAAAAATGACATGTGCTGGGATGATGTAGAGCGGCTGCCCTGATACGGGAACTGATGAGGAAATAATGTATTCAAATGTAAAATCTTTTTTGGCGTGCCGGTGCTGGCATACCATATTTTAAACCCCTAAATTTAAAACTACTCTTTTCGCCGCATTCAAATTGTTTGCTGTTTTGGGGCGAAGATCAGCCCCCTAAATACATTTCAGAGAGGCGTCTTGTGGCAGTGCAGAGAACAAGACGATTCATCATTAAATACTGAGAAGATCGGGGATATTTTTCTAATATTTTATATTATTTATTTTTTGTTTGCACGATGGTTGGTTATTCGTCCGCCATTTTGGAAAATAACGAAACTAAGTTGACATGGGCTTTTGTATAATCGATTTATATCGGCAAAAATGTAAGATTTACGACCCTAACCATCCGCTTTCATTTTCCTGTTCCTTATCCCGTGTAGAGATTGAGCACCTTAAATATCAATATTTTAAAATAATAGTTGACTTATAGTTGACGTTATTTATCTCCATGAAAGATAATGGTTGTAGTGCGCTTTCGAAGGGTTTTATTTCACGGTAGGTATTTATATTTTCAGACAACCGGGACTTCTGTCGATCGCCCGTGTCTCTAATTTTGTGGAAACGCGTAGCCGGCGCTAATAATTTGCCCATAACAAAAACAAGCACTAGATTAAATGTGGCGTATGTCCCGTATCTTTGCGTTTGGCACAACGCGCGTTTCAGGTTTTTGTGCGCCCCCACTGGTTCTGGAACTCTTTCTTTGCTGTTCACCTCCCGTCACAATTCCAGAGCACTTCCCCTTTCAAACCCAAGGAAAACTCGCTTGAAAGAGTTTTCTCTCTCTCTGTAACTTTGTCACATTATAAAAAAAAAATTAGATGCTGGTCGAGATGAATGTGCATAGTTCTTAGCCCAGTTGCGGTGTGAATCAGTGAATGTGAGCGCCTTGAGTGAATGTGAGCGCCTGAAATGTGATGGCTCGCTATTTAAATATTTATGTATATTATTATCATTATTATTATTATTAATTATTATTAATATTATTATGGGACGGCACAGGACAAATGTGTGGTTTGAGCAGCGAGCACGAGTAGTACTAACGAAATTGCATAAAAGCCAATACCGCTCTACAAGCATATACAGTCTACCTGCCTTGTTTTACTGTTTCAAATCCCTCTTGCTTTTAATTCCGGGTCCGGGCCCCAAAACCCAGCCCAGCCGGAAAATTGCCTCTGTGTATTCAAGCCCCCCGAAACCCGGCCCGTAGCCTTCGTAGAGGCACCCATGACGTGTTGTTTTCTTCCTTTTTCTATCTCGTTTTTTAGTCCACCGGAAGCCGAGGTCCGGGGAAGCTATTGTTTTTTGTCTGATCCGTCGGCCGAGTGTCCGTCCGGTGTCCGTATCGTCCGTCCGGCCTGTTGTGCCTGCCGTCCGGCATTTTCGTTCCGTTTTTTCTCAAAACTATTCAGTCTATCACATCACATTTGGTATAGCTAGATCGCCAAGATGGCAAGCTATCCACGTGATGTATTTCGTTTTATCATTTAAGGTCAAGGTCGCGCAGGTTAGCGGGGTTCAACAATAAACGCCGAAACACCGATCGCTATTATCTCGCGAAGTTTTGCATGTATTTTAAATGCATGTTTTTTTTTTTCACAACATTTCCTGATGAATGGTCCATAACACAAGGTGTCATGAATTTTTTCTGTGCCGCGCGTGTGCGCATGATCGCGCGCGCCTGCAAATCACGGTCCGAACCCCAAGGCTATATATCAAAACACTATTCAGTTACGTGCTGTTTTGATGGCGTTTTTTTTTTGTACCTCTACGGGTGCGTTTTTAATGCGTTTTTATGTATGTGCACGCCGACACATTCTTCCGATTTTCTTCCGAGTAAGTCTCGCGATGCTGCGATGGACTTTGCTACCGCGCGGCGTTGCACTTGTTTAATCATTTTTGTTTTTGTTTTTTTTTTGTTGGCAGAGCCCGGAATTGATGCATTTTGTGGGAGGCGCTGTGCGCTGAGCGCGGGGAGCGGAGCCAAGTCGAACCTTGACCCTGCTGCGGCGAGCGTGCTCCACTGGTGACGAGCTAGTGCGTGAAACCCTTTTCACCTAGTCCTCCACAGGGCTGCTGACAGGGTGGCCTTCTGCCAGGTGTAGGACATTTTGGGGTGTATTTTTGGTATTATTATTTTTGTATTTTGGTATTTTTTTTATTATTATTGGTATAAATATTTTTTTTAATATTTGTTTTTTGGTATTTTTAGCATTTTTTTTTTTTTTTTTTTGCCTTTTTTTTTTGTATTTTGGGTAAATTTTTTAGATTTTTATAATTTTCATTTTTTAGTATTTTTTTTTCTTGTATTTTCAGCATTTTTTGTATTTTTGGTAGTTTCCTGGTCCACAGAAACTCATCTCGGTCGGTGGTAATTTTTTTGTTGGTATTTTTTTATTTAGCATTTTTTTATGTTGTTTTTTTTGTGTTTTGTATTATGTGTATTTTTTAGATTTTTAGTATTTTGGTATTTTCTGGTCACAGAAACTCGTCTCGGTGAAATTCGTGTTGCTCCACCAGGAAAGAGCGTTCGCTTTTAGAGTACAGCAGGCCCACCCGTTTTTGGCCATTGCTATGTGTGAGTTCGTGTCATCCGTCAGCCGGCCTACCACGGGCCCTACTCCTACTACCGGATAGTGTGAGCCGTGAGCTTTTTCACGTGTGCCGCGAAGATCTGTGGCATGCGGGCGTTCTCGCACACGGGACCTTGGGCCCTTGTTTTTAAAGACCCACAGGTCGACGCCGTGGTACACAGTATCAAAATCACGTGTTTTCACGTGTTGTTCCCTCTTATAGCTGATAAGAAATTTTGTTTTGACGCATGGTTGCCTCCATAACATAACTACAAATGTCCCCAAAATTGAAAACGCAACAACCATTTTAAAGACCCCCATACCGTGACAAAATCACAGGTTTCACGTGTTTTTCACTCTTATAGCTGGTCGGAAAAAATCTTGTTTTGACCTATGTTCTCAACTCCACACAAATGCTCCAAATTTTTCATAACGCGAACATTTTAAAGAGCATCCTCAATTGAAGTTGGGGAAATTTGTCTGTGGGTCACAGGCTTAACCCAGAAAAAAAGGGATTTAATCGTGGTGGCGATGCAGTGTGTCCTTTAAGAAGAGCTAGCCTCATTTGAAGTTGGGTGTCATTTGTATGTGGTCACAGCTACTCCGCAAAGAAAATAGGACTGCAATCGTGGTGCGTCAGCGTGTCTCATCCGAAGGGACGTCGGAAATAGGAGTAAAGTACCTTTCCCATGTATCACACACACGAGCCGGCGAACGGAGACTGGGTTCCAACCAGCGCAATTCGCAAAACTGCTCCGTTGGAATGGATGGAAAATCTTATCCTGGAGGCAATGCCCGGAGCAGTGCAACACCAGGAAAGTCCCGATATTTTTAGCAATACAGATTAAAGTACCAGGCCATAACGTATTAAAGTTCTCAACACATAGGCCTAGCTAACGGCTACGCTTTTTAATTTTCCATACTTTTACGCTTATTATCTGTATTGTTTATTTACAAATTCGGGACTTTCCTGGTGTTTCTCTGCCTGTCCGGGCTATTGCCTCCAGACTCTGTTCCAACCATGCTTTATATCAACTAATTTCTCCATATGTGTCTGTGTCTCGACAGAGGACGTTTTTTTAAACCAGATTTTGTTCATTTTCATTCCCTACACAGCAAAATAATAGGCAAATACTCTTCTAGCTATACTACGCATTTTTCATGGAAGCTAACTGAAGACATGCTTATTACGTACGCCAGATTTACAGAAAGAGGGACTTGGGTTGAGGGATCATAGGATCAGCCTAGTAGACGATTTTCATCAAACTAAACCTGAAAATAAGCAGACTTTGAGGATGAGGGTCGTTGAACATGAGGGTTCTGGGGGGGGGGGGGGGGGGGGAGGGG
>CM065693.1:48106081-48111081 GCA_017654935.2 Phymorhynchus buccinoides
TGTGTGTGCGCGTGCGTGTGTGTGGTGTGTGTGTGTAATGTGTGGTGTGGGTGAGTGGTGTGTGATGTGTGTGTGTGTTGTCGTGATGGCGTGTGCTTGGGCGTGTTGCGTGCGTGTTGTGTGTTGTGTGTGTGCGGTACAAATCTAATATTGTGTGACGCCAGAACTGGACATGAAAGTGTTGTGGTGTGGTATTTTTACAAATCCCAAATCTTTTATCTTTGGAGACATAGTGCGTACACATGTTGACGTTATATGGGTTTTTTTAAACTGTCCTTTTTTTGCGTGGTTGCATGTAAAATGTTTGAGCGTGTCTTGTCTGTTTGCATGTTTGTCTGTCATCTGTCTGTCTGTGTGTTATAGTTAGGCAATTCTGATTGCCTCCTTTGTCTGTCTGTCCTATCTTGCTGTTATGTATTCTGTTGTTTCAGATTTCTCTTTGTCTTTTTTTTTTTGCCTGTCTCCCACTATCTGTCTATCTGTCTGTCTGTTATTGTAGGCTTTCTGTTTGTCTTTTTTGTCTGTCTGTTTTGTCTGTGTGTCTGGTCTGTATTAATTTATTGTATGCTTATTTTTTAGGCTCTCTGTTTGTCCTTTGTGTTGTCTGTCGTGGTATGTATGTATGTGTGTATTGTCTGTTGTTATTTTTAGGCTCTCTGTTTTGTCTTTGTTGTCTGTCTGTAAATGTATGATATTTATGTACTGTCCTGTTGTTTTTTTAGTGCATTTCTGTTTGGGGTCGTTCTTTTGTCTGTCTGTCTGTGTGTCCTGTCTATCTGTCTGTCTGTTATTTTATAGGCTTTCATGGTTGGCTTTTTTGTCCTGTCTACACTCATCATCTCTCTGTCCTGTCTGTCTGGTCGTATGTTGTATGTATGTTTTATTTTGTATACTGTCTCTTCGTCTCTCCTGTGTCTCCTCTGCTCTCTCTGACTGATTGTTCTTGTTGATAAGACTGTGTCTCCGGGTCTCTGATACATCATTTAAAAACGTGTGTGTGTGGGGTCTTATGTCTCGATGAAAGTTCGTTTAATGTAACGCCCTCGATGGCCTGGAACGGCCATATTATGTTCAATTATACCTGTAAGAGTGCTCTGTTCTGAGGGACGATCCTGGAGGTACTGGCAATACCAGGAAGTCCCGGAGTTGTTTTTTTTTGGTTTTTTTTAAAAATAGTGTAAGCACGAATTAAAGATTTGTCTGTTGTGCGCGCTCTTTCTAAGCTTTTCTTAGTGTATCGCGTGGTACTCTCTTTCTCCGTGCGTTGTTCTCACATACAACTGCTCACAGCACGCACGCACGGACGTAACCGGACTCACGCAGCTCCCAATACACGAATACACGCATACACGCACGCAGTATGGACAGACACATAACACATATACCTGGCGCCGCGCATACACGCCGCGCGCATACACGCGCACGCACTGCGACACGCAGCACGGCACACACACACACGCGCACCACACACACACACCACGAACACACACACACACACAACACACTCCCCACACACGACCTGCCCTTCCGGGCGACGCGGTAGATGCGTGTGTGAACGTCCAGCCGGTCAGAAAGACCAATTTGGAGCGGCTATTGCCTTCCGTGAAAATTCCGTTTAGCGATCACATACACCATCCGGCCTGAAACAGACACATAGATGGGACCCTAGTAGATGTAACGCGATGGGTGTGGGAACGATCCTGGAGGCAATGCCCGAGGCAGTGCGAACACCAGGAAAGTCCCGAATGTTTAACGGTACAGACGTAATAGCGATATCTATAGTATACTCGCTACATGTGTGTGATAGTTTGCCCTCCGTCTGGTTATCTTTATTCATTAAGGGGACGCCACAAAGCACTGGTATCTTTTGACAACGTGTGCTGCGGCAAGATGCTGCTCGTCTAATCAGAAGTGGTATCAATTACTTAAGTGAAATGGATAAGACTAAGAGAGGAGACCTTCTTTACTAATATGAATCATGCGTTTTGCTAAAATAAATGATAAATAAAGCGCGTACTGCTGGATCTCTGAACGTTTATCAAGACTAAGTGGGTCGTGCCATGACGATGATGATGATGATGATGACTGGTGGTGTGTCGTAATGGTGATGGTGAGATGATGATGATGGTGGTGGTTGGTGATGATGTGATGGTGTTGGTGGTGATGAGGATGAGGGTGGTGATGTCTAGTTCTGGTGATAATGTCTATGTGGATGATAGATGATGATGATAGATGGATTGTGGGTGGCGTGTGTGTGATAATGGGGTGGGGGGGGGTTATTATATACATAGGTGGTGATGCTGTGCTGCTGGCTGATGATATGGATGATTGTTGTCGGCTACGACGCCGATGATGATGACGTCATTTGAGCAGATGCGGGAAGTAGATAGAGAGCGAGAAAAGAGGAAGACATAAAGGGATGAACAGTGAGAGAGAGAGAGGAGAGAGAGAGAAGAGAGAGAGGAGAGATGAAGAGTGCTGTGTGAGTAGCGTGTGTGCGTTAACACACAGAGAGGGATTAGCGAGACATGAGGGCGAGAGAGAGGGATGAGATGAGAGGGAGATGAGAGAGAACGAGAAAGAATGGTGAGGGTAGAGAGAGTGAAGAGAGCAGAGACGCGGAGAAGGAGTGGGGGGGGGGGGGGGGGGGGGAGGGGGGGGGGGGGGGTGGGGCAGGGGGGGGGGGAGAGACAGAGACAGATGACAGATGAGAAAGAGAGCAGATAGAGGAGAGAGAGAGAGTGAGAGAGGAGAGAGAGACGAATATAATTGCTACAAGACTCGCTTTAATGCATGAACCATGTTTTCTGCTTATTACGGTGTGACAATCGCCGAATCGTATTAGATGTACATGGCTTGTTTCTTGGAACATGTCATAACCTTTTAAATGGGTTTTTATATAACATCAGTTCAATTTTAAAGAACAACACCAGGTAGAGTCACGCAGAGAGAGAAGAGTAAGAACGAAAAAAACAAGCGCACGCCGAACGGTAGCAAAGTGCGGCCCTCGTGCGCACGGGGCCGAGCTACCGGAAATCGGAATGTGTCCGCTTTGTGCACATACATAAAAACGCATAAAAACAGCAGTAAGACATCAAAAACAGCCGTAACTGAATAGTGTTTTTTATATATTGTCCTTGTGTGTTCGGACCCGTGATTTGAGAGCGCGCGATTATGCGCACTACGCGCCACATTCAGACACCTGTGTTATAGTACCATTCATCAAGATGTTGTGAACAAAACTGCATTAAATACATGCAAACTTCGTGCAGATATTAGCGACTATGTGTGTCGAGGTATTGTAACCCAAGGACGCGTGGCGCGACTTGACTGTGTGTGAAACTAATACATCAGTCGGATACCTTGCCTCTTGTGAAGCATAGTATGCCAATTTGATATGAGAGTGACTGAACAGTTTTTGAGAAAACGGACGAATACCGACGGAGCACGCCGGACGGAGACGACACGCGAACCGGAACGTATGCGACAAAACAATAGCTCCCCGAAACGCGCTTCGTGCTCGGGGACTATAAGCAACATACAATTAACATCAACAGACATAATAGTGTGTGCAACATGCCGATACGCTTACAAAGTTTATAGACATAGTGTAAAAGGGAACGCCACGACTGTCCGAATCACGACTCTCGGAATCTACTATCGTCTTCTGCGTGCGTGTTATGCCAGTGACGTCGCGTGTGATGCCAGCTAGTCACGTCTGTTAAACGACAGCCGTTATTGCTCAAAACTGTGTAATGTTTGTATGTGTACGGACCTGCATGTTGTTTGTTGTAAATGTGTATGCCTTTACGCGTGGTGTCCTAGTATGTGTGTACATTAGCTGTTGGTGCTCTTTGTGTGTGTGGCGTCGGGGTATTGGTGTACGTGTGTTCGCGCGCGCGCGCGCGCGCGCGCGCGCGCGCGCGTGCTGTGTGTGTGTGTGTGTGGTGTTGTGTGTGGGGTGTGTGTGTTGTGTGTTCTATGTTGTGTGTGTCTGTGTGGTTTGTGTGTGTGTGTGTGTGTGTGTGTTGTGTGTGGTGTGTGTGTGTGTGTGTGTGTGTGTGAGAGAGAGAGAAGTAGAGAGAGAAGAGAGAGAGAGAGAAGTAGAGAGAGAGAGAGAGAGAGAGAGAGAGAAGTCCCATCCCCACTTTCCCTCCGCTCTTCTCTTTCCTTCCGTCGTCCTCTCTCTTCTCTGTCTCTCTGTCTCTGTCTCTCTCCTCTCTCTCTGTCTCTCTCACTCTCTCTCTCTATCTCTCTGTCTCTCTCTCTCTCTCTCTCCGCTCTCTCTCTGTCTCTGTCTCTCTCTCTCTCTCTCTCTCTCTCTCTCTCTCTCTCTCTCTGTCTCTGTCTCGTCCCTCCTCTCTTCTCTGTGTCTCTGATCTCTCTCTCTCTCTCTCCTCGTCTCTCGTCTCAATCTCCCTCTCTCTCCTCTCCTCTCTCTCTCTCTCTCTCTCTCTCTGTCTCTGTCTCTCTTCTCTCTCTCTAATCTCTGTCTCTGTCTCCTCTCTCTCTCTCTCTCTCATCTCTGTCTCTCTCTCTCTCATCTCTCTCCTCTCGCTCTCTCTCTCGCTCTCTCTCTCTCTGTCCTCCTCTCTCTCTCTGTCTCTCCTCTCTCTCTCTCTCTCTCTCTCTGTCTCTCTCTCTCTCTCTCACGCTCTCTTCGTCTCTCTCGCTCTCTCTCTCTCTCTCTCGTCTCTCCTCTCTCTCTCTCTCCTCATCTCTCTCTCTCCTCTCTCTCTCTCTCTCCTCTCTCTCTCTCATCTCTCTGTATTTAACTGTTGGCAAGATGAAAAAGGCGTGTTTGATAAGCTTATTCCTTTTCCAACAATAAAACAAGATTCGTTCGTTCGTTCTTCTCTCTCTCTTCTCTCTCTCTCTCTCTCTCCTCCTCTCTCTTCTCTTCTCGTCTCATCTCTCTCTCGTCTCTCTCCTCGCGTCTCTCTTCTCTTTTTCTCTCTTCCTCTAGCTCTCTCTCTCTCTCTCTCTCTCTCTCTCCTTCT
>CM065693.1:48123581-48128581 GCA_017654935.2 Phymorhynchus buccinoides
CTCTCTGTAACTTTTCACATTAATTAGATGCTGGTCGAATGAATGTGCATGCTAGCCCAGTTGCGTGTGAATCAGTGAATGTGAGCGCCTTGAGTGAATGTGAGCGCCAGTGAATGTGAGGCGCTATTTAAATATTATGTATTATTATTATCATTATTATTATTATTATTATTATTATTATTATTATGGGACGCACAGGTCAAATGGGTTGAACAGCTAGCACGAGTAGTACTACGTAAATTGGCATAAACGGCCAATACGCTCTACATGCATACTAGTCTACCTGCATTGTTTTACTGTTTAAATCCCTCTTGCTTTTATTCCGGGCCCAAACCCAGCCCAGCCGGAAATTGCCTCTGTGTATTCAAGCCGCCCCAAACCGCCCGTAGCTTCGTAGAGGCACCCATGAACGTGTTGTTTTCTTCTTTTTCTATCTCGTTTTTTAGTCCCCGAGCCGAAGGTTCGGGGAGCTATTGTTTTTGTCTGATCCGTCCGTCCGGTGTCCGTCCGGTGTCCGTCCGGTGTCCGTCCGTCCGTCCGTCCTGCCTCCGTCCGGCTATTCGTCCGTTTTTCTCAAAAGCTATTCAGTCTATCATCATCAAATTTGGTATACTAGATCGCCAAGATGCAAGCTATCCACTGATGTATTTAGTTTTACATTAAGGTCAAGGTCGCGCCAGTTACGGGGTTCAAACCCCGAAACACATAATCGCTAATATCTCGCGAAGTTTTGCATGTATTTTAATGCAGTTTTTTTTCACAACATTTCTTGATGAATGGTCTATAACACAGGTGTCATGAATTTTTCTGTGCGCGCGTGTGCGCATGATCGCGCGCGCTCAAATCACGGGTCCGAACCCCAAGGCTATATATAAAAAAACTATTCAGTTACGTGCTGTTTTGATGCGTTTTTTTATGTACTTACGTGCTGTTTGTATGCGTTTTTATGTATGTGCACAGCCGACACATTCCGATTTCCGAGTAGCTCGGCGATGCTGCGATGGGACTTTGCTACCGCTCGGCGTTGCACTTGTTTAATCATTTTTGTTTTTGTTTTTTTTGTTGGCAGAGCCCGGAAGTGAAGGCATTGTGGGAGGCGCTGTGCGCTGAGCGCGGGGAGGCGGAGCAGTCGACCTTGACCCTGGCTGCGGCGGAAGCGTGGCTCCACCTGGTGACGAGCGAGGTGGCGGACTTCACCTATGTCCTCCACGGGCTGATGAACAGGGTGCCTTCTGCCAGGTGAGACATTTTGGGGTGTATTTTTGGTATTATATTTTTGTATTTTCGTATTTTTTTATATTATTGGTATATATTTTTTAATTTGTGTTTTGGTATTTTTAGCATTTTTTTTGCATTTTTTGTATTTTGGGTAATTTTTAGATTTTTATAATTTTCATTTTTTAGTATTTTTTGTATTTTAAGCATTTTTTGTATTTTGGTATTTTCTGGTCACAGAAACTCATCTCGGTGGTATTTTTGGTATTTTTAGCATTTTTTATGTTGTTTTTTTTGTTTTGTATTATTTGTATTTTTTAGATTTTTAGTATTTTTGGTATTTTCTGGTCACAGAAACTCGTCTCGGTGAAATTCGGGTTGCTCCCACCAGGAAAGAGCGTTCGCTTTTAGTACAGCAGCCACCCGTTTTTGCCATTGCTATGTTGTGAGTTCGTGTCATCCGTCCAGCCGGCATACCACGGGCCTACTCCTACCGGATAGTGGAGCCGTGAGCTTTCACGTGTGCCGCAAGATCTTGTGCATGCGGGCGTTCGCACACGGGACCTTGGTTTAAAGACCCACCAGGTCACGTATCAAAATCACGTGTTTCACGTGTTTTCCCTCTTATAGCTGATAAGAAATTTTGTTTTGACCAGGTTTGACTCCCATACAAATGTCCCCAAATTGAAAACGAAACACCATTTTAAAGACCCACCAGATCACGTGACAAAATCACAGGTTTCACGTGTTTTCCCTCTTATAGCTGGTACGAAATCTTGTTTTGACCAGGTTCTCAACTCCCACACAAATGCCTCCAAATTTAAACCGAAACATTTTAAAGAGCAGCCTCAATTTGAAGTTGGGGACATTTGTCTGTGGGTCACAGCTACCCAGAAAAAAAGGGATTTAATCGTGGTGCGTCAGTGTGTCTTTAAAGAGCAGCCTCAATTTGAAGTTGGGGTCATTTGTATGTGGGTCACAGCTACCCAGAAAGAAAGGGACTCAATCGTGGTGCGTCAGCGTGTCTCATCCGAAGGACCAGGAAATAGGAGTAAAGTACCTTTCCCAGGGACACAACACCAGCCGCGAACGGAGACTGGGTTCCAACCAGCGCATTCGCAAACCCGTTGGATGGATGGAAAATCTTATCCTGGAGGCAATGCCCGGAGGCAGTGCAACACCAGGAAAGTCCCGATATTTTTAGCAATACAGATTAAAGTACAAGCCAATACTTATAAAGGTTCTCAACACATAGGCCTACGTTTTTTATTTTCATACTTACGCTTATCTGTATTGTTAAAAATTCGGGACTTTCCTGGTGTTGCGCTGCCTCCGGGCATTGCCTCCAGGATCGTTCCCACCATCTTTATATCAACTAATGTCCCATATGTGTCTGTTCCAGACCGGAGGACGTTAAACAGAAGATTCATCCATGCACAACGTTTAGGCAAATATCTCATTCTAACCCTTTCGCGTTCAATGACTGAAGACATGCTTTAGACGCCAATTTAACGGGAAAGGGACTTGGGTTAGGATGTTTCAGCCTAGGTCTATTTTTCATGCAAACTAAAAGAAGCAGACTTTGGGGATGCTGCGGTCTGATCTGCCTTGAGGGGTCCGGGGGGGGCAGACCTTCTTCTATGCACAATGTTTGCCATCTAAACTCTTTCGTTCAATGAACTGCAG
This sequence comes from Phymorhynchus buccinoides, assembly GCA_017654935.2. NCBI lineage: Eukaryota > Metazoa > Mollusca > Gastropoda > Neogastropoda > Raphitomidae > Phymorhynchus > Phymorhynchus buccinoides. Next base: position 48,126,483 of record CM065693.1, read on the forward strand.
AGGTCTCTCTCTGTACTCAAATAGTTAAGCTCATAAGCACGTTTTTGCTGCGCTCTATCTGCTCTCTCTGCAGACCTTCTTCTCTCCAATGTCTCTCTCTGTCTCTGTCTCTCACTTTGTCTCATCTCTCTCTTTCTCTCTCTCTCTCTTTCGCTCTGCTCTGTCTCTCTCTGTCTCTTCTCTTTCTCTATCCTCTGTCTCTCTCTTGATCTCTTCCTTTTCTGTCCCTGTCTCTCTAGATCTCTCTGTCTCTCTCTTTCTCTCTCTCTTTCTCACTCTCTCCATCTCTCTTTCTCTCTGTCGCTCTCTCTCTCTGTCTCTATCTCTCTTCTCTCTGGTCTCTCTCTCTCTCCTGTCTCTCTCTCTGTCTCTCTCTATCTCTCACTGCTCTCTGTCTCTTTTTTCTCTCTCTCTCTCTCACTTTCTCTCTCTCTCTCTCTCTCTCTCATCTCTCTCTCTCACTTTCTCCTCTCCTCTCTCTCTCTCTATCTCTATATCTTGTCTCTCTCTCATCTCTCTCTCCTCTCTCTATTCTCTGTCTCTGCTCTCTCTGGTCTCTCCTCCTCTAGCTCAGGTGTGTCTCGCTGCTCTGTCTGGCTATCCTCTCCTCTACACGCTGCTCTGGTCTCTCTCTTTGACTCACGTCAACACTCTTCTCTCTGTCTCTCTGTTCTGTCGGTCTCTCTCTCTCTCTCTCTCTCGCCGCGCATCTCACTCCTCTCTCTGTGCTCTCTCTCTCTCTCATCTCTCTTCTTCGTAGCGCTCTCTCTCTCTACTCTCGCTCTCTCTCTCGATGCTGTGTCGTCGCTCTGTCTCTCTCACTCTCTCTAGATGCAGGGCATCCTATCTCTCTCTCACTGTCTCTCACCTTCGCTCTCTCTGGCTCTCTCGATCACCTCTCATCTTTCTCTCTCACTCTCTCGAAGATCCCTCTCTATGTTCTCTCCTCTCTCTCTCTCACTGTCTCTCTCTCTCTCTCTCACTCTCTACTCTCTCTCTCTGTATCTCTCTCTCGCTCGCTAATATATATATATATAATATATATTATAAATATATATATAATATATATATAGTTTGCTTTTGATAAAGCTTTTCTGTGTCCAATGTCTTTATTTGTGAACCTCAGAAAACAAAAAAAGACATTGGACACAGAAAAGCTTTATCAAAGCAAACTATTCTGCATTTCAAATGCACTAACTTTTCAGTCCTTCAGAGTAGGGATTACGGAGCTGGCTATTCACTAGAGATTTTTTTTCTTTCATATATATCTATATACTATATATATATATATATATATATATATATATTATATATAAATAATATAAAATAACATATATATATATAAATATTAATAAAATAAAGACAAACTACAACAAATCCGTGGTCGTTCCAATTTTAATTCAAGCTTTCGAGAGGGTGTCCTCTCTTCTTCAGGAATGACACACACACTGGTCTCTATATATATATATATATAGACATAGATATATATATTATATCTCTCCTGACAAAATAGGGTTCTTCGTCTTATCTTTTATGCCTTATTATATGTTTTGTTTATGTGCGTAGTAAGTTCTCCTCCAAATGTGTATCCAATCAGTGGCTTTACATTAAACTTAATTGAATTCATCTCTCTCTCTCTCTCTCGTCTCTCTCTCTCTCTCTCTCTCTCTCTCTCTCCTCTCTCTCTCTCTCTCTCTCTCTCTCTCTCTCGCTCGCTCAGCATCACTTCCGCTCACTCACCTCACTCACCTCCTCACTCACTCACTCACTCTCTCTCTCTCTCTCTCTCTCTCTCTCTCTCTCTCTCTCTCTCTCTCTCTCTCTCTCTCTCTCTCTCAAAATCTATATCCTTTGAAAAAAACAAAGTTTAAGTTTTCAAAGGTTTCAAAGTTCTCTCTCTCTCTCTCTCTCTCTCTCTCTCTCCTCTCTTCTCTCTCTCTCTCTCTCTCTCTCTCTCTCTCTCTCTCTCTCTCTCTCTCTCTCTCTCGCTCTCTCTCTCTCTCTCTCTCTCTCAGAGATCTCTCTCTCTCTCTCTCTCTCTCTCTGTGTGTGTGTTTGTCTCTCTCTCTCTGTCTTCTCTCTGAGAGTCTGTCTCTCTC
>CM065693.1:48133581-48136081 GCA_017654935.2 Phymorhynchus buccinoides
CCTTGTTTTGTTAATTGCTTTAAATCACGGTTTTCACGTGTTTTCCCTCTTATAGCTAGTAAGGAATCTTAAAGACCCACAGAGCCGGCTGGATTAAGTCCCTTGGTTTTTTCTTGGTCGGTTTGGCCCGCATTCAGACTTACCTCGTATGCGATCGAGGCTGCTCTTTAAAGTGATGCCTCTTTTTGGGGACTTTCCTCGTATACGATCGAGGCTGCTCTTTAAAGTGATGCCTCGTTTTCAATGTGTATGGGAGCAACACTTGGTCAAAATAAGATTTCTTACTAGCTATAAGAGGGAAAACACGTTAAAACCGTTAATTTGACACGTGACGTACTAGGTCTTTAAGAAATCTAGGGAATGCGACACGCGACGTGCGGGGTCTTTAAATTCGACGCTTTTCCTCTCTAAATGTTCCCTTTGTGGCCCAATTTTTCTACAAGGAGAAGGGGACGCCATTGCAAGTTTCGCTCTTTCATCATTGCACAATCATGCTGTAGTGTGTGATTTTGTTTGTCGGGGCTTTGATTTGATTTGATTGATTTAATTTTACTTTAACCCTTTCACCGCCAATGTCGCATTTTTGCACCACAATGATTTAACACCCATGTCACTAAAAGACATCAAAACCAGGGCCCGTTATGTGAAGACCCCATTTTCTTAATTCTGGAAGGCAAGGATAAGCCAATGTTATACACGTCACAGAGGAATTTGCAATATTGCAGATTTGTTTTCGTCTCTACCCAGTTAAGCGTAATAGTATTTTTTGGCTGAAAAATAGCTGGCGGCAAAAGGGTTAACGCCAAAGTCGCATTTTAGCACCACAGTGATTTAACACCTATGTCACTAAAAGGCATCAGATTGGGGTCTATTATCCAAAGACCCTATTGTCTTAGTTTTGGGAAGGAAGGATAGACCTTATTTTATATATGTCACAGAAGAATCCCCAATACTGCAGATGGATTTTGTTCTCTACCCAGGTAAATTTAATGGAAATTTTTTGGCTGAAATATGGCTGGCGGTGAAAGGGTTAATTATTTGTTTGTCAGGAACGCACCCCGAAAGTCGAGAGTTTCAGATCTCTTCTAATTATTAGTGTTCTCTGATAATTGGGGTTACGTCGTTCTTTGTTCTTGTTGTTGTTGCTGTTGTTGTTGCTGTTACTGCTACTGTTGTGTTTGTGTATGTGTGCGTGTTCGCATGTAAGCCTGTCTCTCTTGTGTCTGTGTTTGTCCATCCGTCTCTTTCTCTTTGTTTCTACCCCCCTAACCCCCCCCCCTCTCTCAACTCTCTCTCCCCTCTCTCTGTCTCTGTCTCTCTCTTTCCGAGTTTCTCTTTCTCTCTCTGTTTTTCAACCCCCCCCCCCCCTCTCTGTCCTCTGGCTCTGTCTCTCTCTTCTTGAGTTCCGAGTTTTCCGAGTTTTCTCTCTCTCTCTCTCTCTCTCTCTCTCTCTCTCTCTCTCTCTCTTCTCTCTCTCTCTCTCTCTCTATCTATCTATCTCTCTGTGTTGTATTCTATTTGTTTTGTCATGAAACCCTGTTTCATATTGACAATGAATCGTCAAGATGTCAAATGTCAACTCTCTCTCTCTCTCTCTCTCTCTCTCTCTCTCTCTCTCAGTCTCTCTCTCTCTCTCTCTCTCTCTGGCATCTTGTCCCCCCCCCCCTCACTTCAGCGCACGCACACACACACACACACACACACACACACACACACACACACACACACACACACCGAAGACATTACACACGCAAAACAACAACAATAACAAAAACGTCAGGAGGAATCTTAGGACACTCATTAGACACAACAGGGCAGCATCCTTCCGCCATTACAAGAATTAACGACACCAGGGTCGCCACAAACCAGCGCGGCTTCCTTGCTGTTTCCTCTTCCGGTCAGACCCTTCACATCCGGTTGAATACCCACTGACCCACCACGATTAAATCCCTTTGGTGGGGTTTGTGGTGTTTTCTGGGTAGCTGTGACCCACATACAAATGTCCCCCAACTTCAAATTCAGGCTGCTCTTTAAAATGTTTCGTTTTGAATGTGGGGGCATTTGTATGGGAGTCCAACCTGTTCAAAACAAGGTTTCTTACCAGCTGTAAGAGGGAAAACGTGTACGTGAAACTCGTGATTTTGACACGTGATCTGGTGGGTCTTAACAAGAGTTATGGCCTAGAAAATAACAAGGGTGTGTGAAAGAAAAAAGGCAGTACTCCGAATAATCATCATATAGTAAAAAAAGCCAACTGTCCGTGTGTGTGTCTGTCTGTGTGTGTGTCTGAAACACGAAACGGGCCTTATAACTCCGCCGTTTTTTCGACCGAATCGCTTCAAATTTGCTGTGAGCCCTCACGGGGCGATGGCAACGGCAACCGAGGCGGCCGTATCATTTGCGCGAAACGCGCATCCGCCGGCCTCTCGGCGCACGTATCTCCGGCGTTTCTTGGCCGATTGCCTTCCAATTTGGCAGGTAGATGACCGGGGAAGGTGAC
>CM065693.1:48141081-48158980 GCA_017654935.2 Phymorhynchus buccinoides
TTTTTTATATATCCAAGCACAGATTGTAAGAATAGGCATGGCCTAAAATCTTTAGGCCGGGCTCACATTATTAGACGCGTAAGTTCCGTACGGAAAACCCTGAATAAGTGGAAGAAAGAAGGATAAAAGTATACGCATAAGGATATGGGGCATTCCGACGCGTGCGCAAATCTTTTCCCTTCTTTGTTTCACTTAGTTATGCGCGTGGAATATCCGCTTATGTGTGTTCTTGTTAAATAAAGTTGTTCAGTGTTTCAGTGTCCTCTGTTTTCTTCTCCTACCCCACCCCCACCCCCTCTTTGAGTAAAGGAAAAGCCAAGCGAAGTGCAGTGCAGACGTGAAGGGAGAAATAAGGCAGGAAGGAGCGAAGGAAGGAAGCCCTATTTTTCAGCCTTGATCTGACCTCAGGCTTGGTTGGATCAAATTAACAGGTCTTTCAGCTTTTCTTCCTTAGGGCTATTGCATAGTTTAGACCCTTCTTACTCCTGAACATCTTTACTTGTCAGACTGACCTGCCCTCTTTGGTGTTTTGTTGTGGGTAGTCCTAGTTCTATTGGCCATTGCAACGACCACCTTTTGCAAAGAGTGAATGCCCTTGGTTGGTGCTTGAGTACTGACCAAACACTGGAGTAACCCTCGCCAATGACCCTGTTTGAGGCCACTTAATGGCTGCCTTTTGCAAGAGTGAATGCCCTTTTGGATACTGACCAACAAGGGCTTATACTCTTGCTGTCAAGGGCGTTAATAACCCTAGTTGCAGTGGCCAATAGGGACTACATTACGATGGGAACGAGGGCTGTGAGTTTCTCTGCTGTCCATGTGTGTGTGTGTGTGTGTGTGTGTGTGTGTGTGTGCGCGTGCGTGCGTGCGTGCGCGCGCGCGCGTGTGTGTGTGTGTGTGTGCGCGTGCACGTGTGTGTGTGTGTGTGTGTGTGTGTGTGTGTGCTCTTAAAAGTGCTTTAAAACGAGTAGGTCAATTCATTTTCTACAGCTAGGCTAGACTTTTAGTCTGTGTTTTCTTAAAATAGCGAGAATGAAAAATGTTGTTTCACGTCCTCTCGACCCGGCGAGGCACATATGGGACATATTTCTTAAAATAGCAATACCCTACCATCTTTAAATGCTCGTAACTCTGGAACGGAGAAGGATGCAAGAATGGTGCTTGTGTCATTCGAAAGAAAATTGTCTGAAGTTTTCAACTGTATACTTTTTCTCAGAATGGTCATTTTGACACTTAATGTCCCTTTCGTGGTGCTGGGTCACAAATAATTATAATTGGAAAAATGAGCATCCGCACGCAAGTAGAACATTAAATTATGTCTGGAACGCAGTTGAACGCAAACAACAACTTCCACGCTTCTACTTCCGTTGTTTGCTTGATATTTTAAAATGCCCTTCGTCATCTGTTTTTGCCAAGAGTATGTCTAAAAGGCTGTCCGCCCCAAATATTGGAGGACATCTGCTGACTAAACTTGCTCGTTCTGTTTATTCTGTCTCTCTGTCTGTCTGTCTGTCTGTCTGTCTCTCTCTCTCTCTCTCTCTCTCTCTCTCTCTCTCTCTCTCTCTCTCTCTCTCTCTCTCTCTCTTCTCTCTCTCTCTCTCTCTCTCTCTCTCTCTCTCTCTCTCTCTCTCTCTCTCTCTCTCTCTCTCTCTCTCGTGTCAAGGTTTAGATGTGGAATATCTGATATGCTAGTACATCGCTATCGTGATAAGAGACACACTGAAGCTGACGTTCATTTTGTGTTATGTTATCCTGCCTTGTATGATTTAAGAAAATGGTACATTTTGCAAAAGTTCTACAAACATCCAAACCAGTTTCGTTTTAGTTTACTCTTTGCTTAGTTTACTCTTTGCTTCTACAAATGAGAAAATTGTAAGAAACCTGTCGATTTATCTATATAAAGCTTTATGTTTACGATCAGTTATGATATGAGATATATTAAGTTGTTAATATTATTATAATCAGTTGTATATTATGATGTATTGTTTATCCTGTACCCCCTTCATGAGGGGCAAAGGCCTAAATGAATAAATGATTGTCATGTTATTCTCTCTCTCTCTCTCTCTCTCTCTCTCTCTCTCTCTCTCTCTCTCTCTCGCTCGCTCTTGCTGTCTTTGTGTCTGTGTGTGTGTGTGTGTGTGTGTGTGTGTGTTGTGTGTGTGTGTGTGTGGGTGTGTGTGTGTGTGTGTGTGTGTGTGTGTGTGTGTGTGTGTGTCTGCGTGAGTGTGTGTGCATGAGTGTGTGTGTGTGTATATATACGTGTATGTGTGTAAACAAAAAGATAGAAAGAAAGAAAGAAAGAAAGGGAAATCAAAAACAAAAACACTTCATTAAAATGGTCGTCAATAAGCCCACCCCCCTACCAGTAAGCCATTTGCATGCGCACCCACCAAAAGCCTCCTCTCTAATCATTCACACCACAAGCGACATGCAGTCCAGTCCATTCCGCCCCCCGGAAGCCGAGCGTGTTTCTCTCTCTCTCTCCACCTTGAAACCGGAAGCAGTTTGTACGTTGGTGCAAAACCACGTCACTTCCTGCAGCGGACGCACGCATGTACAGGAAGCCAGACATTGGGGAGGTTGGGGGGTAATTTGACAGCTAATATCCCGTGCCCTGATAAACGTGAGAGCTTGTTTAGTATTGAACGAATCCCCCCCTCTCCCTTACCCCCCCCCTCCACCTCCACCCCCCCTCCCCCCTTTCCCCTCCCCCCTAGCCCCTCCCCTCCTCCCCCTCTTTGACTAATTATTTCTCATTAGGACACCTAAAGATTATTTTAGAATGTATTTTTGCATCGACATTTCTAAAATCGGGTTTTCCCAGAGCAAATGACAAGCATTAGTTTAATTTTTGCGTGATCGGTTTTTGTTTGAGCAAAGGGAGATAATTAATGGAGTATAAGACAAAGAATTATGCATCTTTAAGTTTTCAGTCTGCATCTGCATACGGATATTGGCTATCTCTATGCAACGTTTGAATCAAATCGACCGAAAAGGTATGCTGGAACAAATAATGATTCCACGAAACGCCCTAAAATAGCCATTTTACAGCACCAATTAAATAACGGTTATAGACGCACAATACGCTACTCGATCCAGATTGCTATTATACATGTTTAACATCTACAGACGTGTGCCATTTCGAAAATCTACATTATAAATTGTCCCTCCAATTCATACCGACACGCCCCCACCACCACCACCACCACCGTCAGCTTCTTGATGGGCTGGTTGAAGACAGCAGGTGAAGTGAGGTCCTCCCATCACCAGACGTGCAGCTGTCCTGAGAGAGAGAGAGAGAGAGAGAGAGAGAAGAGAGAGAGAGAGAGAGAGAGAGAGAGAGAGAGAGAGAGAGAGAGAGGGGGGGGGGGAGGTATGAAGTCTGAAGTCTTTTTTATTGATTAGGCCTCTCTGCCCCTATCAATACTTTTCATTAATATAAATAAATGTAAACTAATACAAATCAAGGTATGCATATATAATACGCTTGTATAATCCATAAAATGGGAGAATTTATGCATGGACAAGAGAGAGAGAGAGAGAGAGAGAGATGGAGGAGAGAGGAGAGAGAGAGGAGAGAGAGAGAGAGAGAGAGAGAGAGAGAGAGAGAGAGAGAGAGAGAGAGAGAGAGAGAGAGAGAGAGAGAGAGAGAGAGAGAGAGAGATGGTTATTCCACTGAAGGAGAGAACAAAATAAAACAAAGTTCAGAAAGTTCTGTTTACTATTCCCCAATAAGCCCAGAATGGGACTCCAGCCATCTCATTAATTTGCTATAATTAACTTTTCTCCGGTTCTCAACGAGCGTGTTGAACGTGTACAAGAAGGGATTGACAGCTGAGTTCAGAGGTAGCACAACCACAGACAGAGCCACGCTGACTTCTCCAGGAATGGGGACACCCCCCAGAGCCAGCATCCCACAGAGTCCTATGGGGAACCAGCATAGGAAATCTGTCACTGCGATGGTCATCAGTCTCCGAGCTATGGTCACGTCGTTTGAAACTCTTGTTGATTTCACTTTGATGTCATTGTTGTTCTGAACTGTCCAGTAGATGAACGCCTGACCGATTGAGATGGATAGAAACAGCACGAAATTGAATACGATTAGAATGCTTATGGAATAAAACCTCCCTTTGAAATTCTGTCTGGTCACTGGCAAAGGGATGCAGATGCCTGTCTGGCTGTAGAACTCCCAATGTGATGTTATGGGAAGTAAAGGTACTAAAGCTAAGCCACAAACCAACCAACCAGTTCAACAGACAAACCACTGATGCTGATGTTTTGCCGAACCTCTTCGAACTAAAAGGAAAACGAAGAACGACATATCTATCAATTGTGATAAACCAGATCATAAAGACCGACACTTCACTGGATAACAGAGACAGAAATCCTGCCATCTTACAGGTCACGCTGTTTTTCCACGAGTCATCATTGTGAAGATATCGTCCACGGAACTGTTCATCAGCCACCCCAATCATGGCAATGTAGACCCCCATCAGAAAGTCAGCCATGGTCAGGTTGGTGACGAAAACACTGAAGCCACTGGAAGACGCCATGCTCTTCACAAACAACCGAGTACAGCAACAGAAAACATTTCCAGTCAACGACAGACAGGCCATCAGCCACAGAAACACTCGGTACGTCCATGACTGCAGCAGATCTTTACAGGAGGAAATTTCATCTTTGGGGGCCAGGCAAGCCGAGCTGTCAAAGCTATGCGGAAGTATATCAGCGCAGCAAAGTTTATAGTTTTGTGAAGATACGAATTTTAAATTCGCAAGACCTTGAAAAATGTCTGGTGGGAATGTTTTAACAAGACTGTTATCCATGTGTAAGTCTTTTAACTGGGGAGTGAATTGAAACCCCTCAGGGCTGATGGTGTGGATGGACGTGGACGTTAAGTTCAGTGTGTGCAGTGCAGAGAACAGGGAGAGGACTGTGGTGTCCAGCACGGTGAGCGAGGTGTGGGCCAGGTGCAGCACTGTGAGGGCAGTGTGCTGGTCACCAGAGGACAGGTCAGTGTGCAGAGAGGACACAGGGTTGCTGGACAGGGACAGTGTGTGCAGATTGTCCAAACCAAGAACAAAAGTCAGCTGGACAGACTGCAGCTGGTTTCTACTGAGGTCCAGAAACCGAACATTCCTTAGGCGAACTCTGGGCAGAGACTTTAACGAACAGTGTGCAAGGACCAGGCCGATAAGTAGAGCGTTGTTGTTCACATCCTGTAGTGTCATCCGTGACCCTGTACCATCAAGGAAGCGGAGCTGAGGGAAGAGAGCTGCAGAGAAAGGCTGAGAGCAATGAAAACTGTGACCATGACATGAACAGTGCACAGGACATGTTATATTGCATGCCAACTCATCGTCATACAGTAGACAGTGAGGCCAGCTGTCACAGACATGGTCAGTGTGTAGACACATTGTGGAATGTCGGCATCGAAAAAGCCCTGGACAGTTCATGCCCGCACAACCCTCTTCATCTTCACGATCCACACAATCGTACATTCCATTGCACCGTGTGTAGACAGGCAGGCAGTCATTGAAGGCACCGGGACAGCGATAGTGGCTGCCAGGGCAAGATTCGTTGGACTTCATCGGCGTGGAGATAAACTCTGCAATGCCGTTGAACCTTATTAGTGCAGGAGACGAGAACGCTATGTGTTCTGCTTTACTGACAAACCTGATTCGGGGGCAATTCTCTTCGTCCGATTCATCCCTGCAGTTAAGCACGTTATTGCAGTACTGGTCAAAGGATAGGCACTGACCATTGTCACAAGTAAAGCTTCTGACACAAGGGGGGTGCTTACAGAAAGATTCATCCCCGTTGTCATCACAATCAGTGATGAAGTCGCACACTAAGCTGTAAGAAATTTGTGCCGAGTCTTCCACACAAGCAAACGTGGCTACGCACGACACACGAGGAGTGTTGGATAGTAATACCTCTCCCTGTGACAATCTGTTTGATGAGGCAGAGACGGGAAGCCCTTGTTCACCACATATTTTGTAACGGTCAGAACCACAAAGGAAAAAGTCGTAGGTCAAGTGACCCTCTGAACACACTGTCATATACTGCTCTCCTGATTTAAGTGATAAATTAGTCCCGTTCGTAGATACTTCCTTTGATTTATTATTATGCTTTTTAGTGGAGTTACCGTATGAAAACTCGCACATTGTCCCATGGCCTAAAGAAGAAGAGTATTTAGGCATGCAAGGCATGGTAACTAAAATTAGACGAATTAAGATTTTATTTCCTACATATGTATGATAACACGCCTTTGATCGAATGTGAATGCCTCCTGTGAACCTCCACAAGTGATAGGAAACAGTTCTGCCTTCACGGACCAGTGCGTGCCTGTACATCACTGGCACGGAGAGATCGTTAGAGTGCACACCAACCCATAGACTATTCAGCCAATCCGGGTGTAGTTTAGATTTGTTCCTGAACCTAACATACCAGTTATAATCACACGTGGGGAAGCTTTGCCAGCTTTGTATGGATCTGCAGTATTTACTGGCTCTCTTGTTAAAGTCTGTCATATTCTCCTTGAATCCGCTCAAGCTGTTGACGATTTTGTAGCAGTGGTCACACATCGCGATCAGTCCATTACATTGAGCACTGCTGAAGGGGCATTGCCCTGTTTCATCCTGTGCATCTTCACACTCTGTCTTCAGGTTGCAGGCCAGGTGTTGGTGAAAACTGCTGTGGTAATGATTCACAGAACAGTTCCACAAACCTTCCACTGACCAAACAGGCTTCTGACTCTCGTTGTCGTAAAACGAAAAGAACAGTTTAAAGCAAGGTGCAGACGTACAGCTTTCAAGTTTTGCTGTAACACTGAATCTCACAGTTTGAAGTACATGGGCAACATCAGATTTTGCGTCCATAGACCTCATCCACACCAACACTTTCCTTAAATCCTTGGACAAGGGCTTCCTGAAATGACGATACAGATACACATCCGTCAAGGCGTAAGTGTATTCCTTGAAGCTGACGACCACGGTAGTGTTAGATGGTACAGGCACGTTTCTTTCGAAGGAGCCTGTACCGCTGTGGTTCTTCCTCCTCCTTTCCCTGCTTCCCAGTACTTCAATAAAGCCAGATGATCGGGTATCTCATCTTTACAATTAGAGGACTCTCGCTGCCGTTCCCATTAGATTTGTGACAAATTATGGTTCTTCCTTCTCCCTCATCCGACAATGTGAACACATGAATGATATAAGAAAATTATGTCATGTTGCATGTAGATGTTTGTTTACAGTTCATTTTTTTATAAGCGAGTTCTATTTACTTATAAGCGAATTACCATTGACAACATTTTCTTAAAGACCCACCAGATCACATGTCAAAATCACGGGTTCCACGTGTTTTCCCTCTTATAGCTGGTACAAAAATCTTGTTTTTGACCAGGTTCGACCTTAATCCCATACAAATACAAATGCCCACAAATTGAAAATGAAGCATTTTAAAGAGCAGCCTAAAATTGAATGTTGGGTGGACTATTTGTAATGTGGGTCACAGCTATGCTCCAGATAAAAAAATGGAACTTAGTCGTGTTTGTTGGGTCAGTGTGTGTCCTTTAAAAAGGAGGTTGGATCTGAACTGAAAGGAATGTTCTGAGAAAATTGAAGTACAAGAAAGGTGATAGGGGTACGCCGGCATTTGATAACTATGTAAAAAAGGAAAAAAAAAGTCCTTGTTAGTTGACTGCGTTTGTAGGCACCTTTAAATCTTCTTCTTAGTAGACAATTTTGATTTTATGATGTAACTGACATGCATCAAATTAGGAATAAGGATATTCTCTTCGGGGTTTTTTTCTCTTTCTTTCGTTTTTTGTTTTTTTTTTCTCTTTTCCCTTTTCCCCCATTCCCCCTCCATTCCAATTTGGTTTTTTTATAAAAGGAACAAAAAAAACTTCAAAATGTTTTTCTTATGTCCAAAAGTTTCGGATATGGTAATGAGTCCATGGTAATAAGCAAATCTCCATCTCCCTTCGATTTTCTTATAACCGATGTTTTGCTGTATTTTGATTTTATGATGTAAAACATGAGTCATAGGTCGCAAGTTTCCTTATTGTCCATTGGCATTGTACACACGCAAATACACAATTGCAAACACAAAATTGTCTTCCAAACTTAGACTAAAATATTGATAATTTATAATAACATCAATTTAATTTAAACAAAATTCACATTGACCTAATCAAAAGCAAAAGAAACAATAAATTTTTTAATTTTCTGTTGTAAACAAATATTTCCTCCTTTGCTCTCATTTTCACCCACATGCCCAATCATTCAAAGCATTTTCTCTTCGCTATCTTTCTGCTCGCTCATCATGTTATTGAAACTCACACTTTTTACACATTCTGTCTTCATAAGAGAAAAAGAGGTTTTTTAAAAGAGTCAAATTTTCTCTGCTTCAGAGGTTTGGGGAAAAACAAAAAAAAAACGCCCGAAAGGAAAAGGAGAGAGAGAAAGGAGAGAGAGAGAATTTTTTTTTCCTTTTTTTTTCATGCACCAAATTGTGGGGGGGTAAAAGCATTTTCTCTTAGTTTTTAGGGGGGAAGAGGGGAGGGGAATGTTTGTCTTTTATTTATTTTCTTCTTAGGGTATTTTTATGGCAGCGTTCCTTTTGAGTTCCCCCGTATCAATTCGCCGTTATATAAGAAAATAAAAAATCAATTTAATGCTGTTTTCTTACATCCTGAATCCTTCGGATATTAAGGTGAAAACTCTGGAACGTTACTCAAATAATAAACTAGAAAAATTGAGTTCTCCTTGCGATGTGTATTTATAACCGGGTTTTTCTGTATCTCCAAAAGCCAGAAGAACTATTGGGATGATCAAACTCCTTAGATACGAACCCTGGGCCACAGCAGAACCCCTGATACATCTGGCAAATGTGCTTGACAGATCAAGCCTCACTTATGGGCACGAAGTCTTCTTCAACGCCTCAGACAATCTCTGGAATGAACTAGAAAGTGTAGAGCGGGCTGCCCTTTAGCCCATGTAGCTAACGTACTACGATTTTTTTGATGAAACTATTGGAATATTTTTTTGCGGGTTTGTACCATACTCTCATATCCTGGTCCATCGATTCTGACAATGATTGATGGCATAGCGTTTTGAAAAAAAACATTTTTTTTTGGATGGGTAAATATGTTCGATCCCCATATTCAGAAACTACTAAAAACCCACCAAACACATCTATACTTTCGCATGTAATTTATTTATTTTCCAACAAGATTGTCTTTTTGTCATCGAAAAATATACAGTGAAATTACTGCCGGCCAAAACCCTCCACATAAACCCTTGTTCATCACCAAAAGTATATAGTATAGAAGTATTTTTGTTTTTAGTGTTATGATTATATTGAGCTTATTCTGCAGTGTTCTCATTTTCAATAAGACAACTAAAAATAACGAATATTTGTTGCATTACATTTACCACTCGGTGAAACTCCAATAAATCGAGTTCAGCCACTCTCTCGTATGTGATATTCAATCTAAAAGAACATAGCCAAACAACAACATCACTTTTCACCTCTATCTCTCCGATAACACTTTCGGATACGCAACACACTTTCTCTACTACTAGACTTGACAATAGCTCAATCCTATCTTGTGCAACGCACCATGTAATATCGTGATAATGGTCCTAAAACAGACAATTATATAACACTGAATGTAATGCAAGACAATAGTTGATATCCATTACGAATTAATGTTGTTGGGTTCCATTTTCACTGCTCTGATATCTAACTTTGTCGTGAGCACAATCGATAACCATTCTTTCACTTCACCTCTGCTTCTCTCTCTGATCTTTATGGTTTTTTTTTGTTTTTATGGGATTAAGTTCAACCCACACCAAGTGGTCTGGCATATGTCCGATGTCTCCTCACTTGCCCGCGCTTTATATCTGATATTAGATCATCATTTTAGGCTGTCTTTGGATGAGGCAAAGCCTAAACATTGTTTTGTCACTCTCCACCCATCACAAGAAGTTCTTTGTGTCCTTCGTTGTGCTCTTTTCCTCCTCCTTCTACAAATAAATTTACTGGTTTGAGGGAACAGTCTCCCACGTGTAGTGTTAGAGAATTAACGCTGTCAGAAAATGTTATTTTCAAGCAGGTGGTCCACAAGGTTCTGTATGTGAAGCAAGTTTGTCCAAATTGAAGTGGAACTAAAATCGGTTACTTCTCTTCATACTTCTAATATACCACCACTGAACCACTAATGCACAGCCCTGAGTACTCAACTTGCCTTCCTTGAGTTCATTGATAAAGTTCAAACTGCAGGAAGTATCCAAGCATGGTCAGCTCTCTAATACAACCTCCTACTCTTTTCTGTTGCCCAAGAGAAATGTGAGTTTATATCAAACGAATCCTCTCCTTTTTTAGTGCAATATAACAGTGATCATATGCCGTATATGATTATTAAAAATCAGGCTCCGATTTGCGGACTATCGTCCTTTACAGGAGGTTGTTTTCTGTGGTCTCTTCTGATCACGTTGAACTCCTTAAACAAGAAGAAACCTTTCCTAGTCAGCATTACTGAAGATATGGCTTGTTCACCATTATTTCAACGTGTTAAAACGTGTGTTTTTTTCTAAAAAAAAAAAAAAACAGAAAAAGACATCAAACTTGGACCATTTCTATAATGTGCTGTAAAAAAAGACTATTTTCAGCAAAACAATGATGAGTGTCAGTTTCGTTTTTATATTTCGTCTTTACCCGCTGTGTAACTCCACTGCATATTTCCCCTTCTTTCGAATAGGGACATTACCGTTCAGCCGAAGCCTAGTTTTCTTTTTCACAATAGGCCTTGAAACCAAAGTCAAATATCTAAGTTGTGTGGGTTTCTGCAATTTGTTTGAAGTTCATGAGTATTTTATCCGTTAGTCTCTAAAAGCATATTAATTTGTTTAAAATTACTCAATAAAGGATCATACCTTTAATATTTAAACAGGCTCCTCACTAAATGGTTGTTAAATGGGATTTTTGAACAATGAGTTTCTAGTTTCAATGCATTTTTTTTCAGCTTCAGGCTAGTACTTTTTATAATGTTGTTGTTTTTATTTAAAAATGGCCGGACCGCCTTCTCTCGCTCAACCTAACTTCTAACTTCTAATGCTCCATAACCTATTGGAATATCCGGAAACAACAGACAAGCAAGTTTATACTGTCTGTTGTATCAATTGAACATGAGAGGAATTGTTTCATGACAGAACTTGTGTTCATTTTTATTTCCCTCTTTTTTCGTGTGTTTTGGTGTCTACATATCAGAAACCTTCCAGAATAACTATTTTACTACCTCTGTTTTATTTGAAAACTTTGTACTTCGGATTGCCACTGATCAATGGAGAAACCACTACTCTTGGCGTGCTGGCGGCCGCCCTATACAGACTCGGGCAAAAACATTGTGAGGTCGGTCGCCTTGCTGAAGTATCTCTTTTATTCCCCCAAGAATCAGGGGAGTTTGAAATTATACACAACAACACGTGTTGTAATAGAAATACGAACTCAACTCGTTTTTGGCATATTCTCTATATGGTCGCCTCTCCTTACGGATGCCTCATGTGTACGTAAGAAAACATGTCTAGATCACAATCTGGAAGGAAAATGCCATTTACAGATATATCAACACATCACTTTGCTCTGGTTTTCTAGAAATTCAAAAGCTGTCAAAACGGCGATTCCTCATTAGCAGAAGCACTGGAAGTCAAATTAATTCAGTGAAAAAGAAGGCATGTGCCTATGTGCCTTCTCGTTTTCTATGGGCTGCCCCCCGCCGAGGCTGATTAGGAAAGACCACTTGCTTAGAGTAGAAGAAGACCAAATCAGTAGAATTTTTTAACAATACACGAGCCTTTTTTATTTATTTATACCAGGTTTACCAAAAGGACCAGGTTTTCGCTCACAAGCGAGTAGCCAATGGTAGGTCTTTACACTTTCCTGGAACTCTGATAACTGGCTCTGTCTTTCTGGTGATCTCTCGCGACGTGGTGGAGTGTCAAGGAAAGTAAGCATCGTCAGTGGGACCCCTCTTAAAAAAAAACCCCCTCTCTCCTTCAAAGCCAATAAACGTTGTGGCTCCTTAATCAGTCGTACCAACGTCAACCAGCTTTAAGTAATGAGGTTAAGAAGAGAAACGCGAGACCTGTTATGTAACACTGTCCGTACTACTGAGGTTGGAGTTTTGGAAGCTGTAAGACTGACTGGCTACGTATTCAGATTTTCTGGGCTCTCCAAATCTGTCCTTTGGACAAAAACATATACTAACTACCAAAACAAGTAGGCAAACAAACAATCCAATTGAGTCAGAATCAGAGAGAGCCAGACGTACAGATAAAAACACAGATAACAAAGACAGACTCAGACCGACAAAGTTACATACGCACACCATAATATATCAATCAATCTTTATCTTCCGCAGCTAAAACAGAACCAAATCCCGGGCAGTAGGCCTCACGCTCTAATTGGCAATTGTCATATCACCACAGCGGGTGATTTTTAGTTGCGTGAAATGGTTTTTACCTACCCTTATTCGAGCTTACTACATTTGATTCCCTCTGCTTCCGTCTGCGTTTTAGTTGTTTCAGGTCAGTAGGATAGTGGACATACAATCACTTCCATCCGATCACACTACACGCACAAAAACTGCGCTTCCGCTTGTGCGCGCGATCCACGCACAGCCGCCACGCACGTACCGCCCACCCGCGTGCACGCACGCAAACAGGCACACACACAGACACAGACACACACGGATACACAGCAAGCATGTATGCCCCCCTCCCCCACACCACGTACACGCGTGCACAACTCCCTACACACACACACACACACACACACACACACACACACAACAACACACACACAACACACACACACACACACACACACACACACACACACAAACACACACACACACACACACACACACACACAAGAAAACCCCACAGCGTAGTACAAATGACATCAAAAAGGTCTATCAACGAGAGCTCGATAAAATGGATACCTATAATGAAGTTAAAAACAAAATATGTTTCTCTTTGACAGTAGTTATAATCCAGATAAAATGCCTATATTTACTTTGGGTAGTACGCCTTTTAAATATGTAACACAAGTTACATTTTGAGGAGGGTTTTTTTCACTTTAAAATTAACATGGAACATAAAGGCGAGGAGGGGAGGGGAGGGGGGAGGAAAAGCGAGGGGGGGGAAAAGGAGAAAGGGGGGAAAAACGTTGACATTTTTGTAAAATCATCTCTAAATAAAAATGGAGTCGCTGACCATTTTTCATTTGGTCACTCTACGTTATGATCGTTACAGTATGACATATGTTATCTTACCGTAGCTATGATTCAAAGATAGCTTTCAGCTGCCTACGTATATCAAAGTGAATACAAAGCATGGCCTTCTATCGTAAATCGGACCATTTGTTGCAAGTTTTTGAAGTCGTATACCTCAAGATACTCGGTGAAATCAGATACATGCAACCGGCTCAAAGTTTCAAAATATTCGAAGGAAAAATACCAGATGACTTTCTGATAAAAAAAAAACACTTTTCACACGCTAGCCCAGAAATGGATCTCGTTCTCTACACTTCGATACTTGATTGTGGAGGTAGATAGAGACCTATTGTTCAATAATAAGTCAAAATTCCGGAAGAATTGATGATTTTTGGACTCCCCTTTCCCCCTTAAATATTGAGGCTCAGGGACAAGCTATGTTGCAGTCAGACTGCCTATTCGTATGCTGCTGTACAGATGCATCACGACTAGCTGCGCTAGTGCTAGACAAATGTGGACAGCACTTTGATCAGCTATGTACAGGATGTCATGCACCATGCCTAGACGTATATAGATTGCTATTTTGATGCACTATCGCAATAAAATTCACGTTGTGTAGGATGCTGACTACGTATGTGTGTAGATGACTCTAGCATGTGTGTAGAATGCCCTACTGTTTAATTATCTGTTATAAAAAAAGATCTACAAGGCCGTTTCTTGCAAGGCTCTGAAACTAGCACGAGGTCTTCCCGTGGCAACGGCAATCGTCTTTCACTGCTCACATAGTGTTTTGCGTTGAAACTCCATATCGCTTCCATTAGAATCTATACAGAGATTTTAGCTGGTTGTACAATTTGTTGCGTTCCAAGAAATAATTGCTTGGCTCACTACTACGTCCCTGCGTAGCCACATCTGTCTCCCGACAACAACCTCCGACAACCCCTTTTGAAAGCACAACGAATCTCTTCTGGACCAGTAAAACAGCATGGCCTCTCCGATCAGGTTTACGCTCCTGTGAGCATTTTTTTCTTTGCAGGATACTCACCACCATAGAACGACGCCGCTGGAAGTGCGTAATGATGCTAGCTTAAACAAAACCAGATTTCTTTTAGAGTTGCCAATCCTCGACCCTGAGCCAAAGCTCTCGAAGACAAGCTCCCACACACAAACTCTTGACCTCACATACGTGCATATAGACATGCCACTAGAGTGAGCTAGCCTCACAGTAGGGTCCCATACTACCTCCTGTATGCAGTATCCAGCTACGCCTATGTTTATGTGACAAGATGCGTTATGACGCTGAATCCGATGAGAGCCTGGCTGTCCACATGGAGGGTTGAAGCTTCCGACGAAGTTGTGTGGTGGAAAAAACTCGGGTGCTTCCCCCATAGGCACCTCAGTCCTAAGCCCCTGTGCGGTTTTTCCGTTGTCACTTGAACGACCTGCCATAGACAGCATAAAGTTGAAAAAAAAATCCTTCAGGAACTTGGCCCACCTAGCATCTGATACAGGCGACCCCTTGCCTACATCTAACAGCACCAGACGAGCTCCAATACTTCCCCACGTATGGCCGGCGGACTGTTGATAGGCTCTTACGTGATAGGTGTTGTAGATGCCTACGTATAGGTGCACGACTGCAGGACTCCGAGCTACTTACATGCCGTAATGATGGTATAAGCTAGAGTGCGATGTATCGTATCAGTGTCGTGTAGAGTGCCCGGTCCAGAAGTGGCTAAGTATCAGCTAGCATGCACTCTACCGCTACTGAATGTGACTGCAGTACAAGCTAGCTAGCACTAAGGCCCCTGTTCTGTATGCCTCGTAGACTGCCCTAACGATATGCTATGCATGTACAACCCTAGCACATACTGTCGCTCGAGATGCCAGCTAGCAATGAGCGTCACTAGATCTACGCTAGTCCGCATTAGCTCGTCTCTCAATCTTAAAACTGCACCAAAGTGGCGCTGACGGGTCTGATCCCCTCCGCTCTAACTCTAATCCCTAAAACCTAACCCTACCTTGAGGACTCTCCTCATAACAACCCCCCTTTAATCCCTCCAATCCATTCGCAGAAATAAAGTAGTATGATGACCGACCTATTATAATGTGTATAGCATAAAGCCCTATACCGAATTTTGATAATCGTGTTAGACTCTGACACCTGACACGGACAGGCAGTATGTAACTCCAGAACGAGATGGCATTCGATATAGTACCTTACTATAAGTCACCCGATAATGCAGTAGATACATCAATATACCGCTATGTGCTGTTGTTTGATGCCCTACGTATAGTGTGTAGAAGAACTACTATAGTATATGTGGTAGTGTGCGCCATCATTATCGTATCATAGTAGTTGACGTCAGCTCGCTATCACGTGTCTGCGCCCGCTACGACACGCCAGCTCAGTATACAGTGTAGATGCCCTCTACGTATGTTGTGCCTAATTGCCCCTACGTAATATAGTGTACCTGCCACTACGCATTATGTGTAGATGCTCGTCAGCGTATGCTGGGTTCGTATAGTCTAGATGCACTGAGCGGGTACTCGTGATGTAGCGATGCGGCTCCGAATCACGCTATATCGTGGTAGATGCCTCGACAGTATCGAATGCCCCATGTAGACTATAAGACTCTACGTGAGTATAGGTGTAGATAAGCCAATGGGACCATCAGTATCTGCGCACAATGATGCTCTAGTATGTGTGTTAAGATGACTCTGGTAGTTGTGTGTAGATGCCCTATGTATATGTAGAGATACTCCCTATTTTGTTTTGTCAAATGATGAAAAGGCAGAAGCTGTGCCGAACAACCTTCGTTTTTTTTGTTTTTGTGTGTTTCGTTTTTCGCTCCGCGCCACACAGTTTTGCTTGATGTGTTGCTTGTGTGGATTTTTTTTTTTCACACGGTGCCTCTGTCTTGCCACCCCGCCCAGCGACACAAAGACTTACGAAAGAATCATCTATGGTCCAAACTGTAAATATACGGTCAAATTTACCCCCCCAGCATACAGTTTTAATAAAACAAAATCCACTCAAAAATAGATAGTAAAAATCCAATCTATTTTTTAACTCAGTCAGTTGCGATGGAGTATCGAAAAACTCTCCCAGTTTTGCGCCCCGCCCTCTCCCAGTTTCCGTCGAGTTTTATAGCCTTCATTAGTTTCCTTCGAGCGTACCATATCCATATCCAGATCCAGAAAATACGGTTGTCAAAACACATGATCGTTTCTGAAATGTAAACTTTAGGTCAAAATATGACAATTTTTTCCCTTTTATTTCTCAAGTCACACTCATGCATACCACACAGCATCCAAAACTATATCACTGTGCACTTCTGGGAATTTTTCCTAGAACATTTTTCGTTTCGATTCGTCCTGTAAATCTTTCCTTTCTCATTAATTTGGAATCAAAAGTCTTATAAAAGCATATAAAATGGTCATAATTAAACAACTTAAAATAAAATAAAATACAGTCGAACCTCACTTTAACGGGCACGTCAGTATCGCGGGCACCTCAGTATACCGGACAGTTTTCTGTCAGTCTGTAATTTGTTCCTTCTTATTTATTACTAAGGGTGTCTCCAGTTAAGCGACCACTGTTCTCTCCTTACTCTGGACCCGTTTCCTCGCCCACTCTGTCCGCTATTTTAACTAGTGTAATTTACCACTCAGTATTTCCGACCACCCTGATCACGAATTTTTTAATAGATTAGTCCCAAAAAAATCACGGGAAAGGGACTCTTTCATCACCGCTGTCCACTCTTGGCACCATGATGATTTAACACCCATGTCACTACTTAAAAAGGCATCAAGTGATGGTCTGTCTAACCTAATTACCTTAGGTTTCTTTCATTTTGGGAAAGGGTAAAAGGTAAGGCACTATGGTTGTGCAGTCGCAGAGACGAATTCCCATTTTGTGCAGCAATAAATCATTTTTCATTCCTTCCTTAACCGTTTTATAATGGTTCAGTTTGGCTCTGAGATTGGCTTGGTCTTTGAAAGGGTGTTTTTATTTTAAGGAAGGGAAAAAATCAAGACAAGGGCGGGGGAAGCAACACATCACGGCCAACCGTTTTTTGACAATTTTTGTTGCCCTTAGAGAGCCAAGTACGTTTTTCAACCCGCGGTCATGTTGTCAAAATCCATGGTTTTTTCTCACATCTTTTCACAGTTGTTTTTCCTCTTTCCCCTCTTATAGCTGGTAAGAGAAAATTTCTTTATTTGGACCAAAGCGTTGTTGACTACAATATCAAATGTCCTCGTTGCTACTAAAACGAGTACAGCCACTTTTTAAAGAAAAGAAAGCCTAGCCTCGATCGTATACGAGGGGAAAGGAAAAGTCTGAATGTGGGGCCACACCAAACCAGGAAAAAAAAAACCAAGGACTTATCCAGCCGGACTCTGTGGGTCTTTAAAAGCTAAATACAACGGGACATGCAAGCGTGCACGCACGCACTCGCACACATTGATGCAAACACATAACCTAAAGACATACTGTCAGAGAGATAATATATAAAGTAGAGAGAGAGAGAGAGAGAGAGAGAGAGGAGAGAGAGAGAGAGAGAGAGAGAGAGAGAGAGAGAGAGAGAGAGAGAGTTGAGGAATGAGCAATATTAA
>CM065693.1:48159480-48164480 GCA_017654935.2 Phymorhynchus buccinoides
CTTTTGTGGGCATGCCGGTGCTGCATACAATATTTTTACCCTCTACAAATAAATACTCTTTTCCCATTCAAATTGTTTGCTGTTTGTCGAAGATCACCCCCTAAATACACTTCAGAGCGTCCCTTGGGGGCATGCAGGAAGAACAAGAAAGATTCATCATTTAAATACTGAGAATTCGGGATTTTTTCGAATATTTATTATTATTTTATTTTTGGTTGCACGATTGTTGTTTATATCGTCCGCCATTTTTGGAAAATACAACTAATTACATGGGCTTTGTATATCGAGGTTTATCGGCAAAATGTGATTTACACCCTCCCGCTCCATTTCCTGGTTCTTTCCGTGTGATTGAGCACGTTAAATATCAATGTTTAAATATAGTTTGACTTATTTATCTCACATGAAGAAGAATGGTATTTGTGCTCTTTCGAAGGTATTTATTTCACGGTAGTATTTATTTTTCATGACATCCGGGACTTTCTGTCATTCGCCCGTGTCTCTAGTGTTGTGAAACGTAGCCCGACTAATAATTTGCCCATAACAGCACTAATGTGTAGTTACCGTATATTTCGTTGGACAACGCGTTTCAGGTTTTGCGCCCCCATGTCTGGAACTCTTGCCTGTTTCACCTCCCGTCACAGTCAGCAACTTCCCGCTTTCACAAACCAATGAAACTGCTTGAAAGAGCTTTCGCTCTGTAACTTTTCACATAAAGCTCTGTTCGATGAATGTGCATGCGAGCCCAGTTGCGTTGTGAATCAGTGGAATGTGAGCGCCTTAGTGAATGTGAGCGCCAGTGATGTGAGGCGCTATTTAATATTATGTATTATTATTACTATCATTTTATTATTAATTATTATTTTATTATTATTATGGGACGCACAGGTCAAATGGTTGAACAGCCTAGCACGAGTAAGTACTACGTAAATTGGCATAAACGCCAATGACGCTCTACATGCTATCTAGCGACCTGCATTGTTTGACTGTTTAAATCCCTCTTGCTTTATGTGCCGGGCGCCAAACCCACCGCGCCGGAAATTGCCTCTGTGTGTCAGCCGCCCCAAACCGCCCGTAGCTCTTCGTAGAGGCACCCATGACGTGTTTTTTTTCTTCTTTTTCTATCTCAGTTTTTTAGTCCCCCGAGCCGAAGTTCGGGGAGCTTTTTTTTGTCTGATGCCGTCCGTCCGGTGTCCGTCCGGTTGTCCTCCGGTGTGCCGTCCGCCGTCCGGCTGCCTCCGTCCGCTATTCGTCCGTTTTTCCTCAAGCTATTCACTCTATCATCATCACATTTGGTATACTAGATCGCAAGATGCAAGCTATCCACTGATTTAAATTTAGTTTTACATGTCAAGGTCGCGCCAGTTACGGGGTTCAAACCCCGAACACATAATCGCTAATATCATCACTCGCGAAGTTTGCATGTATTTTAATGCAGTTTTATTTTCAACACATTTCTTGATGAATGGTCTAAACCGGGTGTCATGAAGTTTTTCTGTGCGCCCGTGTGCGCATATACGCGGCGCGCTCAACTCCACGTGTCCGAACCCAGGCTTATATAAACACACTATTCAGGTTACGTGCTGTTTTGATGCGTTTTTTTTATATGTACTTACGTGCTGTTTGTTGCGTTTTTGATGTAGTGCCACGACACATTCCGATTTCCGAGTAGCTCGGCGGATTGCTGCGATGGGAGCTTTGCTACCGCTCGGCGTTGCACTTGTTTAATCATTTTTGTTTTTTGTTGTTTTTGTTGGCGGAGCCCGAATGATGCATTTGTGGGAGGCGCTGTGCGCTTGAGCAGCGGGTAGGCGGAGCAGTCGACTTGAACCTGGCTGCGCGGAAAGCGTGGCCTCCACCTGGTGACGAGCGAGGTGGCGACTTCAACCTATGTCCTCCAGGGCTGATGAACAGGTGCCTTCTGCCAGGGGAGACATTTTGGGTGTATTGTTGGTATATACGTTTTTGTATTTCGTATTTTTTTTATTTTGGTATATATTTTTTTTATTGTGTTTGGTAGTTGCTTAGACAATTTTTTTTGCAAAATTTTTGTATTTTGGGTAATTTTTTTAAGATTTTATAAATTTCATTTTTAGTAATTTTTTGTATTTTTAATAAGCATTTTATTGTATTTTGGTATTTTCTGGTCACAGAAACTCATATCGGTGGTATTTTTTGGTATTTAGCATTTTTTATGTTGTTTTTTTTTTTGTTTTGTATTTTTTAGATTTTTCGTATTTTTGGGTTTTTCCTGGTCACAAACTTCGTCTCGGTGAATTCGGGTTGCTCCCCCCATGAAGGCGTTCGCTTTTAGTACAGCAGCCACCCTTTTTTTGGCCATTGCATGTTTGAGTTCGTGTCATCCGTCTCGGCCCATACCCGGTGCCTACTCCTACCGGATAATTGGAGCGTGTAGCTTTCCGTGTGCCGCAGATCTTGTGCATGCGGGCGTTCGCACACGGGACCATTGGTTTGAAAGACCCGACGCAGGTCCGTATCAAATCCGTGTTCACGTGTTTTCCCTCTTTATAGCTGTAATAAATTTTGTTTTGACCAGGTTGCTCACCTAAACAAATGTCCCCCAAATTGAAACGCAACACCATTTTAAAGACCCACCCCAGATCACGTACAAAATCACAGGTTTCAACGTGTTTTCCCCTCTTATAGCTGGTACGAATCTTGTTTTTGACCAGTGTTCTCAACTCCCAC
The DNA here is from genome assembly GCA_017654935.2 of Phymorhynchus buccinoides. Lineage (NCBI taxonomy): Eukaryota > Metazoa > Mollusca > Gastropoda > Neogastropoda > Raphitomidae > Phymorhynchus > Phymorhynchus buccinoides. The sequence goes on from CM065693.1 coordinate 48,162,187, forward strand.
ACAAATGGCCTCCAAATTTAAACGCGAACCTTTTAAAGAGTCAGCTCAATTTTGAAGTTGGGGACATTGTCCTGTGGGTCACAGCTACCCAGAAAAAAAGGATTTAATCGTGTGCGTCAGTGTGTTTTTAAAGAGCAGCCTCAATTGTAAGTTGGGTCATTTGTATGTGGGTGCACAGCTACCTCAGAAGAAAGGATCAATCGTGGTGCGTCAGCGTGGTCTCAAATCAGAGGACAGGAATAGGAGTCATGTACCTTTCCCAGGGACACACCACCGCCTGCGGAACGGAGACTGGGTTCCAACCAGCGCATATCCGTCAAACGCCTTGGATGATGGAAAATCTTATCCTGGTGGCAATGCCCGTAGGCATGCCAACACCAGGAAAGTCCCGATATTTTTAGCAATATACAGATAAGTACAATGCCAATACTTATAAGGTTCTCAACAATAGCCCTACGTTTTTTATTTTCATACTTACGCTTAGATCTGTATTGTTAAAAATTCGGGAGCTTTCTTTTTCCTGGTGTTGCGTTGCCATTCGGCATTGCCTCCAGGCATCGTTTCCCACCATCTTTATATCAACTATGTCCCATCTGTGTTCCCTGTTCCAGAGCCGGAGGCCGTTTAAACAGATTTTCATGCAAAACGTTTGCCATCTAAACCTTTGCGTTCAATGAACTGCGAGGCCAAAGGCCGCCTGTACGCCAAGCACGTTTCTGCGGTCTATCTGCTTCCTGCACCTTCTATCTATCATGTATCCCTCTCTGGTCCTTCTCTCTGTCTGTCTCTCTCTCTTTCTCTCTCTCTCTCTTTCCGCTCTCTGTCTCTGTCTCCTCTGTCTCTCACTTTCTCTATCTCGTCCTCTGTGTGTCTCTGGTCTCTCTCTTTCTCTCTCTGTCTCTCTCTTTCATCTAGTCTCGTCTCTCTCTGTCTCTTTCTCTCTTTCTCTCTCTTCTCTCTGTCTCTATCTCTTTCTCTCTTCCTCTCTCTCTGTCTCTCGCTCTGTCTCTCTGTCTCTCTCTCGATCCCTCTCTCTCTCTTCCCTCTCTCACTTCTCTCTCTCTCTCTCTCTCTCACTTCTCTTCTCCTCCTCATTCTTTCATCTCTCTCTTTTTTTCTCTCTCCTGTGTCTTCACTCTCTCTCTCTCTCTTTCTCTATATCTCTGTCTCTCTCATCTCTCTCTCTCGCTTCTCTCTCGCTGTCTCTCTCTGTGTGTGTGTCTCCTCTGTCTGTCTCTACTGGCTCTCTCTCTCTAGTCTCTCACTTTCTCTCTATCTCTGTCTCTCTTTCTTTCTCCACTCTCTCTCTCTATCTCTGTCTCACTCTCTTCTCACTGTCTCTCTCTCTCTCTTCTCTCGATGGCATCTCTCTCTCTCCTCTCTCTCTCTCCTCTCTCTCTCTCTCTGGTCTCTCTGTCCTCTCTCCTCTCTCTCTCTATCTCTCTCTGTCTCTCACTTCCTCTCTCTCTGTCTCTCTCTCACTTCTCTCTCACTCTCTCTCGTCTCTATGTATCTCTCTCTGTCTCACTGCTCTCTCTCTCCTCTCGCTCACTCTCTCTTCTCTCTCTTCCCCTCATCTCTATCATCTCTACTCCTCCTCTCTCTCTCTCCTCGCTCCTCGTCCTCCTCTCTATATATATAGTATCAATGATCTATACTCTATATATATATATAGATATATATATCGTTTTTGCTTTGATAAAGCTTTTCTTGTGTCCAATGTCTTTATTTGTGAAACCTCAAGAACACAATAAAACATGGCACAGAAACCGCTTTAGTCACAGCAAACTCTTCTGGCATTTTCAAATGCCCTAACGTTTCATCCTTCAGAGTAGGGGTACGGAGCTGGCTATTCATGAGATTTTTCTTTCAGGGGTTATTCTAAATTCAAAAATAAAAAACACAAAAATAAGAAACTACAACAAATACGTGGTCGTTTCCAATTTTAATTCAAGCTTTCGAGAGGGGTGTCCTCTCTTCTTCAGAATGACACACACTGGCTCTCTATGATATATTATATATACATAGATCTGTATAATTATATCTCTGCCTGCAAAATAGTTTTCTTCGTCTTATCTTTTATCTTATTATATGGTTTTGTTTATGGGCGTAGTAAGTTCTCCTCCATGTGCATCCAATCAGTGCTTTACATTAAACTTAATTGAATTCATCTCTCTCTCTCTCTCTCCCTCTCTCATTCTCTCTCTCCAACATTCTCGTCTCTCTCTCTCTCTCTCTCTCGTCACTCTCTCTCGCTCGCTCGCTCGCTCAATCACTCACTCACTCATTCTCAC
>CM065693.1:48174480-48196938 GCA_017654935.2 Phymorhynchus buccinoides
GTGTTCTGTCAAGCTAGCTTATTCCAAGGCTCTGGTCAGGTTGCCCCCGAACCCAGTCAAAGACACTGAAAAGAAAGACTAACATCTGGTCCCTTTTCCCTATATGAGTAGTGAGGACAGAAACCCTGGTTATGTCCCTTTTAAACGTGACACATTTAGGTTACATTAACTCTTTTTTTTCAAACCTGAGAGTTATCTTTTCATGAGTCAGTTATACTTTGGATAACTACCCCACTAACGATAACTCTATCAGCCCGGCTCGCTGTAACTCTTAAGTAGTCCATCTTACCCTTTTAGAGTCTTTGACCCAGTTAGGGCGCACGAGTTACGTGCCATTAGCTCTTCCCTAGCCCTTCTCAAAGGTGTTCCCCTTGTCAAGGTCATGGCGTCTGCGCACTGGAGGTCACAGAACACCTTCGTGCAGTTCTACCTGCGTGACATCTCCACCAGAAACGAGGGCGATTCCTTCTCTTTTAAGAAGGTGGTCGTTGCCCAAATGCCTTTCACTTTGATGTAAGTACAATGTTGTGTTTACATGTATTTTCGTGGGTTCATGATTCTTTGGGGTAATATAGTTTATCCTGTGGAATGTTTTGGGTAAATTTTGTGTTTGTTGTAACCTTTTTTAGCCCAGGTTCAGGCGTGCGTGTCTTATTGTAAGCATCACCCTCCGCCACGTTGGCAATCTGCAGTTGTTTTAGGTGTTGGTACAGTATGGGTAGAATAGATTGGTAGATTTCAATTAACCCTTTCGCCGCCAGACATTTTTCAGCAACAAACTTCCAATAATCTTACCTGGGTAGAGAAAAACAACCATCTGCAATATGGGGGATCCCTCTATGACGTGTATAGCGTAAGGCCTGTCCTTACCTCCCAAAATTAAGAACACAGGGTCTTTGGATAACAGACCCTGGTTTGAGGCCTTTCCGTGACATGGGTGGTGGTGCTAAAATGCGACATTGGCGGTGAAAGGGTTAATCTTACTATCTATTTTAACTAAATACTTACCAACACCTAAAACAAAACATGTTCCCTCCCATCCTACCCTCCTGATGCTTTCTTTTTTGGAAAGTCACGAATGACGGAAGTAGTAGCCCATTGGACTAGCCGCTATACGGATGTAAGGGCGATAGCTGCCGCCAATATCCGGTATAGGGTCAAGGTCGTGGGGCTACTTTCGTTTTTCTATGTACTATGGTATAGTTCCAGGTCGATTAAGGCTAATGCAGTTGTTTTAGGTGTTGGTAAGTATTTAGTTAAAATAGATAGTAAGATTATTTAAAATCTACCATTTTTTTATGTTCACGTTTGGAATATTTTTTTATGACCCTTGAGAAGCCGGAACACAACAGAACATGGATTGTTACAGGGGCATGCATTCGTTCATCGTGGGATTCACGTTCAGCACTTGATTGGTAGAACAGGTCACAATAATATCTGCATTGTTAAAAATTCGGGTCTTTACTGGTGTTGCACTGCCTCCGGGCATTGCCTCCATGATCATTTCCCACCATCTTTGTTATATCTACTAATGTCCCATAATATGTGTCTGTTCCAGACCGGAGGACGTTAAACAGATTTTTTCTTCTTCGTTGGTAGAACAGCGATATGCAAATCACGGAGTCACGTGACTCACAGTGGGCGGGGTGGGGGGCGGGTCTAACAGCATAATGTTCATTAGTCATTGCAACAACCTACCCCACAGTAGGTGGGTGACTAACAAGGTCGCTCGTTGAACTCTCGATCTTTTCACTGGTCGTTTTGCCTGATAAGTATGGAGGGCGAAACGTGGTTTTATTATCTACTCTATTTTAGTCTATTCAATACGAAAAAGAGCTATTGAATACACAAAAACCTATTTAATAGTGTCAATGTAAATATTAAATAGAAATAGTAAATAATCCAAAATATAGAACAACTTAATTCATTACTGCGCTTTTCTATTCAATACTGTTCTTGTTCTATTGAATAGAACAGTGAAAAATATTGAATAGAAAAGTGAAAAGTATTGAATAGAAAAGTGAAAAGTATTGAATAGAAAAGTGGAGTAATGAATTAAGAGCTTGTATCTATTCCATACTTTGTAAAAAATATTCCATACTTTGTAAAAAATAGTCCATACTTTGTAGAAATATTCCATACTTTGTAAAAAAATATTCCATACTTTGTAAAAGATATTCCATAATGTGCTTGTTCTATTGAATAGATTCAAACTCAGTAGAGTAGAAAATTAAACGTTAACGTATAAAATGAATTCACTGGTCGTTTTGCCTGATAAGTATGGGGGACAATCAAAACCACGCCTACTTGTGGGGTTAGATAGATTGCCTCGTACAAAAACGGGATCATACAACCATTGGTCAAGGAGAAAAGAAAAGGCTCAGCGTGTGTGTTAGTAGGGGCTTGTGTCACTAAAGGGGTGGGGACTTGCGACTTGGTCGAAGACAGATTAATGTGCTCAAATGCGTTTCTGGTAGTGATTTGTTTCTTCTTCTTTACATTTGTTTTTGTTTTTCTCCACGTTTCTAGCAATTTAATTGTTTGTTTGTTGTTGTTGGGTGTGGGTGGGTTTTTTTAATTTTATATATCCAAGCACAGATTGTAAGAATAGGCATGGCCTAAAATCTTTAGGCCGGGCTCACATTATTAGACGCGTAAGTTCCGTACGGAAAACCCTGAATAAGTGGAAGAAAGAGGGATACAAGTATGCGCATAAGGATATGGGGCATTCCGACGCGTGCGCAAATCTTTTCCCTTCTTTGTTTCACTTAGTTATGCGCGTGGAATATCCGCTTATGTGTGTCCTTGTTAAATAAAGTTGTTCAGTGTTCAGTGTCCTCTGTTTTCTTCCCCTACCCCACCCCCACCCCCACCCCCACCCCCTCTTTGAGTAAAGGAAAAGCCAAGCGAAGTGCAGTGCAGACGTGAAGGGAGAAATAAGGCAGGAAGGAGCGAAGGAAGGAAGCCCTATTTTTCAGCCTTGATCTGACCTCAGGCTTGGTTGGATCAAATTAACAGGTCTTTCAGCTTTTCTTCCTTAGGGCTATTGCATAGTTTAGACCCTTCTTACTCCTGAACATCTTTACTTGTCAGACTGACCTGCCCTCTTTGGTGTTTTGTTGTGGGTAGTCCCAGTTCTATTGGCCATTGCAACGACCACCTTTTGCAAAGAGTGAATGCCCTTGGTTGGTGCTTGAGTACTGACCAAACACTGGAGTAACCCTCGCCAATGACCCTGTTTGAGGCCACTTAATGGCTGCCTTTTGCAAGAGTGAATGCCATTTTGGATACTGACCAACAAGGGGTTATACTCTTGCTGTCAAGGGCGTTAATAACCCTAGTTGCAGTGGCCAATAGGGACTACATTACGATGGGAACGAGGGCTGTGAGTTTCTCCGCTGTCCCTGTGTGTGTGTGCGTGTGTGCGCGTGCGCATGCACGTGTGTGTGTGTGTGTGTGTGTGTGTGTGTGCGTGCTCTTAAAAGTGCTTTAAAACGAGTAGGTCAATTCATTTTCTACAGCTAGGCTAGACTTTTAGTCTGTGTTTTCTTAAAATAGCGAGAATGAAAAATGTTGTTTCACGTCCTCTCGACCCGGCGAGGCACATATGGGACATATTTCTTAAAATAGCAATACCCTACCAACTTTAAATGCTCGTAACTCTGGAACGGAGAAGGATGCAATAATGGTGCTTGTGTCATTCGAAAGAAAATTGTCTGGAGTTTCCAACTGTATAATTTACTCAGAATGGTCATTTTGACACTTAATGTCCCTTTCGTGGTGCTGGGTCACATATAATTATAATTGGAAAAATGAGCATCCGCACGCAAGTAGAACATTAAATTATGTCTGGAACGCAGTTGAACGCAAACAACAACTTCCACGCTTCTACTTCCGTTGTTTGCTTGATATTTTAAAATGCCCTTCGTCATCTGTCTTTGCCAAGAGTATGTCTAAAAGGCTGTCCGCCCCAAATATTGGAGGACATCTGCTGACTAAACTTGCTCGTTCTGTTTATTCTGTCTGTCTGTCTGTCTGTCTGTCTGTCTCTCTCTCTCTCTCTCTCTCTCTCTCTCTCTCTCTCTCTCTCTCTCTCTCTCTCTCTCTCTCTCTCTCTCTCTCTCTCTCTCTCTCGTCTCTCTCTCTCTCTCTCTCTCTCTCTCTCGCTCTCTCTCTCTCTCTCTCTCTCTCTCGTGTCAAGGCTTAGATGTGGAGTATCTGATATGCTAGTACATCGCTATCGTGATAAGAGACACACTGAAGCTGACGTTCATTTTGTGTTATGTTATCCTGCCTTGTATGATTTAGAAAATGGTACATTTTGCAAAAGTTCTACAAATATCCAAACCAGTTTCGTTTTAGTTTACTCTTTGCTTAGTTTACTCTTTGCTTCTACAAATGAGAACATTGTACGAAACCTGTCGATTTATTAATATAAAGCTTTACGTTTACGATCAGTTATGATATGAGATATATTAAGTTGTTAATATTATTATAATCAGTTGTATATTATGATGTTTTGTTTATCCTGTACCCCCTTCATGAGGGGCAAAGGCCTAAATGAATAAATGATTGTCATTGTCATTCTCTCTCTCTCTCTCTCTCTCTCTCGCTCGCTCGCTCTCTTTCTGTCTGTTTGTCTGTGTGTGTGTGTGTGTGTGTGTGTGTGTGTGTGTGTGTGTGTGTGTGTGTGTGTGTGTGTGTGTGTGTGTGTGTGTGTGTGTGTGTGTGTGTGTGTGTCTGCGTGAGTGTGTGTGCATGAGTGTGTGTGTCTGCGCGTGTGTGTGTATATATACGTGTGTGTGTGTAAACAAAAAGATAGAAAGAAAGAAAGAAAGGGAAATCAAAAACAAAAACACTTCATTAAAATGGTCGTCAATAAGCCCACCCCCCTACCAGTAAGCCATTTGCATGCGCACCCACCCACCAAAAGCCTCCTCTCTAATCATTCACACCACAAGCGACATGCAGTCCAGTCCATTCCGCCCCCCGGAAGCCGAGCGTGTTTCTCTCTCTCTCTCCACCTTGAAACCGGAAGCAGTTTGTACGTTGGTGCAAAACCACGTCACTTCCTGCAGCGGACGCACGCATGTACAGGAAGCCAGACATTGGGGAGGTTGGGGGGTAATTTGACAGCTAATATCCCGTGCCCTGATAAACGTGAGAGCTTGTTTAGTATTGAACGAATCCCCCCCTCTCCCCCCCTACCCCCTCCCCTCCATCCCCCCTCCCCCCCTTTCCCCTCCCCCCTAGCCCCTCCCCCTCCTCCCCCCTTTGACTAATTATTTCTCATTAGGACACTGTAAAGATTATTTTAGAGTGTATTTTTGCATCGACATTTCTAAAATCGGGTTTTCCCCGAGCAAATGACAAGCATTGTTTAATTTTTGCGTGATCGGTTTTTGTTTTAGCAAAGGGAGATAATTAATGGATTGTAAGACAAAGAGCTATGCATCTTTAAGTTTTCAGTCTGCATCTGCATACGGATATTGGCTATCTCTATGCAACGTTTGAATCAAATCGACCGAAAAGGTATGCTGGAACAAATAATGATTCCACGAAACGCCCTAAAATAGCCATTTTACAGCACCAATTAAATAACGGTTATAGACGCACAATACGCTACTCGATCCAGATTGCTATTATACATGTTTAACATCTACAGACGTGTGCCATTTCGAAAATCTACATTATAAATTGTCCCTCCAATTGATACCGACACGCCCCCACCACCACCACCACCACCGTCAGCTTCTTGATGGCTGGTTGAGGACAGCAGGTGAAGTGAGGTCCTCCCTCACCAGACGTGCAGCTGTCCTGAGAGAGAGAGAGAGAGAGAGAGAGAGAGAGAGAGAGAGAGAGAGAGAGAGAGAGAGAGAGAGAGAGAGAGAGAGAGAGAGAGGGGGGGGGGGGAGGTATGAAGTCTGAAGTCTTTTTATTGATTAGGCCTCTCTGCCCCTATCAATACTTTTCATTAATATAAATAAATGTAAACTAATACAAATCGAGGTATGCATATATAATACGCTTGTATAATCCATAAAATGGGAGAATTTATGCATGGACAAGAGAGAGAGAGAGAGAGAGAGAGAGAGAGAGAGAGAGAGAGAGAGAGAGAGAGAGAGAGAGAGAGAGAGAGAGAGAGAGAGAGAGAGAGGGAGAGTGAGAGAGAGAGAGAGAGAGAGAGAGAGAGAGAGAGAGAGAGAGAGAGAGAGAGAGAGAGAGAGAGATTTATTCCACTGAAGGAGAGAACAAAATAAAACAAAGTTCAGAAAGTTCTGTTTACTATTCCCCAATAAGCCCAGAATGGGACTCCAGCCATTTCATTAATTTGCTATCATTAACTTTTCTCCGGTTCTCAGCGAGCGTGTTGAACGTGTACAAGAAGGGATTGACAGCAGAGTTCAGAGGTAACACAACCACAGCCAGAGCCACGCTGACCTCTCTAGGGATGGGGACACCCCCCAGAGCCATCATCCCACAGAGTCCTATGGGGAACCAGCATAGGAAATCTGTCACTGCGATGGTCATCAGTCTCCGAGCTATGGTCACGTCGTTTGAAACTCTTGTTGATTTCACTTTGATGTCATTGTTGTTCTGAACTGTCCAGTAGATGAACGCCTGACCGATTGAGATGGATAGAAACAGCACGAAATTGAATACGATTAGAATGCTTATGGAATAAAACCTCCCTTTGAAATTCTGTCTGGTCACTGGCAAAGGGATGCAGATGCCTGTCTGGCTGTAGAACTCCCAGTGTGATGTTATGGGAAGTAAAGGTACTAAGGCTAAGCACAAACCAACCAACCAGTTCAACAGACAAACCACTGATGCTGATGTTTTGCCGAACCTCTTCGAACTAAAAGGAAAACGAAGAACGACATATCTATCAATTGTGATAAACCAGATCATAAAGACCGACACTTCACTGGATAACAGAGACAGAAATCCTGCCACCTTACAGGTCACGCTGTTTTTCCACGAGTCGTCATTGTGAAGATATCGTCCACGGAACTGTTCATCAGCCGCCCCAATCATGGCAATGTAGACCCCCATCAGAAAGTCAGCCATGGTCAGGTTGGTGACGAACACACTGAAGCCACTGGAAGACGCCATGCTCTTCACAAACAAACGAGTACAGCAACAGAAAACATTTCCAGTCAACGACAGACAGGCCATCAGCCACAGAAACACTCGGTACGTCCATGACTGCAGCAGATCTTTACAGGAGGAAATTTCATCTTTGGGGGCCAGGCAAGCCGAGCTGTCAAAGCTATGCGGAAGTATATCAGCGCAGCAAAGTTTATAGTTTTGTGAAGATACGAATTTTAAATTCGCAAGACCTTGAAAAATGTCTGGTGGGAATGTTTTAACAAGACTGTTATCCATGTGTAAGTCGTTTAACTGGGGAGTGAAGTGAAACCCCTCAGGGCTGATGGTGTGGATGGACGTGGACGTTAAGTTCAGTGTGTGCAGTGCAGGGAACAGGGAGAGGACTGTGGTGTCCAGCACGGTGAGCGAGGTGTGGGCCAGGTGCAGCACTGTGAGGGCAGTGTGCTGGTCACCAGAGGACAGGTCAGCGTGCAGAGAGGACAAGGGGTTGCCGGACAGGGACAGTGTGTGCAGATTGTCCAAACCAAGAACAAAAGTCAGCTGGACAGACTGCAGCTGGTTTCTACTGAGGTCCAGAAACCGAACATTCCTTAGGCGAACTCTGGGCAGAGACTTTAACGAACAGTGTGCAAGGACCAGGCCGATAAGTAGAGCGTTGTTGTTCACATCCTGAAGTGTCATCCGTGACTCTGTACCATCAAGGAAGCGGAGCTGAGGGAAGAGAGCTGCAGAGAAAGGCTGAGAGCAATGAAAACTGTGACCATGACATGAACAGTGCACAGGACATGTTATATTGCATGCCAACTCATCGTCATACAGTGGACAGTGAGGCCAGCTGTCACAGACATGGTCAGTGTGTAGACACATTGTGGAATGTCGGCATCGAAAAAGCCCTGGACAGTTCATGCCTGCACAACCCTCTTCATCTTCACTATCCACACAATCGTACATTCCATTGCACCGTGTGTAGACAGGCAGGCAGTCATTGAAGGCACCGGGACAGCGATAGTGGCTGCCAGGGCAAGATTCGTTGGACTTCATCGGCGTGGAGATAAACTCTGCAATGCCGTTGAACCTTATTAGTGCAGGAGACGAGAACGCTATGTGTTCTGCTTTACTGACAAACCTGATTTGGGGGCAATTCTCTTCGTCCGATTCATCCCTGCAGTTAAGCACGTTATTGCAGTACTGGTCAAAGGATAGGCACTGACCATTGTCACAAGTAAAGCTTCTGACACAAGGGCGGTGCTTACAGAAAGATTCATCCCCGTTGTCATCACAATCAGCGATGAAGTCGCACACTAAGCTGTAAGAAATTTGTGCTGAGTCTTCCACACAAGCAAACGTGGCTACGCACAACACACGAGGAGTGTTGGATAGTAATACCTCTCCCTGTGACAACCTGTTTGATGAGGCAGAGACGGGAAGCCCTTGTTCACCACATATTTTGTAATGGTCAGAACCACAAAGGAAAAAGGCGTATGTCAAGTGACCCTCTGAACACACTGTCATATACTGCTCTCCTGATTTAAGTGATAAATTAGTCCCCTTCATAGATACTTCCTTTGATTTATTATTATGCTTTTTAGTGGAGTTACCATATGAAAACTCGCACATTGTCCCATGGCCTAAAGAAGAAGAGTATTTAGGCATGCAAGGCTTGGTAAATAAAATTAGATTAAATAAGATTTTATTTCCTACATATGTATGATAACACGCCTTTGATCGAATGTGAATGCCTCCTGTGAACCTCCACAAGTGATAGGAAACAGTTCTGCCTTCGCGGACCAGTGCGTGCCTGTACATCAGTGGCAAGGAGTGATCGTTAGAGTGGACACCAACCCATAGACTCTTCAGCCACTCCGGGTGTAGTTTAGTTTGGTTCCTGAACCTAACATACCAGTTATAATCACATGTGGGGAAGCTTTGCCAGCTTTGTATGGATTTGCAGTATTTAATGGCTCTCTTGTTAAAGTCTGTCATATTCTCCACGAATCCGCTCAAGCTGTTGACGATTTTGTAGCAGCGGTCACACATCGCGATCAGTCCATTACATTGAGCACTGCTGAAGGGGCATTGCCCTGTTTCATCCTGTGCATCTTCACACTCTGTCTTCAGGTTGCAGGCCAGGTGTTGGTGAAAACTGCTGTGGTAATGATTCACAGAACAGTTCCACAAACCTTCCACTGACCAAACAGGCTTCTGACTCTCGTTGTCGTAAAACGAAAAGAACAGTTTAAAGCAAGGTGCAGACGTACAGCTTTCAAGTTTTGCTGTAACACTGAATCTCACAGCTTGAAGTACATGGGCAACATCAGATTTTGCGTCCATAGACCTCATCCACACCAACACTTTCCTTAAATCCTTGGACAAGGGCTTCCTAAAATGACGATACAGATTCACATCCGTCAAGGCGTAAGTGTATTCCTTGAAGCTGACGACCACGGTAGTGTTAGCCGGTACAGGCACGTTTCTTTCGAAGGATCCTGTACCGCTGTGGTTCCTGCTTCCCAGACTTACAAAGCCAGATGATGGGGATGTCATCTTCACAATTAGAGGACCTGTGCCGTGCATTAGATTTGAAAATTATGGTTCTCCCATCCGCAATGGAAACATGAATATAAGAAAATTATGTCATACAAGAGAGTTGGTTTACAGTTCATTTTTTTATAAGCGAGTTCTATTTTCTTATAAGCGAATTACCATTCACAACATTTTCTTAAAGACCCACCAGATCACGTGTAAAAATCACGGTTCCACGTGTTATCCCTCTTATAGCTGGTACGAAAATCTTGTTTTGACCAGGTTTGACTCCCATGCAAATGCCCCAAATTGAAAATGAAGCATTTTAAAGAGCAGCCTCAATTTGAAGTTGGGGGACATTTGTATATGGGTCACAGCTACCCAGAAAAAAGGGACTTAGTCGTGTTGGGTCAGTGTGTCTTTAAAAATGAGTTGGATCTGAACTGAAAGGATGTTCTGAGAAAATTGAAGTACAAGAAAGGTGAAGGGGTACGCATTTGATAACAGTAAAAAAGAAAAAAAAAGCTTGTTAGTTGACTGGTTGTAGGCACCTTTAAATCTTCTTCTTAGTAGACAATTTTGATTTTATGATGTAAGACATGCATCAAATTAGGAATAAGGATATTCTCTTCGGGTTTTTTTTCTCTTTCTTTTTTGTTTTTTTTCTCTTTTCCCTTTTCCCCCATTCAATTTGGTTAAAAGGAAAAAAACTTCAAAATGTTTTCTTATGTCCAAGTTTCGGATATGGTAATGAGCAATGTATCATCTCCCCTCGATTTTCTTATAACCGAGTTTTGCTGTATTTTGATTTTATGATGTAAAACATGAGTCATAGGTCGCAAGTTTCTTTATTGTCCATTGGCATTGTACAAACGCAAACACAAAATTGTCTTCCACTGTGTAAAATATATAAGTTATACATCAAAATTAGAATATTGGGTAAAGGTAAAGATGTGCCACCCCTCCAGCATTTCTCGGTTAATTCTATTTTTCCGTGTTTGCCTTTCTTACCATACATAAAGCTGTATTTTAGGAACATTTTAGCTAATAACCTTTTTGGAATACTAACCCTATACCTAAACCTAACCCTAAACCTAACCCTACCCCCCCCCACTATGTACTGCAGTACACCGGATTTGTCACAGTTGTGGTTCGTTTGCGCGTTTTTCCGTCTTCACCGCGATTTGTCACAGTTGTGGTTCGTTGCGTTTTGCCCGTCTTATAGGGTGGGGGGTAGGGTTACGTTTAGGGCTAGGGTTAGGGATAGGGTTAGTATTCCAAACAGGTTATTAGCTAAAAATGTTCCTAAAATACAGCTTTAGATGTATGGTAAGAAAGGCAATAACGGAAAAATAGAATTAACCGAGATAGGTAGGGGGGGTTGGCACATCTTGACCTTTACCGAATATTGATTAAAAACAAGAAACATAAATTTACATTTAAACAAATATGTTGCTCTCACACCACACCCAATCATTCATCTGCTCTCCGCTATCTTGCTCGCTCATCATGCAACTCACACCACGTCTGTCTTCATTTTTGTTTTTAATTTTCTGTTCTGTTCTTTCTTATTTTCCTCCTTTGTTTTGCATTTTTTTCCTTTTTTTCATGCACCAAATTAGGTAAAAGCATTTTCTCTTCGTTTTATGTTTCTGTTTGTCTTTTATTTATTTTTTTCTCTTTTTCTCTTTTTTTTTTCTCTTTTTTCCCAATCAACTCGGTTATAAGAAAAAAAAATCAAAATGTTTTCTTACATCCGAATTTCGGATATAAGAAAACCCGGATATAATAAAACAAAAAATGATCTCCCTTCGATTTTCTTATAACCGGGTTTTGCTGTATCTCCAAAAGCCAGAAGAACTATTGGGATGATCAAACTCCTTAGATGCGAACCCTGGGCCACAACAGAACCCCTGATACATCTGACAAATGCGCTTGACAGATCAAGCCTCACTTATGGGCACGAAGTCTTCTTCAACGCCTCAGACAAACTCTGGAATGAACTAGAAAGTGTAGAACGGGCTGCCCTTAGCCCATGTATGCTACGATTTTTTGATGAAACTATTGGAATATTTTGGGGTTGGTACCATAATCATATCTGGCAATGATTTTGGTATATTTGATCGACAAAGTTGATTTGGATGGGTAAATATGTCGATCCCATATTCAGAAACTACTAAAAACCACCAAACACACTATATTGCATGTAATTTATTATTTCCAAAGTGTCTTTTTATCGAAATATACTGGAAATTCTGCCCAAAACTCAAATAACCTTTTCACCACCAAAAGTATATAATATAAAGTCTTTGTGGTTTATGTATGATATATTGAGCTTATTGAGTGTCTCATTTCAAAAGAACTAAAACGAATGTGTTGCATTACATTTACCAATGGAAAATCCAATAACGATTTCAGACACCTGTATGAATCAACTAAAAGAACAAAGACAAACAACACACTTTCTCTACTCTAGAAACACTCGGATACTCAACACACTTTCTCTACTCTAGAAATAGTAATTTGTGAAGAAATGTAAGTGATAATGTGTCTAAACAACAATAAAACCTGAATTTATTGCCAGAAATAGTGATATCCATAGGAATATGTTGGGTCCATTTCAGGCTCATATTACTTTGTGTAGAAATTGATAAACCATTCACTTCACCATTGCTCTCGTTGATCTTATTGTTTTTGTTTTCATTGGGAAAGGGCCTGGAATATGTCCATGCGCTTTACATCTCATATAGATCATGATTTAGCTGTCTGGGTGAGGTAAGCCCAAACATTGTTGTCATTCCACCTCACAAGAAGTTCTTTGTGTCTTGTTGTGCTTTTCCACCTCCTTTACCGGTTTGAGGGAAATGTCTCCCATATGTAGTTTTAATGAATTAACACTGTCAGAAAATGTTATTTTCAAGCAGGTGGTCCACAAGGTTCTGTATGTGAAGCAAGTTTGTCCAAATTGAAGTGGAACTAAAATCGGTTACTTCTCTTCATACTTCTAATATACACCACTGAACCACTAATGCACAGGCCTGAGTACTCAACTTGCCTTCCCTGAGTTCATTGATAAAGTTCAAACTGCATGAAGTATCCAAGCATGGTCAACAACCTCCACTTTCTGTAGCCAAAGAGCAATAGTTTATATCAAACGAAGTGCCATATACAGTATCATATGCCGTATATGATTACAAAAATATGGCTCCGATTGACTCGTCCATACAGAGTTTCTGGGTTCTGACAAACGTGAACTAAACCAGAAACCTTCCAGTCAGCATACTGAGAAATAGGTGTACCTTATTCAACTTTATACGTGTTTTTTTCTACGAAAAATAAGACAAGAACTGGACATTTCTATAATTTGCTGTAAAAAGACATTTTAAGCAAACAATGATGAGTAGGTGTCTTTTATTTCTTGGGTGACCCAGCACCACGAAAGGGACATTACGTCGCTAAGCTAGTTTCTCACAATAGGCTTGGAAAGTCAAATATCTAATTTGTTGGGTCAATTTTGAGTTATGAGTATTTTCGTGTTCTCTAGCATCTTATTGTTAAAATTTATAAAGGACAATCTTTAATATGGTCTCTAAATGGTCTTATATGTGCTTTGAAATGAGTAGGTCAATGCATCTTCTCCAGCTAGGCTAGACTTTAGACTGTTGTTGTTTTTATTAAAATGGCCGACACTCGCCCAACTAACTCTAAATGCTCATAACTCTGGAATGGAAACAAGATACAAGAATGTCTGTTGTATCATTAGAAAGAGAATTGTCTGAAGTTTTCATTTAATTTCCCTTTCGTGGTGTTGGGTCACATATAAGAAACCCCAAGTCCATCTTTTTTCTTTAAACATTTACTGTATGCATGACAGTGGAACCTCAGTATTGCGGCCGCCATACAGACTGGGCAACATTGTGAGGTGGTCGCCTACTGAAGACTCTTTTAGTCACGAATAAGAGTTGAAATAAAAACAACATCGTTGTAAAAACACAACCAATCTTTCGGCTTAATCTAAAGGGGCCCCCTGACGGATGCATTTTGCAAGAAACACGTCGAGATCACAAGGAAAACACCCTTTACAGAGATCGCAACACTCACTTTGCTCTGGTTTTCTAGAAATCAAACCGTCAAATCAGCGATTCCTCCTTGGCGGAGGTGCTGGAAGTCAAGTTCTTTCAGTGAAAGAGAAGGCATGTGCCTTCGCGTTTCTAATGGCCGCCTGAGCTGCTTAGACCAAATCACGAAATTTCAACAATACAAGCCTTTTTATTTACAGTTTACCAAAAGGAGTTTCGCTCACAACAGAGCAAAGTGTGTGTTCCGGAACTTGAAATGGCTGTCTTTCTGGTGATCTCGACGTGTTTCTTGCAAGAACTCATCCGTCAGGGTGACCCTTTAAAAAACCCTTTCCCAGCAAAAACGTTGGCCAACCGACCAACGCTTTAGTAATGAGTAAGAAGAGAAGAGACTGAGTAACACTGTCCGTACTACTGAGGTGTCCGCGATACTGAGTGCAAGGATTCAGATTTTGGGCCCAATCTGTCCTTTGGACAAAAAGCTATACTAATACAAAACAAGTAGGCAAACAAACATGAGATTGAGAGACAGAGAGACAGCGAGACAAACAGAGAAAAACACAGATACAAAGACAAAGACAGACAGACAAGTCACAACGCACACAATCATCAATCAATTTGATTTCCCCAGCTAACAGAACCAAATCCTGGCAGTAGGCCTACGCCTAATTGGAATTAGATATCACCAGGGTGATTTATTTGCTGGAAATGTTTTTTACCTACCCGTATGAGCTGATACATTTGATCCCCTGCATGCGTTAGTTAGGAGTAGGAGTGACTACAACACACACACACACACGCACAAACGCGCGCGCGCGCACGCACGCACGCACGCACACGCACACATGCACACACACAGACACACACGGATACACAGCAAGCATGTATGCCCCCCTCCCCCACACCACGTACACGCGTGCACAACTCCCTACACACACACACACACACACACACACACACAACAACAACACACACACACACACACACACACACACACACACACACACACACACACACACACACACACACACACACACACACACACAAGAAAACCCCACAGCGTAGTACAAATGACATCAAAAAGGTCTATCAACGAGAGCTCGATAAAATGGATACCTATAATGAAGTTAAAAACAAAATATGTTTCTCTTTGACAGTAGTTATAATCCAGATAAAATGCCTATATTTACTTTGGGTAGTACGCCTTTTAAATATGTAACACAAGTTACATTTTGAGGAGGGTTTTTTTCACTTTAAAATTAACATGGAACATAAAGGCGAGGAAAACGTTTACATTTCTTAAAATCATCTCTAAATAAAAATGAGTCGTGATTCAGGTCACTTTTGAGTTAGTACATTGTTATTCTGCATTCAAAATGCTTTCCAGCAAAAGAAACATTTTGTAAATCGGACCATTTGTTGCAAAGTTTTGAAGTCGTATACTCAAGAATCGGTGAAATGAGAAAATGCAACCGGAAAGTTTTAAAATATATAGAAGACAACCAGATGTTTCTAATATAAACACACTCTTAAGGCAGAAAGGATTGTGTTTACACTTCGATACTTGAGTGTGAGGTAGATAGAGACCTATTGTTCAATAATAAGTCAAAATCTGAGAATTGATGATTTGACCCCCTTCCACCTAAAATTGCAATAAGTGAGCCAGGGACAACACGACTTATTTTGTGGCGACGGGTCACAAATGGGGACAAGATTTGTCTAACATATGCACAAGAAATATTGTTTTTAGCACTCCAAAATATTTGTTAAAAAAAGATCTACAAGGCGTTTAATGCAAGGCATTGAAACTAGCACGAGGTCTCCCAGTGCAGGCATCGTCTTCACGTACATATTGTTTTGAAACTCAAATGCTTCCATTAGAACAATACAGAGATGTAGCGTGTTGTAAATTTGTCCAAAGAAATTGTGGCCTCTAACGTCCTGGAGCACATCGTCTCCCGACACCTCCGAAACCACCTTGAAAAGCACAAGATCTTGACAAGTAAAAATCATGGCTTCCGATCAGGTTACTCCTGTGAGACTCAGTTACTCACCACCATGAACGACCTCCTGGAGTCGTATGATGCTAAAACAAACCAAGTAGATGTTGCAATCCTCGACCTGAGCAAAGCCTTTGACACAGTTCCCCACAACAAACTCTTACATACGCTAGACCACTATGGTGTCAGAGGGTCCATCTACTCCTGGCTTACAGACTTTCTGACCAGACGGAAGATGAGAGTGGTCCTGGAGGGTGAAGCTTCCGACGAAGTGGTGGTGGAATCGGGTGTTCCCCAAGGCACAGTCCTAAGCCCCCTGCTGTTCCTTTGTCACTTGAACGACCTGCCAGACAGCATAAAATCCTCAGGAACTGCCCACCAGAGTGTAGGCGCCTGGCCTACATAGCACTCATACGATCCAAACTTGAGTATGGGGCGACTGTGCGGGACCCATACAGCAAGCGGGATGGCGACAGGCTTGAGTGCGTCCAGAGGCAAGCAGCACGCTTCATCACGAAGGACTTCCAGTGCAGAAGCCCTGGATGCGTAACCAAGATGCTGGCAGACCTAAATCTTCCAACACTACAAGAGCGCCGCAAGCAACAACGTCTCAATCTACTGCACAAAGTGGCTGACGGTCTGATCCCCGCTCTACCACCTGAGGACTTCCTAACACCTGTAGCCTCCAATCGCAGAAAGATTAGACCTACTTAATTTCAACAGTATACAAGTGATAACATCATACAGAGACAGGCAGTATGTAACTCCAGAGGCTTCAAAGTACCACCTAGTCACACTGAACAGTACAAAAACTCTTTTTTGTAAGAACTATAGTGGAGTGGAATCAGTTGACTGATGCCTCCATCGCATCAGGCCCCGCCAGCGCAGCAGCATCAGCGCCAGGCGGTCCACCTTCGGGGCCTGCATCAACCCAAGACTAAAAATTAGGGATAGGGGCCATAGGCCAAAGTAGTGTCAAATGAAAGGCAGAAGCTGTGCCGGTCGGGGTTCGCTCCCGGTGAGCGCTTCGCTAGCCGAATTGGTCCAGCCAGGATACTACGAAAAAGCATATGGCCAACTGTAATATACTGTCAATACCACCAGACAGTTTTAAAAAAATCAATAAATAATCTATTTTTTCAGAAGTTCGAACTCTCATTTGCGCTCTCCCAGTTTCCGTCGAGTTTATAGCCTTCATAGGCTCCTTCGACGTACATATCCATATCCAGATCCAGAAAATACGGTTGTCAAAACACATGATCAGTTCTGAAATGAAAGTTAGGTCAAATATTGATTTTCCTTATCATTTCTCAAGTCACACTAGCAACACAAGCATCCAAAACTATAACTGACTCTGGGATTTCCAGAACAGTTTCGTTTCGTTCGTCTGTAAATCTTTCCTTTCTCATTGAATTGGAATCAAAAGTTTAAAAGCAATAAAATGGCAATAATTAAAAAATGGAAAATAAAATAAAATACAGTCGAACCTCACTTAACGGGCACGTCAGTATCGCGGGCACCTCAGCATACGGGACAGTTTTTGTCAGTCTGTCATTTTGTCCTTCTTATTTATTACTTAGGGTGTCTCCAGTATAGCCACCACTCCGCTATTTTAACTAGTGTAATTTACCACTCAGTTTCCGACCACCCTGATCACGAATTTTTTAATAGATTAGTCCCAAAAAAATCACGGGAAAGGGACTCTTTCATCACCGCTGTCCACTCTTGGCACCATGATGATTTAACACCCATGTCACTAAAAGGCATCAAGTGATGGTCTGTTAACTAATTACCTTATGTTCTTAATTTTGGAAGGTAAGGATAGGCCCTATGTTGTGCATGTCAGAGACGAATCCCCAATATTGCAGACAAAATCTTTTCTCTACCCTGGTAAGTTTAATGGTACATTTTGGCTGAAGAATGGCTGGCGTTGAAAGGGTTATTTAAGAAAATCAAGATCAAGAAAAGATCACGGAAACGTTTTGACAATTTTGTTGCCTTAGAGACCCAGTACGTCACGTGTCAAAATCACGGTTTTCACGTGTTTTCCCTCTTATAGCTGGTAAGAAATCTTATTTGGACCAAGTGTTGCTACAATACAAATGTCCTCGTGTACGAAAACGAGACATCACTTTAAAGAGCAGCCTCGATCGTATACGAGGAAAGTCTGAATGTGGGCCACACCAACCCAGAAAAAAACCAAGGGACTTAATCCAGCCGGCTCTGTGGGTCTTTAAAAGCTAAATACAACGGGACATGCAAGCGTGCACGCACGCACTCGCACACATTGATGCAAACACATAACCTAAAGACATACTGTCAGAGAGATACATATATAAAGAGAGAGAGAGAGAGAGAGAGAGAGAGAGAGAGAGAGAGAGAGAGAGAGAGAGAGAGAGAGAGAGAGAGAGAGAGAGAGAGAGAGAGAGAGAGAGAGAGGTGAGGAATGAGCAATATTAATTATGACTTGTGCAATAGACATTTATTAAATAACCCCAAATAGTCCGGGGTACCAAAGCTGACACCTTGCAATGCATCATAAAGTTTTTTTCTTTGCACTTTTCATCTCAGTTTTCATAGCTGATTTGAAACCCAATGGGGTCCGGGATAAAAAATGTGGGCAATTTGATTAATTGACAAAAATCCAAGATGGCTGCCCGCGATATGAATAAATGGAGGCCAGAGACATCATTTGTTCAGTTTAAAGCTACAAACTGCATAGACACTTTGCTGATAGCAATTTAATATCTATTGTAAAGTTCCATGTAAAATACTACCAGAAGATATTTTTTTTAAACTGCTATTGGTGTCGCCGAGCGGCACACATTTCCTCGGCCACTTTTCCCTTCCCGCTTCTCTCCATTGGATTTAGCATTCAACATATCATAGTGAAAAAGAGGCAAGTTACTATGTTTAGATATTGATATTTTCAGTTATGATGTTGCATGGAAGCTGTTACTGTAATTAAATCTATAATTAGGTCTATAATTGGATCTGTACTGAAAGTTTTGGGTGATTCTGTCTATGGAAAAAATCCCTGTCTTAGAATGTTTATGGCACATTATTTATCTCTTAAGATAAAAGGGATAAGTCTGTTGGTGACACTTTAGTTTAAACCCTTCCATTACCTAACAAAAGAACAAAAATGTGTGACAGACAGACAAAACCAAAATCGAGGGAATGGGTTAAAAGGCTAAGTCTCTAGTGAAGACTTTTAGTGTGTTAAATTTTCAAATAGAAAATTTGCCTTTAGCCCACTTCTCTAGGGTATGGGAGATGAGCAACTTTCCCGGCCCCTTTTCATCTAATAAATTTATATTTGTGCCCGGGTTCTGGCTCGTATGATTGTAAGAAATACAAGTGGTTGATTTGCTCTAAATGGCAGACAGAGAGAAGTAGGGTTTTATATTGTCTGACCAAAGGGTTCAGGACACTTGTATTTTATTTACTCACAAAATCTGCATAAGATTATGCAACAATAATAATAAAGCAGCTCAATGGCGCCAAAACAAAATATGAATGAAAAAACAATGAAATCCGAAAGGATTTACAAGACTTTTGTCTTTCTAGAAGGTTAGCCCCAAGCGGGAAGGGTCACTAATTATCTTCAGTGTCAGGAGGAAAGTTCAAATGATTGGCGTGGTCCTGTGGACTTAGCTGTTGTCAAGTTCCTCCGTAGGGATCGGCGAGTGCTGGGTTGGCTCTTGCTCGTCAGGTGAGAGTAGCTCCCAGTCGTTCCGGTTACGGCTTCGCGGGATGGCACGGTTCAGGCGTGGTCTCCTCGCGGATTTGGGGTGCGGGGCGTCTTTGCGGCGTTCCCGTCTTGGTGCTTGTGAGTCAGGGATGATCGTCCTGACCACGATGCCCTGCTGATAATCACAGGAGAAGGTGGATGTAGATCTCTATGGCTTAGAGACAAGGGACTTCAATCGGCAGGGAATTAGTGGATCCCAACCGGCTAGAAGGCTGCCCTTGTACAATAGCACTAGTAATAAATAAACTGAATTTCAGTTAACAAACTGAGATCAGTAAAACATAAAAGGTGTACAGGAATCAACTGATATTATTCAGTACCCGGCTAGATCAAAGTCTATGATCAAGCCAACATCACTCTCCATGCAACACCTGGAAAGGAATGTTATCATAAAGTGCAAGGTTGCAACCCACAGGCTTCCTACTAAAAATATACAAAAGGGTTAGTAGGCATAAAATCCGGTTCTGGTACCAACAGAGTTAAAGTCGAAAACACACACACAAATAATCAGTGCACATAATGAGAACAGAATGTTTACCACTTCTTTTCAATAACATATCTACTCCTTATTCATCATTGAACATAGGATCTAGATCAAAAATAGGATCTAGCAAAAACAAATCTCAATCACCAGCCATCAATAATACTCACTAGTTGGGCTGTTTGGACTGGCTGGGAGAGAGGTTGATTCTGCAATGTTGCTTCGCCAGGTTTTGGAGGTATTGTGAGAGAGAATGTGTAGGCTAACTTTCCTCGCTACTCAAATTTTCCCCTCCAATTTCAAACACCTGAGAGCCTGTCATTGGTTCATAGCAGTCGACAAGTCACAAGATGTTATAATATTATGCATAGTAGTACAGAACGATCACGCGCCTGTTACATCACTGGCACGTGTAACATTCCTCCTTCTCGTGATCGGGAAAGGAGATACGGGGAACAAAGGGAGACCGCCAATGTGGGTGTCACAAGCTAACAGGGAAGGTAAAACGGGCTTCAAAGAGATAAGTGCCTTAATCCGCGATGGGTTTGATGTTGAATTGTAATTAAAGTGGCGGCCCGAATAAAGAAGGGGGGGGGGGGGGGGGGGGGGTATTTGAGAAAGAAAGGGAAAAAGTGGGGCGTGTGTTTCCACGTTACGTCACACCAACCAAGAGGGTCAGGATGTGGAGTATCTGGTTCACATGCAGCTTGCTAAAGCATAATTTGATGGGGGCCACTGGGGCGTGAGCTTGGAAAGATGACATGTTGGTGGTAAAGGTTCTTTTGGCTGCATGTTTTCCTGAAGATGTGTGTAATGGTAGTGTTGAAGCAAATGAAAGGCTCCTCTCCATACAACCAAGGCTGACAAATTGAAGATATGATTTGGCCAACATTGCCACTTATACACTGAAAAAAACCACACATTTATTTTCTGTCACATCCAGTACACCAAAAAGTTAACAATGATATTCAGTTAGCTGCTGCTAACGTCACTAACATTGATGATAAGGTGGTTATGGACATAACTCAATGTTCAGTTAAAATGTTGATACGTCCATGACTTTCCTTGCACAGAGGATGAACCAGAATGGCCAGAATGTCTTGCCATTAAATATGATTTCAATGTTGGCAAACACAGGCTTCGTTTATAAAGCGGAAGGCCTTCTGCAGCAAAACTATTTATTTCAAAACTGACTCATTGTGCACCATGATAGGGGCAGTGACAGTGACAGTCACTTCAACTTTATCACACTGTTGTTGGCAATGACTTTGGCATCAAGAGTTGATTTAGAAATGGTGTGTTGTGGGTGATATTGAAAATAGAATTGTCTTATTTCTGCTGATTTGTAGACATCAGGACTTCATGGTTCATTTAGCATAACAGTCAATCACTACATATAAGACTGCTATGGTGAACATGTGTAGAATTCACTTCTTTAATTCTTTCAAGGTTGTTTTAGAGAGAGAAAGAGAGAGAGAGAGAGAGAGAGAGAGAGAGAGAGAGAGAGAGAGAGAGAGAGAGAGAGAGAGAGAGAGAGAGAGAGAGAGAGAGAGAGAGAGAGAGAGAGAGAGAGACAGAACCAAATCAAATCAAATAGTTTTTTGTATTGCAATTAGCATATGTATAAGCCCCTATGGCAAGTGGGTACTGTCAAATAACAGATACCATTTTAGTTGGCATGCAAAGAAAAGCAGTCTAGTCTTAAAGAAATAATAATTGAATCAAGATAACAAACAAGATTATTCACCAAATACCGGTACCGGGTACCGGTAACGCCTAGTACCGGTAACGCCAAGTACCGGTAATGCTGAGTACCGGTTTGGCTGGGTCCGCGAAATATTATATTATTACTTTTGTCTCTCTCCCTCCTTCCATCTTCTTCTCTCATCCCGTTCCACCCCGTCCCTCGCTGTCCAACCCTTTTCTTGCCCGCACACGCGCAGTATTGAGTTGTTTCTGTGTAAACTCTTTGTTGTGGACGGCTTGAAGTGCCGGGTCCGCGAATGTAAATTGGCTAATATCGCGCGCGTTTAAGAATGGATGCTTTTGAAATTTTGCACCAAGATAGTCACAATCCCTGGTCATGCACGTTCCAAATTTGGAGTCAGTGTTGGGTCTCGTTTCGCCGCGGTTTGTGAAAAGGTGAAGCAGCGCATATCGCGCGAGTTTATAAATCGATTCACTTTCCGTTTGGCACACAGATAGTCACTATCCCCGGTCATCTACCTTCCAAATCTGAAGGCAATCTGTCCAGAAATACGGGTAATACGGGCGCCGAGAGGCCGGTGGATATGCGTTTCGCGCATTTGCCAAACGGCGCAAATGACACGGCCGCCTTGGTTGCCGTTGCCATCGCCACGTTAGGGCTGATAGCAAATTTGAAGCGATTTGGTCGAAACATGGCGGAGTTATAAGGCCCGTTCTGTGTTTCGGACGGACGGACAGTTGCCTTTTAATATAATCATTTCTTAACACCTCCTAATCTCTAGTTTACCAGCTCGCTTCCCT
>CM065693.1:48197438-48202438 GCA_017654935.2 Phymorhynchus buccinoides
GTCAATACTAATGTATTACATCAAAGCGCTTTCTTGCTATTGAAAGGCGAAAGGGAAACCTTGAATAAAAAAAAAAAGGTTTCTAAGCAAGGAAGAGCGATGTAATTTAACAGAATAAATCGTTAGCTATATATGAGAGATATCGGCATTTTGAGCTCGTAATTGACAGACTAGTCAATTAAGTTGCATAGCTAAGATAGGATTTTATGAATATGAAAATAAAAGAGGGGGAGAGGCTAAAATATAAGTTTATTAACAGTCTTAGGATTTGAATTGGTAGCCTGCCTTCGCTTTGAACCAAGGCGCGTGACTTGTTTGATTTGCATAAGGTTGCGTGACTACAAAGGAGACAACGCAATCGTGTTGTCTGCTGACACGACAACAATAGATGTCAAAACTAGCGAATTGCAATTGGGCCATCTGTCGGCAGATTGCGCCGTCTGCTTTGAACAGTCTTGTGACCAGTAGACTAGGCTATGAATAATTAGTGACGAGTGGGTCACTCGGTCACATTGATTTTTCAGGATAATGAAGAAGATTTAATGAATAAAAGGCTACAACAGTTTGTTTTTATAAGATGCATTGGAGAGCTCCAAAACCTAACAACTTGCATAGTGACACTTTAAAGAAAAGAAAATTTCCCTTTTGAGGTGCTAATACACTTTCTCTGATAATTTCAATTGTTCTCAAACTGTCTCTGTGCCCTTTATCTTTACATTCAAGACAGAGGCATTCTGATATTCTGAGTCCTCACATGCAAGACGTTTGGACAAGTATGCATATTTTAGTTGCAGCTCCTCCCAACTCAAATGTTCACATTGAACACATTCACTGAGAAGCAACATTCTGTCATTTTGGGGAAAGGGAGCCCCCTAAGATAATGTTCATAACACTGAAAGAAGCTAATTTTGAGACTGAGGGTTGTAAAACACAAGGCAGGGAAGGGGTGGTGGTAGGGGTGACTGAAATACACTCATATAAGGAAAATCTTATAGCTGCTACATGTTTTTTGCACCTCAAAAAGAAATCGACAACATCACCATCATTCCGTCATATGTCATCGATGCATGCCCCGGTGCGCAATATCTCCTGACTCAAACTCAAGGCAACACCACGAATTTCACCTTTCTTCAAGCCAACGTATCCAGTTGTAAAAGCCATAAATTACCACACACGAGTCACCAAGGGATAGCGTACGGATCGTGTGACAAATGTACTCCCTTCTGCACTCTTCACTTGCAAGTTCCACAGGGAAGCTACATCCGAGCTCGAGTACTGCGACGATCGTATGACTGTTCTTCAAGGTTCTGGAAGATCGAAATCTTATCTCTTAGGGGCAAACAGAGTTACTTTCTCCTGAGGTGCCATTTTCACGATCGAGAGGAGAGCTTCGTCGATTCGGACATGGATAAAATGTTGATTGTAAGCACTGGAAGTCCAAACGTTGATGTTGAAATTGAGGTTATAAAATATCGAAGTTTGGTGCTGAAGCGTGTGTTAACACATTCTATATATTTGATTGCACCATACATGAAATATTCTCCAGGTATTTACATGGAATTTACGGATGTTTCAACAATCGGCCAGACTACGTTTATCATCAGTACTAAGCAAGTGCATACAATCCAAACAGGCAGATTAAAAACATTTTTACAGTTCATCTACTCAACACATACAGGAAACAATAGCGAAGAACGTATGTGCATCACCTGCCATCCAACCTTTACAATTCTCAACGCTTTCCACCTTCAGATCACGTTTCGGTACCTTTGTTCCGAACACAGTGGTCTAAAACTGTTGGTGTCTAGGATTCCAAAGGTGATGCATTGGATGAAGTTACCCAGTGGCTTAGCCAACTGTTCTGTACACCACTACTCTCATTTACAGCCCCACCTTAGCTGCAATCATTACACGCAGTGTGAAGACGGACGGGACGAGACCGGGGAATGCTCTTTCAGCAGTGCTGACTGTAAAGGAATGGTTGCCTCACGCAACAAATGTTATAGTTTGATTATCTTAGCAAAAGCAACCGTACCCATATTCTTTTCTGACCATGAATGTCAAAAAGTGGGCAAACAGCTTGCTTCTTTGAAAACGCAGCGTCAAAAGTTGGATTTTCAGACTCTTTTGTCCAACTATATCACGTTTGCTGCAGTTATAGGTTTGCATTCAGGGTGGCGTTACATGCCTTTTCTTTACAGTAAGTTTCGCGCTTGGTTTGACGGGACGTTGGTGTACAACATGAATCATTTCCACGTGATCGATCACTGGCTTATTTCGAGGACTTTTCGAGGCACTTTCATCACCCATGACGTGACTGGAAGCACGTCGGCGAGATGTAGGTTGATCGGATGTGAATGCGAGTTAGAATCCCGCGATAATGTTCACTTCGCTTTGTCACTTTCTGAGTCGTATAAATGTCCCTGTCAATCCACAAGACAATATTTGTATGTGAGGTCTTTAAATGCTTTCACACACGCGTTTTTGTTGCAGGATGCCAAGAGTGAATGCAAGAAAAAAGCAAATGTAAAATCCAGCAAGGTCTTCAATTTGAGTTGTGAACAGCCAGGCCAAAGACAATACGAAGGAAGACGGCTCACCTACGTCCACTTTCAGTGTGATGATGACGACATGACGAAAACAGTGCATCACACGTTTCTGTGTGACTTCAGACACGACTGTCCAGACGGTACTGACGAATCTTTCTGCGAGTTGCCTTGTGAAGGTTTTCTGTGTTTGAACAGTCAGTGTGTGTCGCTCAGTCAACGCTGCAATCAGTTTTCAGATTGTGTGGACGACTCTGATGAAATTGGGTGTGGTGATGATGTCACGTACATTGCTCCTGTTATAGGGAAAAACACAGAGCAAGGATTGTTTTACGTGATTCTGGATGGGGCAGGCTACTTCACCCAACAGCTGATGACAGCTGACCACTCCTGTCCTGACAGTCATTACCGCTGTAGGTCAGAGTGGCTGTACTGTCTCCCTGTCTACACCAGGTGTAACGGGTTCTCTGACTGTGTTCATGGAGAGGACGAACAAGGCTGTGACAGAGCCACGTGCCCTGGTTTCTATCAGTGCAGGGAGTCTGCAGTCTGTGTGCATGTGGATCACCTGTGTGACGGCTGGGGTCAGTGTCCACAGCGTGATGATGAGCTGATGTGTGACAGGACCTGCCCTGAGGGATGTCAATGTCAAGGTCAAGTCTTCCTGTGCTCACGACCCTTTCTTCCCAGCAGCTTTCCTCAGTTACGTTATGCGAACGCATCACGTACCAATATGTCTCTTATCGAATTTAAGACAAATTGGTACATTGTTCAACTGATTTTATCGCATTGTTCCATTTCTAATCTTTCACACATTCATGTGCCGCTCTTGATCTACCTTGATCTGTCTCATAACAACATCAACACTTTGAACACTGATGCCTTTCTAGGGCTAACAAATCTAAAGCACTTTCAAACAGAAAACAATCCTCTCAACAAAATCATAAGTAAAACGAACAAGCAGGTTGTTTATTCGTTAAATCAAATAGAAATGTCCAAAACATTTCTAAATGTTCTTCACGAGAACGTATCACTGTATTTTCCTTTCTTGACAATGTTGAACATCTCGAGTTGTTCTGTAGAAACTGTTGGTGTGAGAGGTTTCAAAAACATGCCACGAATCGAAGAAGTGGATTTACGCGGTAATGCACTTATAAACTTTCCGTCAGACATGATGTCGAGATCTTTTAATCTAAAACGTATCTACTCACCCAACTACCGGCTGTGTTGTCAACATGTGTTTCCCCAAATTTCAGCAAAAGCTCAATGCGTTTCTCCAGACACTGTGATGCCATCTTGCACTTCACTCCTGACCTCTGACCTGTCAAGAGCTTTCTTCTGGTTGGTCACTGCGTCCAACGGCATAGGTCATGTGATCTGCTTCGTCATGGCGGCGTCTTCGTCTTCCGCAGTCACCAAGATGGCGGGAAGTCAGTTCGTGATGGCTCTTTGTAATTTACACTTTTCTGACACCTGTATGGGATGGCACCTCACCATCATCGCAACAGCGGATCTTTCGTTTTTCGGAGAATATCTGCAACATGAGAAAGAGTGGACTCAAAGTTTCCCATGCAAACTGGCCGGATTTCTTTTCTTGTTATCCTCAACAGTATCACCGATGACGATCTTTCTCATCACCTCGCATCACATCGCTGTCTTTTGTTTTCTTAATCAGCATTTACAGAAATTCAACTCACGTTTGATCGTTCCTGTTGCATGCTCGCTGGGATTCTTGGTAGCCTTGGTCCCCTTTCTTCCAGGACTGTCGCACTGGGGGATTGAAGATCAGTCAGGTTTGTGTCGTTTGATTTCAACAGACCACCAACAGCCCCAAACACATTTCTCTTGGCTGACAGTTACCGTGGTGATGAACTTCATTTTAGCGTTGCTGACAGGAAGTGGGCAAAGCATTCTCTTGTTGCGGACGCCAAAATACAGGATCGCATTGAATTCAGAGCACAAATCAGCCTATTCTTCAGTCCTGATGATGAGAAAAGTATCTTTCACAAACGCGGGGCTTTGGTTTATACTTGGGCTAGTTAGGATAACGAGTTTATGCGATGTCGGTTTCAGCAAAGTTTATGATACCATGATTGTGTTCACGTCACCATGTTTGTCCGCTTTCGCGCCAATTCTTTTCATATGGTCTGTCAGAATTATGCACGAACGTGAGAAGCAAGAAATGAAATGGCTGCAAGTGTTCACCTCTCGTAAACCTAAGTCTTCTGGAAGAGAAGGCTTGTCAGGTCAGCAACAAAAATTAAGCCGGTCATTGATATAACCGATTGCTTCTATTCAATTCATACCTGTATTATTTGTGTGTTTTTGTGTGTGGTTTTTTTTTTTTGGGGGGGTTAGTTTACAATAAGAGTTTGTGCATGTGTTTGCCTTTTTGGGGGCAAGTCTGGAATGGGGGGGGGGAGAAAAACAAAACAAAACAACAAAAAAACACGC
>CM065693.1:48207438-48214938 GCA_017654935.2 Phymorhynchus buccinoides
TGTGTGTTTCCTTTAATACATGCGCGCTCAAGTGTGTAAGTATGGTTCATGCTTGTATGCACGCGCGAGTATTAAAAATTATGCAACTGTTATAAACCCATATTTCAGCCTCTTTCATAATATCAACTCTCTCTTTGTCTCAGCTCTCTCTCTGTTTGTCTTCTGTGTTTTAGTATATATGTATCAAGGACAGATTGGAAGAATCTGCCTCTCTCCTTGGAAAATAAAGTTTAAGTTTCTCTCTCTCTCTCTCTCTCTCTCTCTCTCTCTCTCTCTCTCTCTCTCTCTCTCTCTCTCTCTCTCTCATTATTACATTTTAAATTTTCTTTTGCACAACATAATGATGATATCATTATTAAACTAGAAGCAAATAAAACGTAACATTTTTTGTTCTTTTTTTATCACTCAATAATTATACAAGAATAGGAAGGGGGAAAAAACCCAGGCCGTCAGTATTTCCTTTACACAATAATAATGATGTTGTGTTATTACTACTATGAAACGTGAATTGTTTTGCCACAAATGTGAAATGTCATCTAGGTGTCGCACAGAGGCCTTTGTACGGATTCTTCCATTATGTTTCGTAGGGTTGAGGTGTTTCTCTCTCTGGTCTATTTTCGTACCTGTTTTAATGAATGAAAGCTTTGAAATATCCTAGCCTTACGTTCACGACTTTCTCTTTACGTGTGTGTGTGTGTGTGTGTGTGTGTGTGTGTGTGTGTGTGTGTGTGTGTGTGTGTGTGTGTGTGAGAGAGAGAGAGAGAGAGAGAGAGAGAGAGAGAGAGAGAGAGAGAGAGAGAGAGAGAGAGAGAGAGAGAGAGAGAGAGAGAGAGAGGAGAGAGAGAGAGGCACTAAACACAATCATGATGGCAAGTTACTTTTAGAAGTATTTTAACTACTACACTTTGACTGGGTTTTTTGGCGTCATGTTTTTTATCCTTTTTTTTAATAATATACGTGGTAAGGTTTAACGTGGTGACAGCCCTGACATGGCCTTAGTTGTCGACGAGGCTATAATTTTAAGCGTAATCTAGAGAAACTCGACCCATGAATTTGTCGATAAGAGGACATGGAAGTCATCATCATCTTCCACTCATCATTTCCTGTTCTTGGAAACACGCGATCAGAAAGCGCGAGCGTATTGACTTGTGTGATTTGCTGAATGAATCACGTGGTCAATGGGTGAGAAATGGGTCATCGAAGGCTGTCACTTGAATGGACACTTAAATACACACTGACGCACCATGATTAAGTGCCTTGTTTTTTGTCTGGGTAGCTGTGACCCACATACAAATGTTCCCCGCTTCAAATTGAGCCTGCTCTTTAAAATGATGCTTCGGTTTCAGTTTGGGGGCATTTGTATGGGAGTGAGACCTGGTCAAAACAAGATTTCCTACCAGCTATAAGAGGGAAAACCCGTGAAACCCGTGATTTTGACACGTGATCTGGTGGGTCTTTGATAGGGGCTGTGCCGATAGAGGGCGTGGAGATCATCATCATGATCTTCCACTCATCATTTCCTGTTCTTGGAAACACGTGATGAGAAAGCGCGAGCGTCTTGACTTGTGGTTTGCTGAACGGATGATTGGTCAATGGGTCATGGAAGGCTGTCACTTGAATGGACACGTACAGGATTTTATCACCTCTCCTATTTCTTTCATAGGAGGCTCCAATGTTCGAGTGGCTAGCTAAACTTGTTTTATCGCTAGTCCCCAGATACGCGAAAGCGTGGTAGGGACTTTAAACTCCCAGAAGAAGAAAAATAAATGTGTTGCCTAGTAGTACTCGGGGCGAGTAATCATGAGTGCGTCTTTAGACAGTCAGAACGGGTATGTAAATTAGACTAAACTCCTCCCCCCAAAAAAACACCCACCCCCCAATTGGCTGCTTAGCCTAATTTACATACTACCGGCCCAATGCCCAGTTCTGATTGGATGGCAGGGTGTCTGTCACGTGAACATGTGCCTTAGGCAAACGTATTCTAATTCCTCTCCTTTCAAAGGTTTGAGTCTCGACCGTAGTTCAACGTGACACAAATGACGTGGGGGGCGGGGTGGGTGGGGGCGGGGTTGGGGGGGGGGACGGAGGGGGGGGCGGGGGGTAAGCAAGGAGGCGGGGCTTAACGAAAAGCGGCCCTCTAATTGGTTAGTAGTAGTTAATGTTGGAAACAGATCTTTTCGTTTCCAAGCACTCTGCAAATTTGCACGCGACCAGACAAGTACCAGACATCTGGAACAATCTCCCTTTCTCTCTCCGCAGCCCTCCATCTCCGTCGTCTTTCAAAACTGGCCTGAAGACGCATCTTTTCAGAAAATATCTCTGTTCATTTTTGTCAGACAACCTTATAGATAATTCGTGTTGTATGTAGGTATTTTAAATGTGAGTTGTGTGAGTGCGGTAAAGTGATGTTTTTTTTCTCTAAATAATTTTAAGTACATGTATTTTTAATATATTTTGTGTGCTGGGGTAAGCTTACTTCTTTTTCTTTTTTTTTCCATGTAAAGCGCGGTGAGTCAGGAGAATAGCGCTATAGAAGATTTATTTATTATTATTATTAATAGTTACCGCAGGTCAACGTGACACTAATGACGTGGGGGGTGGGGGGTGGGAGGGAGGGCTTAACGAAAAGCGGCCCTCTAATTGGTTAGTAGTAGTAGTAGTAGTAACAGTTACCGCAGGTCAACGTGACACTACGGGGGGGGGGGGGGGGGGGGGGGGGGGGGGGGGGGGGGGGGGGGGGGGGGGGGGGGGGGAGGGCTTAACGAAAAGCG
Organism: Phymorhynchus buccinoides; assembly: GCA_017654935.2. Classification (NCBI taxonomy): domain Eukaryota; kingdom Metazoa; phylum Mollusca; class Gastropoda; order Neogastropoda; family Raphitomidae; genus Phymorhynchus; species Phymorhynchus buccinoides. The sequence continues at coordinate 48,210,210 of CM065693.1, forward strand.
GGGCTCTCTAATTGGTTAGTAGTAGTAGTAGTAGTAACAGTTACCGCAGGTCAACGTGACACTAATGACGTGGGGGGGGGGGGGGGGGGTGGGGGGGGGGGGGGGGGGGGGGGGGGAGGGAGGGCTTAACGAAAAGCGGCCCTCTAATTGGTTAGTAGTAACAGTTACAGCAGGTCAACGTGACACTAATGACGTGTGGGGGGGGGGGGAGGGGGGCGGGGCTTAACGAAAAAACGGCTCTCTAATTGGTTTAGTAGTAGTGACAGTTACCGCAGGTCAACGTGACACTAATGACGGGGGGGGGGGGGGGGGGGGGAGGGGGCGGGGCTTAATGACAAAACGGCCCTCTAATTGGTTAGTAGTAGTTAATAGTTACCTCAGGTCAACGTGACACTAATGTCGTGAGAAGACAGGGGGCGGAGCTTAATGAAAAACGGTCTTCGGGTTGGTTAGTTAGTAAGACTGCGTGGAGTCGAGGAGAATTTGTACGCATTGTTTTCGATGTTTGCAGTGTGGAATAATGTTAATGTTGTACGTCCTCCCGAATCCGAGGAACCATATGGGACATAACTATTATTATAATTGGAGAAATAAGGGGGAATGATTTCTCAAAAAACTTGATTTATAGAAGTTTAATTGACAAAAAAGATTGATAAAGTGCCATGCCTCGACTTTGAAGCAGCGTAAAAATATAATCTATTTAGTTAAGATGCTTAGTTAAAATACACGGAATATTCTGGCTCCCTGAGCTGTTAAAAGATTAACATTTCCAGGACCAACTTTTAAAACAAAGTCCAAATATGTTTAAAAAATCGTGGGAGGTCAACTACAATATTATATTTACAGACAGGTAATTTCAAATCTGTATTCATATTCAAAGCAAGATTTTAAAACGAGAGCTATGCTTCGGTGTTGCATAAAATATTTTACCCATGAAATAAATACTCTTTTGCTCATTCAAATTGTTTGCTGTCTGGGAAAGATTCGCCCCTAAATACATTCAGAGGCGTCTTGTGGCATGCAGGAAGAACAGAAGATGCATCATTAAATATTGACAAGTCAGGGATATTTTTCTAATATTTATTATTATTTATTTTTGTTTGCACGGATGGTTGTTTATATCGTCCGCCATTTTGAAAAATACGAAACTAAGTGACATGGCTTTGCATATCGATTTATCGGCTAAAAATGTAGATTTATACCCCCCTGCTCTATTTCTTGGTTCTTTCCGTGTAGATTGAGCACTTAAATATCTATATTTTAAATAATAGTTGACTTATTTATCACATGAAAGAAGAATGGTTCTAGTGCGCTTTCGAAGGGTATTTATTTCACGGTAGGTACTTATTTCTCATGACACCGGAAAGGCCGATACTATGAGTTTCAAGAAGGTAAGTATTAACATCTGTACCTAAAGTTATGTCCCATATGTGCCTTCCCAGGTCGAGAGGACGTAAAGCCCTAAATTTCGTTCATTAACATCTGTAGGGGTCCCTATCTGACTGGGCTAAAAGTACAACCCCGCGGACTCCAGAGGCATTAGAACATAATAAGGCCTGCGGCAGCGCAAAATGTTACAAGGCGTCAAAATGTTACATTTGTAACATTTTGACGCCTTGTTACATTTTGCGCGGAAAGTCCTGCGGCAAAATGTTTGCCGCGTTATAACATTTTGCGCGGAAAGCCTGCGTCGAAATGTTTCAATTTTGTTACAAATGTAACATTTTGCGCGAGGCGCCCGGGGCGCCAAGCGCAGTTTGTTATAATTGTAACATTTTGCGCGAGGCGCCAACCTTTGATTGAAAGTTTTCAAAATATTACAATTTAAACAAATTGCGCGAGGCGCCCGGGGCGCCTCGCGCAAAATGTTACAATTCTAACAAAATTGTAACATTTTGCCACAGGCTTTCCGTGCAAAATGTTGCAATGCGTCAAATTGTAACATTTTACGCGAGGAGCCCCGGGCACCTCACGCAATTTGTTACAATTGTAACATTTTGATGCGTTGTAACATTTTGCGCTGCCACAAGGCCGAGTCCGGTAATATATTTATTAAAAAAATATTTTTTTATGCACAAAGGAAGGCAGTTGTCCCAGGGGGGGGGGGGGGGGGGAGTAACGAGATACCGCTCCCCCCCCCCCTCCCCCCCCCCTCCCCCCCCCTCCCCCCCCCCTCCCCCCCTCCCCCCCCCCCCTCCCCCCCCCCCCCCCCCCCCCCCCCCCCCCCCCCCCCCCCCCCCTCGCTTCAATGCCTTATTTAATCGACAGGGACCAAGTAAGTTATGAAGATGATGCGTAGGATGTTACAATTTGTACAAATGCACGCTACCAGGCTAGGGCGACTGTTATTTAGTAGGAGACAGTGAGAGAGTCGTCCCTAAGGGTGGGGTGATTTTCAGAATAGACTATGCCAAATGATGTCTGAGGAAGCGTCTCAGCCAACCATACCAGAGGGGGCCACCCTTCAGTACCTTTTTGTTAGAAAATAGTTTTTGTTGAATGAGATATTATGTTCTTTTAGTCTAAGTACAGTGAAGCCTCCCTTATAAGACACCCCCCCCCCCCCCCCCCATTATAAGACTCCCTCCCACATAAGACCTGCTTCTCTGTGACATTGCCCTTCTTTGTAAGTATTAAAATTACCTCCCTTATAAGACCTCCAACAACCATCAAAAATGAGGTTCCACTGTAATAGATTATTGAGTTCTGTGGTGATATTATTATACTTGCAAGAATCGAAGAGATGGTCTATGTCAATGATATTATTACACTGGCAACGCATTTGATTACATTTAGAGGTCATGGAGTTCGCTCTCAATCTACATATGAGTGATTGGGTAGCGAAAGGCACGTGGAGGAATAGTCCCTTACGTTCGATATGATGGTCGTAGCGATCGAGTTTTTGCATACGTTTCGAGTTCCCTAGCCCATTCTCTGAGTGATGCGTTCTTTAGGCTCATTTTCATTTCCGTGATCGAGAGACCGATGTCTACTACAGTTCCGACTCGGCCAATGGTCAACCTATGGCGATATTTTTCACGCCAGAGGGCAGTCAATGCACTAGGGGCTTATCACGCGATTTTCTTACTTGGGCGTAGTGAGAGAGAGAGAGTGATGGTAGGACCACTCACTGTCTCTCTCTCTTTCTTTATCCCCAACTAATAATATAGAGAGGATTAGCCCCACACGAGCGTCATGCCCTCTGGCGTGAGAAAAATCTCATTATTGCAGCCTTGGTAGGCCTGATCATTACCGTGTTTACCATGGTCTAGTTTCTCTAGATAACGGTCGCCGCGCGAATAACGCTTACGCCAAACAGGGCCTAAGAAACACTTTAGAAAACGTTTGCTGAAGAATATTACAAGCTCTTGTTTGATTGGTAAAAAAAAGAGTATTATTTTAACCAAACTTTAATGGACCAATCAACAACAAGAAATGTATTCACCCCATGCTAGTCACGTGATAGTTCGCCAAGAGATACTTTGGGAGCAGCCACAAAACGTTAGCGGCAAACGTCGGCGACAGAGGTGATTCTTCGTACCGTTTTTGCCGATTTTCGCTCACGCTACGTAACGTTAGCCCTTGTGAAACGGCCCCCGTATTAACATGACGTCTACTCCTTTGAGCTTTAGTTGGTGGAAGATAAATTTGATTCATTGATGATTTCTAATCTGATTTTAATTTTGCCCTGGAGGGCCTTGATGGAGGATAGGTAATCCGTTAGGATGACGACACTAACTGGGGGGGGGGGGGGGCTAGTGAGATTGTTTATGCAATCGCTGGCTTCTAGGATGGCCCCTAATTCTACACTAAAGATGGATGCTTTGTTGTTAAGTTTCAATTGATTTTGGATATTTTTAAGGACGGTATGGTGACAGCACATCCTGTGTGGTTGTCTATTTTAGAGCCATCTGTATAAAGAGCAGAAGGTGTTTTTTTAATAGGCTATATAGATTTTTTCTTTGGCTGCGATTGTTATTAAGTTTGGATCTCCCTGTTTGGAGTACGTTTCATGTAGGGAGTTATCTATAATGGATCTCCCTGTTTGGAGTACGTTTCATGTAGGGAGGCATCGTATAATGGATCTCCCTGTTTGGAGTACGTTTCATGTAGGGAGGTATCGTGTAATGGATCTCCCTGTTTGGAGTACGTTTCATGTAGGGAGGTATCGTGTAATGGATCTCCCTGTTTGGAGTACGTTTCATGTAGGGAGGTATCGTGTAATGGATCTCCCTGTTTGGAGTACGTTTCATGTAGGGAGGTATCGTATAATGGATCTCCCTGTTTGGAGTACGTTTCATGTAGGGAGGTATCGTATAATGGATCTCCCTGTTTGGAGTACGTTTCAAGTAGGGAGGTATCGTATAATGGATCTCCCTGTTTGGAGTACGTTTCATGTAGGGAGGTATCGTATCATATCATGGATCTCCCTGTTTGGAGTACGTTTCATGTAAGGAGGTATCGTATAATGGAGCTTCCCGTTCCCACTGCGGGTATTCGCAACTGGAACATGAATATTCGGGTATTCATGTAATCCGACACCGGCATCCCGGAATACATTTTCAGTGTAATCCAGTAAATCCCTCACCTTAGCGTGTGTGTATATGGGTGTTTGGTCTTTAGTCTTGTTAAAATAATGTTTGAGGATTCTTTAAAATCTTCATGAAATTCACTAATAGTACCTTGTTTAGCTGCAAATAATCTGGTCAGGCTGTTGGCACAGTTAAGC
>CM065693.1:48222438-48242438 GCA_017654935.2 Phymorhynchus buccinoides
AGACAAAACGTGCACAAGCTGTTTCCTTCGACTGAATTAGTTGGTCTCAGACGGCCTTAGACACTCACAATCTGTTTTATTCGACTAAATTGGATGATCTCAAGCCGCCCTAACCTACGAAACGCCCCCAAGCTGTTTTCTCTCGACTAAATTGGATGATATCAAACGGCCCTAAACTACGAAACGCTCACAAGCTGGGTTTTTTTTCCTTCTCTCTCGACTAAATTGGATGATCTCCAACGGCCCTAACCTACGAAACGCTCACAAGCTGTTTCCTTCGACTAAAGGGCCGGCTACACTGCATACGATTCGATTCACTACGACCCGATTTCGACATTAACCCTTTCACCGCCAAAGTCGCATTTTAGCACCACAGTGATTTAACACCTATGTCACTAAAAGGCATCAAATTGGGGTCTATTGTCCAAAGACCCTGTTGTCTTAGTTTTGGGAAGTGAGGGTAGACCTTGTTTTATATATGTCACAGAAGAATCCCCAATACTGCAGATGGATTTTGTTCTCTGCCCAGGTAAATTTAATGGAAATATTTGGCTGAAGTATGGCTGGCGGTGAAAAGGTTAATGTAAATCTGATGAAATCCTACTAATTATGTTCACTATTATTTGTCGTCTCCCGTACACGAATCTGATGAAATAATTATATTTGTGTGTGTGTGTGTGTGTGTGTGTATATCGGACTTTTTTTTTTATTCGTCGTGTATTGCGATCTACAGAATATGAGTATTATGTATAGTAAACGAAAGGTAAAGATGTGCCACCCCCCCCCCCCCCCCCCCCCCCCTGCATTTCTCGGTTAATTCTTTTTTTCCGTTTTTGCCTTTCTTACCATACATAAAGCTGTGTTTTAGGAACATTTTCAGCTAATAACCTTTTTGGAATACTAACCCAAAATGTTTGTCACAGTTGTGGTTCGTTGCGTTTTTCCGTCTTATAGGGTGGGGGGTAGGGTTAGGTTTAGGGCTAGGGTTAGGGATAGGGTTAGTATTCCAAAAAGGTTATTAGCTAAAAATGTTCCTAAAATACAGCTTTATGTATGGTAAGAAAGGCAATAACGGAAACATAGAATTAACCGAGATAGATTGACCTTTACCGATTTTTTTAAAAACTCGGATGTATTTTCACGCGAATCACGACTCACAGACATCGTCACAATCGTGTCGTATTGGGGTCAAATCGTATGCAGTGTGGCGCCAGTGTTGCATAAAATATTTTACCCATGAAATAAATACTCTTTCCCTCATTCAAATTGTTGGCTGTTTGGGACAGATTCGCCCCTAAATACATTCAGAGGCGTCTTGTGACATGCCGCAGGAAGAACAGAAGATTCATCATTAAATACTGAGAAGTCAGGGATATTTTTTTCTAATATTTATTATGATTATTTATTTTTGTTTGCACGGACGGTTGTTTTTATCGTCCATTTTGAAAAAAATACGAAACTAAGTGACATGGCTTTGTACATCGATTTATCGGCAACAAATGTAGATTTACACCCTCCCGCTCTATTTCTTGGTTCTTTCCGTGTAGATTGAGCCCTTAAATATCAATATTTTAAATAATAGTTGACTTATTTATCTCACATGAAAGAAGAATGGTTCTAGTGCGCTTTTGAAGGGTACTTATTTGGTTTAAACAACTTTTTTTTAATTCAATGTCAAGTAACAACATAGGGGAAGACGGGGTAAAAAGCGCATGGGCGGGTAAGAAGCCCACCCCAATTATCTCATTAAATGAAGCAAATTTCAGTCTCATTTTGCCCATGAGACGAGCGTTAATGTCTAGCATTCGTCTCATGGGCAAATTTGACTGAAATTGTCTTTATTTCATGAGATAATTGGGGTGGGCTTCTTACCCGCCCATGTGCTTTTTACCCCGTCTTCCCCTATACCATTTGAGCAGCAACAAGCTTAAAGCTTACAGTGTGCTCATTAACCCTTTCGCCGCCAACGTTGCATTTTTGCACCACAATGATTGAACACCCATGTCAGTAAAAACCTTGAATTCAGGGTTTGTTATCCAATGATGTTTGTGTTCTTGATTTGGGGAGTTAAGGATAGGCCCTTTTTTTTAACCCTTTCACCGCCAAAGTCGCTTTTTAGCACCACAATGATTTAACTTCTATGTCAATTAAAGGCATAATATTGGGGTCTATTATCCAAAGACCCTATTGTCTGCCTCCAGTATTATTCAATACTGCCATGGGGTTCAAACTGCCACGGGCGGTTGCTAGTTCACATAACTTTTTAAAATGTTCCCCTCTCTCTCTCTGTCTCTCTCTCTCCCCCTCTCCCTCTTCCTCTCTCTCTCTCTCTCTCTGTCTCTCTCTCTCTCTCTCCCTCCCTTCCTAACAGAAGAATCCCCAATACTGCAGATGGCTTTTGTTCTCTACCCAGGTAAATTTAATGGAGATTTATGGCTGAAATATGGCTGGCGGTGAAAGGGTTAAGCATGTAGTAAAGGAACCCCCAGTATTTCAGACAAAATGTTTTCTTTACCCAATGTAAGTTTATTGGATAATTTTGGCTAAAAAAAATGGCTGGCGGCGAAGGGGTTAAGACACCCACTACACATCTAACTTGCCGGCTGCATAGAAGAAATTACACATACATACATAATATAAATTTAAATAAATAATAACAAGAAACAGAAAGAAAGAAAAATGAAGTCAAACAGAATTTGAAGAGAGACACGGATATTATAACTCCACAGCATTAAACAATCTGGTAAAGGTCAAGTTGTACCCCCCCCCCCCCCCCCCCCCCCCCCTCCCCCCCTCCCCCCCCTCCCCCCTACATTTCTCGGTTAATTGTATTTTTCCGTTTTTGCCTTTCTTACCATACATAAAGCTGTATTTTAGGAACCTTTTTAGCTAATAACCTTTTTGGAATACTAACCCTAGCCCTAACCCTAACCCTACCCCCCACCCTATAAGACGGGAAAACGCAACGAACCACAACTGTGACAAATCGCGGTGTACTGCAGTACATATGGGGGGTAGGGTTAGGGTTAGGTTTAGGGCTAGGGTTAGGGTTAGTATTCCAAAAAGAGAATTAGCTGAAAATGTTCCTAAGATACATGGTAAGAAAGGCAAAAACGGAAAAATACAATTAGCCGAGAAATTCAGGGGGGGGGGGGGGGGGCACGTCTTACTTATTTCTCACGGCACCGGCTTAAATTGGACGATCGCAGTCGGTACGGACCCCGACCTCAAAGAACTGATCCAATTTACATTCACACTGCATTCTATAGGGAAGTTCAGTCGACTGGAGGCAAGCTACGTAACAGCTCAGCGGACGAGTTTTGCATTTCATCGCTACTAGCGCAACGCCTAGTACTGGCAATGCACCGTAGTGGTAACGCCTAGTAACGGTAACGCGAAGTGCTGGTAATGCTGAGTTCAGGAAATTTGAAGCGATACGGTTAAGAAACGGCGGGGTTATAAGGCCCCCGTTTCCCGTTGGCGCTGCTCTGAGAGTGACGCCGCTCTCCCGATTCTCTTCCAATTTGGTGGCTGGGTTTGCCCGGGCCATAGCAAGCCTGACAGCAAATTGGAGGCGATTCGGTGAAGAAATGGCGGAGTCATTCGTGAAAAGGTGAAGCGGCGTATAGCGCGCGGCGTTTTTGCGCGCGCGGTTTGGTACACGGATAGTCATTGTCCCCATTCATCTTCCTGCCAAATTCGAAGGCAATCGGCCCAGAAACGCAGGAGAGATACGGGCGCCAAGAGGCCGGCAGATGCGCGTTTCGCGCATTTGCCGAACCGCGCAAATGACACGGCCGCCTGGGTTGCCGTTGCCATCGCCCCGTTAGGGCTCACAGCAAATTTGAAGCGATTCGGTCGAAAAACGGCGGAGTTATAAGGCTCGTTTTGTGTTTCAGATACACAGACACACACACACACGAACGGACAGTTGGCTTTTTACTATATGATGATTGCTCTACCTGTCTGTCTGTCTGTCTGTCTGTGACTGACTCTCTCTCTCTCTCTCTCTCTCTCTCTCTCTCTCTCTCTCTCTCTCTCTCTCTCTCTCTCTCTCTTTCTCTGCAAAAAATTGTGCGTGTGTCTAGAGATTTCTCGAGCCTAAAGAAGACCCAGAGTTGTTTAAATGATAGCATCACTCTCATCTCAGCTGGAATCGAAGATCTGAACCCAGATTTTTTAAGAGAGAGAGAGAGAGAGAGAGAGAGAGAGAGAGAGAGAGAGAGAGAGGAGAGAGGGAGAGAGAGACAGACAGAGAGAGAGACAGAGAGAGAGAGACAGACAGAAACAGACAGATAGACAGACGGACACAGACAATTAGACAGAAATAGAGAGACCGAGAGAGAGAGAGAACAAGAACAAGAACAACGTGTTAATGAACCGGGCCATCTGCCCATGTCAAAGGGAACCGTGGGAAGGGGGAATTGTTAAATCAAACCCCCAAACAGGGGGGGGGGGGGGGTCCACAACACAAGATATTAAGCAAGTATTACCGAGAGAGAGAGAGAGAGAGAGAGAGAGAGAGAGAGAGAGAGAGAGGGGGGGGAGAGAAAGACAGACAGACAGAGAGAGACAGAGACAAACAGACAGAAAGACAGACAGATAAACTAGACAGACAGAAATAGTAGTGGGTTATAAATTTAGAAATACGGAGCGAGGTTTCAAAGATGCACATGCGTGTATAAGAACAAACATGTGTACAGTAATTAATTCAAACTTTTATTTGAAAACAGCTAATTCGGAAGCCATTACTTGAACCAAAAATCCTAAAGAGTCTTTTATTTAACTCGACTTAATTGGTGCTAAGATAGACGTGATGCTTACATTTAGAAGCACTGGAAGAATGTTCTACAAGCTGCAAAACAGCAGTGAAACGCTTTTACTCCGTGAAGAAAAAATGTCCTTTATTTAGAAACGTGGCTTGGTTGTGATGAAATTCTGCTTAACCCTTTCACCGCCAGCCATATTTCAGAAAAACAATGTCCATTAAATTTACCTGGGTAGAGAACAAAATCCATCTGCAGTATTGTGGATTCTTCTGTGGCGTATCTAAAATAAGGTCTATCCTTACTTCCCAAAACTAAGATAACAGGGTCTTTGGATAATAGACCCCAATTTGATGCCTTTTAGTGATATAGGTGTGAAATCACTGTGGTGATAAATTGCGACTTTGGCGGTGAAAGAGTTAACGTCATCCGGTCTGGAACAGACACATATTATGGGACATCAGTAGATATGAAGACGGTGGGAACGATCCTGGAGGCAGTGCAGCACCAGGAAAGTCCCGAACTTTTAACAATGCAGATGTGTAGACCGAAAACGTGGCGTGGGTTAGTAAGTAAAAGTAGAGAGATGGGGGTTCGTAGAGAAATGAGGAGACGGTTGAAAGATGACATGCATTGGAGTGAGTCGGGTTTGAACCGTTTGAACTCGTTGACCTGTCGAATGGGAGAGAGAGAGAGAGAGAGAGAGAGAGAGAGAGAGAGAGAGAGAGAGAGAGAGAGAGAGAGAGAGAGAGAGAGAGAGATGTGTGTGTGTGTGTCAAAGTCAAAATAAAGTCAAAAATAATTTATTATCACGTTAGGTGAAATTACAGTGTGGTCTCGTACAAGCACAATACAAGCAAGGAAACATTTGCATGCATTAAACATGGAAAGTAAACTAAGGGAAAATAGACAACAAATCATGCTTCGCAAGACGTTGGACATAGTAGGGTCGATGCAAGCGACTATGTTTGTGTGTGTGTGTGCGTGTGTGCGTGTGCGTGTGCGTGTGTGTGTGTTTGTGTGGATGTGAGAGTGTGCGTGTATGTGTTTACCTATGTTTGTGAGCGTGTCTATGTACCTATATTTCTCTTTGTGCGTGGGTGTGTCAGTGTTAATATGCGCATATATATGTGTGTGTGTGTGTGTGTGTGTGTGTGTGTGTGTGTGTGTGTGTGTGTGTGTGTCTGTCTGTCTGTGTATGTTTGTGTCTGCGTGTGCGCGCGCGCGCGCGCGCGCGTGTGTGTGTACTTTATGTCTGTTTGTTCGCGCATGCGCACACGTACTTACTGTGTGGGCGTGCTCTCAGCAAGAAATGTTCCAGCTCAGTTAATAAGAAGCCATGGAAAAACCCAAGTAGGCTTTTAACTTGATCTGATTGTCACAGAGAGAGAGGGGGGTCGTGCATGTTTCATTGGACACACTCTCGAAAAGCAGTTTATGGGCTTTAAAGACCCACCAGATCACGTGTCAAAATCACGGGGTTTCACGTGTTTTCCCTCTTATGGCTGGTACGAAATCTTGTTTGGACCAGGTTCGACTCAATATACAAATGCCCCCAAATTAAAAACGAAACATCATTTTAAAGAGCATCCTCTGTAGAGTGGCACCGAGGTAACGCGTTCGCCTTGTGTCAAGTAAACCCGAGTTCGAACCTGGGCACAGGGGATTTTTCCTCTCACTTTTCACTAGGCCTTACGGTCTAAACGTGGGAGTCTATCGGATGAGACGATAAACCGAGGTCCCGTGTGCCCATGCACTTAGCACACGTTAAACCCAGTGCCAACGAAAAAGTTGTCGTTTTGTCAAAATGTACCCCCACCCCCCTTTTCCTTCCTCATCAGTCACACAAAAATTGCATGCAAAAAACAAAATGGGTGGCGTGCCTCTGGCTGCGACGCGCTCTCCAGGTGGGAGCAACCTGAATTTCACAGAGATGCCTCTGTGACTATAAAGTACCTAATACCTAATATCAATTTGAAGTTAAACTCTTATATACTTGCCATAGCCGATGAGGTTTAACCGAGGCGTGGTTACCGCTACACCTATCTGTATTAATATTAAAAAAATCGGGACTTTACTGGTTTTGTACTGCCTCCGGGCATTGCCTCCAGTATTGTTCCCACCATATTTGTATTTACAAATGTCCCATATGTGTCTGATTCAGACCAAGAGGACGTAAAACACCATTTTCGTCGCCATCAATTTGAAGTTGGGGCCACAGCTACCCAGAAAAAAACAAGGATGTGTCAGTGTCTATAGGATTGATTTTTTTTTTTTTTACTCGTTTTTTTTCTTTATAATTTAAAATAGCCGATTTCGGTTTTGTCTCTTTGTTTATTTCGATTGAAGCATAATATATTATTTAACCCTTTCACCGCCAAAGTCGCATTTTAGCACCACAGTGATTGAACACCTATGTCACTAAAACGCATCAAATCGGGGTCTATTATCCAAAGACCCTATTGTCTTAGTCTTGGGAAGTAAAGATAGACCTAATTTTATATGTCACAGAAGAATCCCCAATACTGCAGAAGGATTTTGTTCTCTACCCAGGTAATTTCAATGGATATTTTTGGCTGAAATATGGCTGGCGGTGAAAGGGTTAAACCCGCCAATATTGTGATGAAAATCCGTTTAACGTCCTCCGGTCTGATACAGACACATATGGGTCATTAGTAGATATAAAGATGGTGGGAACGATACTGGTGGCAATGCCCGGAGGCAGTGCAACTCCAGGAAAGTCCCGAGTTTGTTTAACGATACAGATGTATAATAGAGTGCCGCCAATATTGTGATGATGATGAAAATGATGTTTTACGTCCTCTCGGTCATAGACACATATGGGACATTTGTAAATACAAAGATGGTGGGAACAATACTGGCTGCAATGCCCGGAGGCAGTGCAACACCGGTAAAGTCCCGAGTTTTTAACAATATAGATAGGTGTAGCGGTAACCACGCCTCGGTTAAATCTCATCAGCTATGGTACCACCAATATTGTAAATTTGGGTTTTACGTCCTCTCGACCTGGGAAGGCACACATATGGGACATACCACCAATATTGTCTGATACGCATTTTCTTTTATACTGAGCACGCCACAGCTTTTTGTTGCTTCAGTTTTGTTGCAATGCTTTGTATGTTTATTACGAATGAAACGTTTAAACCAGCTGATTTCGCAGTGGCTCCTTAAACAAATAAAGAAATGATCAATGCGAACGATTTAGAGAATAAGTGAAGAACTTTTCTGTGAATGTTAAGCAATCTTGGAATCAAAACGTTTGGATTTCGAAAAGTGCGTGTGGTGAGAACAAAGGTGAATTATTTCCGTTAGGGAGAAGTAATATTTTCAAAGTTCTGGAAATTCGTTCTTAAATACAGACATAAACAAAGAGACAGACAGTACATATTACGGATAGAGACACAGAGATGGAGACTTCTTAGATCTGAACGGTCAAATGCACAAAATACAGAGAGAGAGAGAGAGAGAGAGAGAGAGAGAGAGAGAGAGAGAGAGAGAGAGAGAGAGAGAGAGAGAGAGAGACCGACAAGACTTTTAATAACATAGGCCAACAGCCCCTATCACAATTGAACACATGAATTATATATCATCAAACAAAGCCAATAAGCAATCAACATAAGTGCGTGAAAAGCAAACAACATCAGATAAGAGAGAGAGAGAGAGAGAGAGAGAGAGAGAGAGAGAGAGAGAGAGAGAGAGAGAGAGACACAGAGAGAGAGAGAGAGAGAGAGAGAGAGAGAGAGAGAGAGAGAGAGAGAGAGAGAGAGAGAGAGAGAGAGAGACACACAGAGAGAGAGAGAGAGACAGAGACAGAGAGAGAGAGAGAGAGCATTTATTAATCAATGATATGAGTAGGCCTATATTATAGTCTGGCCTTATTAAGCTTTTTTTTACACTCAGTCCTGAATGGAGAGAGACAGACAGATAGGCAGACAGGCAGACAGATGGACAGACAGACAGACAGACTTACAATCGACGAGGGGTTTAGACAGACATAAACGCGAAAAGCTGAGCAAAATAGACTAATAAAAAGGGGCACGTCATTCCCTAACGAATGCGTTTTTGTAAGAAACACGTCGAGATCACCAGGAAAACACTTTTACAGAGATTGCAACACTCATTTTGCTCTGGTTTCCTATAAATCAAACCGTGAAATCGGCGAGTCCTCCTTGGCGGAGGCGCTGGAAGTCAAATTCTTTCAGTGAACGAGAAGGCGTGTGACGTCTCTTTTCTAATGGCCGCCCGAGTTTAGACCAAATCGTTTGCAGGAAATTTTCGCCTTTTTATTATTTTAATTATTTTTAATTTTATACAGTTCATCTAAAGGAGTTTCGCTCACAACAAAGGAAATAGACCCCCCCCCCCCCCCTTTTTTTTTTTTTTACTTCACTGCAAAACTAGAAAATGCTTCAACCACAATCGGATTGGCCTTCACCCACCCCATCCAAAATGGATACTCTCGATCTCCGGCATCTCCGCCAAGGAGGAATCGCCGTTTTGACAGTTTGATTTCTAGGAAACCAGAGCAAAGCGAGCGTTCCGATCCTTGAAAATGCTGTCTTTCTGGTGATCTCGACGTGTTTCTTGCAAAAAAACCTTATCCGTCAGGGTGCACCTTTAAACTTGATGTTGACATTGTAAAGAAGTCTGCAGGGACAGTGAGATTATTTCCCTTTGTCAACATATTTAACATAAGTAAAGTCACGGGCTCAGCTACCAACCACAGAACAGGAAATTAATCACACAATTGTCTTTTTTGTCGTCAACCCCGACGCGACCCGCCGGAAGTGAATTTTATGTAACTCGAGTGTAGAGGTCTCTCTCTCTCTCTCTCTCTCTCTCTCTCTCTCTCTCTCTCTCTCTCTCTCTCTCTCTCTCTCTCTCTCTCTCTCTATCGCCCCTACCCCACTGTTCCGTTTGACATGGGCAGATGGCCCAGTTCATTAAATCGTTGTTCTTGTTCTTGTTCTCTTCTCTCTCTCTCTCTCTCTCTCTCTCTCTCTCTCTCTCTCTCTCGCTCTCTCTCTCTCTCTCTGTCTCTCACCCTCTCTCTCTCTATCTATCTCTCTCTCTCTCTCTCTCTCCCTCCCTCTCTCTCTCTCTCTCTCTCTCTCTCTTGCCTGTCTATCTGTATATATATATATATATATATATATATATATATATATATATATATATATATATATATATATCTCACAATATAGATCTCTCTCTCTCTCTCTCTCTCTCTCTCTCTCTCTCTCTCTCTCTCTCTCTCGGTCTCTCTCTCTCTCTCTCTCTCTCTCTCTCTCTCTCTCTCTCTCTCTCTCTCTCTCTCTCTCTCTCTCTCTTATGCTTCATGTTGATGAATTTCTGAAATTGTATTGTATTCTGTATATCCCCATTCTGTGAGGCTATGGCCTAACATAATTAAAGTTTCGCATCTCCTAACATAATTAAAGTCTCTCTCTCTCTCTCTCTCTCTCTCTCTCTCTCTCTCTCTCTCTCTCTCTCTCTCTCTCTCTCTCTCTCTCTCTCTCTCTCTCTCTCTCTCTCTCTCTCTCTTATGCTTCATGTTGATGAATTTCTGAAATTGTATTGTATTCTGTATATCCCCATTCTGTGAGGCTATGGCCTAACATAATTAAAGTTTCGTCATTTCTCATCTCTCTCTCTCTCTCTCTCTCTCTCTCTCTCTCTCTCTCTCTCTCTCTCTCTCTCTCTCTCTCTCTCTCTCTCTCTCTCTCTCTCTCTCTCTCTTATGCTTCATGTTGATGAATTTCTGAAATTGTATTGTATTCTGTATATCCCCATTCTGTGAGGCTATGGCCTAACATAATTAAAGTTTCGCATTTCTCTCTCTCTCTCTCTCTCTCTCTCTCTCTCTCTCTCTCTCTCTCTCTCTCTCTCTCTCTCTCTCTCTCTCTCTCTCTCTCTCTCTTATGCTTCATGTTGATGAATTTCTGAAATTGTATTGTATTCTGTATATCCCCATTCTGTGGGGCTATGGCCTAACATAATTAAAGTTTCGCATTCTCTCTCTCTCTCTCTCTCTCTCTCTCTCTCTCTCTCTCTCTCTCTCTCTCTCTCTCTCTCTCTCTCTCTCTCTCTGTGGGTTTGTTATGATAATAAGTGGGATGATGGTAGATTGGGAGAATAAGGCGTTGCCTAAAGTCTTTATCCTTGGAATTTTTTGTTCAAGTTTTCAAGTTCTCTCTCTCTCTCTCTCTCTCTCTCTCTCTCTCTCTCTCTCTCTCTCTCTCTCTCTCTCTCTCTCTCTCGCTCTCTCTGGTTTCTTCTTGCTTGTTTGTTTCTTTCGTTGTCCACTTTTTTCTTCCTTTCTTTCTTTCCTTCCTCTCCTCTTCATCCTTTCCTTCCTCCA
The DNA here is from genome assembly GCA_017654935.2 of Phymorhynchus buccinoides. Taxonomy (NCBI): domain Eukaryota; kingdom Metazoa; phylum Mollusca; class Gastropoda; order Neogastropoda; family Raphitomidae; genus Phymorhynchus; species Phymorhynchus buccinoides. The sequence goes on from CM065693.1 coordinate 48,233,587, forward strand.
TCCACATTGTTACTCCTATTCCTCTCTGGACATGACCACCTTACTAATTATCATTATATGCAACCGCAGAGAGAGAGAGAGAGAGAGAGAGAGAGAGAGAGAGAGTGAGAGAGAGAGAGAGAGAGAGAGAGAGAGAGAGAGAGAGAGAGAGAGAGTGAGAGAGAGAGAGAGAACTTGAAAACTTGAACAAAAAATTCCAAGGATAAAGACTTTAGGCAACGCCTTATTCTCCCAATCTACCATCATCCCACTTATTATCATAACAAACCCACAGAGAGAGAGAGAGAGAGAGAGAGAGAGAGAGAGAGAGAGAGAGAGAGAGAGAGAGAGAGAGAGAGAGAGAGAGAGAGAGAACTTGAAAACTTGAACAAAAAATTCCAAGGATAAAGACTTTAGGCAACGCCTTATTCTCCCAATCTACCATCATCCCACTTATTATCATAACAAACCCCACAGAGAGAGAGAGAGAGAGAGAGAGAGAGAGAGAGAGAGAGAGAGAGAGAGAGAGAGAGAGAGAGAGTGAGTGAGTGAGAGTGAGAGAGAGAGAGAGAGAGAAACTTGAAAACTTGAACAAAAAATTCCAAGGATAAAGACTTTAGGCAACGCCTTATTCTCCCAATCTACCATCATCCCACTTATTATCATAACAAACCCACAGAGAGAGAGAGAGAGAGAGAGAGAGAGAGAGAGAGAGAGAGAGAGAGAGAGAGAGAGAGAGAGAGAGAACTTGAAAAAGAGACAGACAGACAGACAGAGAGAGGTCAGAGAGAGTGAGAGAGAGAGAGAGAACTTGAAAAAGAGAGAGACAGACAGACATACAGAGAGAGGGGGGGGGGAGAGTGAGAGAGAGAGAGAGAGAGAACTTGAAAAAGAGAGAGACAGACAGACATACAGAGAGAGGGGGGGGGAGAGTGAGAGAGAGAGAGAGAGAACTTGAAAGAGAGAGAGAGACAGACAGACAGACATACAGAGAGAGGGGGGGGGAGAGTGAGAGAGAGAGAGAGAGAGAGAGAGAACTTGAAAAAGAGAGAGACAGACAGACATACAGAGAGAGAGGGGGGGGGAGAGAGTGAGAGAGAGAGAGAGAGAACTTGGAAAAAAAAAGTGAGAGAGACAGACAGACAGACAGAGAGAGGGGGGGGGGAGAGAGAGAGTGAGAGAGAGAGAGAGAGAACTTGAAAAAAGAGAGAGACAGACAGACAGAGATAGGGGGGGGTGGAGAGAGTGAGAGAGAGAGAGAGAGAGAGAGAGAGAGAGAGAGAGCGAGAGCGAGAGCGAGAGAGAGAGAGACACTCTGGTACAGAGCGGAAGGTAATATGGCGGACAAGTTCCGGTGGCTGCTCTCATTTCCGCTTGGTTTCGTTTTAAGCGCTGGACCGTCGAAGAGCCCGATAAGCTTCTCTGTAGGAAAGACGAGAAAGACAATTCTATAACCAACCATCGGTTAATATATTATTCTAGTCAGATTTACCCCCAAATCGTGACTCGTTGATCATGTACTGGGTATATAATTACATGTATTCATATATATATATATATATATATATATATATAAACGTACAAGAATTGAAGAAGAAAAAACAACCACACCATTAAACTTTCCTCTTATATATATTGTTTGCTTGAATAAAACTTTTTTTGTGTCCAATATTTAAGTTTGTGAACCCAAGAAAGAAACCGAATAACTTTAACTTCAACTTTACAACCTACTCTGTGTTCTGAAAAGAATAAAAGAAAATAATGTGCTGATTTACTTTTTCTCCCAATGGGGGGGAGATAGACAATGCCTATGCAAAGACAGCTGTTTCGTCTTTGAGAAAGACTCTTCAGTCTGCATATCGGCCTGCAAAGAATGTCCACAGTGAACATTCAAACTGAGCTAGAAGACTTTCTACAAGAGAAAGGTTGTCCTCTTTGCACCAGATTGAAAGTCCACAATAAAAGCAAACCAGCACTTAATTCAAAAGAAATGGTAAAAATCTTGTGTAAAATAACAAAAATAATAATGTTCTAAAATTACAATCCCTCGAAGAGAGTAGAAGAGATGGGATGCCATGTTGGGGTAGGTACCGATTGGTCCTATCCCGTTACGTCCTATTACGATTTTGCCCTGTGTTTGACGTAATCGCGCCGACGCTAAACCCAGTGCCGTTTTGTCCTAGCTCCAGTTTCGATTCGTCATATTCGCCAGCTGTGCGTGCCTTTTCGTCCTTTCCTGAACGTCGCATAAACTTCGCAGGATTATACGCTTCTCTTTCCGAGTTTGACGAGTCCACGAAACAGTAAGCTATCTGCAGTATCGACTCCATCTACTTGCAATTTAATTGGATAACGGCAACGTCAAGCGTGGCCATATTGGCCATGTTGGCCATGTTGTCTTGACTTTTTAAATTTCTAACCCTAATCCCAACCCTAATCCTAACCCTATCCCTTTCCCGGGCGTTCTATCCTAACCCTATCCCTATCTAACCTTACCTGTTGTACACGTGTTGGTGCCTTTTCGAGTGAACGCCATGTGTATTATGTTTAAATACAAGAAAAGGACGAAACGGCACTGTCTGAAGGCATAGGACGAAACGGGAAAAGACAAAAACGGGAAAGGACCAAACGGGAAAGGACGAAGAGAGCACGCACCCCCATGTTGGTGGATCCAGTGAAGGATTCAATAAGGGAGGTCATAGAAATCGTAGTAAACACCAACATACTCCCGGTGAGGAGGAATATAGAGAGGTGTGCCTGGATCAGGTAGACCAGTATATATATATATATATATATATATGTATATATAGCATGAAAGAAAAATCTCAGTGAATAGCCAGCTCCGTACCCCTACTCTGAAGGACTGAAAAGTTAGTGCATTTGAAATGCAGAATAGTTTGCTTTGATAAAGCTTTTCTGTGTCCAATGTCTTTATTTGTGAACCTCAGAAATTTGCAGGCCGATCATGCAAACTGATGAGACCTTCTATTAGGTCGAAACAGCTGTCTTTGCATAAGGCACTGTCCCTCCCCCATTGGGAGAAAAAGTAAATCAGCACAATTTATATCATTTTAGATTTTTTGATTTTTTGAACACGGAACATTACTCAAAGTTAACGTTAACTGGTTTCTGAGGTTCACAAATAAAGACATTGGACACAGAAAAGCTTTATCAAAGCAAACTATATATGTATATATATATATAGTATGAAAGAAAAATCTCAGTGAATAGCCAGCTCCGTATCCCTACTCTGAAGGACTGAAAAGTTAGTGCATTTGAAATGCAGAATAGTTTGCTTTGATAAAACTTTTCTGTGTCCAATGTATATATTTTTGTTGTTGTTGTTGTTGTTGTTGAGAACACGAGCCGATTAGACTAATTACTCCCAACAACACCAAACAAAGAGGTAGGAAAGAGCCCGACTCACTCACGATTGACCTTTGTTTGACACCAAAGCGTGACAAACAGCGAAATAGTAGTTATAGTACATGTAGTCTAGCTATGTTTCAGTTTACTTTACTTGTTAAAGGGACACCCTAACGGATGAGTTTTTGCAAGAAACACGTCGAGGTCACCAGAAAGACAGCCTTTTCAAGGATCGGAACGCTCACTTTGCTCTGGTTTCCTAAAAATCAAACCGCCAAAACGGCGATTCCTCCTTGGCGGAGTTGCCGGAGAGATAAGCCATTTTGGACGGGGTGGGTGGAGGCCACTGAGAGTGGTTGAAGATTTTTCTTCTTTGTAGTGCAGTAAAATAAAAAAAAATATGGAGCTATTTCCTTTGTTGTGAACGAAATTCATTTTGGTAAACTGTATTAAAAAAAAACCGGTGCATCACGTTTTGCCCAATCACCTTTCGCCAAATCACCTTTCGCCCAATCACGTTTTGCCCAATCACCTTTCGCCCAATTGGAAATTATACCGGTTTACATCCATCACGTTCCGCCCAAAAATCATGCAAGGAAATCAGGGAATTGAATCAATAATTTAATGGTTGAATCAAACAGATATTTAAAAAAGAAAGAGGGTTAGGGTTAGGGTTAGGGTTTGATTACTGTTCTCACTGTTCGCGCTTAGGAAACCATTTTGGGCGAACAGTGCTAGAGCAATTTGGGCGAACCGTGGCACATTCCGTTTGCTGAGCTTCGACTCGGAGGTACTCACTGATACGCAACGAGAACAAAGACTTGGGCAAAAGGTGATTGGGCGAAAAGTGATGTATTAAAAAAAACCTGTATAAAAAGGCTTGCATTGTGGAAATTTCGTGTAAACGATTTGGTCTAACTCAGGCGGCCATTAGAAGGCACGTGTCTTCTCTTTCACTGAAATAATTTGACTCCCAGCACCTCCGCCAAGGAGGTATCGCCGATTTGACGGTTTGATTTCAATAGGAAACCAGAGCAAAGTGGATTTTTGCGATCTCTGTAAAGGGTGTTTCCTGGTGATCTCGACGTTTTTCTTGCAAAAACTCATCCGTCAGGGTTTAGTGTTTTCACCCTTGTCTATGCCTTGGCATGAGGCTGTGTCAGACCAGTTGACATAAGCTAGAACGCCAAGGCTACATCAAAATGTTGTTATGCTCTGAATGGTTGTGCGGGGATTGTCTTAAGCCATGACAAGCTCCCAGCATAACATCATCAGTCTAAAATCCCCCGAAGACGGAGTGTGGCTGCCCACATGGCGGGGTAATCAAAAACGGTCACACACGTAATGTTCTCATCCCTAGCTGATGCATTAGTGTTCAAGTGCTTCTCGCTGTTGGGATGATCCCTGGAGTCTTTTAGCCAGGGTAAGACAACCAACCAAACCAACCAACCCTTGTCTGCCTGTTCCTCACTATGTGTCTATGTATCTGTCTGTGTATCTATCTATGTAACCACGATAGCGTTTGAACGGAGGCGCGTAGGACGCTCCCATTTTGCATGCCTGTAGGGCGATTGGAGATCGAGGCTAAGTTCGGAGATGGAGGCCATTGGTCAAAGGTCAAGGTCGCTGGAGCCGAAAATGCTGCCGCCCCGCTGCTTGTCCTGGCGTTGTCACGCTCTAGTTTGCCTGGTGTGTTTCCGGTTATTTTACTCGTTTGCCTGGTATGTTTCCGGTTATTTGACTCGTTTGCCTGGTATGTTTCCGGTTATTTTACTCGTTTGCCTGGTATGTTTCCGGTTATTTTACTCGTTTCCCTGGTATGTTTCCGGTTATTTGACTCGTTTGTCTGGTGTGTTTCCGGTTATTTGACTCGTTTAGCTGGTGTGTTTCCGGTTATTTTACTCGTTTGCCTGGTATGTTTCCGGTTATTTTACTCGTTTGTCTGGTATGTTTCCGGTTATTTGACTCGTTTGCCTGGTATGTTTCCGGTTATTTGACTCGTTTGCCTGGTATGTTTCCGGTTATTTTACTCGTTTGTCTGGTGTGTTTCCGGTTATTTGACTCGTTTGCCTGGTATGTTTCCGGTTATTTGACTCGTTTGTCTGGTGTGTTTCCGGTTATTTTACTCGTTTGCCTGGTGTGTTTCCGGTTATTTTACTCGTTTGTCTGGTATGTTTCCGGTTATTTGACTCGTTTGCCTGGTATGTTTCCGGTTATTTTACTCGTTTGCCTGGTATGTTTCCGGTTATTTTACTCGTTTGCCTAGTATGTTTCCGGTTATTTGACTCGTTTGCCTGGTATGTTTCCGGTTATTTGACTCGTTTGCCTGGTATGTTTCCGGTTATTTGACTCGTTTGCCTGGTGTGTTTCCGGTTATTTGACTCGTTTGCCTGGTATGTTTCCGGTTATTTTACTCGTTTGTCTGGTGTGTTTCCGGTTATTTTACTCGTTTGTCTGGTATGTTTCCGGTTATTTTACTCGCTTGCCTAGTGTGTTTCCGGTTATTTTACTCGTTTGGCTAGTATGTTTCCGGTTACTTTACTCGTTTCCCTGGTACGTTTCCGGTTATTTTACTCGCTTGCCTAATGTGTTTCCGGTTATTTTGCTCGTTTGCCTAGTATGTTTCCGGTTATTTTACTCCTTTGTCTAGTATGTTTCCGGTTACTTTACTCCTTTGTCTAGTATGTTTCCGGTTACTTTACTCCTTTGTCTAGTATGTTTCCGGTTACTTTACTCGTTTGTCTAGTATGTTTCCGGTTACTTTACTCCTTTGTTAGTATGTTTCCGGTTACTTTACTTTTGTTTCCGGTTACTTTACTCCTTTGTCTAGTATGTTTCCGGTTACTTTACCTAATGTTTCCGGTTATTTTACTCGTTTGCCTAGTATGTTTCCTATTTTCAGACTCACTGGGATTACTTTAATATAACATTCCGCCTTGTTTTAGGATTGATGTTCCAAACTTTGTAACCCTACAATTTCCTTTTCCAACTGATGGATGCTTTCAGACTCATTGGAATTACCTTTATATAACATTCCGCCTTGTTTTAGCGATTGATTTTCCAAACTTTGTAGCCCCACAATTTCCTTTCCCCACTGATGGGAGTTTCCAGACTCATTGGGATTACTTTTAAATGGCAATCTGCCGTGTTTTAGCGATTGATTTTCCAAACTTGTAGCCCTACAATTTCCTTTTCCTGATGGATGTTTTCAGACAGGTACCCGCTGCGAAAGTCATCGCGTTAGACCAGGTAAGGCCCGACTCATTGGCGACGAATTATTCATGAGCTCGCGCTTTTTTCCTTGCATAATTAATGAGAATCGCCGCGTGACGCCTTTTGGAGCGATTTGTCTGGGCGTGAAGTCAAAAAGCCAGAATATACACAAAGAGCGATTGCTCCGCAGCTGACTGAAGCCGGGTTTGTGGTTTTTTTTACTCCCACCCATTTCACCTACATTACGGGTGGGGATATGTTGTGGACTCACCCACTGCCTACTGTTACCATGCTTAACCCTTCCCACCTTCCACCTTTTCACCTACATTACGGGTGGGGATATGTTGTGGACTCACCCACTGCCTACTGTTACCATGCTTAACCCTTCCCACCTTCCACCTTTTCACCTACATTACGGGTGGGGATATGTTGTGGACTCACCCACTGCCTACTGTTACCATGCTTAACCCTTCCCACCTTCCACCTTTTCACGTACATTACGGGTGGGGATATGTTGTGGACTCACCCACTGCCTACTGTTACCATGCTTAACCCTTCCCACCTTCCACCTTTTCACCTACATTACGGGTGGGGATATGTTGTGGACTCACCCACTGCCTACTGTTACCATGCTTAACCCTTCCCACCTTCCACCTTTTCACCTACATTACGGGTGGGGATATGTTGTGGACTCACCCACTGCCTACTGTTACCATGCTTAACCCTTCCCACCTTCCACCTTTTCACCTACACTACGGGTGGGGATATGTTGTGGACTCACCCACTGCCTACTGTTACCATGCTTAACCCTTCCCACCTTCCACCTTTTCACCTACATTACGGGTGGGGATATGTTGTGAACTCACCCACTGCCTACTGTTACCATGCTTAACCCTTCCCACCTTCCACCTTTTCACCTACATTACGGGTGGGGATATGTTGTGGACTCACCCACTGCCTACTGTTACCATGCTTAACCCTTCCCACCTTCCACCTACATTACGGGTGGGGATATGTTGTGGACTCACCCACTGCCTACTGTTACCATGCTTAACCCTTCCCACCTCCCACCTTTTCACCTACCTGGGCTGGGATTCATGAAACGTTTGAGTTTACCCATTGGTAAATTTCCTACCCATTGGTAGCAACCCATGGGTACACGACAGGCCAGTGGGTAAAGTTACCTCTGTATTCACAACACACTGGGCAAGCAAAGGGTAGCTACCCACTGTTTATTTGTAGATACCCAGGGGATTCCCTCGTGCGCATGCGCTTTCACTAGTTTCAGTGGTTTCCTTCCAAGGACCACAACCCTTTTCTACCTTTCTTCCACTGTCTCGCTACCCCCACCCCACCCCAAACTTCCTTCTCTCTGTGTGTCTCTTTCTACTGCCCTAGGCGAGAAGGTGTAATAGGCTGAGCTGGTCTTTTTGTTTGTGGCTCAAGCCACAAACCTATAACTCACTTTGTCGGTCGGTCGGTCTGTCTGTCGGTCCAAAATTGTCGCACATTTTGACAAAATTGTCGCACTTCAAATCGAGGCTACACTTCAAAATTAATTGAGGCCGCTCTTTAAAATGATGTATTTTAAAAGCGTACAAAATAATAAACATACGTAATACAGACACTACAACAGACACGACGAGTATGCGGTGCTTCTTTCGATGAGTATAAGTAGGATACATAGTTTTAAATGTTTTCCAAAAGATATAAAAAGTTACGAAATGGTGCAGAGATAACATTCTGGTTTACAGATTAAAATTATTGAAAAGGCAGGGGAGGTGACTCATGATTGGAGTGGTAAAAATAGACCGCGTGCCACAAACTATTGCGATTTCGCGCTTGTTTTTTTTAAACCGTCCACCTTTCTTTTCATTTTTTTTTAATAATTTAAAACATTTTTAAACCCTCCACTGTCTCCACCTTTCTTTGTCTTTTTTTAAAATTTATTTATTCAATTTTTTTTTTTTTTTTTTAAGGCGGCAAGATGTCCGTCAAGTTTCTGGTCATTCAAGTTTCTGTGTGCTGGGCAGCCAACAAAGGTTTCACACCTACTTACACGTTAGTTACCCACGCCACACCCAGTTACCCACGCCTGTACCCTTGCTAGGAGGAGAGGTAGCTTTACCCACGGAGTTTGAGGGGCCTGGGCAGGGGTAGGTCGTTCATGAATACGCGGGTAGCGCTGCCAATGGGTAGTGTACCCGCTGTTGGTAGTTTAACAAATGCGACTTTACCAATGGGTAACGTGCGTCATGAATCCCAGCCCAGGGGAGAAGTGAGAAAGTTGGGTA
>CM065693.1:48259938-48262438 GCA_017654935.2 Phymorhynchus buccinoides
GTCTTTGATATTTATTAGACTTAACCCCCCTGTTCTTTCCTTACACTTTCACCGTTCTGTATCCTATGCACCCCATGTTTAGATCCACCACCCTCATGGAGAAAAGCTCGTGAAATTTCATAGTTCACTCTCAAGCAACAGGCCATATTCGTGCGTGCGTGCAATTCAAATGCGCGCGCGCGCGCGTGTGTTTAGAAGTGTGCGTGCAGTGCGATATTGTGTGTGTGTGACTTTTGCAACGAAACTCTGTCCATAAAGAATATATTTTCTTACCTCTGCGACAATATGTGTCATCTATACGCCAGCTCATACTTTACGTTCAGTTTCTGACCCTCTTTCTCTCCATATCCCTATCATATAAGTTTTCAACTGTTGGTCGGCGCTCTTTTGCTAAATCAGGATCCAAGCTTTCGAGGAACAAACTTCCTCTTTTTCAAGGTACAGCGACCGAGGTAAGACGGGGCTTTGGACAGAGTTAACCAAAACAACCCACCCCCCCGTCGCACGCACTCACGCACACTTTCTCGCACTCTCTCTTGCACACACACACTGTTTCTGCTGTATTCCATTTATGTCACACGTGTGTGTTCGCTTTGTATTGCGTTTTTGCACGAATGCACACACACACTAACACACACACACACACATACATTATATATATGTCATAGTAAAGAAAAGGAACGTTCTTTAAAACTGTATGTTGTTGTTCTTGTTGTTGGTTTGCAATTCCTTTGACGTATTATTTTCTCTAATACCCGTATATTCATATCTATATGGGACATTAGTAGATATAACGATCTGTGGGCTATGTGGATGCAATGCCCTAGGCAATGCAAACCTGAAAGTTGGAATTGTAACAGTGCAGATGTATAACTTATAGCCAGTATTATCCTGTCCACTTTCTTTTATATTACAGATTAGTTAACCCCCCTCCCCTCCTTTCCTTTCACCGTTCTGTTTATTATGCATTATTATTATTATTACCACCCTCCACCCCCACCCCGTCCCTGATTCATCCACTATCATTATTATTATTAGGCCATATTCGTAGTGCGTGCATGCGTGCGTAGCGCGCGCATGTGTGTAGTAGTATTGTGTGTGTGTGTGTGTGTGTGTGTGTGTGTGTGTGTATGTGTGTGTGTTTGCTACAATTAGTCCATAGTAGTAGTCTTACCTCTGCGACAATAGTTCCATCTAGTACGCCAGCTCGCACTAGTAGTTCAGTTTCTGACCCTAGTATCATTATTATCCCTAGGTATAAGCTTTCAACTGTTGGTATTATTATTATTTTGCTGTCTCAGGACCTATCATGGAACAAACTTCCTCTTTCCCTCCGTCAGCGATTACCCTCTCTGCTTTCAAAGCTAACCTCAAAACCCACCTGTTCCCCCCGTCATTAAAGCTCCGCTCTATTTCTCTTCTCTCTCTAGTAGTAGTAGGTCTGTTTCTGCTGTATACCATTCATGTCAGTACGTGTGTGTGGTAGTTGTATTGTAGTTTTTGTTTGAATGCGCTATGAATGCTAGTAGTGTGTGTGCGCTTTGTAGTGATTTATATAGATTCAGCGCCGTATAAGTACTGTATGTTGTTGTAGTAGTTGTTGTAGTAGTAGTTGTAGTTTTAGTTTAACGTTTTTCGGTTACCCGTTTTTCATCTTTGTGTGTGTGTGTCTTGATCTGTTCGCTATGTGTATGTATGAACTATAATTAACCTGCGGTTGTTCTTGTTGTCATTAGTTGCCGCTCTTAGTAGTTGTTGCTAGTAGTCATTTTTCAATTCATATTAGTTTGCTCTGTAGTGAGCTAGTTGGAGAAGTAGTAGTCATTATTATTAGTAGTAGTATTAGTAGTAGTAGTATTAGTATATTAGTAGTAGTAGTAGTAGTAGTAGTAGTAGTAGTAGTAGTAGTAGTATTAGTAGTATTAGTAGTATTAGTATTAGTATTTAGTAGTAGTAGTAGTAGTAGTAGTAGTAGTAGTAGTAGTAGTAGTAGTAGTAGTAGTTAGTAGTAGTATTAGTAGTAGTTAGTAGTAGTAGTAGTATAGTAGTAGTAGTAGTAGTAGTAGTAGTAGTAGTAGTAGTAGAAGTAGTAGTAGTAGTAGTAGTAGTAGTAGTAGTAGTAGTAGTAGTAGTAGTAGTAGTAGTAGTAGTAGTAGTAGTAGTAGTAGTAGTAGTAGTAGTAGTAGTAGTAGTAGTAGCAGTAGTAGTAGTAGTAGTAGTAGTAGTTTAGTCATCTACTAGTAGTAGTAGTAGTAGTAGTAGTAGTAGTGGTACTAGTAGTGGTAGTGGTAGTACTACTACTACTAGTAGTGGTAGTAGTAGTACTACTAGTAGTAGTGTAGTGCTGTAGTAGTAGTAGTACTTTTCTCATCTACTACTACTACTACTACTACTACTACTACTACTACTACTACTACTACTACTACTACTACTACTACTACTACTACTACTACTTTGCCTTCACGCAAACAAATCCGTACATCAGGAAGGAATTTCTTTG
>CM065693.1:48267438-48274938 GCA_017654935.2 Phymorhynchus buccinoides
AGGTACATGTTGGGGGACATCTCTAAATGTATAGTTAGTTGGACGATCCTGGAGTTAACTGCAATGGCAGGAAAGTCCCGAATTTTTCAATATATATAGATATTATATTAAATTCATGAAATAATTCGATGGCTTGGAGTCAAAACGGACTATCTTTAGATTGTCCATTGACGCATTATTGAACATTATTGTGAAAACTAATAACGTGTTTCAAAAAGAGACTGCAGAAATACCCCCAAAAAGCATAATCCCCATTTTACATTAATTGCAGTCTTTTTTAATACAAGTTCTTAATTTTTGCAATAACATCAATAATAAATCAATTGACTATCTAAAGATAGTCCGTTTGGACTCTAAGCCATCAATATAGTATACGTCTCTGGTCGGACAACGGCAAGGAAAGATCCGGAGAGCGGTTTGGGGGACATCTCTAAATATACATATAGATAGTTGGACGATCCTAGAGGTAACTGCAATGGCAGGAAAGTCCCGAATGTTTCAATAGATATAGATATTATATATTACGCATCTCTGGTCGGACAACGGCAAGGATAGATATGAGAGCGGTTTGGGGGGACATCTCTAAATGTACATATAGATAGTTGGACGATCCTAGAGGTAACTGCAATGGCAGGAAAGTCCCGAATGTTTCAATAGATATAGATATTATATATTACGCATCTCTGGTCGGACAACGGCAAGGATAGATATGAGAGCGGTTTGGGGGGACATCTCTAAATGTATAGATAGATAGTGGGACGATCCTGGAGTTACCTGCAATACCAGGAAAGTCCCGAATTTTTCAATAGATATAGATATTATATATTACGCGTCTCTGGTCAGACAACAGCAAGGGTGGATCCGGAGAGCGCTTTTGGGGGACATCTCTAAAGGTATAGATAGATAGTTGGACGATCCTAAAGGTAACTGCAATGGCAGGAAAGTCCCGAATTTTTCAATAGATATAGATATTATATATTACGCGTCTCTGGTCAGACAACAGCAAGGATGGATCCGAAGAGCGGTTTGGGGGGACATCTCTAAAGGTATAGATAGATAGTTGGACGATCCTAAAGGTAACTGCAATGGCAGGAAAGTCCCGAATTTTTCAATAGATATAAGATATTATATGTTACGCGTCTGGTCGGAGCAAGGAAAGATCCGGAGAGCGGTTTGGGGGGACATCTCTAAAGGTATAGATAGATAGTTGGACGATCCTAAAGGTAACTGCAATGGCAGGAAAGTCCCGAATTTTTCAATAGATATAAGATATTATATGTTACGCGTCTCTGGTCGGAGCAAGGAAAGATCTGGAGAGCGGTTTGGGGGGAGGGGCGCACGTTGTCGCTCCTCGCTCTCTGGGCGTAGATCTACAATGAGCAGACCACGCAGAGGGCTACTTTGTTGGCAATGTAAGGGGGACAGGGCAGGCTTCCGCATACATATATGATGTAGTACATAGGCTTGCCGTCCTGGTTCAGATGCCCTTTGCTGGCGTTCTCCAGATCCTCGTCCAGGCAGACGTGCTCGCTGGCCGCCTTGTGGCTGGCGTGCCCGGATGCCAGGTGTCCCGTATACTGCACGGTCCACCCTGAGGGACAGGAGTGGGTGCCGGGGATCATGCGTGTGGTGGGGTGGGGGGTGCGGCACACAGAGCAAGGGACGTCCTGGTCGTGGTGGTTCGGGATGTTGTGGTACTCCGTGCCGTAGATGTAGGAGAATGCCGAGGGCTTAGGCGTGGAGTCGAACTCAGGGGTCATGGTCAGGCACAGGTAGTCGGCTGCGCCCCCGTAGTGGGTGTAGTGATCGCCGCCTACCACGCCTGTTTCGTCCCCCGCGCGCAAAACAGTGGGTAAGGTTCATCACCACCATCATCATCATCATCGTTGTCATCGTCATCATCATCATCATCATCATCATCATCATTATCATCAGCTTCATTATCATCAGCAGCAGCTTCGTTATCATCATCAGCTTCGTCATCATCATCAGCTCCATCATCATCATCATCATCAGCTTCATCATCGTCAGCTTCATCATCATCATCAGCTTCATCATCAGCTTCATCATCATCATCAGCTTCATCATCGTCGTCGTCGTCATCATCATCATCATCATCGTCGTCGTCGTCGTCATCGTCGTCGTCGTCGTCGTCGTTGTCATCATCATCATCAGACAGACAGAAACAGGACGACAGACACATAGACTGAATGAGTGAGTGACGAGTTATCATAAGAGTTATCATGAATAATTATCAGTAATTGTCAAACATTTTCTTTTTTCCAAGAGTCAGCTACGTATCATGCATGGATTGCGTAGACTAATGTCACGCTTCCTCAAAACAACAAAAAACATCTTAAATAGAGAGCATGCATACGGGTATGGGGGTCCATGTAGTAGTTTGGTATTAATGAACATTGTACATCATACATTGTTTAGATTGAGAACAAGCCATTGCCAACTCCTGTCACACCTCCACAGGATAAACCTGTCACATACAAGTGAGTGCCCCTGTGGCCACTGGCATCCAGACTCCTGAACATATCATCCAGGATTGTCCTACTTACCAAGACATTCGGTATCAAACCTCAGGCCGGTGAGAGTGGAGCTCCAGGAGAAGCTGTGGGGACCAACAAAGGCGCTACAAAAGACAGCAGACTTCGCCGTCGGGACTGGACTCACGATTTAAACATGGCCACTGGGAACGCAGAAGAAGAAGAAGAATAATACATCATCTGATAACTGGTAACCACGATCCAAACGTTTGGGCAAACGATAGGCCAGGGCTACCCAATCCTATCAACAACAACACTAAAATGGACATCAGAGTACCGAAGTGACGTCACAGTATGGAGGTGACGTCACGCACTGAGCCCCAACTCACCTGAGTACACCAGCTGGGTGGTGTTGGAGCAAGTCTTCCTCCCCCAGCGGACGAAGGTTGAAGCTGTGGACAGAGGAAAATATTGTCCCAGACACCCTTTATTATAAGGTACAAGATATACATGTACGTATATGTTAACATTCCATTTTGCCTTTACAAGGAAATTATGAATACATTGATTTCACTAAATTCCGAAGATTTTTGGAGGGTGTGGGGTGGTGGGTAGGCGGTGTGGGGATTCTGATTGGTTAGATATATAACAGAATAAGAATGCGGAAGCAGCCAAATGAAATGACTGTAAACCTCCACAGCCTGCCATGATAAGCTTACTCTATGACAATTTAGCATCACTCTTTGAGAAACGCGAGTCAAGCATTACTTGGGGTTGTTATTAATTTTGTTAGGTTAATTATCAAGGAACGTACTTTGACGGTTCTGTTGATAATGTGAACAATATTCATTTAGGAACTAAGGCTTGGACAATATTCACGTTTGTTAATGCTGGTATCAATAAACCATTTTATGCTAAACCGAGTCAAACTATGTTACTCTTTATATTTATCTGTCTAGAAACAGAAAGTAAAGTAAATGTAACGTAGAAAGAAATAACATGTGTGTACTATCAAACGTATTGGTCTTGCCACTCTCAAGTTTTTCATTTCTAGTTTACTAAACCATTTGCTGATTGCATATGTGAATGGACTGATTTAATTCTCTTTCATAAATTGAGAACAGTTTGCACAATTGTACGTACCCGAGATTTTTGGCGTTAAATGTTATATTTTTGTTATCGTGATTGAGTGTGTCGATAAATATCACGACAGACAATTGTCCACAAAATGTGTTTGTTACCAAATCTTACCTCCCTTTCTCTTTGACAGGCTTTGTGTAGCCTGCAATGCTTTCGAGTTGGTTTCCAGTTTGGACTCGGCGACTTCCTGCTTGGCTTTCAGATATTTCAGAGTGGTCTCGGCTGCTTCCAGTTTAGTTTCGGCTGCTTCCAGTTTAGTTTCGGCTGCTTCCATTTTCATTTCCAAGGTCTCGAAGTGTTTCAGTTTTATCTGGGCTGCTTCCAGCTTGCTTTCCATCGATTCGACGGCTTTAAACTTCATCTCGGCGATCTCCAGTTTGGTCTGCATGGCTAGAAGCTTCTTGTCAAGTCCAGACACCTCCAGTTTAGTCTCGTCTTCTTTCACCTTTGACTCAGCGACTTCCAGTTTCGTCTCAGCAGCCCCCAGCTTCGCCTCCAAGGCAGCGAGTTTGTTCTTCAGCTCCAAATGATCATGGATTGATACGATCCCCGGGTTCCTGAACCAAAATATTCTCTCTTTTTTTTAAAGAAATACAACAAAGATTGGATGTTGTTGACACTGACTAAAGAGATTTATGTTAGGGGTACTTTGATAGCAATCAATTTGTTGTGCTAAATGTGCTGCCTAGTTTAGATTTGGTGGAAGATTGGCAGAAGACAAAACCTTTAATGATTTGATTGATTTAATTTAAAGTCTGTTCACAACAATGGTGATATTAGACTCTCTCTTTTTTTAACTGCGAAGGAAAACAAGTGTGTGTGTGTGTGTGTGTGTGTGTGTGTGTGTGTGTGTGTGTGTGTGTGTGTGTGTGTGTGTGTGTGTGTGTGTGTGCGTGCGCGCGTGCGTGTGCGTGCGTGCGTGTGTGTGTGTGTGTGTGTGTGTGTGTGTGTGTGTGTGTGTGTGTGTGTGTGTGTGTGTGTGTGTGTGTGTGTGAGTGCATGTGTGTGTGTGTGTGTGTGTGTGTGAGTGTACTTATCAACAATAATACAACAGTCGACCGTAAACTAATGAATCAATTCTAACAAATGAACTATCTCAGACCTGGACCTTTGCAATGTCAATCATTTCAGAGCTGTAAATTATTTCTTTTGAAGACCCTAAGTTTGCTATATTTATCTGAATTTTTTGCATACAGATGTTAAAACTGGACCACATTCTACATCTTTGGAAAAGTTGGTCTTCCATGAATTTAGGCGAATTTTGTAGATTAAACTAGACACAGATCTTTGACATAATAGCACTTGTGGTTTCCTTGGAAGTTTTTCATTATTCATACAATTTTCTAATATTGAATTTATTTAATGTTTTTGCATTATATATATATATATATATATATATATGTGTGTGTGTGTGTGTGTGTGTGTGTGTGTGTGTGTGTGTGTGTGTGTGTGTGTGTGTGTGTGTGTGTGTGAACATGAGTGCGTGTGTATGAGTAAGTGTAACTATGCATATGAGTTTATGTCTGTGAATGTGGAGGAAAAAACAACACACAAAAAAACTAACAAATTAATAGCAAAAACAAACGTGACAAAGAAAACTAAATTAAAATTAATTATCTCATGAACTATAGCTGGATAAGACTGTAGCAATTTTGATCATTTCATGACTGTAAACTGCATCTTAAAGTTCCAATTTGTGGAACTTGTATCCAAGATAGTTTGTGTAACAATAATAATAATGGGCATTCTAAAAGAATGTGTTGAATTCATATTGGGTGACCACAAGCGCATTCTACATCTTTAGAAAATTTGGTCCTCCACGAGTTTAATCGAATTTTGTAGATAAGGCTAGATAAAGATCTTGAACATAATAATATCTTAGATTTTGAAGGAAGCTTTTAATAATTATAAACTATTTTCTAGCATTGAATTTATTTAATGCTTTTTCTAGTTTTATTGAACAATCTGAAGATTTTCTAATATCACCTTCTTTCGCTAATTTATCAGCTAGTTCATTCCCAACGATACCACAGTGCGATGGAATCCAGCAAAATTCTACGTTAATTCCTTTAGACATAATAGAATGTATTAGATATTTTACATCAAAAATTAAATCTCTTCTGGTGTTTGCATTCCAGTTTGGTAAACTATAAAGAACAGATTTCGAGTCAACACAAAGTAAAATACTATAAATTGCAATATCCATATCAGCTATCCAGGATAGTGCCATTATAATTGCATATAGTTCAGCAGTAAATACAGAAAAGCCTTTTGCTAGACAAAAAGATTATCTCATTTTTAAGTCAAGGATCACAAATCCAACTGCTGTGTATGATTCCACAACTGAACCATATGTATAAATTTTAAGATGATACGGGTATGTGTTTTCTATATGTTTTTTTGTGCTTCAACTGATATTAGATTAACATTATCATCTTTTTTCAAAGTAGTATAATCTGTATCAAATTTATCAGAAATATGCTCCCACTGAGGTACAATAGGCATTGTTGGTATACTTGAAATTGATGTAATATCGATATTGCACTTCTTAAATAATTCATCGGTATAATTTCTAATAGGTTGAAGGTATGAAATATTTTGAGCCCTCTTAGTAAAATCTTGTTTTGAATCAAGAAAAATGTCACTAGTCACTGAATTAGACACTGATAGACTTCTAGTCACATACTTGGCTGTAGCCAGCTTACGTTGATCATCAAGTGATAACACGCTTCTCTGTACGTTTTGAATGTATCTGTGTGCACTGGTACACCAAATGCTGACTTAACGGCCTTACTGTCTATACTTTGTAACGTTTTTAGTAGTGTCTGTGGAGCCGAAAAATAAACTTCTTGTCCATACGTTAATTTTGATTGAACCAGACTAGTAGCAAGATGTAAGAGTGTTTGAGTATCTTGACCCCACGTCTGAGCGCTAACAATTTTCAAATAGTTTAATCTTTGTCGAGCTTTACTTATAAGATGTTCAATATAGTATCGTCAGTTTAATTTGGGAGTGAAATAAACTCCTAAAACTTTTACATTTTTAGAATATCGAAGAGATTTGCCTTCTAAAACAAGTTGAAGCAGATATTTTGGATTTTCACCATTACTAATAAAACCCATTAATTATATGTCCGGTTATAAAGTATTGAGGTTTTACTATGTTCAAATGTTGCCTACAACAGTTGCACTTCTTAAATTTGACAACATGAAACCGGTTTGCACATTCTTCTCATAACTATAAGGCATACATAAGGAAACGATCAGATTTACTTTATAGTTTACAAAATTGGAATGCGAATGTTAGAAGAGATCTAATTTTTGATATAAAATACTTAATACATTCTATTATGTCCAAAGGAATTGATATAGAATGTTGCTGGATTCCATTGCATTGTGGTATCTTTGGGAATGAACTAGCTGATAGATTAGCCAAAGAAGGTGCTAGCAGAAAACTTTCGGACACTTCACTAAAACTAAAAAAAACATGAAATAAATTCAATTTTAGAAAATTGTATGTATAAAGAGAAACTTCCTTCAAAATCTGAAATATTGTCATGTTCAAGATCTTTGTCTAGCCTGATTTACAAAATTCGATTAAATTCATGGAAGACCAAATTTTCTACAGATGTAGAATGCGCTTGTGGTCACCCACTATCAGTTCAACACATTCTTTTCGAATGTCCATTTTTAACATCGCTATACACCTTGTCTGGGATTCAAGTAGCAAACATAGGAACTTTACAAGATGTAGTTTACAGCCATGAAATGATCAAAATAGCTTCTGTCATATCCAGCTCTGGAATTGCAAGATTACTATAATTGATACGTTAGATAATATTAATTTTCTTTTCTTTGCCCCAAAT
>CM065693.1:48277438-48282438 GCA_017654935.2 Phymorhynchus buccinoides
GGTGGTTTTTTAGCGAATCAAAATGGAAGGCAGAAGTTTTTCTTCTGATCAAGAAATCAGACCTTGGAGAATTGTTGTGATTTTATGAGGCAAAGGTTGGGCTCAGCTACTCGTCAGGAGCAATGAAGCGATTGCTGTTCACTGGTGAATATCAGTGGGGTTATATGCACTGAAAGTGTTACGTTTGAGATCCACGAAATGATATTTGTTTGACACTTGCAGTTGCACTGCATCAGCAAAGCCGGATCTGCGTTTCACACTTCGCAGGTGAAATGCGGAATCAGCTCAGCTGAAGAATCCGTGTATCGAATTCCAAATCCTGGTGATATTGTGGGTTTGTTTATTGTGGGGTTTTTTTAAAATATATAAAATTCATAACTTGTCCTTTATGATTTATGGTTTCTGTTCATTCACGGATGCGATCAGGTGTTGTGTTATTGCGTTATGAAAGTGATCAAAATATCCAGTATCTTCGCATCTTTGTATCCTTTCGTTCTCAGCAAAATTCAGAACCAGATTGGCAAAGAGAAGGGATTATTAATATTGGAAAAGGTGCGTAATATATTCTCTGCCCAACCACGAAGATGAAAAGATATAAAAGAACAAGAAAGGCAAAGCCTTCAAGGCTCATTCGCTTTGCATTTTAGGAGATAGATCAAATGCCAGATCGTTTACTTTCATATAAACCCCCTATAGCCAAAAATACAAAATCTTCGATTTGCCTATTCTGTAAAACATACATATAAACAAGCAAGTGCCTGTGTGAGTGAGATATATGCTTTTTTACTAAGCTGGAAGGAGTGAGACTAGGGGGAGTGTGTATAGAGACAGAGAGAATGTGACTAGAATATACCAAATACCAAATCAAAACCGCCTCACACTACCCAACCTTTCTTTTAGTTGGAAGACAATTCAGTAGTTGAACTCTACTCAGCTACTTGTGGCGGCCGTGTGCCGCCGTCACTGTCAACAAGCACTGGTTGTGTTCCCACAACTGCCTGAGTGAGTTGGAAGCAAATGGTGCAGTTGGTCGCCAGTTCCTTCCGACCTGTGCTTAATTTTATGAAGTTCTACTAAAGCTTAAAGTGTGAAACTAAACGTTGTTACTTTCTAGATTAAATTAAGTAAATCGGTTTACTCAATTTAGAAAGTAACAACGTTTAGTTTCCCACTTAAGCTTTAGTAGAACTTCATAAAATTAAGGTCTGGTCGGGAACGGTTTCATCCGACCAAAATTTGCGTTTGGTGATTTCTACTCACTCTGTCAAAAGAATATAGACTCACTATATCTATTCCATGTCCTCCCCATCCCTTCTTCTCTATACCACGTGCTTCATGGTCGAATGAATACTATTACTTTTAAGAATAATTTGATATGAGATCAAATGTTAATTCGGTTGTTTGTTTGCCTGCTGTTTGTTCACTGTTGGTGTGATTTGGTTTGTGTAACATTAGTAATGGGAGTGTGACTGATTCTGGAAGTCTTGACAAAAATTAATAAATCGAAATGTTGACACATTTTGATCTTCTTGTTTTGTTTCTTCCCCACCCCACCCCCCTTCAGATCTGTCTGTTGGTTGGTTGCCTTACCCTGGCTAAAAGACTCCAGGGATCATCCCAACAACGAGAAGCACCTGAGCACTAAGGTACAAATGGGTCAGCTAGGGATGAGAATATTACGTGTGTGTTACCGTTTTTTATTACCCCGCCACGTGGGCAGCCACACTCTCTATTTGGGGGAAGATCTGTCTGTCAAAAAAGGGGGAAAACTGTGGAAAGGTCACAACCATTTTCATCCGACCTGGTTGGACAGTGTGAGGCGGCTTTTACTTACAATTCCCATAGGCTAGAACACCAAGGCTACATTAACATGATGTTATACTCTGCATAGTTTTTAAAAAAAAAACCATCTGTATCGCTAAAAATTCGGGACTTTCCTGGAGTTGCACTGCCTCCGGGCATTGCCTCCAGGCTCGTTCCCACCATCTGTATATCTACTAATGTCCCATATGTGTCTCTTTCAGACCGGAGGACGTTAAACGGATTTTCACTCTGCGTAGTTATGCGGGGGGGGGGGGGGGGGGGGAGGGGAGGGGGGGGGAGGGGGGGGGGGGGGGGGGGGGGGGTCTGTCTTTAAGCCATATAGACAAGCTCCTAGCATAACATCATTGTTCTCCAAAATTCCTCCGAAGTCGGAGTATGTGGCTGCCCCCCCCCCCCCCCCCCTCTTTACACCCACCCTCACGTGGCGGGGTAATAAAAAAAAAAACCCGCTCACACCCGTAATGTTCTGTGCATTTGTACCATTGTGTTCAAGAGCTTCGGCTCTTGGTATTAGAGTACTCTATATTAAGAAGGTACTCTAGTTGGGAAGATCCCTGGAGTCTTTGAGCCAGGGTACGAAAACAACAACTTACAATTTATTCTTCACACTATAATGATGCATTCCTCCCTCCTCCCCATCTCCACCCCCCACCCCCCACTCCCCTCAACTTATCTCAGCCTGTACAAAAGTTATAGTTACAACACGAAACACACGCCTATACTCGGCTATAACCCTGGACCAGCCCCGTAATCACGGACGCGTCTTTAAGCAGTTAACACAGGGGTAGCATCATGCAACATTGGGAGAATGAAAAACACCCACTGCCGAAACCATTGTCAGTTTCGTCTAGTTTTTACATCTGACTCTACCCGTATTAACTGTTTATTCCTGCTGTCTGAATCTAGACAATTTATCGATCGGTTTGCATTTTTGTGTGTGAAAACGATGATGAAAGTAGTGATTGTGAGGATGAGGACGACACCAGTGATGAGTATGTCGCCGATAGCCACTCTGATGAAAATCCGTTTAACGTCCTGCGATCTGAAACAGACACATATGGAACATTAGTAGATATAAAGATGGTGGGAACGATCCTGGAGGCAATGCCCGGAGGCAGTGCTACACCAGGAAAGTCCCGAATTTTTAACGATACAGATGTATGTATGTAATAATAATCTATGTAATAATAATCCATATTAAATGCGCTAAGGATCCGAGGAGGGGACCCTAAAAACTCGAGTACCGCGTAAATGTCGGACTTTCGCTCGCGATGCGGGTCAAGATACGCGCTTCGTCTATTTATTGCGCTAGGTCGGATTAAAAATGTTGCTTTGGAAAGTTTATTTTGAAGGCAAAATGTTGCTCGCGTGTCAATTGCCATTATTTTGAAGCTGCGTCACCTGGTCCGACTTGACTGCTTTCCCTTCTTCCTCTTATAATGAAATTTTTACATCGACTTTCGACGAAGCCTTAGTAGCTCGATAGATCGTATAGGTCGCGGGTTCGAGTCCGCCCCTCGCCACAATTGGTGTTTTTTTTAGGGGGGGGGGGGGGGGGGGGGGGGGCTTTTCATCATTTTTTTTTTAATGGAGAGGGGAGTGGGCGGAAGGGGGGGGGGGGCGCAGCCCAGGGAGGGGTAAAGCTGGGGGTGGGCGGAAGGGGGGGGGGACATGGGGAGGGGGAAAGCAGGATAGGGGAAACCCCAAGCGAAGCTAGGAAGCGCAGATGCTTCATGCTGCCTTGCGGAGCACGGGTGAGTGGGCGGAAGGGAGGGGTGCTGCCGTGCGAGCACGGGTTTATCTAGTATAAATAATTAACTGTCAGCTTCCCTGACGGAGACTAGGAAGGTAATTAGGCCTGTATTTTGGTTGCAAAGTGAAGGACCACTCACTGAAAAGGGTTCGACTGCATGGTTTTGTGATGTCTGACACGCAGTAGCAGTGACGGATCATCGTCGGATGGGGGTGGGGGTGGGGTTAGCTGCAGCCACTGTGAAAGTGCTTTACTGGATTACTGCTGTCACCATATTCAAGGCAAGTTGTTTTCTTTACTTTCATTGCAAAATTCAAGCTTTCTTCTTTCTAAACGTGTATAGTTTCCCAGTCAAATGTTTATATGAGAGATGAAAAGTAAAAACAAGAAGTACCGGTTGACGTTTCTGCAGTCTTCAATTTTACGCCATGGTTTTAGCTTACACGTTTTATTATTAGAGGTGGGGGGAAAAAACGGTTTGAACCGAAAAACCGGTGCTAATCGTTCGCGGTTCGAAAAACCGGTTCGAGTTGCTGTGAACCGGTTTTTTTAACTGCAAACTGAAAGTAAGTTTTTCTTAGAATTACTCATTCTTTTCGAAGAACAACACTGATTCTCAGCGCATTGTTGGGTGTTTGTAAACCAAGAGTAGCTGTTTCTAGTTTGTGGTGGTGCATGGCTTTGACTTTGACTGAGTGTAGAGTTGAGTGTGTGTGTGTCATAAGTCATAAGTTTCTGTAGTGTGTGTGTGTGTGTGTGTGCGTGTGTGCGTGTGTGTGTGCGTGTGTGTGTGTGTGTGTTGTGGCGTGTGTGTGTGATTCGTTGTGTGCGCGCGCGTGCGTGCGTGTGTGTGTGTGTGTGAATATTCTGACAAATAAATATGTGTTTGCATATGTGAAACTAGTGATGCGAGTACTGGTTAAAAACCGGTTCGGATTTGTGAACCGGTTCTCAACTCTATTTATTATACGCAGTGCTAAGAGGGTAAAGACGCACTCACGATCACAGTATATTAACACCGCGGGACCCACCAGCTTCCCGCGACATGATTATCACCGTATATAATTTAAAGCGATACTGTACATCGGTTCATGAGATGCCACGCGATTGGAGAAAAAAGGGGGTGGGGGGGGGGGGGTCCATGTGGAGGGGGGGGGGGGGGTGGAGAACTTGTTGAAATTATACGGTAGCAACACCCCTTGCAGGCTATGACCGTGTACACACATAAGCGGATATTCCGTGCGGAAACCCGTGCTGCAATCCATAAATAAGTGAAACAAAGAAGGGAAAAGATTTGCGCGCGTGTCCGAATTTCCCCTATATGCGTAAACTTTTATCCCTTCGTTCTTCCACTTATTTAGGGTTTTCCGTACGGACCTTACGCGTCTAATGTGAACCCGGCCTAAGTGTATAGTTGCACAAC
>CM065693.1:48314919-48317419 GCA_017654935.2 Phymorhynchus buccinoides
ATCTTACCCCTCATCAACTCCTCCTTATCCCTATCCCTTACCCTTGACACCCCATCACAATGAAATGAACTATTGGTGAGAATGATTGTTGAGAAAACATAATTAGCCCAAAACGTGGCAAAAATACCTTGGTAGGAAAGGCAAGACTGAGAAAAAAAACTATATTTATTTATTAAGAAGATTTCTATACCTTTAAGCTCTATGCGCTTAACTGACGGGCCGAAAAATAATAATGATAATAATAACAATTTCACTTATATAGCGCGATAAACATCATGCTAAAAGCAAGCTCTCAGCGCTTTACAAACATTGATGAAACCATATGAAAAATAAAATAACAAATAACAAATTGACACACCATGTTTCATAACAATGATATAGAATAATAGTAACATTATTTAAATGACACAAGAGAGAGAGAGAGAGAGAGAGAGAGAGAGAGAGAGAGAGAGAGAGAGAGAGAGAGAGAGAGAGAGAGATTGAGAGAGAGAGAGAGAGAGAGAGAGGGGGGGGGGAGGAGGCAAGGAGGAGGTATGAGGGAGGCAGGAGGGTTAGAGTTAGACAGACAAAAAAACGGAGACAAGTGGGCAGATCAAACTTTGACATGAGTAAGACGGACATGCAGAGAGAAAGAGAGATAAGGGGGGTGGATGGAGAGGAGAGACAGAGGGGAAGGGGGGGGAGGAGAGAGAGAGAGGGGGGGGGCTAAACTACGAGATAGCCCAGATTCTTTTCAAAGCTTTTTTTCCTGTATCATATGTGAATATAAAGGGCAAGGAGCCAAAATAAACTAATAGAAAATCGGTGAGTTCGTCTCTCCGCCCCAACATAAAGGTGGACCCTGACGGATGAGGTTTTGCAAGAAACACGTCGAGATCACCAGAAAGACGGCCTTTTTAAGGATCGGAACACTCACTTTGCTCTGGTTTCCTAGAAATTAAACCGTCAAAACGGCGATTCCTCCTTGGCGGAGATGCCGGAGACAGTACCCATTTTGGATGGGGTGGGTGAAGGTCACTCATTGTGGTTGAAGCGTTTTCTTTTTTAGTAGTGCAGTAAAAAATAAAATGGAGCTATTTCCTTTGTTGTGAGCGAAACTCCTTTAGATAAGCTATAAAACATAAATTAAATTAAATAAAAAGGCTTATATTGCGAAACAATTCGTGCAAACGATTTGGCGGCAATTAGAAAAGAGATAGAACACGCCTTCTCTTTGGGTGAAATAATTTGACTTCCAGCACCTCCGCCAAGGAGGAATCGCCGATTTGACGGTTTGATTTCTAGGAAACCAGAGCAAAGTGAGTGTTGCAATCTCTGTAAAGGGTGTTTTTCTGGTGATCTCGACGTGTTTCTTACAAAAACTCATCTGTCAGGGTGCCCCTTTAAGAGTATCATAGACAGTGTGTGTATGTGTGTGTGTGTGTGTGTGTGTGTGTGTGTGTGTGTGTGTGTGTGTGTGCGTGTGTGTGCGTGTGTGCGTGCGTGCGTGCGTGCGTGCGTGCGTGCGTGCGTGCGTGCGTGCTGAAAGAAAATTATTACATTCAAAGGATGGAGATGGGATCAGAGAGAGAACGAACGAACGATTTTTGTTCAATGGTGGTAAGGAATAAGCACTACAAGCTTCTTTTCATCTTGACATCAATAGAAAAGGAAAACGCGAAATAGCACAACCAAATGACGTGTCAAATTGGACGAAGAAAACAATAGCAAGCAAACAGACAAGCATAAATACAAAAAAAACAAGTGCAACGCCGAGCGGCTGCAAAGTCCCCTCGCAGCATCGCCGATGTACTTCGAAATCGGAATGGCGTAAATTTGACCTTAATGTAAAACTAAGTACCTCAGTGGATAGCTTGCATCTTGTGCAACAAGTATACCACATTTGACGATAATAGACTGAATAGGTTTTTTATATATAGCCTTGGGGTTCGGACCCGTGATTTGAGCGCGCGCGATCATGCGCACACGAGCGCACAGAAAAATTCATGACAACTGTGTAATAGACCATTCATCAAGAAATGTTGTGAAGAAAAACTGCATTAAAATACATGCAAAACTTCGCGAGATATTAGCGATTATGTGTTTCGGGGTTTGAACCCCGTAACTGGCGCGACCTTGACCTTAATGTAAAACTAAATACATCAGTGGATAGCTTGCATCTTGGCAAACTAGAATACCAAATTTGATGATGATAGACTGAATAGTTTTTGAGAAAAACGGACGAATAGCCGGACGGACGGAGGCACGCCGGACGGACACCGGACGGACACCGGACGGACGGACGGACGGACCACACAAAAACAATAGCTCTCCGAACCTTCGGCTCGGGGACTAATAATACATCCACAACTATTCAGAATACGTCAAGAAAGATGTGGGTTGACAGAGAGAGAGAGGGGGGGGGAGGGAAAGAGAGAGGGGGGGGGGAGAGAGGGAGAGAGAAAGAGGGAGAGCGAGAGAGACAGGGAGAGAGAGAAAGAGTGAGAGAGAGAGAGAGAGA
>CM065693.1:48332419-48342419 GCA_017654935.2 Phymorhynchus buccinoides
TGAAATTTATATGAAGTAAAGTGGCACAGCATAAGCTTTAAGCTTGTTGTTGCCGTTATGTTTGTTTAATATTTGTTTAATGTGCATTTGAAAAATCAAAAATCATTTAAACCAACAATGAATTATATGTACCCTTCTATTATAAGGAGTTCTAATCGTGGTTGTTGGCATTTGTTAACTGTATTCTTAATTTAGTGTATTACACATTCTACCTAAATGCAGATACGGTCATAACTATGTTGGTAAACAATGACTATGTTGAAATGTGTCGTGTATGTGCCCGAATTCTGTTTAAAAAAAAAAAAATTTGACTGCACGAGTTTCTTCAACTCCATTCTTGCTCGTAAAACCAAAACCAGGAAGGGACAATTTGTCTCGAAGCTTAGTTAATTTACGAATGATTTGTGCATAATTGAGGCGCACGAGGTTTTGTCAAACTCTCCCTTTTTTGCTCGTAAACTCAAAACCAGGAAGCGACAATTTATATTTGTCTCAAAGTGTAGCTACTTTATTGTCTTTGTGCGTCTTTGTTTGGGTGGTTTTTTTTACTAAGCTTATTACGTAGGACTCCTGTTTTGTTTTTCTTCTTCCTGCTAATGTTTTTTCTTTCTTTCTTTAATATATACCAATTTATTTAACCCTTTCACCGCCAGCCATATTTCAGCCAACAATTGCTATTAAATTGACCTGGGTAGAGAACAAAATCCCTCTGCAGTATTGGGGGATTCTTCTGTGACAGATATAAAATAAGGTCTAGGCTTACTTCCCAAAACTAAGACAATAGGTTCCTTGGATAGTAGACCCCAATTTGATGCCTTTTATTGACATAGGTGTTAAATCACTGTGGTGTTAAAATGCAACGTTGGCGGTGAAAGGGTTGATGTGTGGCTTTGTTTTTATGGGTCATGCTTTGCTTACAACGTGGTAAACCCGATATTTAAAAAAAAACACCCAACAATATTCATCAGTTGTTGTTTTCGTGTGCGTTCGCTTCCCTGTTGTCTTTGCTGTGCTGTTAATGATATTCACGCAAATCGTTGACATCTAAACGACCACAATCACGGTTGTCTTTTTTTTCTTTTTTTGTTGTTGTCCCAACTTTCCACCCAAAATCAAGTGGAAAACAAACCCCTCTGATTGGAACAAACTGCGATCACGCGCGCGCGAGGAACCCCCCCCCCCCCCCCCCCCCCCCCCCCCCCCGGACCCCCCCCCCCCCCCCAAAAAAAAAAAATTAGCAAACGAGAAAGCGAGAAGTTGATTGTTCGGCGGCGGGCGAAGTCTAGGGAAAATTGGGAGATTGTGGGAGGAAATTGCGCCTTAATTCCTCTTTTGTTGTGATGCTGGAAGGGTGGGTGGGTGTGGGGGGGGGGGGTTGAGAGGTTATGGGGGAGTGAGAGAGGGGATGGGGGTGCGTGGGAGTGGGAGGATTATAGGTCGGTTCGTGTGCGTATTAGCGAGAAAGGTCGTTGACCAGAAGCTTGGTTTCGGAGCAAAGGTGACTGCCCTTAAAGTCACGTGTCACATTCCCTCTTATGCTAGGAAGATTTCTTAAAGACCCACTGAGCCGGCTGGATTAAGTCCCTTGGGGTTTTTTTCTGGGTCGGTGTGGCCCACATTCAGACTTTCCTCGTATACGATCGAGGCTGCTCTTTAAAGCGATGTCTCGTTTTTGTGCATGAGGACATTTGTATGGGAGCAACACTTGGTCAAAATAAGCTTTCTTACCAGCTATAAGAGGGAAAACACGTGAAAACCGTGATTTTGACACGTGACGTACTGGGTCTTTAAAGATACACTGACCCACCACGAGTAAAATCCCTTGTTTTTTCTGGGTAGCTGTGACCCATATACAAATGCCCCCAACTTGAGATTGAGGCTGCTCTTTAAAATGATGTTTCGTTTTCAATTTGGGGGCATTTGTATGGGAGTCAAACCTGGTCAAAACAAGATTTCTTACCAGCTATAAGAGAGAAAGCACGTGAAACCCGTGATTTTTGACAGGTGATCTTTTAATTCGTTTTATTCCCTTCCTGAATATAATACTATACAAATTGTGGTATTTGAGTGATGTGAGGTTCCAGAAATTTGTGTTTTGCCCTACTACGACGTATGAAGCATCCTATCTGGCTTACACGCCCACCCCCACTCATCTTCTCGTGTGTGGGTCTGTTCATCTGACAATCTGCATGTCTCTCTCTGTTCGTCTGTCGTTCTCCACCCCCCCCCCCCTCTCTCTCTCTCTCTCTCTCTCTCTCTCTCTCTCCATCATCCTCTCTTCTCTCTCTCTCTCTCTCCTCTCCAAACTCCTCCCTCTCTCTCTCTCCCTCTCTCTCACTCCACTCTCTCCATCTCTCTCTCTCACTCTCTCTCTCTTTTGCCCTCTCTCTCTCTCTCTCTCTCTCTCTCTTCTCTCTCACTCTCTCTCTCTCTCTCTCTGTCTCTCTCTCTCTCTCTCCTCTCTCTCTCTCTCCACTCTCTCTCTCTCTCTCTCCTCTCTCTCTCTCTCCCTCTCTCGTCTCTCTCTCTCTCCACTCTCTCTCTCTCTCTCTCTCTCTCTCTCTCTCCCTCTCTCTCTCACTCTCTCTCTCTCTCTCCCTCTCTCTCTCTCCCACTCTCTCTCTTTCCCTCTCTCTCTCTCTCTCTCCCTCTCTCTCTCTCTCTCCTCTCTCTCTCTCTCTCCTCTCTCTCTCTCTCTCTCTCTCTCTCTCTCTCTCTCCTCTCTCTCTCTCTCTCTCTCTCTCTCTCTCTCTCTCTCTCTCTCAAAAAACAAACAAGCAAATTACTATCCCAACGCATTAGCACAATTCTGATTTCTCTGTTGTCAGCTTGTCTTCCTATCAACAAACAACTCTTCCTTCCTTCCTTTCAGTCACTGTGTGAACAAACTTCCTCTTTCCCTCCGTCAGCGACCGGACCCTCTCTGTTTGCAAAGCTAATCTCAAGACCCACCTGTTCCCCCGTCATTAATTAAAGTTCCGCTCTCTTTTCTCTTCTCTCTCTCTTGCCATTAGGTCTGTTTCTGCTGTATTCCATTTATGTCATCCCGGTGTGTGTTCGCTTTGTAGTTATTGCGATTTTGTTTGAATGCGTTGTGATGAATGCTTAACGTGTGTGTGTGTGTGTGTGTGTGGTGTGTGTGTGTGTGTGTGTGCGTGTGCGTGATGGCGTGTGTGGCGCGTGTGCGTGCGTGCGTGCGCGTGCGTGTGTGCGTGCGTGCGCGTGCGTGCGCGTGCGTGCGCGTGTGCGCGCTTTGATTTGATTTCTATCAAGATTCAGCGCCGTATAAATACTGTATGTTGTTGTTGTTGTTGTTGTTGTTGTTGTTGTTGTTGTTGTTGTTGTTGTGTGTTGTGTGTGTGTGTGTGTGTGTGTGTGTGTGTGTGTGTGTGTGTGTGTGTGTGTGTGTGTGTGTGCGTGCGCGTGCGCGTGCATGCTTAGTTAGTTGTGTCGTATGCATAAAGGCCTGCGTGCGTGTGTGCGCGCATATGCGTGCGAAGCACTATTGCAGTAAAGTGCCTAGCAGACTGCACGAAAAGAAGCTTCTCGGGGGAGAGCCGCCTTTTTTGTGTGTGGAGGAAAGAGAGATGGTGATGAGATTAGCGTACTATCGGTCAGGGACCCTTATGGACGATATTCCTGAACACGAAGCCTTCTCGGTGGCGTAGCGATGATGATGATGATGACGATGATGGAGTTGATGACGGGACAGGAATTCGTGACGTGGCAGACGTCGTCGTTGATGATTCCGGCACTACGTTGCATACCCCTTGCAGACGAGGGTGCAACTCCGGTTACTGGAACGTTTCTATGGACGGGATCCGAGTCGAGGACTATCTTGTCCTGATGCTGGAATACAGCAAATGGAATACAGCAGAAACAGACTACTGTAATTCGATGTATGCTGGGCTTCCAGCAGAACAGATTTCGCGCTTACAGAGAGTGCAGAACAGTGCTGCTCGGCTTGTGCTTGGCAAAAGAAAGCGTGATCACATCACACCTCTTTTGGCTGAGCTCCACTGGCTTCCTGTCAAATTCCGCTGGCAGTTCAAGATGGCTACTCTCGCTTTTCGTCACTTTGACAAAACTCTTCCTCACTACCTCTCTTCTTCTCTCTGCACCTACCAAAGCTCTCGTACTCTTCGTTCTTCTTCCCAGAAACTTCTTAAAGTTCCTAAGCGGTCCTTGAAATCTTCGGGTGAGAGGGCGTTTAGTTTTGTTGCACCAAACGTTTGGAATTCTCTCCCTGACCATACCCGTAACCAGTCCACTCTTCCTTCCTTCAAGTCCCAACTAAAGACCCACTTCTTCAGGAAAGCTTTCTCTCTGCAAAGTCTATGATCCTTTTCCCACTCTTGTTTTCCAGCTCATTGAAGACGTTGAGTTTGAGGTTAACGCGTGCGCGTGTGTGTGTATGGGGTGACGGTGGGGAGTAGGGGGGGGAGGGGTGGGGGGTGGGTGGGGTTTGGGAGGTGGGGGGGTGGGGGGATGGTTGGGGTGGTGGTGTTGAAGGGACGTGGGTGTTGGTGTGTTGTGTTATGATTATATGCAATGCATTCTCTAATATGTATTCATTTTGATAGAGATGTATGGTGAGGATGCGTGGGCTTCTGTTAGAAATTTTTGTACGAATGGTTGGTGGAAAGCGCATTGAGTTGCTTTGCACTTATGCGCTATATAAGCATTATTAATTATTTTTTATTATTATTTACTGAAGTCAGCATCCGTGTAGATGGAGGAGAGAGTCACTCTTAGTTTATCAAGCCCTCGCCACTACTACTACTGCTACTACTACTACTGCTACTACTACTACTACTGCTGCTGCTACTACTACTATTACTATTTCCTACTACTACTACTACTACTACTACTACTACTACTACTACTACTACTGCTACTACTACTACTATTACTGTTCCGCCAACCGTTGAAGTAGGTTGCTCGGTGAAAGCCTAAGTCATTGTGCCACTTTTCTTGTGCCCCTAGGGTTTTTTTGTGGAAAATAAAGATGACTTGACTGGACAGCCCGTAGCAACAGAGGGTAGGTAGTTGACCCCTTTCCTGACCTATTAGTTAGAGGGACTGACTTCTTAATCAATTAAATTAAATGACTGACCAGCGTTGATCACTCTTTTTATAAAAAAAATATATAAAAAAAGGAAAAGGAAAAATAGGGGGATTTGGGGTAAAGGGGACCACGCCATGAAGTTGATTTGTTGATTTGCGATTCAGTGCTGGAGTTTGTTTCATTAGAAACATTCTGGCTCTCCCATAGACGGGATTATTAGGCGAAATTAAAGTTTTACGTCCTCTTCGCATAGCTATACGGGACATATTAGGTATTTCAGTAGGTACTTTATAGTCACAGAGGCGTCTCTGTGAAATTCGGGTTGCTCCCACCACCTGGAGAGCGCGTCGCAGCCAGAGGCGCGCCACCCAATGTTTTTTTTTGTATTGTATGCGATTTCTGTGTGACTGGTAAGGAAGGAAAAGGGGGATGGGGGTGGGGGTAAATTTTTACCAACATTACAACTTTTTCGTTGCCACAGGGTTTAACGTGGGCTAAGTGCATGGGCACACGGGACCTCGGTTTATCGTCTCATCCGAAAGACTCCACGTTCAGACCGTAAGGCCTAGTGCAAAGTGAGAGGGAAAATCCCCTGTACCCAGGTTCGAACTCGGGTTTACTTGACACGAGGCGAACGCGCTACCATGCACTCTGCCACTCTAGCGCAGTCATTTGAAAGAAATGACAACCCGGGGGTCTCCCGTAGTTCTGATTTCTTCTTCTTCTTCTTCTTCTGCGTTCCCAGGTCATATGGCCATAATGGGTAAGGTACATCATATGTGTCCGGTTTTCAGTTTTCACTGGTCTCCCCGCTGCGTACAGCCGACACATTCCGATTTCGGAGGAGCTCAAAGGAGAAAAAAAATATTTGGAAGATTTTTTTTCAAAAAAGGCAGGAGAATGGGGCCAATAAGTCAGAAAGATAGTAGATGACAGAAAACAAAGGGAAAAGGCAGAGTCAAAGAGAGTGACAGATTAGAGGAAGTTACAAGCACAGAACTTCCAGAAGGTGGGGGAACTATTTTTTACAAAAGACCCCCGGTATCCCACGGGGAATAGTTCTGCTTTTAGCGTAATGTCCAAGAACTCATAGGCAGTGTAGAGCGTGAAAACGGTAGATCAATCAGCCGTGCGGCAGCATTTTCGGGTCCAGTGACCTAGCGGGAACTAGCAGACAAACGCCCTTGAAACTTGAAAGTCCGATCAAGCAGTCTACACCTGCACTTTTACAGTACCCCCCTGCGCCAGCGAGGATCTCAACTATACCTCGCGCATTATATATATATATTGACATCTAGAGAAAACCTGGTGCGCTGCAGCATTGTCGGCTCCAGCATTTTTGGGTCCAGTGGCCTTGGGAACTAGCAGACAAACGCCCTTGAAACTTGAAAGTCCGATCAAACAGTCTACACCTGCCCTTTTACAGTACGTAGCCCCCCTGCGCCAAGCGAGGATCTCAACTGTGACTCGCAGCATCGTATATTAACATCTAGATCAGATCTAGAGAAAAATTTAAAAATCAGGTGCGCTGCAGCATTGTCGGCTCCAGTGACCTTGACCTTTGTGAGCTATGGCCTTCATTTTCGAACTTTTTGGCCTAGATATCCTAAATACCTATCCGCCTGCAAAATGTGAGACTCCTTATTGGGGTCTGCAACGAACACCTTTTGCAAGAGTGAATGCCCTTGGAGGGTGGGGGGAAGATGGTTCAGTACTGACCAGACAGGGGGATAACTCTCGCCAATAACCCCTATTTGATGCCACTAAATGGCTGCCTTTCGCAAGAGTGAATGCCCTTGCCAGTACTGACCAGCAAGAGCAATTACTCTCATTGTCAAGGGCGTTGATAACCCTAGTTGCAGAGGCCTATAGGTCCCCCTCCGTTCAAACGTTGTCGCGTTCACATAGACAGACAGATGCTCACATGTAGTCAGGAACACACAGAAAGCGCTGAAAACGTTAACCAGCTTTCTCTCGCGGCTGGTTAAATAAATAAACATACTACTAAATAAACATAGTCTGTAGCGACCCAACTTCTACTCCCGCTTCATTTCATGCAGGCCTATAATGCATACAATTATTTTCCGATCGTGAACGATTAAATGGAAACGTTGTGACGGACCAGCTACTAGAGCGTGAAAACGCTAGCTAAACCAGCCGCGCGGCAGCGTTTTCGGGGGGCCCAGTGATTCCTTGACCAGAGTACTTCATTTATCCACTATGACCTTCATTTTCCAATCTCGGCCTGCTAGCTATTCTAGCTACTACTACCCGAACGCTGAATTCCACAGAGTGAGTTTTCCGAGCAGTAGGACAAGTGGCAAGGTGCTGTTGTGGCTGGTTGCTAAACAAGATTTGCTTCCCTTGAACCATTTTCTTGCAAAGCAAAGCAAAATGGCTCTGGTGACCTTGACCTTTTGACCAATGGCCTTCATTTTCTAACTCGACCTGCTAGCTATTCTAGCTACCTACCCGAACGCTGAATTCCACAGAGTGAGTTCCGAGCAGTAGGACAAGTGGCAAGGTGCTGTTGTGGCTGGTTGCTAAACAAGATTTGCTTCCCTTGAACCGTTTCCTTGCAAAGCAAAGCAAAATGGCTCTGGTGACCTTGACCTTTTGACCAATGACCTCTAACTCGGCCTACTAGCTATTCTAGCTACCTACCCGAACGCTGAATTTCACAGAGTGGGAGACGAGCCAAGTAAAGACAAGTAAAGGTAAGTGACAAGGTGCTGCTGTGGCTGGTTGCTAAGCAAGATTTGCTTCCCTTGAACCATTGTCTTGCAAAGCAAAAAAAACAAAAAAATGGCTCCGGTGACCTTGACCTTTGACCGATGACCTTCATCTTCGAGCTTGGCCTAGATATCCTAACTACCTATATAATATAGGTGTGTAAGATTCGAGGGTCCTATACATCCCTCCGTTCAGACGTTACCGTGGTAGCGCAGAGCCAGCGATATAGGAACAGAATGCTCTGAAAGCATATTAAGCCAGTTTTCGAGCCTCGCGGCTGGTTAAGCAAGTAACTTTTTCAAACCAATTCAGCAGCGTTTGCACACTGAGGTGTTCGCTTCATTAGAATTAATCATGCATAAAAGCCCCCCCCCTCCCTCCCCTCCCCGCCCTTTTCTCCATTGCCCCCACCCCCATCCCCATCCCCTGCCATTAAAAAAAAAACCTCCCTGCAAAGCAAACTAAGCAATCCCATCATGTATCTCTGACGTCCCTATAGCAAGAAAGAAAGAAAGAAAAAAATGTTATGGAGAAATAAAAAGGGGTCATAAAAGCAAAATCTAATTTCACGTGGGAAAACCCGATTTTTATATTACTGTTCTCTCACTGCCTACATCATTTTTTAGCCACGGAAAAGCTTTTATTGCAACTACTGTACATACACGCGCGCGCGCACGCATACATGCACGCACGCGCACACACATACACACACGCACGCGCGCGCGTACACACACACACACACACACACACGCACGACACACGCGCACACGCACACACACAACAACAACAACAACAACAAACAACAACATTACAACAACAACAACACACAACTCCTCTCTCTCTCTCTCTCCTCTCTCTCTCTCTCTCTCTCTCTCTCTCTCTCTCTCTCTCTCTCTCTCAGACACACACACACACACTCACGTACGCACACAAACACACAAACACACACACACGTACAAACACACACACACACACAAACAACACAACAAACACACACACAAAAACACACACACACATACACACACATGCATACACACACACAAACACACACACACACACACACACACACACACACACACACACACACACACAACACACACACGCACACACACACACACAACCCACACACACACACACACACACACCCCCCCCCCCCCCCCACATGGAATCCCACACCCCCCCCACCCCCCCCCCCCCCCCCACCCCCCCCCCCCCCCCCTCGAGTCCCCAAAAATCGTATCAAAGCTGGGAAACATTTTGTGAGAAGCAATGCAGTATTTATTGTAGTGGAAAGGTAGTGGGGACAAGTGGAACGGAACGAAACGAAGGACCTAATGCAGTGTAGCGTAGTCTATTGGCCACTGCAACTAGGGCTATTAACGCCCTTGACGGCAAGAGTTAAGCCCTTGTTGGTCAGTATCCAAAAGGGCGTTCACTCTTGCAAACTAAAGGCAGCCATTCAGTGGCCTCAAATAGGGTAATTATTGGCGAGAGTTATTCCCTTGTTTGGTCAGTACTCAAGCATCCCCCCCCCACCACCACCCACCAAGGGCATTCACTCTTGCAAAAGGCTGTCATTCAGTGGCCCTCAAATAGGGTTATTGGCGAGAGTTATTCCCTTGTTTGGTCAGTACTCAACTCATCTCCCCCCCCCCACCACCACCCACCAAGGGCATTCACTCTTGCATCAGTCATTCACATGGCCCCAAATAGGGGTTGAAATTGGCGAGAGTTACTCCAGTACTCAAGCATCCCCCCCCCCCCCAACCCACCCAAGGGCATTCACTCTTGCAAAAGGCAGCCATTCAGTGCCATCTTTTACATACAAAAATATGGTTCGACGACTGCTGAACACAGATCAATTAAATAGAAACACCAATATTGACTAACATCTGCCAATTGAAAAGATAAGAAGAAGAGAGGAAAAACCCAAACTCATTTTGCCCAAAAAATCAGCATTAAGAAATACAACAACTCACAAATTCAAGAACATAATTGTAGAAACACAGAATTGCATGAATGATTAGAAGAAGAAAAAACAAGAAGTGTTTGCATTGTCAAAACTTAAGATTAGAAAAAGAACTGGGACGGTATTCATGTCGAGATAGCATGAGACTTAGCATGATGCTAACTTAGAAGCTCTTCCAAAAGTCCTATTAAATCCTATAGGACATTGGAAGAGCTTCTAAGTTAGCATCA
>CM065693.1:48377419-48379919 GCA_017654935.2 Phymorhynchus buccinoides
TCGGCTATGGTACCGCCATAACAGTAGATCGATCTAAGTAATGAATTGATCAGTAACTGTTATGTACATAATTATGACAAGAATAATCGTGGTAGCTTTTTCTCTGTGGTGATAAGCATACAATGTTCGTTTTGATGGATTAATTGACGTATTATTGGATTTATTACAAAAACTAACGACTTGTGTCAAACAATGACTGGAGAAATGTAAAAAGGGGGGTTTTGCTTTTTGGCAGTTTTTTTCATATTTCAGCAGTCTTTTTTTTTATTTTAATACAAGTTATTAGTTTTTGTAATACACACTGTATGTTCAATGATATGTCTATTAGATTAATTAATCTCTCTCTCGTTGCAGTGGAACAAGCAGCCTCATCCACCCCGTGTTATCCTCCTCCTGCTCCCCCCACCACCACCACCACAACCACAACCCGGGTAGTAGCATGCTTCTGGCATCGGGGATGCTGATGCTACCGTGCTGCAGTTTTCTGGCAGCACCCAGTACCGCCGCCCACCACCACGGCCACGATTTTCTGGAAGGGGTGGGGTGTGAGGGGGGTGGGGGTGAAGGGGGATGATGATGATGATGCCCAAGCCGTGCGGCGACAGCGTCAGAGTGTCAAGTGGGCCTCTGCCGCTCTATAGAGAGGTTTTGCAGAGGGTTCTCGATTCGGGCTTGCTTAGGAGGAAGGAAGTGGAGGTGTGTGTGGGTAAAACGTGTGTGTGTGTGGGGGGGGGGGGGGGTAGTGTAAGTGTCAGTGGGTGTGTGGGGGGCTGTAAGTGTTCGTGTGTGTGTGTGTGTAAATAATTCGAAGCAAAACACCCCAACGCCAGTATAAAACGCCGTTCAATATTTCGATTTCTTCTTTTACTAGTACAAGCAACCATGGACTGACAACTGTGTGTGTAAGTGTGTGTGTTTTAAGTGTGTGCGTATGTGTGTGTGTGTGTCGTGTGTGTGTGTGTGTGTGTGTTCTGTGTGGTGTGTGTGTGTGTTGTGTGTGTGTATAAGGTGTGTGTGTGTGATTATTATTAAATTGAAATTGAAATTATTTAAAGTATCAGAATATTCACAAAAGTGGAGGGGTGAGAGAGAGAGAGAGAGAGAGAGAGGAGAGAGAGAGAGAGAGAGAGAGAGAGAGGAGATGAGAGAGTGAGAGACGAGAAACGAAAAACTAAATTTTATTTAGCCAGGGAACATGAGATAAGCAAGTTACATGCTTTTCTCCACCCAGCCCTGGGGAAAAATAAAGTAAATCAAACAAAAAAGCTAAACAATATTATATGTACATGCAGGAATGAGACGAAAAGGGAGCGGGGAGGGGGAATAAGGAGGAATAAGGAGGGGGGTACATTTGGGAATTTAACCCTTTCACCGCCAATGTCGCATTTATGCACCACAAAGGTTTAACACCCATGTCACTAAAAGGCATCCAACCAGGGCCTCTTAATCCGAATACCCTATTTTCTTAATCTTGGGAGGTAAGGATAGGCCTAACTTTTATACATGTCACAGAGGAATTCACAGTACATGTATTGCTAATAATTTTTTTTCTCTCCCCAGTTAAGTTTAATGGTATATTTTTGGCTGAAAAAATGGCTGGCGGCGAAAGGGTTAAAGTACAGGCACAAAAACAAACAAAAAATGTCACAACATGCAATCTTAAAATCAGCAAAGGATAACACTCCTCAGCATTATTATTATCAGTAATATTATGATAGTAAAAGAAAGATATCAAAGAGAGAGAGAGAGACGAGAGAGAGAGAGAGAGAGAGAGACAATGACCAACAACAACAATGAACAATATTTTACTGAACTGGGCCATCTGCCCATGTCAAAGGGGACAGCGGGGTAGGGACATCATCCAATATGAAAATAAATAGAAAATGCAATAAACAAGTACATGTAATTCAAATTTTCAAAAAAACGTACGCGAGGTAGAAAAGAAAAGAGAGAGAGAGAGAGAGAGAGAGAGAGAGAGAGAGAGAGATCTGCTTTTCAAACAGTCCTTGAATTGGTATGTCTGTTTGCGTGTGGTAGTGGTGGTGAAGTTTGTGTCTATATGTGTGTGTGTGCGCATCCGTGCGTGTGTGTGTGTGTCTCTGTGTGTGTGTGTTTGGGGGGGTGTGTCCCCCCCCCCCCCAGATCCACACTAGGTTTATTTTATGTATACTTTCCTTTCCATTAGGCTACTTCTATCTCCTCAGCTTTCTAATTTCTTGTCTTCTTACTACTACCCCCCCCCAAAGTGCAGCAGAATCTTCAACCTGATGAAGTTGGCTGCCTGAGGCGAAGAAGAAGAAGTGTGTGTGTGTGTGTGTGTGTGTGTGTGTGTGTGTGTGTGTGTGTGTGTATGTGTGTGTGTGTGTGTGTGGGTGTGTGTGTGTTGTGTGTGTGGGTGTGGGTGTGGGTGTGGGTGTGTGTGTTGGGTGTGTGTGTGGGTGGGTGGGTGGGTGTGTGTGTTGTGTGTGTGTGTGTGTGAGAGAGAGAGAGAGAGAGAGAG
>CM065693.1:48382419-48389919 GCA_017654935.2 Phymorhynchus buccinoides
CAACGACAACAACAACAACAACAACGAGAACAACAACAACGACGACGACAACGACGACAACAACAACAACGACAACAACAACGACAACGACGACAACGACAACAACAACGACAACAACGACAACAACAACTAGAGCGTTAAGACGCTAAGTCACCAACCGCGTGTCAGCGTTATTCGGCTCCAGTGACCTTGGCTAAGTCACCAACCGCGCGGCAGCGTTATTCGGCTCCAGTGACCTTGACCTTTGACCCATAACCTTCATTATCGAACTTGGCCTAGACCTTCCTACTACCTACCCGCATGCACAATTTGAGCACCCTAAGTCCATCCGTTCAAACGCTAGAGAGGATACCGCGCGGCAGCGTTATTCGGCTCCAGTGACCTTGACCTTTGACCCATGACCTTCATTATCGAACTTGGCCTAGACCTTCCTACTACCTACCCGCATGCACAATTTGAGCACCCTAAGTCCATCCGTTCAAACGCTAGAGAGGATACCGCGCGGCAGCGTTATTCGGCTCCAGTGACCTTGACCTTTGACCCATAACCTTCATTATCGAACTTGGCCTAGATATCCTAACTACCTACCCGCATGCAAAATTTGAGCACCCTAAGTCCATCCGTTCAAACGCTAGAGAGGATACCGCGCGGCAGCGTTATTCGGCTCCAGTGACCTTGGGCCTTTGACCCATAACCTTCATTATCGAACTTGGCCTAGATCTTCTCTACTACCTACCCGCATGCAAAAAGGCGTGAGCACCCTAAGTCCATCCGCTCAAAATGACTTCAGACAAAACGCTAGAGAGGATAACCGCGCGGCAGCGTTTTCGGCTCCAGTGACCTTGGCCTTTGACCCATAACCTTCATTATCGAACTTGGCCTAGATCTCTCTGACTACCTACCCGCATGCAAAATTTGAGCACCCTAAGTCCATCCGTTCAAACGCTAGAGAGGATACCGCGCGGCAGCGTTATTCGGCTCCAGTGACCTGGACCTTTGACCCATAACCTTCATTATCGAACTTGGCCTAGACCTTCCTAACTACCTACCCGCATGCAAAATTTGAGCACCCTAAGTCCATCCGTTCAAACGCTAGAGAGGATACCGCGCGGCAGCGTTATTCGGCTCCAGTGACCTTGGCCTTTGACCAATAACCTTCATTATTCGAACTTGACCTTGACCTATCCTAAGTACCTATCCGCATGCAAAATTTGAGCACCCTAAGTCCATCCGTTCAAACGCTAGAGAGGATACATACAAACAGTACATACATAGTCCGCCTCATTCGACTGACGAGTGAAAACATTACCAATTCAATGTCTCTCTACTATTCGATCGCTGGTTGGTGACAACAGTGACGACAACAACAACACAACAACGACGACGTACAACAACAACAACATATATCAAATTCGTGTACGGGGTGACTACAAATATTCAAAAGTGAACATAATGTAGTAGGATATTTCATCAGATTTATATTTAGACGGTAGAATTTCACGTGAAATCATGCCTATTCAAACGTACAATCTGATGTCAAAAATCGGATCGTAGTGAATAGATAGATGTTTTATTTCCTTCCTTTTCATGTCATCTACTACCTGAATCTGATTGTGACTTGAGTCATGAGTCACATTCTCATCTCTCTCTCTCTCTCTCTCTCTCTCTCTCTCTGTGACCTGGTGACCACCATATAGCAGAGGGGCGCTCTCTTCTCGGGCGGGCGCTCTCTCATAGTGGAGATGCCTCTCTCTCTCTCTCTCTCTCAAAGGAATTCTCCTCTCTCTCAGCTGTTCTCTCTCTCTCTCTTTCAGAGTAATTTCTACTCAATTTGGACCTTTACTACTCACAATTACTCTTTTTCAATCACACACACACACAAGACTACACACACACACACCCACACAGAGTCTTCCTCTCCACGTATCTAAACACAGTGACACTCAGTACTCAATAAAATTAGGTACTTTCCTGAGTAATCGTCTCTCTCTGCTTTTACTGTAATGATCTCCCGTATTAGTATTTCACATCTGTCTGGTCTTTTGTAGGATTCCCTTAATTAAGTGCTAACCACCCACCGTGGGGATACCGGGGGGTCTTTTGTATAGATAGTTCCCTCACCTTTTGGAAGTTCTGTGCTTGTAACTTCAGGCACTATAATCTGTCACTCTCTTTGACTCTGCATTTTCCCTTTGCTTACTGTCATCTACTATCTTTCTGAGAGTCTTACCACCGGTCCATTCTCCTCCTGCCCTTTTTTCAACGAAACACTTTTCAAAAAGCATTTCCTCCACCAGCCGAAGTCGGACTTGCTGGACCTAACTATTCCTTAGTTAGGCGCATAACGCAACCAGCATGACGCATCTGCGCTCAGAATTGACGGACAGACTATCCTGAGCGATCGAAAGAGGAGGTGGAGGAGGAGTGCTAGCCATATTAGCTGCATACGAACTCTACACCCTCCTACGATAACGATTGTGTGACGATGTCTGGGAGAAGCCGGCAATCCATTTTACGTGAACATTTCCGTCTGAAAAATAGACTCTGGTCTTTGTTCGCTGTTTTTTTTCAACTTCACGCATTAAATAAAATGTCTGACAACATGTTGTTGTTTGTTGTCTTACAACAACAACGACAACAGGTGTCATCAACAACAACCGAAGCCCAACAAC
The DNA here is from genome assembly GCA_017654935.2 of Phymorhynchus buccinoides. NCBI lineage: Eukaryota > Metazoa > Mollusca > Gastropoda > Neogastropoda > Raphitomidae > Phymorhynchus > Phymorhynchus buccinoides. The sequence goes on from CM065693.1 coordinate 48,385,092, forward strand.
GACTACAACAACAACAACAACTAGGGACAACAACAACAACAACGTGTGAACAACAACAACGACAACAACGAGACACATGGCAACAACGACGACAACAACAACAACAACGAGAACGACAACAACAATGACATGCTACGAGAACAACAACAACGACGACGACAACGCACAACCAAAACAACAACGACAACAACAATGTACAACGACGAACAACTTATTTCAACAACGACACAACCAACGACAACCAAGGCTAGTGCGTTATGACGCTAAATTTACCAACCGCGTTCGTAGAGTTATTCGGCTCCAGTGACCTTGGCTAAGTCACCAACCGCGCGGCAGCGTTTTCGGCTCCAGTGACCTTGACCTTTGACCCATAACCTTCATTATCGAACTTGGCCTAGATCTTCCTACTACCTACCCGCATGCAAAATTTGAGCACCCTAAGTCCATCCGTTCAAACGCTAGAGAGGATACCGCGCGGCAGCGTTATTCGGCTCCAGTGACCTTGACCTTTGACCCATGACCTTCATTATCGAACTTGGCCTAGACCAAAAGTCCTACTACCTACCCCAGCATGCACAATTTTGAGCACACCTAAGTCCATCCGTTCAAACGCTAGAGAGAGGATATATATATAGCGCGGCAGCGTTATTCGGCTCCAGTGACCTTCGACCTTTGACCCATAACCTTCATTCTCACACTTGGCCTAGATTTCCTTACTACCTACCCGCATGCAAAATTTGAGCACCCGTAAGTCCATCCGTTCAAACGTTTAGAGAGGATACCGCGCGGTCAGCGTTATTCGGCTCCAGTGTGTTTGGCCTTTGACCCATGCGTTCATTATCGAACTTGGCCTAGATCTTGTACCACTACCTACCCGCATGCACAATTTGAGCACCCTAAGTCCATCCGCTCAAACGCTAGAGAGGATACCGCGCGGCAACGTTATTCGGCTCCAGTGACCTTGGCCTTTGACCCATAACCTTCATTATCGAACTTGGCCTAGACCTTCCTACTACCTACCCGCATGCACAATTTGAGCACCCTAAGTCCATCCGTTCAAACGCTAGAGAGCGATACCGCCGCGGGCAGCGTTATTCGGCTCCAGTGACCTTGACCTTTGACCCATAACCTTCATTATCGAACTTGGCCTAGATCTTCCTACTACCTACCCGCATGCAAAATTTGAGCACCCTAAGTCCATCCGTTCAAACGCTAGAGAGGATACCGCGCGGGAAGCGTTTTTCGGCTCCAGTGACCTTGACCTTTGACCCATAACCTTCATTATCGAACTTGGCCTAGACCTTCCTACTACCCACCCGCATGCAAAATTTGAGCACCCTAAGTCCATCCGTTCAAACGCTAGAGAGGATACAAACATACAAATAGTCCGCCTCAGACACGAGTGAAAACATTACCAATCCTCTCTCTACGATCGCGGTTGGTAACAACAACAACACACAACAACAACAACGACGACGACAACAACAACAACATATATCAAATTCGTGTACGGGGGACTACAAATAAAAAAGTGAACCATAGCTAGTAGGATATTTCATCAGATTTATTTAGACGGTTAGAATTTCACGTGAGTCATGCCTTACAAAATGTCAAAAATCGGATCGTAGTGAATAGATAGATGTTTTATCTCCTTCCTTTTATGTCCCCTACCTTCCTTTCCACATTCTCTCTCTCTCTCTCTCTCTCTCTCTCTCTCTCTCTCTCTCTCTCTCTCTCTCTCTCTCTCTCTCTCGATCTCTCTCTCTCTCTCTCTCTGATCTCCCTATCTCTCTCTTCTCATCCCTCTCGCTCTCTCCTCCTCTCTCTCCATCTCTCTCTCTCTCTCTCTCTCTCTCTCTCTCTCCCCCCCCTCTCTTTCTCTAAATTCTTCTCCTTCTTCTTCTTCTTCTTCTGAACGTCTCCCGCCGGCCCCTTTAAAATAACTATCTTTGCCCTATTCAAAGCCTCATCAGACTTAATTGGAATTCTAATTAAGTCGAGAGAATGACGCTGACAGTTTCAACGAACTGAACATCAATCGATCAATTGATTAATTAATAATCTCGTTACGTTTCTGAACCAAATTATTTTCTTGTGATATTGTTTGCTGAGAGGGTGCCGTTCATTTTTTTTTTACCATACAAGTTCACTCGAATACTCCCTGTTTTACAAGAGCATACGATTCGATTCCAATGCGATCCGTCTGTGAGCCATGATTCACATGAAATATTCCCGTCTAAAAATATTTGTTCTACTGTTTTCGCTCAAGTAGACCACCCGAAATACACGAATCGAAACAAATGTTCAATATACAAAAATTACAGATATTTCATCAGATTCGTGTACGGGGAGTCGAACTACAAATAATAAACAAGGGCATCGCCGAGCGGCAGCCGAGCGGCACACGCATTGTGACAATGCTTAAACCCGGCCAGAGTTCCAGAGTCCAGTTATGTCCTCCTCGCCCTCCCCCTCCCCCCCCCCCCACACCCCACACCCCCAATAAACACACCACTTTCCACCCTTACAGAACGCATAAAATACATAGCCCAAAATTTTGAAGCGATTCTGTTCAGTAGTTCACGAGATACAGCTGAACTTTTATAGCAAACTTCCTTGCACCATGGTACATCACCACAACAAAATTTGAAGCGATTCTGTTCACTAGTTCACGAAATAAAGCTGGGGGGGAAATTACATAGCCCAAAGAAGGAAATTTCGTTTTTCAAGGTCAAACTTCAAGGTCAAGGTCAGCACGGTGTTGATTAACGAAAGGAAGCTTCCTTTTCAAGCTGTCTACCCCTCTGCCAATTTTAATCAAAATCCAAACAGTAGTTTTTAAGATAATCGATACACAGACAGACACACAGACACACAGACACACAAACCGATCGCAATACCTCGGCCTCTGGCCGGGTAATAATAATTATAGTGAACTTAACTAGTATGACGAAATAGGATTTTACGCCCTCTGCGGTCTTTCGACCATGTGGGGCATTTTTAGATAAAAAGATGGTGGGAACAATACTGGAGGCAATGCCAGTAAAGTCCCGATTTTTTTTAGCAATGCAGATAGGTGTAGCGGTGACCACGCCTCGGTTTAAACTTCATCGGCTATGGTACCGCCACTTGTATAAACTACTTCATCAGATTCATTTAAACAGTAGAATTTCACGAGAATCGTGTCTCACAAATGTCACAGTCAGATCGCGTTGGGGTTGTTTCTTAAAGCCAAATGTCCCATTTCCTGCATCATGTTTGATTTTTTTTTGTGTCGTTGTGTGCATGTTTTTGTGTGTACGTGTGTGTGTGTGTGTGTGTGTGTGTGTGTGTGTGTGTGTGTGTGTGTGTGTGTGTCCGTGCGTGTGTGTGTGTGTGTGTGTGTTGTGTGTGTGTGTGTGTGTGTGTGTGTCCGTGCGTGTGTGTGTGTGTGTGTGTGTGTGTGTGTGTGTGTGTGTGTGTGTGTGTGTGTGTGTGTGTGTGTGTGGTCCGTGTGTGTGTGTGTGTGTGTGTGTGTGTGTGTGTGTGTGTGTGTGTGTGTCCGTGCGTGTGTGTGTGTGTGTGTGTGTGTGTGTGTGTGTGTGTGTGTGTGTGTCCGTGCGTGTGTGTGTGTGTGTGGTGTGTGTGTGTGTGTGTGTATATATGTCGTTGTGTGTGTGTGTGTGTGTGGTGTGTGTTGTGTCCGTGCGTGTGTGTGTGTGTGTCCGTGCGTGTGTGGTGTGTGTGTGTGTGTGTGTGGTGTGTGTGTGTGTGTGTGTATCTGTGTGTGTCTATGTGTGTCTGTGTGTGTGTGTCTGTTTGTGTGTGTCTGTGTATGTGTGTGTGCGTATTTGCGTGCGTGTGTGTGCGTGCGTGCGTTTTCAGAAGGAGGGTGGGAGGAAAGAGGAGGGCAAGGCGACGAAAGGAGGAGTCCCTTTCCAGCTGCTGGGGAAGGAGGTGGAGATGGAGGCCCTGGGGGATGTCATGACGACCATCGTTGATGACGTGGGAAACACGCGTCACTGGCTGACCTCGCTACGTCATCAGCTGTCAGGTGACAACGTCACTTTGCACTTTTCGTCATCATCATCAACAACAGCAGCAACAGCAGCAGTAGCAGTAGCATCATTATGATGAACATCATTATGATCATTACGATCGTTGCAAAACTTTCATCATCGTTGTCAGCCTCCTCCTCTTCCTCCTCCTCCTCCTCCTCCTCCATAGTCATCAACATCATCATTGTCAACGTCGTCATCATTGTCAGCCTCCTCTCTCCCCTCCTCCTCCACCTCATCATCGCATCATCATCATCATCATCATCCTTTTGTTCATTATTAATTTGGTGTTTCAGGTCTGAGAGGGAACGAGGCCGCACAGCACACCGATTCCCCACATTCTGACCGCTGTTAGTTTCCCCAGAGAGAGCTATTTGTTTGAAGATATTTCCTTTCACATGGGCAAGTATTCTTTTCAACGAACGCTGTTAGGGCTAGGGAAAGACCTTACAAATGGTGCACTACAACAAAGGTTATACTGGTGATGAGTTCTAAAACAAATAGGCACGAACTAAACGCAGTTGTAACGGGGTGCTGTGGCCGTGTCATGGCAGGCAACTTGTGTCGTGTCCTCCGCCCTGTTCCTCCATCGTCTTCATCATCATCATCATCATCAAAATCATCATCATCATCATCATCATCAAAATCATCATCATCAAAATCATCATCATCAAAATCATCATCATCATCACATCATCATCATCATCATCACATCATCATCATCACATCATCATCATCATCATCATCTCTGCCGCCTCTCCTCCTCATCATCATCATCAACATCACCACCG
>CM065693.1:48402419-48412419 GCA_017654935.2 Phymorhynchus buccinoides
CTGTAGTCTGTCTGTCTTTCTATCTACCCCTGTGCGTGTGTGTGTGTGTGTGTGTGTGTGTGTGTGTAGTGTGTGTGTGTGTGTGTGTGTGTGTGTATGTGTGTGTGTGTAGTGTGTGTGTGTGTGTGTGTGTGTGTAGTGTGTGTGTGTGTGTGTAGTGTGTGTAGTGTGTGTAGTGTGTGTGTGTGTGTGTGTGTCCGTGTGTGTGTGTGTAGTGTGTGTGTGTAGTGTGTGTGTGTGTGTGTGTCTGTATGTGTGTAGTTTGTGTGTGTGTGTGTGTGTGCGTGCGTGTGCGTGTGCGTGTTTTGCTTTGTACATGCGTTTGTTCCTGGTTTCTGTTATTCTTACTATTTTTGTTGTCTACTTGTTGATGAGCATTTGATTGTAAAGCGCTTTGGGCTCATTTAAGGTAAAGCGCTATATAAATGTATTATTATTATTATTATTATTATTATTATTGTTATTAATATTGTTGTTATTATTATTAGTAGTAGTAGTAGTAGTAGTTGTATTCTGCGTTCCCAAACCAAAAGGCCATAATGGGTAAGGTACGTATGTGTCTCTTTTTAGTTTTCACTGATCTACCCGCTGCGTACAGCCGACCCATTCCGATTTCGGAGGAGCTCAAGGGAGAAAAAAAAAAATTTGGAAGATGGGTTTTGGGATTTTTTTAAATGCAGGAGAATAGGCCAATAAGTCAGAAAGAGAGTAGATGATAGAAAGCGAAGGGAAAAGGCAGAGTCAAAGAGAGTGGCAGATTCGAGGAAGTTGGAAGCTCAGAACTTCCAGAAGGTGGGGGAACTATTTTTACGAAAGAAGCCCCCCACCCCCCACCACCCACCACCCGGTATCCCCACGGGGAGAGACTCGTGGAGGGGGCGGGGTCGTCCAGCTCCCCGTATGGAGGCACGAGGCATCCACATTCTACCCCAGGCTGACTGACTATATGATTATGTATCTTCACAGGATAGCGTTTGAGCGGAGGGATTTAGGACCCTCAAATTAGGACCCTTAGTTAGGATATGTAGGCCAGACCAAGTTTGAAGATGAAGGTCGTTGGTCAAAGGGTCAAGGTCAGTGGAGCCGAAAACGCTGTCGCGCGGGCTGGCGATATAGCGTTTTCACGCTCTAGTCATATATTAACATAGTTGTTGCTGTTTCAGTAATCACGTAGCTCGTTAGCGTTGATTTAGTTGTTCTTGTTGTTATGTTGTTCTTGTTGTGTTGATGAAGCCACAGCAAAACTTGTTGCTTGCCTCATCCCATCTCGTCTTGACTACTGTAATGCTCTCCTTTCTGGCCTATCAGTCTCTTCTCTAGCTTGTCTCCAGCGTATTCAAAACACAGCTGCTCGTCTTGTCCTTAGGAAGAAAAAGTTCGATCATGTTAGCCCTCTTCTCCGTTCTTTGCACTGGCTTCCTGTCGCAGACAGAATTGGGTATAAGTTAAACACACTTTGCTATAAATCTATCCATAAAGCTGCTCCATCTTACCTCTGCGACAATATTTCCATGTATACGCCAGCTCGCACTTTACGTTCAGTTTCTGACCCTCTTTCTCTCCAGATCCCTAGGTATAAGCTTTCAACTGTTGGTTGGCGCTCTTTTGCTGTCTCAGGACCGACATCTTGGAACATACTTCCTCTTTCCCTCCGCCAGCGACCGACCCTCTCTGCTTTCAAATATAACCTCAAAACCCACCTGTTCCCCCGTCATTGAGGCTCCACTCTCTTTTTCTTCTTTCTCGTGCCTTTAGGTCTGTTTCTGCTGTTTACCATTTATGTTATACATGTGTGTTCGCTTTGTATTGCATTTTTGTTTGAATGCGTTATGGATGCTAACGTGTGTGTGCGCTTTGATTTGATTTCTATCGAAATTCAGCGCTCTATAAATACTGTATGTTGTTGTTGTTGTTGTTGTTGTTGTTGTTGTTGTTGTTCTTGTTCTTGTTGTTGTTGTTGTCTTCAGATAACGTTTCTTATTGTTGTTGTTGCTATGGTAACAGAGAGGTGGTCCTGGTGAAGGTGTGTCGTCTGCTGTCACTGGTGCCTGGGCTGGCCGTCAACTCAGCAGAATACGAGGTAATATTGTCGTTGTTGTTGGCTTACCCTGGCTAAAAGACTCCAGGGATCATCCCAACAGCCGACCGAAGCGCTTGAACACTGTGGTACTAATGCATCAGCTACGGATGAGAACGTTACGCGTGTGACCGCTTTCTGATTACCCCGCCACGTGAGCAGCCACACTGTCTTGGAGACTGGTGATGTTATGCTAGGAGCTTGTCATGGCTAAAGACAACCCCTGCTTAACTGTTCATAGCATAGCAACATTTTTTGATGTAGCCTTGGTGTTCTAGCCAATGTCGATTGCGGTCTGACACAGCCTTAAGCCAAGGTGTATGTGAATCTGAAGCCTCGTGACACTATGAACCAAAGTATAAGGGAAATGGTATACATAGCGTACAGCCTTTTACTGTTTTAGGTTCTTGCCTTGTTTTTTTATCACAAAATTGGAACTTAGCAGAGTCATTTTATTTCCATCATCTTCAATTATGCACAACAAATGGAGCTTAGCAGAGTCATTTTTATTTCCATTACCTTCAATTATACAATAATAAATATTGGAACTTAGCAGAGTCATTGTATTTCCGTTATCTTCAATTATGCAAGAAAGTTGTAGTTATCATGTATGGTTTGTCGTTGTTTGTTTTCTACAGGAGTTCCAGAGGCAGTCGGTGGTCAGACTGTGGCACTATTCGCAGAGCTCCAACCCCTTTGTGCAGGGAGCAGCGTTCAGGGCTCTGTCGTCCTACCCTGTAGGCGATTTCCGTGTCAGCCATCTTCCCAGACAGGTCAAACTTTAGATTGTACACTTTTTTTTCTCTTCCTCCTCCTTCTCCTCTTCCTCCTTCTTTCCATTTGCTCATCATCATCCTTCTCCTCTTCCTCTTCTTCCTCCTCCTCCTCCTCCTCCTCCCCTTCCTCCTTCTCTTCCTCTTCCTCTTCCTCTTTCATCTTTTCCCTCCTCCTCCTCCTTCTCTTCCCCTCCTCCTTCTCCTTCTCTCTCCTCCTCCTCCTTCTCTTCCTCCTCCTCCTGCTTCTCCTCTTCCTCCTCCTCCTCCTCCTCCTTCTCTTCCTCCTCCTCCCTACTCTTCCTCTTCTCCTCCTTCTCCTCCTCCTCCTCCTCCTTCTCTTCCTCCTCCTCCTGCTTCTCCTCTTCCTCCTCCTCCTCCTCATCCCTTCTCTTCCTCCTCTTCCTGCTCCATATTTTCGTCCTACTCCTCCTTCTCTTCCTCCTCCTGCTTCTCCTCTTCCTCCTCCTCCTCTTCCTCCTCCTCCTCCTCCTCCTCTTCCTCCTCCTCCTCCTCCTCCTTTCCATTCTTTTGCTCCTCCTCCTACTTCTCCTCGTCTTCCTCCACCCCTCCTCCTCTTCTTCCTCCTCCTCCTTCTCCTCTTCCTCCCACACCTCTTCCTCATCCTCCGTCTTTTCGTCCTCCTCCTCCTTCTCTTCCTCCTCCTCCTCCTCCTTCTCTTCCTCCTCCTCCTCTTCATCCTTCTCCTTCTCTCTCCTCCTCCTCCTCCTCTTCCTCCCCCACCTCTTCCTCTTCCTCCTCCATCTTTTCGTCCTCCTCCTCCTCTTCCTCCCCCACCTCTTCCTCTTCCTCCCCCATATTTCGTCTCCTCCTCCTCCTTCTTCTTCCTCCTCCTCCTTCTTCTCCTCCTCCTCCTGCTTCTCCTCTTCCTCCTCCTCCTCCTCCTCCTTCTCCTCTTCCTCCTCCTCCTCCTCCTCCTCTCTTCCTCCTCCTCCTCTTCCTCCTCCTCGTCTTCCTCCTCCTCCCTCCTCCTCTTCTTCCTCCTTCTCCTTCTCCTCTTCCTCCCGGCCCCCACCTCTTCTTCCTCCTCCTCCTCCTTTCCATTCTTTTGCTCCTCCTCCTACTGCTCCTCTTCCTCTTCCTCCTCCTCCTCCTCATACTTCTCCTCTTCCTCCTCCTTCTTTCCATTCTCTCGAATATTTTTTCCCTAAGACACCCAGTTTCATTGTTGCTCATTGTGCCTTATTTTTCTTAAAAAATAGGTTTGTGAGGAGTTGCACCTTCAGGTGGAAATGATGCAGCAGCAGCAGCAGCAGCAGCAGCAGCAGCAGCAGCAGCAGCAGCAGCAGCAGCAGGACAGCATCAGTGTGGACACCCTCTTCAACTTCGTTCCTGGGGTGTGCTACACTCGGTTACTGCGATCCCTGTCCCCTAAGGTTTTGCCAGGTGGGCGATTTAGAATGTTGCATGATGCGAAAGCGAAACATTCTCTCCATCCTGAAATGACACCGTTTAAGTGTGACCCAGCACCACGAAAGGGACATTAAGTCGCTGGGCTAATTTCTAACAACAGGCTTGGAAAGTCAAACATTTCATTTTGGGGGGTCAATTTTGAGTTATTGGTATTGTCTTACATCTTATATTTCATATTTATAAAGGACAATCTTTAACATTGTCTCTAAATGGTCTTATAAGTGTTTTAAAATGAGTAGGTCAATGCGCGTTCTTCAGCTAGGCAGACCTTAGACTGTGTTTTCTCAAAATGGCCGACGCTCACCCTACTACTAACTTTAAATGCTCATAACTCTGGAACAGAAACAGCTACGAACATGGTTCTTGTATCATTAGAAAGAGACGTTTTCGAATATAGACGTTTCTCAGAATGGTCAGTTTCACAGTTAATGTCCCTTTCGTGGTGCTGGGTCACAGATGTTCTCTGAATCTTCCTTATCCTGAAGTGGTGACCACATTAAAAATAATTTCCAATGTGTGTGTGTGTCTGTGTATACAGGATGGGGAGGGGAGGGGATAGTGTCGGAATGTATATATCTATCATCTTGTTTTAATCTGACACCAGTTTGTGCAGAAATGTTTTATTTTATAAGACTGTATATGACAAGACGGTCAATCCTGAAGACTCTTTCGATCAGCTTTTTATACCTGATTTTTTTACTTTCACCAATGAATTTGTTTTGTTGTTGTTGTTGTTGTTGTTGTTGTTGTTGTTGTTCTTCTTCTTCTTCTTCTTCTTCTTCTTCTTCTTCTTCTTCTTCTTCTTCTTCTTCTTCTTCTTCTTCTTCTTCTTCTTCTTTACGTGCGTGCATGCGTGTGCATGCGTGCGTGCGTGTGTGTCTGTCTGTCTGTCTGTCTTTTGGGTGTTTGTGCAATTCTGTAATTTTTGTTCTCATTATTCTTTATGCTATATGTTGAATATTATAATGTTGTGTTATATTATGTGTTTATTGTATTGTCACACTGTCAATACCTAGGGCATTGAATTGACTAGGCGTACTAAATATTCAAAATAATGATAATGACAATAATGTTGTCTTCATCATGAGTTACTTTGTCATTATCATGATAACCATTTTGGTTGTTTGTAGACCCTACGTATGCATATTGATTACAGTTTTAAATCATTTCTATTTTCTGTGTTAATTAATATCCCTAAATTTACTGTCCAGTGTCCCTGTATGCTTTTTCTTCTCAAACGTTTTCATTCGATTACGTGTTATCCACAAATCGTAATTAATATAACACAATTAAAATCCCTTTCGCTTGAAATATCGTAAGAAGGATAGTACATTTTCTGTGAAGCAATAAAGGGAGGGAACTGCGGTCTCAGAACACGAAACCTTCCCCAATTGTTCCCCTTACCCCGTGCTTTTGTTCTGCGTAGGGGACATCGGTGCATCTTTGCCCTCGTTGCTGACGATTTGTTAATCAGTTCTACTGAAAAGGTTTGTCAGTAGAAAAGTGGGCCAGATTTTTGAAGGTCTTATAAGGGAGGTTCTACTGTATAACATTTCAATGAGTGATTGGTTCGCTGGATAGTTACTGATTGATTGACTGACTCTCTCTCTCTCTCTCTCTCTCTCTCTCTCTCTCTCTCTCTCTCTCTCTCTCTCTCTCTCTCTCTCTCTCTCTCTCTCTCTCTCTCTGCATCGATTGATTGAAATCGATTGATCACCAGATTATGAAGAGTTCCTGGGCAAAATGGCGGGGAAGGAAGTGGAACACCTTCCCAGGGGAATCTACCACACGAGCACGCGACGTCACGGGGCCGCCTCGACCAATCAGGACAAAGCAATCGCCTCCATCCCCGCGTTCATTGGTCGACAGTACAACACCACCAAGCAGCCCGGATTGAGACCCAGTTTGGCCGGTATATAATAGCAGGGGTGGTTGGTTTAGAAGAATATATGTTTATCTGTATTGTAACAAATTCAGGACTTTAATGGTGTTGCACTGCCTCCGGGCATTGCCTCCAGGATCGTTCCCACCATCTTTTTTTTAATCTACTAATGTCCCATATGTGTCTGTTCCAGACCGGAGGACGTTAAACAGATTTTCATTCATTTAGAAGAATGTGATTGGGGATGGGGGATTGCTTGAGTGGGAATGTTCGCAAATTGCCAAGGGACATAATTTCGCGGTTTGCGCGAGTGACCTTTCATTAATTGGTAGGACAAACGCCTTGTGTTTGGCCTACTTTGTCACGGGGGACAATCCGATTTTGTGATTAAAACGACACATTCTATTTTTTCCGAAAATCGTCTATTGGAGGGGGGGGGGGGAGGGAGCGCGTGCGTGTTTGTTTTGTTTGTGTTTCTCTGTCTTTCTGTGGGGGGGGGGGGAGGGGGGAGCTGGGGGGGGGGGGGGGGAGGGACGTTGCAGCCTGTCCTTTCCTTATATACGTCAGACAGCATTTCAAACAAAGACGCAATACAAAGCGAACACACACGGGATGACATAAATGGAATGCAGCAGAAACCGACCTAATGGCAAGAAAGAGAAGAGAAAGAAGAGAGCGGAGCTTTAATGACGGGGGGGGGGGGGGGCGGGGGGGGGGACAGGTGGGTTTTGAGGTTAGCTTTGACAGCAGAGAGGGTCGGTCGCTGACGGAGGGAAAGAGGAGGGAGGTTTGTTCCAGAAGATCGGTGCTGAGACAGCAAAAGAGCGCTGACCAACAGTTGAAAGCTTATACCTAGGGATCTGTGCTTAATTTTATGAAGTTCTACTAAAGCTTAAGTGGGAAGCTAAACGTTGTTTCTTTCTAAATTAAGTAAATCGGTTTACTGAATTTAGAAAGTAACAACGTTTAGTTTCCCACTTAAGCTTTAGTAGAACTTCATAAAATGAAGGGCTGGATTTGGCCAGAAACTGAACGTGGCAGTACAGGGGGTAATACTTTACCTGATATTCAGTGATCTTCCCGGCCTCATTGACAAAGAAAGAATCTTTGGCTCTTGTGAGTCAACATAGTTATCAATTGTTATTTGTGTGTTGTTGTTGTTCAGCTGCCCTGCTGTTCTGCTTCGACCCTCCAGTGGAGGTGGGCAGGGACGGCAGACCCCGAAAACACTACATCGTCCGCCACGGGAAGCTCTACACCGACACCTTCACCACTCTGATGAATGAGGTGAGAGAAAAACAGAGAGAGAGAGAGAGAGAGAGAGAGAGAGAGAGAGATGGACGGCAGACCCCGAAAACACAACATCGTCCGCCATGGGAAACTACACCGACACCTTCACCACTCTGCTGAATGAGGTGAGAGAAACGCAGAGAGAGAGAGAGAGAGAGAGAGAGAGAGAGAGAGATGGATGGCAGACCCCCAAAACGCTACACATCGTCCGCCACGGGAAACTCTTCACTGACACCTTCACCACTCTGCTGAATGAGGTGAGTGAAACACAGAGAGAGAGAGAGAGAGAGATGGACGGCAGACCCCGAAAACACTACATCGTCTGCCACGGGAAACTCTACACTGACACCTTCACCACTCTGCTGAATGAGGTGAGTGAAACACACAGAGAGAGAGAGAGAGAGAGAGAGAGAGAGAGAGAGAGACGGCAGACCCCCAAAACACTACATCGTCCACCATGGAAAACTCTTCACTGACACCTTCACCACTCTGCTGAATGAGGTGAGTGAAACACAGAGAGAGAGAGAGAGAGAGAGAGAGAGAGAGAGAGAGAGAGAGAGAGAGAGAGAGAGAGAGAGAGACGGCAGACCCCCAAAACACTACATCGTCCACCATGGAAAACTCTTCACTGACACCTTCACCACTCTGCTGAATGAGGTGAGTGAAACAAGAGAGAGAGAGAGAGAGAGAGAGAGAGAGAGAGAGAGAGAGAGAGATGGACGGCAGACCCCCAAAACACTACATCGTCCGCCACAGGAAGCTCTTCACTGACACCTTCACCACTCTGCTGAATGAGGTGAGTGAAACAGAGAGAGAGAGAGAGAGAGAGAGAGAGAGAGAGAGAGAGAGAGAGAGAGAGATGGACGGCAGACCCCCAAAACACTACATCGTCCGCCACAGGAAGCTCTTCACTGACACCTTCACCACTCTGCTGAATGAGGTGAATGAAACACAGAGAGAGAGAGAGAGAGAGAGAGAGAGATGGACGGCAGACCCCCAAAACACTACATCGTCCGCCACGGGAAACTCTTCACTGACACCTTCACCACTCTGCTGAATGAGGTGAGAGAAACAGAGAGAGAGAGAGAGAGAGAGAGAGAGAGAGAGAGAGAGATGGTAGACCACGAAAACACTACATCGTTCGCCACGGGAAAATTTACACCGACACCTTCTTCACCACTCTACTGAATGAGGTGAGATAAACAGAGAGAGAGAGAAACAAACAGAAAGAGATAGACAGTGTGTGTGTGTGAGAGGGAGAGAGAGAGAGAGAGAGAGAGAGAGAGAGAGAGTGAGAGTGAGAGTGAGATTTTATATGTTATATGTGGACGGCAGACCTCGAAAACACTACATCGTCCGCCTCGGGAAGCTCTACATCGACACCTTCACCACTCTGCTGAGTGAGGTGAGAGAAACAGAGAGAAAAGGAGGGGGTGGGGATGGGCAGAAACACAGAGAGAGAGAGAGAGAGAGAGAGAGAGTGTGTGTGTGAGTGTATGTGTGTGTGTGTGTGTGAGTGTGTCGTGTGTGTGAGAGAGAGTGTGTGTATGAGTGTGTGCGTGCACGCACGCCTGTGTATGTGCGTACGTGTGTGTGTGTCTGTGTCTCTCTGTGTGTTGTGGATGGCAGACCCGCCAAAAACATTACATGGGAAACTATACCGACACGTTTACTACTCTACTGAATGTGGTTAGAGACAGATGCCAGTGCAGCCCTAGTTGTGTTAGTAATTTTGTATTGTATTCTGTGTTACGCCAGGTTCCAGTGCAGCCCTCGGAGTGGCACCGTAGTCTGCTGATGCCTCAGGCCTGGGTGTCCTTCATGGAGAGACTGTGTCTGGCTCTGATTGAGGTATACTGATGATGATGATGTTTATTAAATTGTTTGTCAGTTATTTAAGAATAACAGATAGATAGCCAAACAATAGAAATTCCATTTTGTTTCAAGTCTGAAGAAGCCAGAACGAACGGATTCCGGAAAGATTCCATACTTAGTATTTTTGTTTTCTTTTGGACTGCTTCTATTTTCAGCAAATCACATCACTGTAGACGATTCACAATGTTGTCAAATTTTCTTTCTGAAAGAGCAGTTTGTTCTGCTGAATCTTTTAAAGCATTGGACAAATTGTTACTCCTTTCTGTTGCCCGTGGCAACTGGAAAAACAACATGGCAGATCAAGAATGGAAAGAAATTGGGTTTATATGGCACAGATCTGTTTTCAAGCAAATAAAAACATTTCTTGTTTGGTTTTTAATTATTAATGTACAGTTGAGGTGTTATATGTCAAAGTCGTTTATATTGCAATTCCTGATTCGTCATTTGTTTTCTCTCCGAATTCATTGACAGTCGTATAAGGAGTGAACAGATAATGTCTGCCCATATAAACGGACGTAACAGACCTGGCACTATTTCGAGTGTTGAATCTATTTAAAGGACATCAAAGTCTTGATAAGTCAATGTCGTTGTAATATAACTTTGGATAAGTCCGTTTTTATTCATGTTTTTAAAGACCCGCCACGTCGCGTGTCAAAATCACGGTTTTCA
>CM065693.1:48417419-48429919 GCA_017654935.2 Phymorhynchus buccinoides
GAGAAATGTGGGCCTGGGTTTGCTTCAACGTCTGCAGTTGTCCCTGCAGAGCGGACGTTTCTTGAAGCTGGGTGTTCTTCAAAGCGGCTAGCTCGGCCCTGAGCTGGCTCAGCTCCAGTCCCATGGAGTCCACCACCGGTTGGAGCCTAGGCGGGTCGTCGTTGCGTGTGATGACGTCGTGATGACGTTTGTCTTGTTGTGACGTCATTTGGGGCTCTGATGATGATGGTGATGATGACGCAGTTCTCTTGGTGTGCTTGAGGTTGTTTTCCTGGCCGTGGTCTTGTTGTTGCAGATTTAGTATCGTTTCTGGGTTGTTGTTGCTGTTGTTATTTTTCTCGTTGTTGCTGTTCTCATTGCTGTCAACATTGTTTTTGTCTATGCTGTGGTGGTGGTTGTCGCTCCATGGGCCTACCGGCGCGTGTTCAAAGTCATCTTCTTCCGAATTGACACTTTCTAGCAGAGCGGCGTTCAGCTTTGGTGGTTCACCACCTCTCAGCAGTTCCCGGATCAATTTCTCTTGGCGAGCGATTCGCACGTGCTGTTGCGCGACAAGCAGTTTCTGTTCCGTCACAGTGTTCTGAAGATGCTGTACAGTCTCGCCCTGCCCCTCTACCAGGAGTTCCAAGGCCTCAACTCTTCTTAGTAGAGACGCCTCCCCATTGATAACGTTGCCGTCGCTCTCTGTGACGTCATTTCCTTTGACGTCACCGAAGCCGTAAATCGTTGTCGACAGAGTCAAGCACGCGAAGATGTAAAACGTCCGCGATGCGGCCATCTTTTAGTCCTTCTGTTTATTATTGGTGTTGTTTTTGTTCTTGTTGTTGTTGTTCTTCTTCTTCTTCTTCTTTTCCTTCTTCTTCTCCTTCTTCTTTTCAAACGACAGCTTCCAATTTGACTAGTATGAGTCTTGGCTGCCTGCAAGGGAACTAAATCAACGTAAACAGTAACAATTGCCGCGGAAGAGATAAGGGATCAGCCACATACAATCTTACCAACTGAAGCCCAGCCTATCCATATCGATGACATAATCTTATCTTCTTCTTCTTCTTCTGCGTTCCCAGGCCATATGGCCATAATGGGTAAGTACGTATGTGACCGGTTTTCAGTTTTCACTGGTCTCCCCGCTGCGTACAGCCGACACATTCCGATTTCGGAAGAGCTCAAAGGAGAACAATTATTTGGAAGATTTTGTTTTTAAAGGAAGGAGAATGGGTCAATAAGTCAGAAAGATTGTAAATGATAGAAAGCAAAGGGAAAAGGCAGTCAAAGAGAGTGGCATATCCGAGGAAGTTACAAGCACAGAACTTCCAGAAGGTGGGGGAACTATTTTTACGAAAGACCTTTGGTTCGTGGGGGGGGGATTTCCCCCCCCCCCCCCCAGGTATCCCCACGGGGAAAGACTCGTGGAGGGGGGCGGGGTCGTCCAGCTCCCCGTTTGGAGGCACGAGGCATCCACACACTGCCCCAATAATCTTATCTAAAAGGCACAACCATCGCTTAAGTTCTTATAATTTTGTTGTTGTTGATCTTAACATCTGGCCCTGTTGTAATCATGGGTGTGTATTAGACATTCAAAGCGTGGATTAGCACAGTATGCAGATTAAGCTGAACAGACAATCGTTTGGGGAGGTTAGTCTCATTTGCATACTTTTATTCCCCGTGTTGACTGTCTTAATTCGTACTCATGACTAACGGGGCCCGAGAGAGAGAGAGAGAGAGAGAGAGAGAGAGAGAGAGAGAGAGAGAGAGAGAGAGAAGAGAGAAGAGATAGAGGTGGCACATTCCAATGAAGGGTGTGCATTTGTGTTGGTATTAGAGCAGCATGCCTAAAATAATATGATACATGTCATTGTGGGTTTTTTGTATGTACATTTGTTTCATCATAAGCACTGTCCTCTTTTGCGCAATTGTAAACTCTCTTTAAATTCGATGGCTCGGAGTTCGACGGAGTCAAAAAACGGACTATCTACCATTGATATATTATAGAACTTAGTACGAAAACTAATAACTTGGGGTTTTTTTTTAAAAGACTGCAGAAATATAAAAAGCAGAACCCCCTGTATATATTCCTGCAGTCATTGTTTGATTTGGGGTCTGCAACGAACACCTTTTGCAAGAGTGAATGCCCTTGGTGGGTGGGGGAAGATGGTTGAGTACTGACCAAACAAGGGGATAACTATCGCCAATAACCCTATTTGATGCCACTAAAATGGCTGCCTTTCGCAAGAGTGAATGCCCTTGTCAGTACTGACCAGCAAGGGAATCACTCTCACTGTCAAGGGCGTTAATAACCCTGGTTACAGAGGCCTATAGGTTCAATAATACGCCAAGCCATCGTAATTTTTGTTTTCATTAAAATCAATTTAAAACCTACACACAAAATTCATTGATTCATTCATTCCCTCTCCCCCTCCCTCCACCCCACCCCCCTCTTCTCCACCCCACAGAAGCACCCCCGGGCAGCAAGCCAACACAGCGGTGTCGGCTCTAGCCGCCCTCGCGCTGTTCCTCGCGCGCCACGCCAATGGCCTTGACCCCGAGACGCTGGAGGCGTGCGACCGAGCCACGGAGCACGTGAGCCACGCGAACTGGGTCACGATGGCCGCGGACAGCGTGCTGTCCGTGCGGGACGTCCGCTACAGGCCCAGGGGTCGGCTACTGGGGCTGTGCCAGCAGGTGAGCTAGCTCGAGAGTGTGGCTGCGCACGTGGCGGGGTAATAAAAAATACAAAAAATCAACGAAATAGTACAAATAGTTCCCCCCACACCTTCTGCCTACGTGGCGGGGTCATTAAAAAAATTAAAAAAATAGTACAAATAGTTCCCCCGACAACTTCTGAAAGTTCTGTGCTTCTAGCTTGCACTAGTTTGTCGCTCTCTTTGACTCTTGTCTTTTCCCTTCGCTTTCTATCATCTAATATCGTTTACTCTGACTTATTGGCCCATTCTCCTTGCCATCCTTCCCCCCCCCCCCCCGTGGCGGGGTAATTTTTTTTTAAAAACCGGTCGCACAGGTCCCTAGCTGGTGCATTTTGTGTACCATAGTGTTCAAATTGCTTCGGCTGTTGGGATGATCCCTGGAGTCTTTAAGCCAGACAACAAGAACAAGAACAACACTAGGGCCTGTGTGTTGTTAGTTTGTTAGTTTAGCCTTGCCCATCACCGTGGGGATACTCTTTCGTACAAATAGTTCCCCCCATTTTTTTGAAAGTTCTGTGCTTGTAGCTTCCTCTAGTATGTCGCTCGATCTTTGACACTTGTCTTTTCCCTTTGCTTTCTATCATCTATTATCTTTCTGACTTAAGATATTGGCCCATTCTCCTCCTTGCCACCCCATCCCCCCAATTTTTTTATTTTTTTTAATCCAAATATTTTCTCCTTTGAGCTCCTCCGAAATCGGAATGTGTTTGCTGTACGCAGCAGGGAGACCTGTGAAAACTGAAAACCGGACACATACGTGCTCTACCGCCTGGAAACGCAGAAGAAGAAGAAGAAGCACATCACCTCCAGGATATAGGTCACCTTGATTACGAACATACACTACGGAAGTTAAAAAAAAATTTTAATTACCATCTCTGAAATATAGAATAATTCGTGGGGATCTGATAAACACATACACATTTTTTCACAGTCATAACAATACTAATAAATCTTTGTTCCAGCTAACAACTGACTCCAGAATACGCTAAAATGATTTTAAAATACTAACCCAGTATAGCCGAATTAATATTAGAATTTTTTTATATTTTCTAACAGAGTAACAAAGTTTTGGAATACTCTTCCTGCACATATTAAACGAGCACGAAATCTAACACAATTCAAAAACCTCCTTGATAAAATACACCAACATATCAAAACTACAATATGAGTATGACTAAAAGGCAGATTGGCAAAAAAACAAAATATAATAAAAACCTCTCAGCTGTGCAAAAGTTCAAACGAGCATGAAAGGATAGTGAAGAGGCCGCGAGGCCTAATGTCCTAACTACCAGACCTGACCTAAATTCTCTTACTTTTTTTTTTCATATTCAGAGATCGGCCGAGGACCGAACCGCTGCCACCAACCTGGCCCAAGCCGCCGCCTGTGTGTCCCTGGGGACCCTGGTCCCCTGCCTGGCCTCCTCCCCCGGGGGGGACGCCCAGATGGTGCGACGCGTGCTCCGGGAGCTGAGCCTGGGCCTGCCGGGAGCCCGCAAGGCCTCCGATTTTCCCGTGCTGCTGCAGCACCACGGGCTGGGCCTGGGCATGGTGCTGGGGAAGCTCTTCGAGGAAGGGTTCTGCGAGCTGGGGGGACCTCAGGTTTGGCTGTTGTTGGGTGTGTTTTGGGGGGGTTAAGGCAGCACCACAGGCTGGTCCTGAGGAAGCTCTTCGAGGAAGGGTTCTGCGAGCTGGGGGGACCTCAGGTTTGGTTGTTGTTGGGTGTGTTTTTTTGGGGGGTTAAGGCAGCACCACAGGCTGGTCCTGAGGAAGCTCTTCGAGGAAGGGTTCTGCGATCTGGGGGGACCTCAGGTTTGGGTTGTTGTTGGGGTGTGTTTTTTTGAGGGGGGTTAAAAAAGCAGCACCACGGGGCTGGCCCGGGGCATGGTGCTGGGGAAGCTCTTCGAGGAAGGGTTCTGCGATCTGGGGGGACCTCAGGTTAGGTTGTGGTTGGGGGTTTTTTTTTTTGGGGGGGGGGGTTAAAGCAGAAAAGCAGCACCATGGGGCTGGGCCTGAGGAAAGCTCTTTCGAGGAAGGGTTCTGCGATCCTGGGGGGACCTCAGGTTTGGGTTGTTATTGGGTGTGTTTTTGGGGGGAGGTTAAAGCAGAAAGCAGAAAGCAGCACCACGGGGTGAGCCTGGGCATGGTGCTGGGGAAGCTCTTCGAGGAAGGGTTCTGCGATCTAGATGGATCTCAGGTTTGGGTTGTTGTTGGGTGTGTTGTTGGGTTTTTTTGGGGGGTTTAAAGCAGAAAGCAGCACTACGGGCTGGGCCCTGTCATGGTCCTGGGGAAGCTCTTTGAGGGAGGGTTCTGCGATCTGGGGGGGGCCTCGGGTTTGGTTGTTGTTGGGTGTGTGTGTGGTGTTTTGGGGGGGTTAAAGCAGAAAGCAGCACCACGGGGTGGCCCTGGGCATGGGGTGCTGGGGAAGCTCTTCGAGGAACGGGTTCTGCGAGCTAGGGGGAACTCGGGGGTTTGGTTGTTGAACTGGGTTTGGGGGGGGGGGGGGGGGGGGGGGGGGTAAAGCAGCACCACGGGCTGGCCCTGGGCATGGTGCTGGGGGAAGCTCTTTGAGGGAGGAAGGATTCTGCGATCTGGGGGGGGACCACAGGTTAGTTGTGGTTTGGTTTTGTTGTTGTTTTTTTTTGTTTTTTTTTGGGGTTGGTTCTTATTCTTGTTCTTGTTCTTCATTCTTCTTCTTCTGCGTTCCCAGGGCCTATAATGGCCATAAGGGAATAAGGTACGTATGTGTCCGGTTTTTCAGTTTTTACTGGTCTCTCTGGACGTCGTCTCCCCGCTGCGTACGGCCGACACCATTTTCGATTTCGGAGGAGCATCGAAGGAGAGGCGGGAAAAAAATTATTTGGAAGATGTTTTTTTTGAAAAAAAGGCAGGAGGGAATGGGGCCAAAAAAGTCAAAGAAAGATAGTAAGATGACACCAAAGGGCAAATTTGGAAAAAAGGCAGAGTCAAAGAGAGTGTTGCAGGATTAGAGGAAGTTACAAGCACAGAACTTCCAGAAGGTGGGGGGAACAAACTAGTTTTTACGGGGAAAAGAACCACCCACCCCGGGCATCCCCACTCACCGGGGGGAAAGGGGGGGGGGGGGAGGTAATAAGGGAAATTTGCTGGGGGGTGGTGGTGGGGTATGGGGATGCTTCGTGCCTCCATTCGGGGAGCTGGGGGCGACTCCCTCGCCATCCCTCCACGAGTCCCTCCCCGTGGGTTTACCGGTGGGGGGGAGGAGGGGGTTTCGTTTGTTTAAATAGTTCCGCCACCCCCCTACCTTCAGGAAGTTATGTGCTTGAAACTTCCCCTAATCTGCCCCTCTCTTTAGTTTAACTCTGCCTTTCCCCTTTGCTTTCTGTCAATCTACTATCTCTCTGACTTATTGGCCCACTCTCCTTACCCACGTCTCTGGCCCACTCTCTCTGGCCCACTCTCTCTGGCCCACTCTCTCTGGCCCACTCTCTCTGGCCCACTCTCTCTGGCCCACTCTCTCTGGCCCACTCTCTCTGGCCCACTCTCTGGCCCACTCTCTCTGGCCCACTCTCTCTGGCCCACTCTCACTGGCCACTACTCCCTCTAACCCATCTCTCTTGGCCCACTCTCTCTGGCCCAGCTCTCGTCTGGCCCTACTTCCTGTCTTGTGGCCCAACCTCTCTAATCTGGCCCACTCTCTCTGGCCCTCTCTCTGGCCCACTCATCTCTGGCCTCCACTCTCTTCTGGCCCACTCTCTCTGGCCCAATGCTCTCTCTGGCCCACATCTCTCGTCGCCCCCTCTCTCTCTCACCCGTCTCTCTGGCCCAACTCCATCATCTGGCCCACTCGTCTCGCTCTGGGCCCACTCTCTCTGGCCGCACTCTCTCTCTGGCCCTCTCTTTCTGGGCCCACTTCTCCCTCTGACCACTTGCTACTCTCTGGCCCACCTCTCTCTGCCCACTGCTCTGTCATCTGGCCCACTCTCTCGGGGCCCATCTCATCTCTGCGCCATTCTCTCTTCCGTCTGTCCCACTCTCTCTAGGCCCACTCTCTCTGGCCCTTCTACGGATCTCTTATGGCCCACCTCAAGCGATTTCTGTCCTCACTCTCTCGATCTTGGCCCATCCAGACTTTCTCTTACCTTCCTCTGGCCCATCTCCTCGTCCTGGCCAACTCTCTTCTGGCCCACGTCGTCTCTCTGGCCCACTCTCTTGGCCGCACATCTCTGGCCCACATCTCTCTGGCCCACTCTCTGGTCCCACTCTCTCTGGCCCACTCGGTGATCCTACTCCCCACTCTCTGGCCCACTCTCTCTGGCCCACTCTCTCTGGCCCACTCTCTCTGGCCCACTCTCTGGCCCACTCTCTGGCCCACTCTCTCTAGCCCACTCTCTAGCCCACTCTCTGGCCCACTCTCTGGCCCACTCTCTGGCCCACACTCTGGCCGTTCTCTCTAGCCCACTCTCTGGCCCACTCTCTGGCCCACTCTCTAGCCCACTCTCTAGCCCACTCTCTGGCCCACTCTCTAGCCCACTCTCTAGCCCACTCTCTGGCCCACTCTGGCCCACTCTCTAGCCCACTCTCCTGCCCACTATCTGCCCACCTCTCTGGGCCCACTCCTTGTTGCCCACTCTCGGCCCACTCTCTCCGGTCCACTCTCTTTACCCCACTCTCCGGCCCACTCTCCTGGCCACTCTCCGGCCCACTCTCCGGCCCACTCTCTGGCCCACTCTCCTGCTCTTTGTTGTTGTTGCCAAAAATATCTTCCAGATTTTCTCCGTTAGGCTTCTCCGAAATCGGAATGTGTCGGCTGAATGCGGCGGGGAGACCAGTGTCAACTGAAAACTGGATATTATAGGAAGCCTCTGATAAAATTCTCAAATTGATGTATGTCCGTCCACCCGGAGACATTTCTGTAAGAGTTTGCATATAATATGTTAGTGTATTTTCGTATGCGTTTTTTTAATGTTTTGTTGATGAGCGTGTTTTCTCGTACTTATGCATGACTGTGCACACGAGTGCGCTTGTGTATATGGATAAATAGAGCATGGTTTGTTTGTTTGTTTGTAAATACATGCGTATCTCGTATGCATATATAACGTGTTTTCGTAGGTACTTGTGCATGGTTGTGTGCACACGTTTATGTATGTGCCTAAATATTTGCATGCGTGTATGTTTATTATATAACTCGTTACTCGTTTACAGGATCAGCGGGCCGTGTGGGAAAGCTTGAAGTCTTTGGAGGACGTGGGTTTGATCCGAATTGGAGCACAGTAAAAACAAAAAACGTGGTGTTTATTTTATTATTATTTGTTTTTATTATTATTATTATTATTATTATTATTATCATTATATTATTAAATATCATTATTATTATCAATATTATTATTATTATTATTATTACTATTATTACTAATCAACCAGCCGTGAAGCGAAAGATGGTTAACGTTTTCTCAGGGCTTTCTGTTTGTTCCTGACGTGACTGTCTATAGCTATCTATCAATCTAACTCCATATCAACCGTGAAGCGAAAGATGGTTAACGTTTTCAGGGCTTTCTGTTTGTTCCTGCCATCTGACTATCTAGTCTATCTATCAATCTAAACTATATCTATCTATCTATCTGTCTGTCTATCGATCTATCTATCTACCTACTCTACCTATCATACCTATCTGTTTCTCTCTCTCTGTCTCTCTCTAGGCAGAGAGACAGAGAGAGAGATAGAGACAGACAGACAGAAAGACAGAAAGACAAAGACAGAGACAGAAGAGAATGGGGGGAGGCGAGGTGGAGGAAAAGAGAGGGATGATGAGGTATGCTATCTACCTATCTGTCTATCTATCTACTCTATCTATCTATCTGTCTATCATTTCTATCTATCTATCTGCCATCGTGTGTGTGTGTGTGTGTGTGTGTGTTGTGTGTGTGTGTGTGTGTGTGTGTGTGTGTGTGTGCGTGTATTTGTGTGTGTGTATGTGAGCATGTGTGTGTGTGTGTGTGAGCGCGCGTGTGTGGTGTGTCGTGTGTGTGTGTGTGTGTGTGTGTGTGTGTGTGTGCATGTGTACGCGGTCCATATGTGCATATTGTTTATGTGTTGTGTGTGTGCTTGATGTGTCTATGACTGTGTGTTCGTTTCATCGGTTCGTCTCTATCCCCACCCCCCTACCGCAACCCCAACCCCCCCCCTCTCTCTCTCTCTCTCTCGTCTCTCTCTCTCTCTCTCTCTCTCTCTCTCTCTCTCTCCCTTTTTCTCCCAGCACATTTTTACCCAAAGACACTTAGCTTATGCTTAAAATAAGCGTATTTGCCTGTACTATCCACTTCACTCTGCGTCTAGTATCCCGTTTCCTTGATACATACGTAGTAAGTAGCTAGGGCTCGGACAATCACTCCCATCATGAGCTTGCTCTTGACCTCGCACCTTGCTGGCTTTTGACCTTCAGAACGGAAAAGGCCAAAGGTCAACCTGAAGCGCCCCTTTGTTTCTCAACTTCCCCACGTAGCATACCTCATCATCCCTCTCTTCCTCCACCTCCCTCCCCCCATTCTCTCTGTGCTCTGTCTTTGTCTTGGTCTATCTCTCGTCCGTTCTGTCTATCTCTCCTCTCACTATCTGTCTCTCTCTCTCTCTTTCTCTCTCTCCTCTCTCTCTCTCTCTCTCTCTCTCTCTCTCCCTCTCTCCCTCTCTATTTCTCTCCCTCTCTCGTCCCCCTCTCTCTTTCTCTTTATCTCGTCTCTATCTCTCTCTCTCTCTCTCTCTTCTCTTCTCTCTCTCTACTCTCTACTCTCTCTCTTTCTCTCTCTCTCTCTCTCCTCCTACGGTTCTCTCTCCTTCTCTCTCTCTCTATCTCTCTTCTCTCCCCCCCCTCTCTCTCTCACTATCTCTCTATCTATCTGTCTCTGACTTATACACACACCATCACACTCCATCACTCCACCCACCCCCTCTCTCTCTCTCCTCTCCTATCTCCTCTCTCTCTCTCTCTCTTCCTCTCCTCTCTCTCTCATATGGTTTCCTTGTATCATGTACTCTCTTTCTCTCTTTCTCTTCCTACCCCTCTTTCTCTTGTCCTCTGTCTGTCTCTGTCTCTCTCCACACACCATACATCCACACACACCACCACCACCACCCTCTCTCCCTCTATCTCTCTCTCATATGGTTCCTTGTTTATGTAGTCTGTATCTTTCTCTCTCCCCCCCTCCTCTCTCTCTCTCTTTCTCTGTGTCTGTCTATCTGTCACACAAAAACACACACATACACACACTCCCTCTCTCCGCTCCCTCTCTCTCTCTCTCTCTCTCTCTCTCTCTCTCTCTCTCTCTCTCTCTCTCTCTCACTCTCTCTCTCTCTTTCTCTGTGTCTGTCTATCTGTCACACAAAAACACACATACACACCTCCCTCTCTCTCTCTCTCTCTCTCCCTCTCTCTCTCTCCTCTCTCTCTCTCTCTCTCTCTCTCTCTCTCTCTCTCTCTCTCCTCACCTCTCCTCTCTCTCTCTCTCTCTCTCTCTCTCTCTCTCTCTCTCTCTCTCTCTCTCTCTCTCTCTCTCCCCCTCTCCCCCTCCCTCGCAAGTGGGGGGTGGGGGTGGGTGGAAGGTGAGGGACTTTGTGCATGTGTTTGTTTGTGTGTGTGTGCGTGCGTGCTTGCGTGTGTGTTTGTTCTGTTCCATTGTCTTGTTAGCAAAATTTCTGTCTCTCTATAAATAAAACTAGGGGGGGGGGGGGGGGGGTATGTTTTCCTTGTAGGTCAAGAGAGTAGTGTCCACACGCATGCAACAGTTCGTTAATAAACTAAGTAATTCATGAATCGAAAGTGTATACACACATGCACAGTTATTGAACAAACGCACTCGCTAAAGTTGTGTCAGGATTATCATCGTCATCATCATCATCATCTTCTTCTTCACCACCGTCATCATCAGTGTCATCTTAGCCATCAACAACATCGTCATCACCATCATCATCCTCATCATCTTCATCATCATCATCATCATCATCATCATCATCATCATCATCGTTATCATCACCATCAACGTTATCACCATCGCCATCATCATCACTATCACCATGATCATCACCATAATCACCACTGCCATCATCATCATCATCATCATCATCATCATCATCATCATCACCATCATCACCATCATCGTTATCATCCACAGGTCGGATAGTGTGTTGGGTCTGGGTCTTGCCCTCACCTCGCTCTGTCATCATCATCACCATCATCATCATCATCATCACCATCATCATCATCGTTGTCATCCACAGGTCGGGCAGTGTGTTGGGTCTGGGTCTGGCCCTCACCTCGCTCTGTCAGGACGGGAAGAGCGAGAGCCGGGATCACGTGACTGAGGTCTGGCACAAGATGTCCGCGCTTCTGGAGAACACCAAGCCACAAGACCACACCTTTCAGGTATAACTGATGATGTTCCTGTTATTTGTTAGTATAACCCATGCCTTTTCATTTCGAGTCTTACTATAGGTGTTGTTTTCCTCTATAGACAATATGCGGGGATTGTCTTTAGCCATGTCAAGCTCTTAGGCTAGCATAACATCATCAGTCTCCCCAAATCCCCCGAAGTCGGAGTGTGGCTGCCCTCGTGGCGGGGTAATCATAAACGGTCACACACGAACATATGTTCTCATTCCCTAGCGGATGCATTTTGTACCATAGTGTTCAAATACTTCGGCTGTCGGGATGATCTCCCTGCTGGTGGCAAGTGCCTGGGTTTAGCTATCTGTAGACAAGACAGTGCTTTGAGCCACGAAATAGGATTTTACGCCCTCTGCGGTCTTTCGACCATGTGGGGCATTTTTAAGTACAAAGATGGTGGGAACAATGCTGGAGGCAATGCCCGGAGGCAGTGCTAAACCAGTAAAGTCCCGATTTTTTTTAACAATACAGATATGTGTAGCAGTAACCACGCCTCGGTTAAACCTCATCGGCTATGGTACCGCCACAAGTGGGTCTAGAAGAGTGCTTTGAGCCCTCTTCTCAAATGGCTTGTATCACTGGTTGACATTTTAGCCTGTGGAAAGCGCCAATAGTAAATGAGAGCTGTACAATAAACGATTTTCTACACTGTTGGAATATCATGGTACAGCTTAGTCTTTCGTGGAAGACTATTACTCTCTAACTAGAGGGACATTTGCACCGGCTCTAGTGCTGCAGCCAACTGGATGGGTTGGCCTTTGGGGGACCTTCCCCGGCCAGCGCCAACTCTCGTCTTCAAATCCCTTTGGCCGAGAGAGTGGGGGTGTACCCTGGGCAAGGCTCTCTCCACTATAAACACATTCTAGCCCAGCCCGCCGGAATAGCAGCTGCCCCCCTTCTGCTATCTGGCAGTCATTGTCGGAAACGACGGACAGGCATACTACAACAGACAAGACTTGGTAAAAAAAAAAAAAATTAAAACTACGTTGGGGCAAGATGGGGGTGGGGAGGGGATGGAAACAGAATGAATATAGGGGATTGATGAGGTGTGATGCTTTTTTGTTATGATTATTTTTTTCTATTAAACATTTTCTTCCTTCTTCATACATTACAAATAACGTTCACATACATTATGTATGATTGAACATGCATGAATAATAAACAGCGATTACCTTTAAATAAATATGTATACAACAGACAAAAAAAAAAATGTTTATTATTATTATTTTGACTGATCTGAACCGTTCATAAAATAATTAATTACAACAAAGCACGTTCTAGGACTGAACTATTCATAACTTCATAAATGTATTGCTTTTTGTTGTTATTGTTGTTGTTTTGTAGTTTTTGTTGTTGTTAGCCTTTAGATGTTGAATATATAATAA
>CM065693.1:48432419-48440024 GCA_017654935.2 Phymorhynchus buccinoides
CTCTCTCTCTCTCTCTCTCTCTCTCTCTCTCTCTCACTACGCCCAACTTAGAATATCGCGCGATAAGCCCCTACTGGTTTCACTGCCCCATGGCGGTCAAATCATCGTCCTAGTTGCCATGGTCTGACGCAGCCTTTAGACCAAGCAACGCATTACAAGTGAAAGTGCTGAGATAAATCGGAAATGAGGGCTGCGCGATGGAAGGGGCAGACAGGAAGTTCTCTGTGGGAAGGAGAGCATCCGTGGCCGGGAAGGACGAACACCGCGAAGTGCGGCTTAGGCGCGCGCCATCTGGTGCCACTGTGGACAGTTAGCAAAGAGAGGGGAGATATGCGAGAGATGGGGGGGGGGGGGGGGAGTGGAGAAGGGAAAAGAACGTTAAAGCGGATGAGATGTGAGAGTGGAGGGAAGAAACTGATAATGAGTGAAGACTATAAGAAGTGTAAGTGGCACAGTGGTAGCGCGTTCGCCTCGTGTCAAGTAAACCGAGTTCGAACCTGGGTACAGGGGATGTCCTCTCACTTTGCACTAGGCTTCGGCCTGAACGTAGAGTCTTCGGATGAGACGATAAACCGAGGCCCCGATTGCCCAGACTTTGCTAGACGTTTAAACCAGTGGCAACGAAAAACGTTTTCATTGGTCAAAATTTACCACCACCCATTTCCTTCATCATCAGCACACAAAACTCGCATGGCAAAAAAAAAAAAAAAATTGAGTAGGCGCCGCCTCTGGCGCGACGCGCTCTCAGGTGGGAGCAACCGAATTTCACAGGGACGCTCTGTGGTCAATAAAGAACATAATACCTAATACCGTACTTGCTTGAAGCAAGTGCAGTAGGATACACACAGGACACAGCCCCGCGCACGCAATTGGTCCGTGCGCGCGCGCACCGCACGCCACGCACACACGCACACGCACACAAGCACACCGCACACGGCAAGCACACGCACACACACACACACACACACACACACACACACACACAAAGCGTCCCAGTGACGTGTAAAAACACGCATGCACCGCGCCCAAATACACACAGAGATAAAGAGTGAACATTAACAAATAATTGTGTGTGTTGTCTATAGTACACGTGCGCCTGTTTTTGTGTGCATGTCGCGTGCGTGTGTATCTGTGTGTCTGTCTGTATAGGTCTGTATGTCATGTTGTGTTTCAGGCTCTGTGTTTCAGCCTAGTCCTGCGTGGCAGGGTCTGCCTTCACCTCCAATTTCTGAAGATGGAGGAGGGTCAGACAGGAACTCGCACCAATTGAGATGAATCACAACGACAACCCCCAGGTATGCCTCGTCTGTCTGCATGTCTTTTGTCTGTCTGTCTATCGGTGGCGGTTTGTCTGGTACTGATGCGTATTCACCCATCAGGAAGATGGAGGGACGGTAACAGGGACTCTGCACCAATTGGAGAGAATCACAACGACAACCCCCAGGTATCGCCTGTCGGTCCTGCATTGTCTTTATGTCTGTCTGTCTGTCGGCGGTCGGTTTTGTCTGGTACTGATTCGTATTCACCTCTCTGAATGATGGAGGAGTCAACAGGACTCTGCACCAATTGGAGATGAATCACAACGACAACCCCAGGTATGCCTTTCGGGCTGCATTGTCTTTCTGCTATCTGTCTGTCCGTCGGTCGGTCCGTGGTTCATGTGTACTGATTCGTATTCACCCATACTGAAGAGGAGGAGGTCAACAGGAGTCTGCACCAATGGAGATGAATAACAAAGATAACCCTCGGGGTCGGCTGTCCTGTCAGTATGTCTGTCGGGTCGGTTTGTTTGTCTATGTACTGTATTGGTTATTCAATCTTCTGAAGTGGAGGAGGTCAACAGGACTCTGTCACCAATAGAGATGAATCGCAAACGGACAACCCCCGGTCTGTCTGTCGTCTTGTCTGTCCGGTCGGTCGGTCGGTCGGTCACGTCGGTCGGTCGTGTCGGTCGGTCGGTCGGTCGTCGGTCGGTCGGTTTGTCTGTGTACTGTATTCGTATTCACAATCTGAGATAGTAGGAGGTCAACAGGACGTCGCACGAAATGGAGATGAACACAAGACAACCCGCAGGTTTGCTTCTGCTGTCTGTCGCGCGCGACGTCAGTCGCGGTCGATCGTGCGGTCTGTTTCGTATATTACTGTATTGGGTTCAAATTTGATGATGTAGGAAGTCAACAGGACTCAAATGGAGATGAACAACGACACCCCTCAGGTTTAGTTATCTGTGCTGTCATGTCTGTCTGTCTGCATTGATGGTCTTGTCTTCGGTCTGTCGTTTGCATTATTTCCAACATTCTGAAGATGAAGGAGTGTAACAGGAGCTGCACCAACGGAAAGATGAATCACGACAAACAACCCTCAGGTCTGCTTCTCTGCTGTATTGTCTGTCGTCGTATGTCTGTCTGCCCCGTCGGTCTATGCATTAGTTCCAATCTTTCTGAAGAAAGAAGAAGTCAACAGGAATCTTCACCAAAGGAGGATGAATCACAACGATACCTCAGGTCGCATGTCTGTCTGTCTGTATCTCGTCGTCTGTCTGCCTGTCGGCATTATTTCCAACCTTCCGAATACGGAAGAAGTCAACAGGATGCCACCGGACTATATAATTATTGGAAATGAGGTCACAAAATGAACTAACCTCATCGTCTGGTTTAAACAGTGTATTGTCCGAAAAGTCTGCCAGCTGTCTCGTCTCTCGCCTGTCTGTTATCTGTCTGTCTTTCTGTCTGTGCATTATTCCAATCTTCTGAAGAAAGAAGAAGTCAGCAAGATCTGAATCAATGTAAGATTAGTTGCAAATACAATCTGTCTGCCTCAGGTCTGTCTGTCTGTCTGTCTGTCAGCCTGTGTACTGTATCGTTTCAATCTCTGGAAAAATGGAAGAAGTCAGAAGGACTCTGAATCAAACGGGAGTATTAATCACAAATACAATCTGTCTCTCTGTTCTGTCTGCCTGTCTGTCTGTCTATGCATTATTTTCAAATCTTCTGAAGAAGAGAAGTCAACAGAACTCTGCGATCAAATGGAGATGAATCATCACAAACCACAATCCTCAGATTTGTGTTTGCGGTTGTCCGTATGCTGTCTGTCTGTCTGTTGTCGTCTGTCTATGCATTATTTTCAATCTTCGGAATATAGAAGACGTCAGCTAAACGCGTTAATAGAAAAGACAATGCCTGTCTCAGACTGTCTGTATGGTTGTCTGTCTGTCTGTCAGTCAGTCCCTGTCTATGCATTATTTTCAATTTTCTAAAGATGGAAGAAGTCAGAGGACTCTGATACAAACTGGAGATAATTCACCGTCTGTCTCTTGTCTCTCAGGCGCTGTCTGTCTCTCTTTCATTTTTTTCTATGCATTGTTTCCATCTTTGAAGATAGAATGAAGTCAGCAGGACTGTGATCTCAAAACTGGAGATAATCACATAATACAATCTGTCAACTGTCTGTCGTCTGTCTGTCTGTCTGATGTATCATTTCCAATATTTTCTGGAGATAGAAGTCAACGGAACGCTGAATCAAACACTGGACAACTGTCGTCCAGGTCTGTCTGTTTCTCTGTCTGTTTCTCTGTCTGTCTGTCAGTTCTATGCTATTTTTTTCCAACCTTCTGATACGGAAGAAGTCAAACAGGACTCGCACCCATTGAAATGAATACCAAAGACAACCTCAGGTCTGTTTAAAACATTTTTATGTCCAAAAACTCCTGTCTGTCTGTTGTTCTGTCTGTCTTCTGTCTGTGTGTGCCTTATTTCAATCTTCTGAAGAAAGAAGTCAACAGGACTCTGAATCAAATGGAGATTAGTTACAAATACAATATGTCTGTCTGTCTGCTGTCTGTCTGTCTGTTTGTCTCCGTGTTCTATCTGTCTGTATTGTATGGGCCTGTGTACTGCCATCGTTGTCAATCTTCTGAAGATGGGAAGAAGCGCAAAGGACCCTGAATAAATGGAGATTCGCTACAAATACAATATGTTCGCTGTCTGTTGTGCATCTATTTCCAGCCTTCTGAAGATAGAATAAGTCAACAGAAGGACTCTGAATCAAACGGAGAGTAGCGACAAAATACAATAGGTCTGTTCTGTCGTGTCGGTCTCGGCATTATTTCCAGCCTTTGAAGATAGAAGAAGTCAACAGAACTCTGAATCAACTGGGGATTCATTCAGTAGGTGTGTCTGCATGTCGGTTTCTCCGCAACATCTTTTTTTTGTTTTAGCATATGGTCTATCTTAACCTCTCTGTCTGTCTGTGGACTGTCTGTCCACTCTATTTCTGCCATCTCTATTTCGTCAATCTCTATGTTATTATTTGTCTCTATTCTAGTTCTGCTCTATCTGTTCAGGTGACTGGATCAGCCTAGCTCTGGGCATGCTGGGCACACCCTCAGCAAGTGGGCCACCCGGCGTCACCGCCGCTGCGCAGAGGCCTTACGTCACAGTGGCTGGGGGCTCTGACGTCACCGGACACGCCCGACGCCCGCGTGCGGCGCTGAACGGTCTGATGGCGCTGATTGGCCGAGAAGCACAAGTCTTGTGGTGGTGAGAGTGATTTTTTGTTTTTTTCAATAAATTTACCGTTATTTTCCGAAACATCCCCCCCCCCCCCCCAGCGGAGATTACCGTGGCGGGGTCTTCAACAAATAGTTTCACCCACCTTCTGAAGTTCTGGCTTGTAACTTCCCAATCTGTCGCTCTCCTTTTAATCTGCCTTGTGACCTTTGTTACTTTCGTATACTATCCTTTCTGCTACCCGAGTCATTCTCCGCCTTTTTTTACAAGAACTGTTGCATTTCTCTCCAGCCGAAAACGGGACATGCTTGGCCTTAAATTAATGAATTTTTACTTAGTTTTAGGCGCATGACGCAGCATAACGCATCTGCGCTCATATAAGGAAACTGTCTGAGCAATCGATGAAGAAGAAGAATTTTCCGCCATCATTCTTACGCTTCTATCCCACGTGGTGACAGTCCTGAGATGACCACAGCTGTTGACGGAACTATGGTATAGACTAACTAACTAACTTCCTATCCACGATGTCATGCGTTTGTATGTTCGAGCTAACCTTGAACGACCTTACCGTTACAAGACCATCAAATCTTTGATTGTGGATGTGTTACCGAAGAAAGAAGAAACTGTCTTGAAACTTTCTTTTGTTTCCCCTGTGTGTGTGCTGAATGTGAATAACCCTCACCGCCAATGTCGCACTTTAGCACACAAGGGTTCACCACCATGTTACTAAAAGACATCAAATCAGGGCCTTGTGCTACACAAAGACCCTTAGTTTCTACATTTTGGGATGTAAGGATAGGCCTAAGTTATACGTTTCGTACCAGGTTGAATCGCAACATTGCATATTTTTGTTCTCTGACCCGTTAAGTTTAATGGTTGTTTTTTTACTGATTAATGGCTGGCGGGAAAGGGTTAACCAATAATATAATTGTATATGAGTAGATGCGGTAACTGCTTAATATAATTTATTTATTGATAGGGGGGGCTGGGTCATTCTGAATTAAATGTTACGTGTGTATTTTGTTTCCTTTTTATTGTTCTTTTAAAACGTCTTTCACAGAGTGTTGTGGTGTGTGGTGTTGTTTGTTGTGTGTTTTTCAATAAGAAATGTGGACGAAACTGGATACTAAAATGAGGTTTGTGTGTATGTGCGACTGTGTGAGCGGTGCGTTCGCTGTTGTGTGTGTGTATGTGCGCGCGGCGCGAGTGTGTGAGTGTGCGTGCGTTGCGTCGCGCGTCGTTACCTGTATGTATGTGTGTACGCGACGTGTGTGTGTGTATTATGTGGGTGTGTGGTGTGTGTGTGTTTGTGTGTATGTGTGTGTTGTTATGTGGGACGTTGTGGTTGTGGGTGTGTGTGCGTGCGTCGCTGTTGTGTGCTGTATGTTGTGTGGCCTTTGGTGCATGTTTGCGTGTGTTAGAGTCAGGTTGTGTAGGTTGTGCGTGAGTGTGTGTGTTGTGTGTGTGTGTGTGTGTGATGTGTGGTGTGTGTCTGACTTGTGGTGTGTGTGTGTGGTGTGTGTGCATCCCACTGTGCGTGCGCTTTCAGGACCAAGCGGGGTTGTTGTAGTTTTATGTGTAGGTGTACGTGCGTCTTGACATAAATTCTTGAATATAATCAAAACTGCTATGTTTAACGTGATTACCTAACCACATTCGAATTTCGTAGTATTAGGTTGAGGAGGAACCACATAACAGAAAAAAAGATATTTAACATAAAACAAAAGTAAAATTAAGGAGACGACGAAACACTTAGAAACAAGAAATAAACCAAACAAAAGAACTGGATAGAAATTCATTTGTTAAAGTTCATTGTTTGAAAAGAATTCCCCAGGTTCTTTTTTCAAGTCTTACTGTATTTGAAGATTAGTATGGTGTGTGTGTGTGTGTCAAGTTCTTCAGCTAAGTCAAGTTCAAAATGATCTTTATTCAGGAAGTTTACAGAATAAGCAACAATGCTGGTGTGGTGTGTGTGTGTGTGGGGAGTTGTGCGTGTGCGTTGTGTGTGTGTGTGTGTGCGTGCGTGCGTGCGTGCATGCGCTGTGTGTGCGTGTACGTTTGCAGTGCGTTGTGTGTAGTTGTGTATGTGTGGTGTGTGTCGTGTGTGTGTACTGTGCGTGCGGCGTGTGCGTGCGTGTGCGTGTGCGTGTAGGTAGGGTGTGTGTGTGTTATGTGGCGGGTGTGTGTGTGTGGTGTGTGTGTGGGTGTGTGTGTGTGTGTGCTGTGTTTACATGTGTCGGTGTCTGTCTGTCTGATCTGTCTGTGTCTGTGTGTGAATATATGAAATTTGTTTGAAATTCTCTCTCTTCTCTCTCTCTTACTCTCTCTCTCTCCATACTCTCTATATCTCCTATCTCTCTACCTCTCTCTGTTGTCTTATTCTATTCAATAATATCCCAAAACATGTCAAGTATGCGATCAAATGATTCATTGCACTACCTATAAAACAGCTAAGGAGACAAGTATATTTCAATTTATCAATTTCAAACATAATCAATTTAAAACAACTACCCATTGAATTTAAAAAAAAATCTTCGTGCCAATGAAATAAATTCATAAACTAGAGATGTTATCAATGTTTATATTTTAGCATTTAAAAAGATATGAAACTATCGTCAGCTGATACATGAAACTTATGATTATGAAATTTAGTGGAAAGTCATGCTAGTGCTAGTGAAAGAATAATTCACTTTTGTCCGTTTTCAGTTATTACATTATGTGTGTAATAGGCGCGCCCTCGGACCAAGCTCGTGGTGGTGAAGACTGTGTTAACGGTACTCCGGTCTGGAACAGACACACATGGGAATTAGTAGATGATTATAAAGATGGTGGAACGATCCTGGAGCAATGCCCGGAGCAGTGGCAACACAAGTAAAGTTCACGAATTTAAAAAAAAAATGTCGAATGTATTAATGTCGGCATGTCCTCTCTATAAGGGAAGGCCATGCGAATGAAAGTTAGGGTTTCGCCATCGGGTTGCAAAACAGCACATAATGGGACGAACCATCAACAACACACAATTTCATTGCTCGGAGCAGATCCTGGAGGTACTGCAATACAGGTTCTGAGACACACTAACGAAGCCACGCGGCCCAGG
>CM065693.1:48440524-48445524 GCA_017654935.2 Phymorhynchus buccinoides
ATATATGTAGAGATATGAGAGAGAATATATATACTGCATAAATAGAGAGAGATTAGAGAGATAGAGGAGAGATATAGAGAACAGATAGATACATATAGATAGAGAGAGATATAGAGAGTACATAGATAGATAGACATATAGTATAGTAATATATATATAGGATATAGAGATTCTATATTAGTATATACAGATATAGAATATGTACATAATATATATATATATACAGATATCTATATATATACATATATTATATATAGATACATATATATATAGATATATAACATATATTATTATGTAGTAGTATATATATGATATATATATATATTATATAAAATATCATACATATAGCTACTATATATATATACTTATACATATAATATAGATATACATATATATATATATTATATAACATATATATATATTTACAGAATATATATATCTATCTATATTATATAATTACTTATTATTACATGTATATATATATATATACATATATATATATTATATACCTATATAGTATATAGACATACTATATAATAACAATATATATACATATATATATATATCTATTATATATACATTATATAGATTACATAATAATATATATATATTACATATACACATATATAGATATATATATCAGCATGTTAGAGTAGATAAAAGAGATAGAGAGTATTGTGTATTTTTTTGTTGTTCTTCTTATTGTTGATTCTTGTTTTTGTTGTTTTGTCCTTACTTGTTGTTTGTTGTTGTTCTGATTGAAATGCTAGTGTGTGGTTTGATGTT
This sequence comes from Phymorhynchus buccinoides, assembly GCA_017654935.2. Lineage (NCBI taxonomy): Eukaryota > Metazoa > Mollusca > Gastropoda > Neogastropoda > Raphitomidae > Phymorhynchus > Phymorhynchus buccinoides. The sequence goes on from CM065693.1 coordinate 48,441,311, forward strand.
GTGTTTGTGTGGTGTTTGTGTTTGTGTGACTGACTGTTTTGTGTTATGTGTGTGCGTTGTGCGTGTTGTGCGTGCGTGTGCGTTTGTGTTGTGTGTGTGTGTGTTGTGTGACTGACTGTGGTGTTGTTTTGGTGGTGGTGTGTGTGGTGTTTTTGTGTGTGTTGTTTGTTTGTGTGTGTTTTTACGACCAAAAGCGGGTCTATAAATGGTCATAAATGCCACTGTTTGTTTGACATACTGTGACATTATTCCTAAAAACAATAGGCTCTCTATCAATTATTTATTATTATTAATTATGGTTATTATTATTCATATATTCAACTTCTAAAGGCTACAACAACAAACTACAAAACAACAACAGAACAACAAAAAGCAATACATTTATGAGTTATGAATAGTTCAGTTCCTAGAACTTGCTTTTGTTGTAATAATTATTTTATGAACGGTTTCAATCATCAAAATAATATACACATTTTTTTTGTTTGTCTGTTTTTTGTATACATATTTATTTACAGTAATCGCGTTTATTATTCATGCATGTTCATCATACATAATGTATGTGAACGTTATTTGGTTATTGTTGAATACGAAGAAAATGCTTATAGAAAAAAATAATCATAACACAAAGCACACACATCATCACCCTATATTCATTCTGTTTCCATCCCCTCCCACCCCCATCTTGCCTCAACCCGTAGTTTTTTGTTTTTTCTTTTTTTTATTTTTACCAAGTCTTGTCCTTTTTGTAGTATGCCTGTCCGTCGTTTCCGAACAATGACTTCCAGATATCAGAGGGAGGGCATCTGCTATTCCGGCGGGCTGGGCTAAAATGTGTTGATAGTGGAGAGAGCGCTTCCCAGGGTACACCCCCCACTTCTCTCGCAAAAGTGATTTTGAAGACGAGAGTTGGCGCTGTGCCGGTGATGTCCCCCAAAGGCCAACCAATCCCATGGCTGCAGCACTAATAGCCAGTGCAAAATGCCCCCTAATATAGGGTGATAGTCTTCCACCAAGACTAAGCTACACAGATATTCCAACAGTGTAGAAAATTCGTTTATAGTACGCATCTCATTTACTAGTGGCGCTTTTCCACAGGCTAACAATGTCAACCAGTGCTACAAGCCATTTTGAGAAGGGGCTCAAAGCACTCTCTAGACCCACTTGTGGCGGTACCACACCGTGATGAGGTTTAAACCGATGCGTGGTTACTGCTACACATATCTGTATTGTTAAAAAATCGGTACTTTACTGGCTTAGGCACTGCCTCCGGGCAATGCCTCCGCATTGTCCCACCATCCTTTGTACTTAAAAATGCCCACATGGTCGGAAGAACGCAGAGGCGTAAAATCCTATTTCGTGGCTCAAAGCACTGTCTTGTCTACAGACAGCTAAACCCGAGCACTTGCCACACAGGGAGATCATCCCGACAGCCGAAGTATTTTGAACACTATGGTAGCAAATGCATCCGCTAGGGAATGAGAACATATCTTTCCGTGTGTGACCGTTTAGGATTACCCCGCCACTAAGGAGGGCAGCCACACTCCGACTTCGGGGGGTATTTGGGGAGACTGATGTGTTATGCTAACCGAAGCGCTTTGACATGGCTAAAAGACAATCGCCCGCATATTGTCTATAGAGGAAAACAACACCTTATAGTTAAGACTCGAAATTGAAAAGGCATGGGTTTACTACAAATAACAGTAACATCATCAGTTTTACCTGAAAGGTGTTGTCTTGTGGCTTGGGTTCTCCAGAGCGCGGACCATCTTGTGCCAGACCTCATCACGTGATCCCGGCTTCTCGCTCTTCCCTTACTTCCAGAGGCGAGGTGAGGGCAGACCCCAGTACCCAACCACTGCCTCACCTTGATGACACGCGATGATGATGATGAGTGGTGATTTGATACAGAGCGAGGTGAGTGCCAGAACCCAGAACCCAACATCACTGCCCGACCTGTGGATGACAACGATGATGATAATGGTGATGATGATGGTGATGAGGATGATTATGATGATGGTGATGATGAACGATGATGATGATAATCACGACAGAGCTACGAGGTGCGGGCCAGACCCAACCTACACACTGTATGCCCTGTGGCATGACAACCGATATGGTGGGTGATGATATGACTTGTGATGATGATGTGATGATTATGATGATTATTGTGGTGATGATGATGATGATGATGGTGATGATGATGACGATGATGGTGATGATGACAGAGGCGGTCCGGGCGGTGTGAGGGCAAAAGACCCAGACCAAACACACTACCCGACCTGTGGAGGAACGGATTTGAGGTGATGATGATGATGATGGTAGTGGTGATTATGGTGATGATCATGGTAATAGTGATGATGATGGCGATGGTGATAACGATGATGGTGAGCGATGATAACGATGATGATGTTGTTGATGGCTAAGATGACACTGATGATGACGGTGATGGTGGTGATGATGATGTTCTTTCTTTTCTTTTGAGGTTGATGATGATTGATAGGTGTGGTGATGATGATGAGGAGGATGTTGATGATGATGATGATGAGGACGATGATGATGATGATGGTGACGAAGACGATGATGATGATGGCTCTAAGATGACCACTGATGATGACGGTTGGTTGAAAGAAGAAGATGATGATGATAATGGACGATGATACTCCTAACACAACTTTAGCGAGTGCGTTTGTTCAATAACTGTGCATGTGTGTACACACTGTCGATTCATGAATTACTTAGTTTATTAACGAACTGGGTTTGCATGCGTGGGGACACTACTCTCTTGACCACCAAGAAAACATACCCCCCCCCCCCCCCACTCCCCTCCACTAGTTTTATTTATAGAGAGACAGAAATTTTGATAACAAGACAATGGAACAGAACAACACACACGCAAGCACGCACGCACACACAAACAAACACAACACACACATACACAAAGTCCCTCACCTTCCATCCACCCCCACCGAGGGAGGGAGAGACTTGCGAGGGAGGGAGAGAGAGAGAGAGAGAGAGAGAAGGAGAGAGAGAGGAGAGAGAGAGAGAGAGACTGAGAGGAGAGAGAGAGGAGAGAGAGAGAGAGGAGAGTGAGTGTGTGTATGTGTGTTTTTGTGTGACAGATAGACAGACACAGAGAAAAGAGAGAGAGAGAGAGAGGAGAGAGAGAGAGAGATGAGAAGGAGAGAGAGAGATAGAGAGAGAGAGAGGAGAGAGGGAGTGGAGTGTGTGTATGTGTGTTTTTTTGTGTGACAGATAGACAGACACAGAGAAAAGGAGAGAGAGAGACAGAGAGAGAGAGAGAGAGAGGAGAGAGAGAGAGAGAGAGAGAGAGAGAGGAGAGAGAGAGAGAGAGAGAGAGAGAGTTGGAGAGAGAGAGAGAGAGAGAGAGAGGGTGTGTGTATGTGTGTTTTTGTGTGACAGATAGGGACAGAGAAGGGGAGAGAGGGGGGGGGGGAAAGAGAGAGAGAGAGAGAGGGGAGTGTGTGTATGTGTGTTTTTGTGTGACAGATAGACAGACACAGAGAAAGAGAGAGAGAGAGAGAGAAAGAAGAGAAAGAGAGAGAGAGAGAGAGAGAGAGAGAGAGAGAGAGAGAGAGAGAGAGAGAGAGAGAGAGAGAGAGAGAGGGAGTGTGTGTATGTGTGTTTTTGTGTGACAGATAGACAGACACAGAGAAAGAGAGAGAGAGAGGAGGGGGGGGAGAGAAAGATACAGACTACATAAACAAGGAACCATATGAGAGAGAGAGAGGGAGAGAGGGTGGTGGTGGTGGTGTGTGTGGATGTATGGTGTGTGGAGAGAGACAGAGACAGACAGAGGACAAGAGAAAGAGGGGTAGGAAGAGAAAGAGAGAAAGAGAGTACATGAACAAGAGGAACCATATGAGAGAGAGAGAGAGGAGAGAGAGAGGGGTGGGTGGGTGGGGAGTTGGGCTGTTGTGGTGTTGTAGGACGTGAGACAGAGACAGAGACAGACAGAGGACAAGAGAAAGAGGGGTAGGAGAAGAGAAAGAGAGAAGGAGTGGAGGCCATGAACAAGGAAACATATGGAGAGAGAGGAGCGTGAGGAGAGAGAGAGGATGAGAGAGAGAGGAAGAGAGAGAGAGAGATGAGGTGTAGGTAGGAGGTGTGGTGTGTGGAGGAGAGACAGAGACAGCCAGATAGAGAGATAGAAAGAGAGAAAGAGGGGGGGGGGGAGAGAAAGAGAGAGAGGGAGA
>CM065693.1:48448024-48453024 GCA_017654935.2 Phymorhynchus buccinoides
AACCAGTGAAAACTGAAAACCGGACACATACGTGCCTTACCCATTATGGCCAGGGACAGCAGAAAGAAGAAGAAGAAGAAGAAAGAAGAAGAAGAAGAAGGAAGAACCCCCACCAACCCCCCCCCCCCCAACCCCCCCCCCCCAACCCCAACCCCCCCCAACCCCGCTACAAACAACAAAACAAAACCCACAACTAACTTAAGATCCCCCCAGATCGTAGAACCCTTCCTCGAAGAGATTCCCCAGCACCATGCCCAGGGCCAGCCCGTGGTGCTGTTTTAACCCCCCTAAAAAACAACACCACACCCAACAACAACCAAACCTGAGGTCCCCCCAGATCGCAGAACCCTTCCTCGAAGAGCTTCCTCAGGCCCAGCCCGTGGTGCTGCCTTAACCACCCCCAAAAAACACACCCAACAACAACCAAACCTGAGGTCCCCCCACATCGCAGAAGCCTTCCTCGAAGAGCTTCCTCAGGCCCAGCCCGTGGTGCTGCTTTCTGCTTTAACCTCCCCCCAAAAACCCACCCAACAACAACCAAACCTGAGGTCCCCCCACATCGCAGAAGCCTTCCTCGAAGAGCTTCCTCAGGCCCAGCCCGTGGTGCTGCTTTCTGCTTCGAAGAGCTTCCTCAGGCCCAGCCCGTGGTGCTGCTTTCTGCTTTAACCTCCCCCCAAAAACCCACCCAACAACAACCAAACCTGAGGTCCCCCCACATCGCAGAAGCCTTCCTCGAAGAGCTTCCTCAGGCCCAGCCCGTGGTGCTGCTTTCTGCTTTAACCTCCCCCCAAAAACCCACCCAACAACAACCAAACCTGAGGTCCCCCCAGATCGCAGAGCCCTTCCTCGAAGAGCTTCCTCAGGCCCAGCCCGTGGTGCTGCTTTCTGCTTTAACCTCCCCCCGAAAACCCACCCAACAACAACCAAACCTGAGGTCCCCCCAGATCGCAGAGCCCTTCCTCGAAGAGCTTCCTCAGGCCCAGCCCGTGGTGCTGCTTTCTGCTTTAATCTCCCCCCGAAAACCCACCCAACAACAACCAAACCTGAGGTCCCCCCAGATCGCAGAACCCTTCCTCGAAGAGCTTCCCCAGCACCATGCCCAGGGCCAGGCCGTGGTGCTGCAGCAGCACGGGGAAGTCGGAGGCTTTGCGGGCTCCCGGCAGGCCCAGGCTCAGCTCCCGGAGCATGCGTCGCACCATCTGGGCGTCCCCCCCGGGGGAGGAGGCCAGGCAGGGGACCAGGGTCCCCAGGGACACACAGGCGGCGGCTTGGGCCAGGTTGGTGGCGGCGGTTCGGTCCTCGGCCGATCTCTGAATATGAAAAAAAAAGTAAGAGAATTTAGGTCAGGTCTGGTAGTTAGGACATTAGGCCTCGCGGCCTCTTCACTGTCCTTTCATGCTTGTTTGAACTTTTGCACAGCTGAGTTTTTTTTATTATATTTTGTTTTTTTGCAAATCTGCCTTTTAGTCATACTCATAATTATTGTAGTTTTGATATGTTGGTGTATTTTATCAAGGAGGTTTTTGAATTGTGTTAGATTTTGTGCTCGTTTAACATGTGCAGGAAGAGTATTCCAAAACTTTGTTACTCTGTTAGAAAATATAAAAAATTTCTAATATTAATTCGGCTATACTGGGTTAGTATTTTTAAATCATTTTTGCGTATTCTGGAGTCAGTTGTTAGCTGGAACAAAGATTTATTAGTATTGTTATGACTGTGAAAAAATGTGTATGTGTTTATCAGATCCCCACGAATTATTCTATATTTCAGAGATGGTAATTTTAACTTCCGTAGTGTATGTTCGTAATCAAGGTGACCTATATCCTGGAGGTGATGTGCTTCTTCTTCTTCTTCTGCGTTTCCAGGCGGTAGAGCACGTATGTGTCCGGTTTTCAGTTTTCACAGGTCTCCCTGCTGCGTACAGCAAACACATTCCGATTTCGGAGGAGCTCAAAGGAGAAAATATTTGGATTAAAAAAAATAAAAAATTGGGGGGATGGGGTGGCAAGGAGGAGAATGGGCCAATATTTAAGTCAGAAAGATAATAGATGATAGAAAGCAAAGGGAAAAGACAAGTGTCAAAGATCGAGCGACATACTAGAGGAAGCTACAAGCACAGAACTTTCAAAAAAATGGGGGAACTATTTGTACGAAAGAGTATCCCCACGGTGATGGGCAAGGCTAAACTAACAAACTAACAACACACAGGCCCTAGTGTTGTTCTTGTTCTTGTTGTCTGGCTTAAAGACTCCAGGGATCATCCCAACAGCCGAAGCAATTGAACACGATGGTACAAAAATGCACCAGCTAGGGACCTGTGCGACCGGTTTTTAAAAAAAATTACCCCGCCACGGGGGGGGGGGGGGAAGGATGGCAAGGAGAATGGGCCAATAAGTCAGAACGATATTAGATGATAGAAAGCGAAGGGAAAAGACAAGAGTCAAAGAGAGCGACAAACTAGTGCAAGCTAGAAGCACAGAACTTTCAGAAGTTGTCGGGGGAACTATTTGTACTATTTTTTTAATTTTTTTAATGACCCCGCCACGTAGGCAGAAGGTGTGGGGGAACTATTTGTACTATTTCGTTGATTTTTGTATTTATTTATTACCCCGCCACGTGCGCAGCCACACTCTCGAGCTAGCTCACCTGCTGGCACAGCCCCAGTAGCCGACCCCTGGGCCTGTAGCGGACGTCCCGCACGGACAGCACGCTGTCCGCGGCCATCGTGACCCAGTTCGCGTGGCTCACGTGCTCCGTGGCTCGGTCGCACGCCTCCAGCGTCTCGGGGTCAAGGCCATTGGCGTGGCGCGCGAGGAACAGCGCGAGGGCGGCTAGAGCCGACACCGCGTTGGCTTGCTGCCCGGGGGTGCTTCTGTGGGTGGAGAGAGGGGGGTGGAGGGAGGGGGAGAGGGAATGAATGAATCAATGAATTTTGTGTGTAGGTTTTAAATTGATTTTAATGAAAACAAAAATTACGATGGCTTGGCGTATTATTGAACCTATAGGCCTCTGTAACCAGGGTTATTAACGCCCTTGACAGTGAGAGTGATTCCCTTGCTGGTCAGTACTGACAAGGGCATTCACTCTAGCGAAAGGCAGCCATTTAGTGGCATCAAATAGGGTTATTGGCGATAGTTATCCCCTTGTTTGGTCAGTACTGGACCATCTTCACCCTCCCACCAAGGGCATTCACTCTTGCAAAAGGTGTTCGTTGCAGACCCCAAATCAAACAATGACTGCAGGAATATATACAGGGGGTTCTGCTTTTTATATTTCTGCAGTCTTTTAAAAAAAAACCCAAGTTATTAGTTTTCGTACTAAGTTCTATAATATATCAATGGTAGATAGTCCGTTTTGACTCCGAGCCATCGAATTTAAAGAGAGTTTACAATTGCGCAAAAGAGGACAGTGCTTATGATGAAACAAATGTACATACAAAAAACCCACAATGACATGTATCATATTATTTTAGGCATGCTGCTCTAATACCAACACAAATGCACACCCTTCATTGGAATGTGCCACCTCCTCTTTCTTTCTCTCTCTCTCTCTCTCTCTCTCTCTCTCGGGCCCCGTAGTCATGAGTACGAATTAAGACAGTCAACACGGGGAATAAAAGTATGCAAATGAGACTAACCTCCCCAAACGATTGTCTGTTCAGCTTAATCTGCATACTGTGCTAATCCACGCTTTGAATGTCTAATACACACCCATGATTACAACAGGGCCAGATGTTAAGATCAACAACAACAAAATTATAAGAACTTAAGCGATGGTTGTGCCTTTTAGATAAGATTATTGGGGCAGTGTGTGGATGCCTCGTGCCTCCAAACGGGGAGCTGGACGACCCCGCCCCCCTCCACGAGTCTTTCCCCGTGGGGATACCTGGGGGGGGGGAGTCTTTCGTAAAAATAGTTCCCCCACCTTCTGGAAGTTCTGTGCTTGTAACTTCCTCGGATATGCCACTCTCTTTGACTGCCTTTTCCCTTTGCTTTCTATCATTTACTATCTTTCTGACTTATTGACCCATTCTCCTGCCTTTTTTTTTAAAAAACAAAATCTTCCAAATAATTGTTCTCCTTTGAGCTCCTCCGAAATCGGAATGTGTCGGCTGTACGCAGCGGGGAGACCAGTGAAAACTGAAAACCGGTCACATACGTACTTACCCATTATGGCCATATGGCCTGGGAACGCAGAAGAAGAAGAAGAAGATAAGATTATGTCATCGATATGGATAGGCTGGGCTTCAGTTGGTAAGATTGTATGTGGCTGATCCCTTATCTCTTCCGCGGCAATTGTTACTGTTTACGTTGATTTAGTTCCCTTGCAGGCAGCCAAGACTCATACTAGTCAAATTGGAAGCTGTCGTTTGAAAAGAAGAAGGAGAAGAAGAAGGAAAAGAAGAAGAAGAAGAAGAACAACAACAACAAGAACAAAACAACAACACCAATAATAAACAGAAGGACTAAAAGATGGCCGCATCGCGGACGTTTTACATCTTCGCGTGCTTGACTCTGTCGACAACGATTTACGGCTTCGGTGACGTCAAAGGAAATGACGTCACAGAGAGCGACGGCAACGTTATCAATGGGGAGGCGTCTCTACTAAGAAGAGTTGAGGCCTTGGAACTCCTGGTAGAGGGGCAGGGCGAGACTGTACAGCATCTTCAGAACACTGTGACGGAACAGAAACTGCTTGTCGCGCAACAGCACGTGCGAATCGCTCGCCAAGAGAAATTGATCCGGGAACTGCTGAGAGGTGGTGAACCACCAAAGCTGAACGCCGCTCTGTTAGAAAGTGTCAATTCGGAAGAAGATGACTTTGAACACGCGCCGGTAGGCCCATGGAGCGACAACCACCACCACAGCATACACAAAAACAATGTTGACAGCAATGAGAACAGCAACAACGAGAAAAATAACAACAGCAACAACAACCCAGAAACGATACTAAATCTGCAACAACAAGACCACGGCCAGGAAAACAACCTCAAGCACACC
>CM065693.1:48458024-48470524 GCA_017654935.2 Phymorhynchus buccinoides
TGCCCCTCCACTTCTCCCCCAAACCCCCACCAGCCAGGGTGGGGTGGGGTGGATGTGTGGCCCATCCCCCCCCCCCCCCTCTCTGGGGGTGCCTCGTTTCCCCAACCCCACCCCCTTTTCTCCTTGTCGTCCGGCGTGTGGCCAGAGAGATTGTAATTCCAGTCTCTTTGGTGTGGATCTTCTTCTTCTGGTCAATCGGCCACCTTCAGCAGGTTGAAGATTTTTGCCGATATTGAAAAAAACACTAAAAACGAAGGTCATGCGCAGCGCACCAGGTCACCAAAGAAGTCAGAAGAAAATAAATGAACTGAATTTAAATACATGATACATACTTAGGTGGGGGTTAGAATACAAAGACTTGCAGACTCCCTAGTCTGATATGCCCAGCATTAGTGGAGCTGCCGGACAGGCGCAATGCTCTTCAGCCTCCAGCAAGCTGGGGAGCTAGTCCGGCCCCAACCCAGACTAACGCTGGGCCAGGCCCACAGTCTGAACACCCACACAAGCATGTCTTTTTTTTTAGGTCAGCACAGAAGGGTTTCTGTTATGATGGCGTAGCGCTTGTAGCAGTGTCATACACCGCGTGATGAATTTGTATGAAAGCATAATTATAGATTGAGGGGGGATTCGAATTATCAAGAATTTTCATAAAAACGACTTTGACTTATAATAATAAATTCTATTGACTGGGTAATCATATTATTTCAATAAAAAGACATGTTTGATTTCTTCTTTTTTCTCCAATGATCCAACTTGATTAACAGGTTTACATCAGTTTCTCATAACTTGAAAGACCCCCCACGTCACGTGTCACATTCCCTCTTATGTTTGGAAATTTTCTTAAGATTCCTTACCAGCTATAAGAGGGAAAACACGTGAAAACCGTGATTTTGACACGCGACGTGGCGGGTCTTTAAAAACATGAATAAAAACGGACTTATCCAAAGTTATATTACAACGACATTGACTTATCAAGACTTTGATGTCCTTTAAATAGATTCAACACTCGAAATAGTGCTAGGTCTGTTACGTCCGTTTATATGGGCAGACATTATCTGTTCACTCCTTATACGACTGTCAATGAATTCGGAGAGAAAACAAATGACGAATCGGGAATTGCAATATAAACGACTTTGACATATAACACCTCAACTGTACATTAATAATTAAAAACCAAACAAGAAATGTTTTTATTTGCTTGAAAACAGATCTGTGCCATATCAACCCAATTTCTTTCCATTCTTGATCTGCCATGTTGTTTTTCCAGTTGCCACGGGCAACAGAAAGGAGTAACAATTTGTCCAATGCTTTAAAAGATTCAGCAGAACAAACTGCTCTTTCAGAAAGAAAATTTGACAACATTGTGAATCGTCTACAGTGATGTGATTTGCTGAAAATAGAAGCAGTCCAAAAGCAAACAAAAATACTAAGTATGGAATCTTTCCGGAATCCGTTCGTTCTGGCTTCTTCAGACTTGAAACAAAATGGAATTTCTATTGTTTGGCTATCTATCTGTTATTCTTAAATAACTGACAAACAATTTAATAAACATCATCATCATCAGTATACCTCAATCAGAGCCAGACACAGTCTCTCCATGAAGGACACCCAGGCCTGAGGCATCAGCAGACTACGGTGCCACTCCGAGGGCTGCACTGGAACCTGGCGTAACACAGAATACAATACAAAATTACTAACACAACTAGGGCTGCACTGGCACCTGACGTAGCACAGAATACAATACAAAATTACTAACACAACTAGGGCTGCACTGGCACCTGACGTAGCACAGAATACAATACAAAATTACAAAATTACTAACACAACTAGGGCTGCACTGGCATCTGTCTCTAACCACATTCAGTAGAGTAGTAAACGTGTCGGTATAGTTTCCCATGTAATGTTTTTGGCGGGTCTGCCATCCACAACACACAGAGAGACACAGACACACACACACGTACGCACATACACAGGCGCGCGCGCACGCACACACTCATACACACACTCTCTCTCTCACACACACGACACACTCACACACACACACTCTCTCTCTCTCTCTCTCTCTCTCTCTCTCTCTCTCTCTGTTTCTCTCACCTCATTCAGCAGAGTGGTGAAGGTGTCAGTGTAGAGCTTCCCGAGGCGGACGATGTAGTGTTTTCGGGGTCTGCCGTCCACATATAAAATCTCACTCTCACTCTCTCTCTCTCTCACACACCCACACACACTGTCTATCTCTTTCTGTTTGTTTCTCTCTCTCTCTGTTTATCTCACCTCATTCAGCAGAGTGGTGAAGGTGTCAGTGTAGAGTTTCCCGTGGCGGACGATGTAGTGTTTTCAGGGTCTGCTGTCCATCTCTCTCTCTCTCTCTCTCTCTCTCTCTCTCTCTCTCTCTCTCTCTCTCTCTCTCTCTCTCTCTCTCTCTGTGGTGAAGGTGTCAGTGAAGAGTTTTCCGTGGTCTACCATCTCTCTCTCTCTCTCTCTCTCTCTCTCTCTCTCTCTCTCTCTCTCTCTCTCTCTCTCTCTCTCTGGTGAAGGTGTCAGTGAAGAGTTTTCCGTGGTCTACCATCTCTCTCTCTCTCTCTCTCTCTCTCTCTCTCTCTCTCTCTCTCTCTCTCTCTCTCTCTCTGTGTTTCTCTAACCTCATTCTCTCTCTCTCTGTTTTTCTCTCACCTCATTCAGCAGAGTGGTGAAGGTGTCGGTGTAGAGCTTCCCGTGGCGGACGATGTAGTGTTTTCGGGGTCTGCCGTCCCTGCCCACCTCCACTGGAGGGTCGAAGCAGAACAGCAGGGCAGCTGAACAACAACAACAACACACAAATAACAATTGATAACTATGTTGACTCACAAGAGCCAAAGATTCTTTCTTTGTCAATGAGGCCGGGAAGATCACTGAATATCAGGTAAAGTATTACCCCCTGTACTGCCACGTTCAGTTTCTGGCCAAATCCAGCCCTTCATTTTATGAAGTTCTACTAAAGCTTAAGTGGGAAACTAAACGTTGTTACTTTCTAAATTCAGTAAACCGATTTACTTAATTTAGAAAGTAACAACGTTTAGTTTCCCACTTAAGCTTTAGTAGAACTTCATAAAATTAAGCACAGATCCCTAGGTATAAGCTTTCAACTGTTGGTCAGCGCTCTTTTGCTGTCTCAGCACCGACCTTCTGGAACAAACCTCCTCTTTCCCTCCGTCAGCGACCGACCCTCTCTGCTGTCAAAGCTAACCTCAAAACCCACCTGTCCCCCCCCCCCCCCCCCGTCATTAAAGCTCCGCTCTCTTTCTCTTCTCTTTCTTGCCATTAGGTCGGTTTCTGCTGCATTCCATTTATGTCATCCGTGTGTGTTCGCTTTGTATTGCGTTGTTGTTTGAAATGCTGTCTGACGTATATAAGGAAAGGACAGGCTGCAACGTCCTCCCCCCCCCCAGCTCCCCCCTCCCCCCCCCCCCCCCCACAGAAAGACAGAGAAACAAACAAACAAACACGCACGCGCCCCCCCCCCCCCCCCCCCCCCCCCCTCCAATAGACGATTTTCGGAAAAAATAGAATGTGTCGTTTTAATCACAAAATCGGATTGTCCCCCGTGACAAAGTAGGCCAAACACAAGGCGTTTGTCCTACCAATTAATGAAAGGTCACTCGCGCAAACCGCGAAATTATGTCCCTTGGCAATTTGCGAACATTCCCACTCAAGCAATCCCCCATCCCCAATCACATTCTTCTAAATGAATGAAAATCTGTTTAACGTCCTCCGGTCTGGAACAGACACATATGGGACATTAGTAGATTTTAAAAAAAGATGGTGGGAACGATCTTGGAGGCAATGCCCGGAGGCAGTGCAACACCATTAAAGTCCTGAATTTGTTTACAATACAGATAAACATATATTCTTCTAAACCAACCACCCCTGCTATTATATACCGGCCAAACTGGGTCTCAATCCGGGCTGCTTGGTGGTGTTGTACTGTCGACCAATGAACGCGGGGATGGAGGCGATTGCTTTGTCCTGATTGGTCGAGGCGGCCCCGTGACGTCGCGTGCTCGTGTGGTAGATTCCCCTGGGAAGGTGTTCCACTTCCTTCCCCGCCATTTTGCCCAGGAACTCTTCATAATCTGGTGATCAATCGATTTCAATCAATCGATGCATCAGAGAGAGAGAGAGAGAGAGAGAGAGAGAGAGAGGGAGAGAGAGAGAGAGAGAGAGAGAGGGAGAGAGAGAGAGAGAGAGAGAGAGAGGGAGAGAGAGAGAGAGGGAGAGAGAGAGAGAGAGAGAGAGAGAGAGAGAGAGAGAGAGAGAGAGAGAGAGAGAGAGAGAGTCAGTCAATCAATCAGTAACTATCCAACGAACCAATCACTCATTGACATGTTATACAGTAGAACCTCCCTTATAAGACCTTCAAAAATCTGGCCCACTTTTCTACTGACAAACCTTTTCAGTAGAACTGATTAACAAATCGTCAGCAACGAGGGCAAAGATGCACCGATGTCCCCTACGCAGAACAAAAGCACGGGGTAAGGGGAACAATTGGGGAAGGTTTCGTGTTCTGAGACCGCAGTTCCCTCCCTTTATTGCTTCACAGAAAATGTACTATCCTTCTTACGATATTTCAAGCGAAAGGGATTTTAATTGTGTTATATTAATTACGATTTGTGGATAACACGTAATCGAATGAAAACGTTTGAGAAGAAAAAGCGTACAGGGACACTGGACAGTAAATTTAGGGATATTAATTAACACAGAAAATAGAAATGATTTAAAACTGTAATCAATATGCATACGTAGGGTCTACAAACAACCAAAATGGTTATCATGATAATGACAAAGTAACTCATGATGAAGACAACATTATTGTCATTATCATTATTTTGAATATTTAGTACGCCTAGTCAATTCAATGCCCTAGGTATTGACAGTGTGACAATACAATAAACACATAATATAACACAACATTATAATATTCAACATATAGCATAAAGAATAATGAGAACAAAAATGACAGAATTGCACAAACACCCAAAAGACAGACAGACAGACAGACACACACGCACGCATGCACACGCATGCACGCACGTAAAGAAGAAGAAGAAGAAGAAGAAGAAGAAGAAGAAGAAGAAGAAGAAGAAGAAGAAGAAGAAGAAGAAGAAGAAGAAGAAGAAGAACAACAACAACAACAACAACAACAACAACAACAACAACAACAACAACAAAACAAATTAATTGGTGAAAGTAAAAAAATCAGGTATAAAAAGCTGATCGAAAGAGTCTTCAGGATTGGCCGTCTTGTCATCCGGATACAGTCTTATAAAATAAAACATTTCTGCACAAACTGGTGTCAGATTAAAACAAGATGATAGATATATACATTCCGACACTATCCCCTCCCCTCCCCATCCTGTATACACAGACACACACACACATTGGAAATTATTTTTAATGTGGTCACCACTTCAGGATAAGGAAGATTCAGAGAACATCTGTGACCCAGCACCACGAAAGGGACATTAACTGTGAACCTGACCATTCTGAGAAACGTCTATATTCGAAAACGTCTCTTTCTAATGATACAAGAACCATGTTCGTAGCTTTTTCTGTTCCAGCGTTATGAGCATTTAAAGTTAGTAGTAGGGTGAGCGTCGGCCATTTTGAGAAAACACAGTCTAAAGTCTAGCCTAGCTGAAGAAAGTGCATTCACCTACTCGTTTTAAGACACTTATAAGACCATTTAGAGACAATGTTAAAGATTGTCCTTTATAAATATGAAATATAAGATGTTAGAGACAATACCAATAACTCAGAATTGACCCCCCAAAATGAAATGTTTGACTTTCCAAGCCTGTTGTTGGAAATTAGCCCAGCGACTTAATGTCCCTTTCGTGGTGCTGGGTCACACTTAAACGGTGTCATTTCAGGATGGAGAGAATGTTTCGCTTTCGCATCATGCAACATTCTAAATCGCCCACCTGGCAAAACCTTAGGGGACAGGGATCGCAGTAACCGGGTGTAGCACACCCCAGGAACGAAGTTGAAGAGGGTGTCCACACTGATGCTCTCCTGCTGCTGCTGCTGCTGCTGCTGCTGCTGCTGCATCATTTCCACCTGAAGGTGCAACTCTTCACAAACCTATTGTTTAAGAAAAATAAGGCACAATGAGTAACAATGAAACTGGGTGTCTTAGGGAAAAAATATTCGAGAGAATGGAAAGAAGGAGGAGGAGGAAGAGGAGAAGTAGGAGGAGGAGGAGGAAGAAGAGGAGGAGGAGGAGGAGGAGCAAAAGAATGGAAAGGAGAAGGAGGAGGAGGAGGGGAGGGACCGGGAGGAAGAGGAGGAGAGGAGAAGAGAAGGAAGAAGAGGAGGAGGAGGGGGAGGAGGAAGACGAGGAGAAGTAGGAGGAGGAGCAAAAGAATGGAAAGGAGGAGGAGGAGGAAGAGGAGAAGGAGGAGGAGGAGGAAGAGAAGAAGAAGAAGGAGGAGGAGGAGGAAGAGGAGAAAGGAGGAGGAGGAGGAAGAGGAGAAGGAGGAGGAGGAATAGAAGGAGGAAGAGGAGGAGGAGGAGGAAGAGGAGGAGGAGGAAGAGGAGAAGGAGGAGGAGGAGGAAGAGGAGGAGGAGGAAGAGGAGAGGAGGAGGAGGAGGAGGAGGAAGAGGAGAAGGAGAAGGAGGAGGAAGAGGAGAAGCAGGAGGAGGAATAGAAGGAGGAAGAGGAGGAGGAGGAGGAAGAGGAGAAGCAGGAGGAGGAATAGAAGGAGGAGGAGGAAGAGGACGAAAAGATGGAGGAGGAAGAGGAAGAGGAGGGGGAGGAAGAGGAGGAGGAGGAGGAAGAGAAGGAGGATGAGGAAGAGGATGAGGAGGAAGACGAGGAGGAGGACGAAAAGATGGAGGAGGAGGAAGAGGTGTGGGAGGAAGAGGAGAAGGAGGAGGAGGAAGAAGAAGGAGGAGAAGAGGTGGAGGAAGACAAAGAGAAGTAGGAGGAGCAAAAGAATGGAAAGGAGGAGGAGGAGGAGGAGGAGGAGGAGGAGGAAGAGGAAAAAGAGGAGGAGGACGAGAAGGAGGAGGAGGACGAAAAGATGGAGGAGGAGGAGGAGGAAGAGAAGGAGGAGGAAGAGGAGGAGGCAGAGGAGAAGCAGGAGGAGGAGGAAGAGAAGGAGGGGGAGGAAGAGGATGAGGAGGAAGAGAAGGAGGAGGAGGACGAAAAGATGGAGGAGGAGGAAGAGGTGTGGGAGGAAGAGAAGGAGGAGGAGGAAGAAGAGGAGAAGTAGGAGGAGGAGCAAAAGAATGGAAAGGAGGAGGAGGAGGAGGAGGAGGAGGAGGAAGAAGAAGGATGAGGAGGAGGAGGAGGAGGAAGGAGGAGGAGGAGGACGAAAAGATGGAGGAGGAAGAGGAGGAAGAGGAGGAGGAGGAGGAGGAAGAGGAGAAGCAGGAGGAGGAGGAAGAGAAGGAGGAGGAGGAAGAGAAGGAGGAGGAAGAGAAGGAGGAGGAGGAAGAAGAGGAAAGAGGAAGAGGAAGAAGGAGGAAAGAGAAGGAGGAGGAGGAGGAGGAGGAGGAGGAAGAGGAGGAGGAGGAGGAGGAAGAGGAGAAGGATGATGATGAGCAAATGGAAAGAAGGAGGAAGAGGGAGAAGGAGGAAGAAGAGAAAAACAAGTGTACGATCTAAATAAAGTCTGACCTGTCTGGGAAGATGGCTGACACGGAAATCGCCTACAGGGTAGGACGACAGAGCCCTGAACGCTGCTCCCTGCACAGAGGGGTTGGAGCTCTGCGAATAGTGCCACAGTCTGACCACCGACTGTCTCTGGAACTCCTGTAGAAAACGAACCACAAACCATACAAGTCATAATAACATAACTTTCTTGCATAATTGAAGATGATGGAAATAAAACGACTCTGCTAAGTTCCAATAGTGTTGAATAAATAGGTGATGGAAATAAAATGACTGCTAAGTTCCAATATTGGGTTTTTTCTGTAATTGAAGATGACGGAAATAACATGACTCTTGCCAAGTTCCAATAATGACAAGCTCCTAGCATAACATAACCAGTCTCCAAGACAGAGTGTGGCGGGGTAATCAAAAAACGGTCACACACGTAATGTTCTCACCCCTCATCCGTAGCTGATGCATTTGTGTACCCTACTGTTCAAGTGCTTCGGCCGGCTGATGGGATGATCCCTGGAGTCTTTTAGCCAGGGTAAGCCAACAACAATAACAACGACAATATTACCTCATATTCTGCAGAGTTGACGGCCAGTCCAGGCACCAGTGACAGCAGACGACACACCTTCACCAGGACCACCTCTCTGTTACCATAGCAACATCATCAACAACAAGAAACATTAGTTTAGGACAACAACATAACAGCACACACACACTTTGACACTACACACACACACACACACACACACGCGCGCGCGCGCGCGCGCGCGCACGTGTGTGTGTGTGTGTGTGTGTGTGTGTGTGTGTGTGCATATATATGTGTGTGTATGTTTGTTTGTTCACCTTGTAACTTATGAACCTGTGCACAGAATCGCTTCAAAGCTTGTGTGTCGGTGTATCATCGCGCACATATTGTCGACATATGTCCCATAGAAGCTTCTAACATCAAAAACAAATCTCCGCCAATGAAGACTCACTTTTTTTATAATAAAAAAATCAATTGCTTGCCCTGTAACTCACGAACAAGTGAAAGGAATCGCTTCAAATTTTTGTGTGGGGTTGTGAAAAGGAATCCAGATGGTCTCAGAAAAAAATGTTTGAATCCCCAATGCAAATCTCCGCAAAGGGAGACTCACATTAATCCTGTCAGATTGTATCACGGCAGGAATAAAGATATTATTGAAACAAAGAGCAGGAGAGAAACATGGGGGGTAAGCGTGGGGAGGGTGGGGTGGTTAGATAGAAAGACAGACTTACAGAGGCGGATACATAACTTAAGGAGGGTTTCCAAGCAGGAGAGAAGACATGGGGGGTAAGCGTGGGGAGGGTGGGGGGTTAGATAGAAAGACAGACTTACAGAGGCGGATAAATAACTTAAGGGGGGTTTCCAAGCAGGAGAGAAACATGGGGGGTAAGCGTGGGGAGGGTGGGGTGGTTAGATAGAAAGACAGACTTACAGAGGCGGATACATAACTTAAGGAGGGTTTCCAAGCAGGAGAGAGACATGGGGGGTAAGCGTGGGGAGGGTGGGGGGTTAGATAGAAAGACAGACTTACAGAGGCGGATAAATAACTTAAGGGGGGTTTCCAAGCAGGAGAGAAACATGGGGGGTAAGCGTGGGGAGGGTGGGGGGTTAGATAGAAAGACAGACTTACAGAGGCGGATAAATAACTTAAGGGGGGTTTCCAAGCAGGAGAGAAACATGGGGGGTAAGCGTGGGGAGGGTGGGGGGTTAGATAGAAAGACAGACTTACAGAGGCGGATACATAACTTAAGGGGGGTTTCCAAGCAGGAGAGAGACATGGGGGGTAAGCGTGGGGAGGGTGGGGGGTTAGATAGAAAGACAGACTTACAGAGGCGGATAAATAACTTAAGGGGGGTTTCCAAGCAGGAGAGAAACATGGGGGGTAAGCGTGGGGAGGGTGGGGGGTTAGATAGAAAGACAGACTTACAGAGGCGGATACATAACTTAAGGAGGGTTTCCAAGCAGGAGAGAAACATGGGGGGTAAGCGTGGGGAGGGTGGGGGGTTAGATAGAAAGACAGACTTACAGAGGCGGATAAATAACTTAAGGGGGGTTTCCAAGCAGGAGAGAGACATGGGGGGTAAGCGTGGGGAGGGTGGGGGGTTAGATAGAAAGACAGACTTACAGAGGCGGATAAATAACTTAAGGGGGGTTTCCAAGCAGGAGAGAAACATGGGGGGTAAGCGTGGGGAGGGTGGGGGGTTAGATAGAAAGACAGACTTACAGAGGCGGATAAATAACTTAAGGGGGGTTTCCAAGCAGGAGAGAAACATGGGGGGTAAGCGTGGGGAGGGTGGGGGGTTAGATAGAAAGACAGACTTACAGAGGCGGATACATAACTTAAGGGGGGTTTCCAAGCAGGAGAGAGACATGGGGGGTAAGCGTGGGGAGGGTGGGGGGTTAGATAGTAAGACAGACTTACAGAGGCGGATACATAACTTAAGGGGGGTTTCCAAGCAGGAGAGAGACATGGGTGGTAAGCGTGGGGAGGGTGGGGGGTTAGATAGAAAGACAGACTTACAGAGGCGGATAAATAACTTAAGGGGGGTTTCCAAGCAGGAAAGAAACATGGGGGGTAAGCGTGGGGAGGGTGGGGGGTTAGATAGAAAGACAAGACTTACAGAGGCGGATAAATAACTTAAGGGGTTTCCAAGCAGGAGAGAGACTGGGGGGTAAGCGTGGGGAGGGTGGGGGGTTAGATAGAGAGAGACCTACAGAGGCGGATAAATAACTTAAGGGGGGTTTCCAAGCAGGAGAGAGACTGGGGGGTGGAGTGGGGGGGGGGGGGTCTTGGACAGAACGACAGACTGCAGGGGCGGATCAGTTAGTCAAGAAGGGGAAGGGGGGTTGCCAATGGTCTGATTGGAAACGTGGAGGCTGACAATAATTTGTAAAAGATGCAACATATGTGTGTGTGTGTGTGGCACAGAGGTAACGTGTTCGCCTTGTGTCAAGTAAACCCGAGTTCGAACCTGGGTACAGGGGATTTTTCCTCTCACTCTGCACTAGGCCTTACGGGTCTGAACGTGACGTCTTTCGGATGAGACGATAAACCGAGGTCCCGTGTGCCCATGCACTTAGCACACGTTAAACCCAGTGGCAACGAAAAAGTTGTCATTTGGTCAAAAGTTACCCCCACCCCACCCACCCATTCCTTCCTTCAGTCACAAACATTGCATGCAACAACAAACATTGGGTGGCGCGCCTCTGGCTGCGACGCGCTCTCCAGGTGGGAGCAACCCGAATTTCACAGAGACGCCTCTGTGACTATAAAGTACCTAATTTAATCAAAGTTTGTACCTTTTCTCGTCCTTCAGCTGTTTGGCCAGCACGCTCCAAGCTGACTGTATGTCGATGACCTGCAAAGGGTCACAAATAAATCCAACAAAGTCTGCATACATACCTTGATATTGTATTCAGAAACAATTTGTTTTTACTTGAAATGAGAACATGGTATGGATATTAAATAACTGTGCTGTGTGTTGTTTATGTGCAACATATTCAAGGTAAGAAGGCTATGCCCCCCCCCCCCCCCCCCCGTGGGGATGCCGGGGGGTCTTTTGCATAAATAGTTCCTCCACCTTCTGGAAGTTCTGTGCTTGTAACTTCCTCTAATCTGTCACTCTCTTTGACTCTGCCTTTTCCCTTTGCTTACTGTCATCTAATATATTTCTGCCTTACCAGTCCATTCTCTTGCCCTGTTTTCAAGAAACACTTTCAAAAAGATTTCCTCCTCCTGCCGAAGTCGGACTTGCTGGGCCTAAGTATTTCTTAGTAGTTAGGCGCATAACGGCAGCATGACGCATCTGCGCTCATCATTGACAGGAAACTGTCTGAGCGATCGAAGAAGAAGAAGAAGAAGAAGAAGAAGAAGAAGGCTATGCCACTCTTGGATAGATGTTGATTTGTTTGTATGTTGTCTCCACCATTGTTGATGTGTACTGTGTGGGTGGAGGGTCATAAAGGCGAACTTAGCACATTCTTTTTTGAGAATGATGCTTTCTTTGCCTCCCTTTGGCTCTGATCGACGCATTGCTAGGTGATTGGCATCGCAATCAACTTTGGTAGAGGGGAGTTAATTAGAAAGAGAGTTCTCCCCTTTGTTCGATTTCGTTATCTCCTCTCTTGGAATCACTATTCCACTCTTTGATATTAAATAAATAACCTTGGAACATCAGCACAGGTATCTAATCTTTGGAATTCAAATCATCCCCAAAAAAGGATCTATTATCAATTAAAAAAACCCAAAACAAAACATTAATAAGAAAAATTAAATAATTTGGTTAAAAATGGGTAATTTTTTATCCAAAGAATAAAAAGAAACAATTGCCCCATCTCCCTCCTCATCAGCACCCCCCCCCTCCACCCCCTCCACCCCCCCAAAAAAAAGCCATCGACAACTCCTCCTCTTCCTAGTTTTCTCGTCGCCGTAGTTGTCATCATCATCATCATCATCATCGTCGTTGTTGTCTTTGCTTGTTGTTTTCTGTATTTTGTGTGAGTGCGTGCGCACACGCGCGGTGTGTGTGTGTGTGTGTGTGTGTGCGTGTGCGTGTGCGCGTTGTGTGTGCGTGCGTGCGTGCGTGTGTGTGTGCGTGTGTGTGTGTGTGTGGGTTTTTTTTTTTTCTTCCTGTTCTTGTTGTTTTCATTTACTCCAAAATGGCTGTTCCCTCTCATTGGTCGACATCAACCGGCTTAAGAGAATGGTGCATACCACAAAGATTGGATTTATCTGTTTTTTCTTATTAGTCGGCTCGGGGAACTATTGTTTTTGTCTGGTCCGTCCGTCCGTCCGTCCGTCCGGTGTCCGTCAGTGCCTCCGTCCGTCCGGCT
>CM065693.1:48475524-48480524 GCA_017654935.2 Phymorhynchus buccinoides
CTTTCAGTCTGTCTGTATGCCAGTCTCTCTCTCTCTCTCTCTCTCTCTCTCTCTCTCTCTCTCTCTCTCTCTCTCTCTCTCTCTCTCTCTCTCTCTCTCTCTCTCTCTCTCTCTCTCTCTCCCCACACTCTTTAAGTTCAGCTCACATGCCATTTCTGGCTCTGCCTAAAGCAATAATTATGATAATCTTAATATTCTTGCAAACATAATAATTTATCGAAATTGTACACAAAAAAAGCCTCCTGTCAACTGAGATTTGGCTTGGCGCTTTGGGGTCATCATAATATTGTGATTACAACTGAATGCTATTTTGATTACAACTGAATGCCATTTTGATAACAAACCGAATCCTATTATTTTCCTGCATTGCTATGTTGTCGAAAACAACGAACAAACAACGAGTGCTAAATCCAATTAAGATCATTGATGCTTTTGTTTGTTGACCGATTTCGTGCGGGCTCTTGTGGCCTATTAATTATTGTTGTTGTTGTTGTTGTTGTTGTAGTTATTGATTTGTAGAGAGGAAAGATGCACGATGCATAAAACCACGAGTGGTCCTTAGACAACGTTATACAAATAAGTATGGCAGAGAGAGAGAGAGAGAGAGGGGGGCGGTGGGAGAGAGAAAGAGTAAAGAGAGAGAGGGAGAGAGAGAGAGAGAGAGAGGAGAGGGGGGGGGGGCAGAAAGAAAAAGAGAGAGAGAGAACACTGAACACTGAAAAACTTTATTTTAACAAAGATGGATATCTTAGGCAATGTCTATGAGAGACTCAAAAGACTCAAAACTTTTAATTGCAAAGGCCACCGACCTATCTGCAATGTCTATGAGAGAGAGAGAGAGGGGGGGAGGGGGGAGGGAGAGAGAGAGAGAGAGAGAGAGAGAGAGAGAGAGAGAGAGAGAGAGAGAGAGAGAAGAGAGAGAGAGAGAGAGAGAGAGAGAAGGAGAGTTTGGTCAGAACTCAAGCATCTTCCCTTCCCCCCCACCCCACCAAGGGCATTCACTTTAACAAAAGGTGTTCTTTGCAGTGGCCTCAAATAGGGTTATTGTCGATAATTATCCCCTTGTTTGGTCAGTACTCAAGCAACTTCCCCCACCCACCAAGGGCATTCACTTTTACTTCTTCTTCTTCTTCGTTCGCTCAGACAGTTTCCTGTCATATGAGCGTAGATGCGCCATGCTGCCGTTATGCGCCTAACTAAGATACAGTTAAGGCCAAGCATGTCCGACTTCGGCTGAAGAAATCTTTGTAAGAATGCATAGGAAAAAAAAAAAAGGCAGGATGAATGGACCAGTGAGATAGAAAGACAGCAGATGATAGTAAGCAAAGGGAAAAGGCAGAGTCAAAGAGAGTGATGGATTAGAGGAAGCTACAAGCACAGAACTTCCAGAAGGTGAGGGAACTATTTGTACGAAAGACCCCCCCGGTATCCCCACGGGGGGGGGGGGGGGTGTCACTTTTACAAAAGGTTTTCTTTACACTGGCCTATACTCACCGCAAACGGCAAATCTCTTTCACTGCCGCCGCTTTGGCTAGAAGCACCTCGGGCGACATGGTCATCTTTGCCGACGACGATTTCGATGACGACGATGACGTCACATCCTCCTCCCCGATGGCCTTCAGCAGCTGAGGGAAGCAGCGGTCCTGGAGGGCCCACAGTGACGTCATCAGGCGCGTGGCCAGCGCGCGCAGCTTGGGTGACGCCAGCAACGCTTGCAGGGTTTTCAGGATCGGTGGCACACACAGCTATGATATTAAGAAAGATAAACCAAATTTATAGATGAGAGAAAAAAGAAAAAAAAGAGAATAATTCGGTTATCGAGATTGTAG
This sequence comes from Phymorhynchus buccinoides, assembly GCA_017654935.2. Classification (NCBI taxonomy): domain Eukaryota; kingdom Metazoa; phylum Mollusca; class Gastropoda; order Neogastropoda; family Raphitomidae; genus Phymorhynchus; species Phymorhynchus buccinoides. The sequence continues at coordinate 48,477,354 of CM065693.1, forward strand.
TCAGATTTTTATATTTTTTAGGAGATATGCATTACTGAAAGAGAAATTAAATTAATTAAAGGGTTCCATTGTTAAGCTATGGCTCCTTACCGTAACCCCAATCCTTCGCATGCCCCCCCAAAAAAAACCCAGGTGGGAGCAACCCGAATAATGTTCACAGAGACGCCTCTGTGACGATAAAGTACCAAACACCCCACTACTATTAAGATGAGTTTGAAAGAAGCGTTAAGGGTATACAGAGCTGAAATGAAAGAGAAAATGATCAAAAATAAATATAGCAAAAACAAACAACCACCAAAAAAAACACCCAAACCCACCCCCCAAAAAAACCCAAACCCCAAACAACCCAAGATAATGACAAGTAGATTATTCACATAATAATAAAACTCGAGTTCGCAACCAAAAAAACAAATGGGTTTTGCAGGTTGCGTTGCTCCCACGCCGCTCATTCTGAATCCCAATTCGCAGCCACACCCCGGATTGTTCAGGTCGCAGAATCCGAGACCAGCAGTCCAAGGGGAGCGAATCTATGTTAGGCCGTCAGGAGGCAACCAACCGAGAAGACACTGCACTTCTGCTGAGTCACTTCGGTGGAGTTCAGTGGAGCCTGTTCAGGACACCACCTACAAAGCCCCCCTATACTGACGACACTATTCTCTTAGTCGCGGAGCCAGCGTGAGTGAGGTCCTCCTCCGAGGGCTCCACCACGACCGTCCACCGACAGCTCCCCAGAACACACTGATCCCCATGACTTTGACCCGAACGCACCAAGGCATAGACTGGATCGGAAACCGAAACTGAGATCACCATGAGAGCAGGGCATGCAAAGCCACAGAATGTGAGACATTTTTGTATATTTTTTTTAAAAGATTGATGGAAATGAGGCTGATGACTATGATTATGGTGGTGATGATGCTATGGAGTTCCGTATCGGTCTGAGACTACTACTTGACAGGGCTGTATTCTACGCTTCCTTTCATAATGATATCCCGGCGTTAAGCAGGCCCGAGAACTACAGACACCTGCAGTGTTGGTCTTGAAATTAGAGCAACACTCCCAGAATCGCATCCGTTAAGCGGACGAAGCTCGACTGCGTGGTTTCATTCTTCCCATTGAGCCCATAGCCACTCACTCTGGGTAGGAGTCGATCCAGGACCGAAAAAATCCCTCGCCTCTGATGGGAATCGAACCCGTATTTCGCGACACTAAGCACTACGCCACGGCGGATGGTGGTTTTGCAGTTAGCCTATAATTTCAGGAAAAAAACACCCCACAAAAATAGATAGAAGAACTAAGGAAGAAAACAGGAACAAGATAACTAAATTACTAAGCAAGTAATTAAGTTGAATGAATTTGAAAGCACATGAACGAATGATTTGCGAATAAAACAGAAACTAACAGAAACAAACTCGATTACTGAAAAGTAATCAAATTATGTAAGATTGGAAGAAAACATGGGGGAATCGCATAACTATCAGTAAAAAAAATAAAATGGGTGGCGCGCCCCTGGCTGCCACACGCTCTCTAGGTGGGAGCAACCCGAATTTCACAGAGACGCCTCTATGACTATAAAGTACCTAATGAAACAAACGAAATAAAAAACAAAATATCTCAATTATTGAATTAAAAATAATTATAGTCATTTGAAGTTGAGTTTCTCGTAAAAGTGGGTTGTAGTCTGTGCACTGGCTAAAAGACTCCAGGGATCATCCTGACAGCCGAAGCACTTGAACACTATGGCACAAAATGCACCAGCTAGGGATGAGAACATTTACGTGCGTGACCGTTTTTGATTACCCCGCCACGTGGGCAGCCACACTCCGACTTCGGAGGAGTAAAAGTAGTAAAAGGTTAAAATGTAAATGAATTATTTCATTCAAAAAAATGTTCACATTATATCATAAAATGGTGCGTGCGTTAGGCTGGTTAGCTTTTAGAACGAAGAATTCAGCTGACCTGGAAAGAGAAGATTGAGCGAATAAAGAAAAAAAAAGAAGAGACGAAAACCAGAAGAAAAAAAAAGAGGAGAGAGAGAGAGAGAGAGAGAGAGAGAGAGAGAGAGAGAGGGAGAGAGAGAGGGAGAGAGAGAGGGGGAGAGAGAGAGGGAGAGAGAGAGAGAGAGAGAGAGAGAGGAGAGAGAGAGAGGGAGAGAGAGAGAGAGAGAGAGAGAGAGAGAGAGAGAGAGAGAGAGAGAGAGGGAGAGAGAGAGAGAGAGAGAGAGAGAGAGGGGAGAGAGAGAGAGAGATTGGAGAGAGAGAGGGAGAGAGAGAGAGAGGAGAGAGAGAGAGAGGGAGTAAAGAGAGGAGAGGGGGAGAGAGAGGAGAGGAGAGGGGGGGGAGAGAGCTGAGGGAGAGAGAGAGCGAGAGAGGAGAGAGAGAGAGAGAGATAGAGAGGGGGAGAGAGAGAGAGGGAGAGAGAGAGAGAGAGAGAGAGAGAGGGGAGAGAGAGAGAGAGAGAGAGAGAGAGAGAGAGACGAGAGAGAGAGAGAGAGAGAGAGAGAGAAAGAAAGACAGAAAGAGAGAAGGAAAGAAAGAAATGGAACAAACATTTTAAGGGAAAGAAACATAGACTAAAACAAACAAACAAACAAGTCAACACACAAACAGATTCATATAAAAAAACGTATAAAAAAAGCATTTGCCAAATTTTAAAAAAACACACCAAAAAAACAAAAAAACTTGTTTTCCAGCTAAAACGTTGGCCAACTAAAAAACCCAAATGTGACGCCCTAAAACATCCCCATGTCATCAAAATAAAATAAGTGATTAAAACCTTGTGTTGTGCCATGAGAGGCAAGTGTTCCAGCAGTATCAGTCGTGTCTCCGGCTCCGTCTCTCTCCTCAGGCAGTACAGAATGAGAGGCAGGAACAGTGGAGCCTGTTCAAAGACCCACCAGATCACGTGTCAAAATCACGGGTTTCACGCGTTTTCCCTCTTTCAGCTGGTAAGAAATCTTGTTTTGACCAGGTCTCACTCCCGTACAAATGTCATCCCAAATTAAAAACGAAACATCATTTTAAAGAGCAGCCTCAATTTGAAGTTGGGGACATTTGATTGTGCGTCACAGCTACCTTAGAAAAAACCACCAAGGGACTTAATCGTGGTGCGTCAGTGTGTCTTTAACAAATTATCAGTATACACTTCCGGTAAAGATAAAGATGCGCCCCCCCC
>CM065693.1:48490524-48495931 GCA_017654935.2 Phymorhynchus buccinoides
CCGCCAGCCATTTTTCAGCCAAAATATACCATTAAACTTAACTGGGGAGAGAAAAAAATATTATTAGCAATACATGTACTGTGAATTCCTCTGTGGCATGTATAAAAGTAGGCCTATCCTTACCTCCCAAGATTAAGAGAATAGGGTCTTCGGATAACAGGCCCCTGGTTTGATGCCTTTTAGTGACATGGGTGTTAAACCTTTGTGGTGCATAAATGCGACATTGGCGGTGAAAGGGTTAAATTCCCAAATGTCCCCCTCCTTATCCCCCTCTTCCCTCCCTTTTCGTCTCATTCCTGCATGTACATATAATATTATTTAGCTTTCTTGTTTGATTTACTTTATTTTTCCCCAGGGCTGGGTGGAGAAAAGCATGTAACTTGCTTATCTCATGTTCCCTGGCTAAATAAAATTTCGTTTTCGTTCTCTCTCTCTCTCTCTCTCTCTCCTCTCTCTTCCTCTCTCTCTCTCTCTCTCTCTCTCCACTTTGTGAATATTCTGATACTTTAAAATATTTTCATTTCAATTTAATAATAATCACACACACACACTTATACACACACACACACACAACACACACACACACACACACACACACACACACACACACACACACATACGCACACACTTAAACACACACACTTACACACACAGTTGTCAGTCCATGGTTGCTTGTACTAGTAAAAGAAGAAATCGAAATATTGAACGGCGTTTTATACTGGCGTTGGGGTGTTTTGCTTCGAATTAATTACACACACACACAAACACACACTTACACCATCACACACACTGAACACTACCCCACCCCCCCCCGCCCCCCCCCCCACACACAACACCCACACCCACTGACCTGCCTCCTAAGCAAGCGAATCGAGGACCGAGGACCCTCTGCAAAACCTCTAGAGCGGCAGAGGCCCCACTTGACACTCTGACGCTGTCGCCGCACACGGCTTGGCTTCATCATCATCCCCCTTCACCCCCACCCCCCTCACCCCCACCCCTTCCAGAAATCGTGGCCGTGGTGGTGGCGGCGGTACTGGGTGCTGCCAGAAACTGCAGCACGGGTAGCATCAGCATCCCCGATGCCAGAAGCATGCTACTACCCGGGGTGGTTGTGGTGGTGGTGGTGGGGGGAGCAGGAGGAGGATAACACGGGGTGGATGAGGCTGCTTGTTCCACTGCAACGAGAGAGAGATTAATTAATCTAATAGACATATCATTGAACATACAGTGTGTATTACAAAAACTAATAACTTGTATTTATAAAAAAAACCGACTGCTGAAATATGAAAAGCAAACCCCCTTTTTACATTTCTCCAGTCATTGTTTGACACAAGTCGTTAGTTTTTGTATAAATCCAATAATACGTCAATTAATTCCTATCAAAAACGAACATTGTATGCTATCACCACAGAGACAAAAGCTACCCGATTATTCTTGTCATAATTATTGTACATAACAGTTACTGATCAATTCATTACTTAGATCGATCTACTGTTGTGGCGGTACCATAGCCGATGAGGTTTATCCGAGGCGTGGTTACCGCTACACATATCTATATTGTTAAAAACTCGGGACTTTACTGGTGTTGCACTGCCTCCGGGCATTGCAGCCAGCATTGTTCCCACCATGTTTGCATTTACAAATGTCCCATATGTGGTCTATCAGACCAAGAGGACGTAAAACACCATTTTTTTCCCTTCCTTCCTTGTCATAATTATCAAGTCCCCCCCCCCCCCACCCCCACCCTCCCCCCATATTGACGAAGAGTGTCGTGTGTCGTTTCGCGATGACTCATATTTGGGGTGCTAATCAGAATCTCATATTTTTTTCAACGGAACTCACGATTTTCGCGGGGTTGAAATAGACACGGTTCCGGGAAAAACCGAAACGCCTGCAATCAAAACGAACATGTATGCTTATCCACCACAGAAAGAAGCTATCATCGATTTATTCTTGTATAAGTATCAAAGTCCCCCGCACCCCCCCCCCCCCCCCCCCCTCCACCCCCCCCCCCCACCCGCCCACCCCCCCCCCCCCCCCCCCAACCCCCCCCCCCCCCCCCCACCCCCCCCCCCCCCCCCCCCCCCCCCCGCCCCCTATAATGAGGAGTGTCTATTCCGATGACTCATATTTCGGGTGCTGGAAAGAGAATCTCATATATGAACGGAACTCACGATTTCGCGGGGTTGAAAATAGACACCTTTCCGGGAAAACCCGAAACGCACACGAACACCTGCTATAGTCAAAAACGAACAATGAATGCTTAGCACGACAGAGAAGAAGCTACCACGATTATTCTTGTCATAATTATCAAGTTCCCTCACCCCCCACCCCCCCTATATTGAGGAGGGTTGGTCCGTTCGCTGGTCATTCCGAGATGACTCGTATGTGTGGGTGCTAATCAGAATATCACAATAAAACCCGTTTCATTAATTAAAGGAAGAGAATAGGACACTCTTGTTGTGACCTATATTTTCATTAGTTAAAGGGGACTATGTTACGAGCTAAGTAAGTATCTGGGTGTCGGAATATAATATACAAAAAAAAAAAAAAAAAAAAAAAAAAAAAAAAAAAAAAAAAAAAAAAAAAAAAAAAAAAAAAAAAAAAAAAAAAAAAAAAAAAAAAAAAAAAATATATAATAATAATAATAACAATAACAATAATAATAATAATAATGCTTAAAGCAAAACAAACGTTCGTGTGTGTGCGCGCGCGCGCGACCGTCAGAGGGTGTATGCGTGTGCACGTGTGCGAGTGCATGTACGTTTGTGTGTTATTGTGAATGAATGCGTGCGCGCGCGTGTGTGTGCATGTGTGTGTGTGTGTGTGTGTGTCGTGTGTGTGTGTGTGTGTGTGTGTTGTGTGTGTGCGTGCGTGTGCGCGTGCGTGCGTGCGCGCCGTGCATGTGTGTGTGTGCGCGTGCGCGCACACTTGTGATTATGATTATTTGTAATTTTACCCAGGCGCAGAATTGAAGGGGGAGCGAAAGGCCCCAATTCCATCAGCCCTGACACAACTGGGTCATCCTGGCATGCCCCGACATACACTGCCAGAATAAAAATGTCATTCATTGTCACCATCATCATCACCATTGTCGTCGTCATGAATCATCATCACCATTGTCGTCATCATCATCATCATCATGTCGTCGTCATCATCATCTCATCATCATCATCATCATCAATACACATCACCATTGTCGTCGTCATCATCATCACCATTGTGCGTCGTCGTCATCAGCATCACCATTGTCGTCGTCGTCATCATCATCATCATCATATGTCATCATCATCATCATCATCATCATCATTGTAATCACCATCTGTCGTCATCATCATCGTCATGATCATCATCATTGTCATCATCATCATCGTCTTCATCATCATCATCATCATCACCATTGTCGTCGTCATCATCATCACCATTGTCTCGTCGTCTATCATCATCATCACATTGTTGGCCGTCATCATAATCATCAACCATCCTCAAGCAGTCAGCAGCATCCTGTCATTCGTGGACTGCCCCCGACATACACAGCCCAGAACCCCCCGCTCCCCCCCTTTCCCCACAATAAGTCATTGTCGTCATCAGCATCATCGTCGTCGCCATCATCATCATCATCATGGTGGTTATCGTTGCTATTATTATTATTATTATTATTATTATTATTATTATAATCGAAATAATCGTCATTCATCATCAATCATCATCACCTTCCTCCTCCTCATCATCATCCTCATCATCATCAATCATCACCTTCCTCCTCCTCATCATAATCTTTTATGTACATCAACAGGATCAACAGCGCTGTTACTGACAATCTAAACAAATATAGGTGATGCAAAGTCGTTTCATCACCTCTCTAAAGTGTATACCTAAAGGTGTGCACATTTCTACGTGGGGATACTGGGGGTCTTTTGTATAAATAGTTCCCTCCACCTTCTTGAAGTTCTGTGCTTGTAACTTCTTCTAATCTGCCACTGCTCTTTGACTCTGCCTTTTCCCCTTTGCTTGCTGTCATCTTACTATCTTTCTGCCTTATGGGTCCATTCTCCCTGCCCTTTCCTGGGAAGAAAAGCTTTGAAAAAGATTTCCTCCAGCCGAAGTTGGACTTGTTGGGCCTTATTATTTCTTGGTTAGGCGCATGACGTCAGCATGATTGGCGCATCTGCGCTCATAATTGACAGCAAACTGTCCTGCCTGACTCGAATAGAAGAAGAAGAAGAAGAAGAAGAAGAAGACGAATAAGAAGAGGAAGAAGAAGAAGAAGAAGAAGAAGAAGAAGAAGAAGAAGACGAAGAAGAGAAGAAGAAGAAGAAGAAGAAGAGATGAAGAGGATGAGGAGTAAGAAGAAGAAGAAGAAGAGAGGAAGAAGAAGAAAAAGAGAGAAGAAGAAGAAGAGAAGAAGAAGAGAAGAAGAATATGGTGAAATAGAAGGAAAAAGTACATTTCAGAAACCGGTACAGAAAGGACAGAAGAGAATAATTGAAAAGCAAACTACAAAAATGAATGAATCACAAAACCGTCTGTATAATAATGATTGTGTAGAATTATAGCAAAGGGGTAAGGGCGAAACCTCCACCCTCTCAATCACCTAACAAAATTCACACACACACAAAGACGATGCCCGAAAATCCAGGGCTCCCAATACGTTCCCGCAAAACAAGGGTCCCAATGACTCCTTTACTCACAGTATAAGGGTCCTAGAGGCGGGATTAGAGGGTCCCAGTGACATGAGCAATGCTAAAATGATTTTTTCTAGGTATCCCTGGACTCCGCAATTCTTTTGAGAGGGTCCTTAGAATGTAGTACTTCATAGGGACCCCCAAATGGGGGCTGGAGCCCTGAAAACTCACCCTTATCAATCCACTAACAAAACTCACACACACACACAAAGACGAAGGCGAACCTCCAACCTCCAATCACGTCACAAAACACACACACACACACAACACACCACACCCACACCACACACCACACCACACCACAACGACAACGCAAACGCAACCAAACGCAGCGCCAAAGAAAACCCCAACCGCAACACAACACAACACAACACACACACACACACACAAAGTACGAAGGCGAAACCCCACCCTCTCAATCACGTCACAAACACTCACACACACACTCAACACACACACCACCACACACACACACCACACACACACACACACACACACAACACACCCACACAACAAACACACAAGACGAAGGGCGAAACCCCACCCTATAATCACGTAACAACCACACACACACAACACACAACACACACACACACACACACACAAACCACACACAGCACAAACAAACCACAACACACACAAGCCAAGCAACACACACACACAAGACGAAGGGCTGAAACCCTCAACCATATCAATCACGTCACAACAAACACACACAC
>CM065693.1:48496431-48551258 GCA_017654935.2 Phymorhynchus buccinoides
AAAAGAGTTAAACAAGAAACTAAACCACCCTGGATTACCAAAGATATCGATGATGAAAGAAATACACGAACTCACTTAAAGAAATCAGGGACGCAGCAAGAATTTAGACAACAAAGAAATAAGGTAACTAATATGAAACGTAAATCTAAACGCGATTATTTTCGACAAATGTTAATTTCCACGAAAGATTCCCGCCAGATATGGAAAGCCATAAACATGCTAACTAACAAACAAGTATCAAGAAGTCAGCAAATTGTTTCAGATATCTCTGCTGATCAGTTAAATAACCACTTTGCTAGCATAAAAGAAAAAGTTATAACATGTGATAGATCAAATGAAAATGATTTATCCTATTTAAAACAGTTCCTCAGTTCAAAAGATATAAATTTTCCTTTCAATCTCCAGCCTATGACAGTATTTGAAGTCAGCAGAAATCTTTTATCTTTAAAGCATTCAAAGACACGCGATATAGATGGTTTGGATATTAACATACTACAGATTGCGTGCCCAGTTAAATGTGACTCACTAACTTATTTATATAACTTATGCATAGAAAAACAATGTTTTCCGTTAAATTTTAAACAAGCCAAGGTAATCCCTATCCATAAATCAGGCGATAGATCTAACCCTTCTAATTATCGACCTATTTCTATTTTATCAGCTTTATCTAAGTCTCTAGAAAAGCACATACAAAAATCCCTATTCTCTTATTTAGATAAAAATAATTTACTTCATGATGATCAGTCTGGATTTAGAAAGAATCATTCATGCCACACTTCACTAATACAGCTTGTTGACAGTCTGCTATGTAATATAAATGAAAATAAGTTTACTGGTATACTTTTCCTTGACTTTGAAAAAGCGTTCGATGTTATTAATCATTCACTCCTTCTGCGTAAACTAGAACTGTATAACCTTCCTCCTGAATTTTTAAATATTATGTCATCTTTTTTGTGTGACAGAAAACAACTGGTTTCAATTAATAACAAAATGTCTGAATTGCTTCCAATCCACTATGGAGTACCTCAAGGGTCTATCTTAGGTCCACTATTGTTCACTGTTTATATAAACGACCTGCCATGCTTTGTCAATAGTAAATGTGAAATGTTTGCAGATGACTCATCCCTTCATACTAGTGATATGAATGCTAACAGGCTAGTAAGTAAACTTCAAAATGATGCTCAAAATGTTTTTAACTGGACACAATTAAATCACATGTCAATTAATGCCAATAAAACGAAATGCATGTACGTATCAACCAGACAAAAAAGACAAAAGATGAACTCCCAATTTCCACCACTATTTATTTGCAGCAACAAAATTGAAGAAGTTGATTCACATAAAACATTAGGTGTTGTCATTGACAAAGATCTGTCTTGGACAGACCATATAAAGTCTTTAGGGAAAGGTCTGTCTAGAAAAATACTCCAGCTATCTAAGATTAAACATTTCCTTGATAACCATTCTCGTAAACTATTCTTTAATGCTCACATACTCTCCATGATCGATTATGCTTCAACATTATGGGATAGCTGTAGTGATACAAATTTAAAGATTATCAATCGTATGTACAAAAAAGCAATTAAAATAATTTTATTAAAATCAAGTTCACTTACCTATGAAGACTACAAACAACTAGATATACTAACTTTTCAAGACAGACTTTTCCTCAAAAAGGCAATCTGCATGCATAATATTGTCAACGGAAATGCTCCAAAAAAGATAACAGATACATTTACGACAAACACAAGCAGACACACCCATTTACTCTCATTCCCTCGACCAAATAATAATCTATTCAAATCTAGTCTCCTCTATTCGGGTGGAGATTTATGGAACAAACTACCCTCCATTTTAAAAAACATGAAAAACAAGAACTACTTCAAGAAAAAAATGAAAATGTATCTCTTTAACAGAACATAATTGATAACTTTATTCCAATTATTTAAAAGAATGGAAACGTAGCCTACATAACATATTTTGGTAAGTAAATGTGATGTTTTAAATGTTTCGTTGTTGATGTTGATGTATATATTGTACATAATATGCTATTCGCATATGTCCCCATCCTTTTTCCTGTTTTTGTGTGTGGAATATTTGCTTGTTTCTTTAATTAATTGTTTACTTGTATATTTTCCTTTTCTTGTTCGCTACTTTGGAATGTTTAGTTCTTTATTTTTTCTTTACATCATTTTTTTTATGGATGGCTTGTTGAAAAAAAGCATGTTTTTGCTTATACAATGTTCCCATCTGGAAATAAAATTTTGACTTGACTTGACTTGACTTGACACACATGCACATCCATGCATCTCTATGTCTGTGTGTGTATGTGTGCGTGTGAGAGGGGAGAGAGAGAGAGAGAGAGAGAGAGAGAGAGAGAGAGAGAGAGAGAGAGAGAGAGAGAGAGAGAGAGAGAGAGGAGAGAGAGAGAGAGAGAGAGAGAGAGAGAGAGAGAGAGAGGAAGGCGCATGAACTGTTGGGAACGGACCCAAAATATGAGAAAGCTCGGGGTGACTTGGAGAGGGTGGGGGTTTGGGGGTAGGGTGGGGGTGAACAAATGAATGCGATAATAGAAATGGTGGGAAAGAGGGCAGTTCTTAATGTTTTGATAGTCGCTTGTATCGACCCTGTGTTCAATTTTTGTTTTGTTTTTTTTTTTTTTGCGGAGCATGATTTGTCATTCATTTTTTTCCTTAGTTTTGTTTCCATTTTCATGCATGCAAATGGGTTTCTTTAATTGTATTGTGCTTGTACGAGACCACACTATAATTTCACCTAACGTGATAATAAAGTATTTTTGACTTTGACTTTGACTTTGACTTGACACAATGTTAATTTATGTTAGCGATTAAAACGTGTTAACATGTTAAATGGCAAACACTGGCAAATTCACTTTAAAACTGAGAGGTACATAAAAAGCGTACGCCATCAGGCACCTATGTTTAATTCCTAGCCTACTGTGACGCAAGGCTGCAAGCTGTGCTTGTGAACTAAAACATATCTAATTAATTCAACCAGTAAGTATTTTTGTATAATTATTTTAAATTGTGTTGTTATTATAGTTGTCACAATATATTTTAAAAACAGTTTAATGGATATTTATTTTAGATCTGACGTTATAGTGTAAAGAATCATTGTCAGTGTTGAGCGACAGAGGCGACGCCACATTGTCAAACAATAGGCGCTTGAGAGAAGTCATAATGACAGGTTAATTTACGAACACAAAAGGCGTAATTTTGTTAAATCCCCCCAATTTTTGTGTGTTAAAACTGTCGGAGTGCATTTTAGATGTGTCAATGTACCATTATCAACAATCAGACATTTAAAAGCAATTAGTTTGTCCTATTTTATCTTTCTTCCTAGGCTATTCCTGCCCGTCTCACTGGTTTGTGTCCTATCAGTCCAAGACACCACAGTGAGTTTTCTCTGCTTGCGACGGCCTCCTCGATAATTAATATAACGTAATAAATTATGTTAATGAGTATGATGACGATGACGATGATGATGATGATGATGATGACACAGCGACAATGATGATAATAAACTATGTTAATGATTATGATGACGATGACGACGACGACGATGATGATGGCAATGATGATGATGACGACGACGACAATGATGATGATGATGACGACGACGACGATGATGGCAATGATGATGACGACGACGACAACAATGATGATGATGATGATGATGATGACGACGACAATGATGCTGCTGATGATGAACAGCTGTCCTACCTGGCTGTCCCACCCTCAGTTCTCTCAACAGTTCAGCAACGTTGTCAACACAGGCCTCACATTGCCAGGAATATCCCTCACTATGCCCTGGCCTCCTTCTGTGTTCCAGATGCCGGACAGCAGGTCCCTGTGTGGGGACAGGCACCGAGGGGGCGCTGTACCGGGGGATGCTGTAGTCGTTTATTACAGAATACTCCGCCACCCGTGCGGTGACTGCAGGCGGTGACCTCAGTGGCTGGCGCAGGGTCACCACCTCCAGCCAGTCAGGCAGGGGATCACTGGTGAGTCTGTTCAGTTTCCACATCCCCGCTGACCACAGGGAGACTGAGGGCAGTGTGTGGTGGACCTCCTTGACCCACTGAATGAAGGGAAACCTGTAATCCATGACACAGAGTCAGGTGTAGGACAGAAAACTGCAGTCACCTGTGGAATGTGATATGTACCTCTACTAACATTAGTATTACTTATACTTGTTTTTCTATTTATTTCAATATTTTTTGTTGTTGTGAATATTGTCATAACACCGTTTTCCTGAGAGAGAGAGAGAGAGAGAGAGAGAGAGAGAGAGAGAGAGAGAGAGAGGAGAGAGAGAGAGAGAGAGGAGAGAGAGAGAGAGAGAGAGAGAGAGAGACAAAGAGAGAGAGAGAGAGAGAGAGAGAGACGGAGAGAGAGAGAGAGAGAGAGAGAGGGGGTGAGAGAGAGAGCAAAGATAAGACATGCAAAGAGTGACAACGACAGAGAGAGAGAGAGAGAGAGAGAGAGAGAGAGAGAGAGAGAGAGAGAGAGAGAGAGAGAGAGAGACGAAGAGAGAGAGAGAGGTGAGAGAGAAGCAAAGAGAAGACATGCAAAGAGTGACAACGACAGAGAGAGATTGAGAGAGAGAGAGAGAATGAGACGAGAGAGAGAGAGAGAGAGAGGGAGAGAGGAGAGAGAGGAGAGAGAGACGCGAGAGAGGAGAGATTTTTGGGAGAGAGAGAGAGAGAGAGAGAGAGAGAGAGGGAGAGAGAGAGAGTTGAGACAGAGAGACACAGCAGAGAGAGAGAGAGAGAGACAGAGAGAGAGACAGAGAGAGAGAGAGAGAGAGAGAGAGAGAGAGAGAGACAGAGAGACACGAGAGAGAGAGAAGAGGACAGAGATGAGAGAGAGAGAGAGGAGACAGAGAGAGAGAGAGAGACCGGAGAGAAGAGAGAGAGAGAGAGAGAAAGAGTCTGATGGAGAGAAAGAGAGATTGAGAGACACAGAGAGAGAGAGAGAGGAGGGGGGGGTGAGAGATAAAAGCACAATCAGAATTCTTCTTTGCAAAATTCTTTTTCAAGGACTGTTTAGACATAGGGAGCAATGATAATTTTCAGGCCAGAGAGGTGAGGGGGGGGGAGAAATTTGGACCACAATGACAACTTTTTCGTGACCATCTGGTTTTAGAGATAGCTAAGTGGATAGGCACACGGGACCTCGATACATCGTGTCACCCGAGAGACTCCACGTTCAGAGGCAATGGTGAATCGCGATTTTCACCTGTTTTCCCTCAGTTGAGAGCTGGTCAGAAATCCCCTTTTACCCAGGGGGGGAACTCGGGTGACTTGACACAAGGCAACGCTTTAATCTGCGCCATACATCAAATAGCATCTAAAACTTTCTTTCAGCGCCATCACATAGTTTGCGAGATGGTGGAGATTACTGTTCCCCCCCACCTGACCCCTGAAAAGAGAGAAAAATTTCGTGATGTAGGGACGTATTAAGGGGAGGGGTAATAGCTTAGACAAATGGCTGGGATTGAGAGAGTGCTTTGTCAGAGAGATGCTTGAGACGAAGGAGAGAATGAGGATAATGCACGCGAGAGAGAGAGTGCAAGAGGAAGCATCATAATTGAACCTCAGAGCAGCGAGCGAAGCAGAGAGGATGATGGAGTCCCAGACCTCTGAGAGAAGGCCAGGAGACAGGATTTAGACAGGAGAGAGAGACAGAGAGCACTGAGAGAGTCTTACACAGACGAGAATACGAGAGACGCGAGAGAGCACGAGGACACGGAGAGAGCAGTGCTCACAGAAGAGAATGAGCAGACGTAGTATCTTAGACCTTTTTTAGGAGAAGGAGAGGGAGATTAATAGGAGAGATTAGGATTAGATAACAAACGATTTCCTCTCTCGCCTTCTCGAAGAACTCCCGTTGGTCTACCCGTTAGGTTTAATAACGTTCCCTTTATAAAACAGGACTTCTAACAAAAGCCTGCCAGGTTTAGCACCACAGGTGATTTAAACAAAAAACCGTGTAAACGAGTGACCCGGTCACCTTTGTCACTAAAAGGCATCAGATTGCGGGTATGCTTCGGTCCGGGCAGAAGACCCTGAATGTTTTAGTCAAGTGGGGAAGTAAGGATAGACCCTTATTTTATACATGTCACAGAACAACCCCCAATACTGACTGATTTCTGATTGATTTTGTTCTCGTACAGCACTTAACTATGGTAATTTAATTTTTTTTTTTACATGGAAATATACGTCTGGCTGAGCTGAAATAATGTAGGCTCGATCATATGAAAAGGACTTAATGTAGAGTTAATTTGGGACTATAAAATGGCTTTATCTGGCAGAGGGGTTCATCTACCTGTTTATCATAAACTTGGTGACGGGCTCTTCTTCGCTGCTGGTGAAGACAAGGAGTAAGAAGACCTACTCCAAAATCGTAGCCAGCCGCGGATAACGCCACTGAGGATCCAGCTCTTTATCCTTTATTATAGGCGGTTGTATCGGGGTTCCACACACTCCGGTGAACTAGGTTCATGCCTGAATATCTGGCTCTCCTCGGTTCCTACGGGTTCCTCCAAGCCGATTGGGGGGCTGGCTGTGCTTTTTTTTTTTGTTTTAGTTATTGACTGTACTGAGCCGGTGAGAGGCAGAGATAACTATGCTTAAACATTATGTTGGTAGATCAGGATCTAAGCCGTAACGCTGCCGTTATCAGATGTGACGTAGCGCGAGTGCGTAGCGGCGCACACACTAATGACAGCACACACACAAGGCACTAAACCACTAGGAAGCAGCACGTTTGTACAGAGAGT
Organism: Phymorhynchus buccinoides; assembly: GCA_017654935.2. Classification (NCBI taxonomy): domain Eukaryota; kingdom Metazoa; phylum Mollusca; class Gastropoda; order Neogastropoda; family Raphitomidae; genus Phymorhynchus; species Phymorhynchus buccinoides. The sequence continues at coordinate 48,503,233 of CM065693.1, forward strand.
TATAGGGCACCTACACAATAACTTAACAGGCTGAGGAGCATTAATGTGACATGCGATTGTGCCATAGAAAAAAAGAGTAGACTCGGTAAAAACAATAAGAACTCGCACATACAAAGTTACTGTAAGACATCCATTTTAGGCAATATTGGAAATTGCATTTGGTATCCAGTTTTTAAAGAGACAGTCAGCTTTGATAGAAAAATTACAGAGACGAGCAACTAAGTTAGTACAGGGTCTTCATAATGTTTCTTATTCAGACAGGTTGAAAGATCTAAATTTACCTACATTAAAAGCAAGGAGAATTCAGGGGTGACCTATATTCAAACTTATAAAATATTTACTAGTGTAGATGAACCTAAATGTACATCGACTTATTCACAATATCATCAGATTTTGACAAAACCAAGAACAGTACCGACAAAATATTTAATTTCAACTTGAACAGACTATATAGAAGAAAATTTTTATTTTTACACTAACAGAGTTGCACCTGTATGGAATAAATTATACCCGACCTACATGGAAAAGAGCAACAGAATACTAAACCATTTTTAAAAAACTTCTCCCAAAACGATTGGAATGACTAATAAGGCCGTTATGTAATGATTACGATGAAATAAATTTTAAATAAAAACTGAGTGTGCTACAGAACCGGACAAATAACTAAATAAAATGAAAATATGGGGACAGGAAAGCCTTACGGGCTATGTTTTTTGAGTCCCAAAATCCTCCAACTCCCTAAATCCTAAGAGATTCTGTATTTTTGCGACAACCACAAAATTTCACTTTTTCTGGTACTTTAACCATATTGACCACTAACCCTAACCCGTACCCCTATTACATCCCTAACCTAGAAAAAAGTGAAAATTTTGTGTTCATGCTCCAATGTCCGCAAATACACACGGTCATAGGTATCAGAGCTACTTATTATTTTATGAGCTACAAAGCTTACCTTTTTTCATTCCCCATGCGACATATGCACAACCTATCAGCTATGAAGACCGGTGAGCGCGGGGCAGGATAAAACATCCCCCACCAACTGTGAAGAACTATTGATAACGTCGACTACAGACGTACTCCTCGCACAACACTAAGCAACCTCAACCACCACACAGAAGTAACACACACCACAAAATACACACACACACACACCCACACACTACACACTACCACGAAGCACACATAACACACACACACTACACAACGACAACGCATCACACGCACTGAATGACGGCGAGAGCGCGCAATTACAAGCGCACAGCAGACACCAGCACACATTGTCTGGTACTGGTAGAACTACTGTTGTCCTGTTATGCAATCAACTTGGTCCTTTAAGTTCTCCTGACTGCAGTGAGTGTTTTTTGTTAATGTATTCTGACAAACTACATTTTGTCAACTTTCAATTTTCCTTGTGTTCCCCTTGTGAAGTCTACTGTAGACCTTTGAAACCAAAATAACAATTCACATTTCCTTGTCTAAAAAAACCCTTGTATGATTTGCCCTGCTAACAAGCACACAAAAAAATACAAAACTAACACCGAATTCATTCCTATTATTGTATGGATAAACACAGCTCCTTTGGGATGGATTCCCCAGTTTTTGTTTTATTCCCTTATCAATGCCCTTAAAAAAATTTTTTAATTGATGGAATATAGCTACATTCCTTCGTTTTCCTCCTCCTCTTCTCACTGGGTCCTGCAAATTGTTTACACAATAAGTATAAATTGGCCCCAATGGTTTTACTCTAAAAAAGCTAACTTTAGTGCTTGTGAAACCATGTTCCAATCCATTAGAAAGACCAACAATACCATCTCTTCTCTTGCTCTCAGCCACAGTCCAAGGGTGACTAGAGAGACCTTTTGCCTCACTTGTGTCTTTAATGGGAGGCCAAGAAGAACCCATTAAAAATGAGAAACACAAGGGCCCATTATTTTTTTATCCTCGTATCTGATAAAATTTGTGCTGCCCACTCGTGCATTGGCTCTAGAACATGGGGGGTCCGTTTCAGAGAGGGGGACTGATGTTTAGCCTAGTATAGTGGGGAAGGCAGAACAAGACCTTAGGCAGCATATGCTATCCCTCCTAGGGAAGTTCAAGAAGTCCGGACATGATTGTAGTGTGTACTGTTGGTACTTGGGGGTGGGGCAAGTGGGTGGAGAAAAAAAAAAGGCCTCATGCCTCCAGACAAGGAGCTGGACGACCCCACCAGCCCCATCCATGAGTCTCGAATCTTCGCCCCGTCCCCGTGAGGATACCGGGGGTCTTTCTTCATGAAAATAGGTTCTCCCTCAGCCACCCTTTCTGGATTTCTGTGCTTGAAACTTCCCCTTATTCTGCCGACTAACCAGTCTCCTGACACACTGCCCTTTTCCCTTTGCTTTCAATCCATCTACTGAATACTATCTTAATTAATTTCTTATATTTTTCTTTATTGCCCTTCTCCTTCTCTCTCCTGCCTTTTTTTTTTTTTTTTTTTTTTTTTTTTTTTTTTTTTCAAAAAAAAAATCCTCCAAAATAATTTTTTCTTTCTTTGAACATCCTCTCCTTTTTTCATCCTCCGAAAATCGGAATGCGTTCCCGCTGTGTGCAGCATGGAGAACCAGTGCTGTGAAAACTGAAAAACCTCAACACCCGAAATGAAAAAAAACCCGAAGACACATACATGTATGGCCTTACCCCGTTATGGGTATGGGCCATATTGCCTTGGGAACTGCAGGAAGAAGAAGAAGAAGACAAAAAAAGGGACAAAAAATCAAGAATATTAATAGTGATATATACTTTATTTTGAATTTTTTTTTTTAATTTAAATTAATTAATAGGGACTGGCTTCATAAGCCAAGCCCTAGAACCCTGCGTGGGGACTATCAAGTCCTTTCCTTTCATTAGTTTTTTGTTAAGTTGTGCATTATATCATTATGCATTATTTTGGTTAATTTTATTTACAATTTTGATACAAAATTACAATAAACGAGCCAAAGGGTATTCACTAATTTTCAAGAGAATGATAAGATAATGATGTATTGAAGGTCGAGATGTAATATTATTAATAATTTAAATTATAGAATTCTTTGTTGTTGGATCAGAATTCCTGGCAAAGTAAAAATTTCGAAAGTTAATTCAAAGAGAAAAAGAGAGAGGGACCAAGGATTACTGGAGGGGAGGGGGAGAGAACCAGTCCACTGAGATTGCAGGTCACTAGTCAGCGCAGAACAGAGAAAAAGGGAAAATAATATATTTAAAAATCCATGCTAATTTTGTGATTTTCCTTTTTAAAAAAAAGAAAAGGAAAAACGCAAGAAAAACTGAAACTTAACTTTTAATGTTTTCCAAGGATATTAGATTTTTGTTTTTTTGCAGTTTTCAATCTTTCAAGACGAGAGAGAGAAGGAAGGAGGAGAGAGGAGAGAGAGAGAGAGAGAGAGGAGAGTAGAGAGAGAGGAGGAGAGAGCGGAGAAGATGAGAGAGAGAGAGCGCGCAATTTGGTGAGAGAGACAGGGGATAACATTGTATATCAATATTATATTGACAGAGTGACAGACGAGAGCAAACAAGAGGAAAGAGAACAGATTACTTTTGGATTGAGGGGGGGGGGGGGGGGTGTGTAAAAAAAAAAGAGACAGAGGACAGACAGAATACATGATCAGTTGTGACCGTTTCTAGGATCTTATTAAGTTAAACTGTCTTGATTATATTATAAAAAAAAAAACTTTTCGGGGCGGGACTTTTTCCCCTGGTATTTGCAGTACCCTCCAGTATCGTTCCCAACTATCTTTGTAGTTTATTAATGTCCCCATAATATGTGCCTGTTCCAGGCCGGAGGAACGTTAACACCCCTTAAAGGTTAAATAAGGAGAGCGAACTTTCCAATCCAGATACAGGCAGGGCAGTCAGCAACAACTGAGACAGACGACAAGAACCAGGACGACAGATCTGCAGGCAAAACTGGACTGACACTTAACACACAGTCAAGTGACTAGACACTGATACAGAACAGACCTCTGAAGACTTATAGTGTAAATTTCAATTCTAAGAAAGACAGAAACTGAGAAAGAGATAACGTGGGGGGGGGGGGGGGGTGGGGTGGGGTGGGGGGGAAAGTGGGGGGGGGGGGGGGGGGGGGGGGGGGGGGGGGGGGGGGGTATGAGGAGGGGGTTATGTGTTGTGTGTCTTAGAAACTATGGCTCTGCAAATTGTGCAGTTAGGGCAGGTCGCCGTTGGGATAAAAACTTGTGCCCATCAGGTGACCATAACCCCAACAAACCTAGTTCCTACTGTGCACAGGTCCTTATCGGCTTATGCCTGCCCTATGAGCAAGGGTGTATAGGCCCATAGGGTTTTGGGTTTTTTTTTGTTTTGGCATACTACATTTCCCGGAAACCTTGTTTGTGGAGTGCCGAACTTGGTGGCTTCGGGTTTGAGGAGGAGTGCCGAACTTGTGCTTCCTCCGGTTTGTGGAGAGTGCTGAAAACTTGTGGCTTCTTTGTTTTGTGGAGTGCCAGAAACTTCTTGTGGCTTCTGGTTTTGTGGAGTGCCGAACCTTGTGGCTTCTGGTTTGTGGAGTGCCAAACCTTGTGGCTTCTGGGTTTTGTGGATTGGCCAGAACTTGTGGCTTCCTGTTTTGTGTAGTTGCCAGAACTTGTGGCTTTTCCCGTTTGTGAGTGCTGAAACTTTGTGGCTTCGTGTTTGTGGTTCTGTTGTTTTGTTGGTGTGCTTAAAAAACAACTTGTGGCATCTGTCTGGTTGTAGTGCCAAAACATTGGTGGCTTCTGGTTTTGTGAGTGGCTGAAGGTTGGGCTTCTGGTTTGTGGAGTGCTTGAACCAACTTGTGGCTTCTGTTCTGGTTTGCAGAGTGCCGAAACCTTGTGGCTTTCTTTCTGGTTTTGTGGCGTGCTGAACTTGTTGGCTTTCCGGTTTGTGGAGTGCTGAAACTTCTGGTTTGTGGAGTGCGCAGAAAATTGTGGCTGTTTCTCCGGTTTTGTTTGGGGTAAAAAACAAAAATCTGTTGTGCATGAATTTCTTAGGATGAGTGACATGAGGATTGGCATTTTAAAAAAAAAAAAAATCCTGTTTATCATTCCACTTAACCATCTCTCCCATATACCACAAATCCCACCAACTTTGTGTTTGCCTTGTGCAACGGGGCTATGTAATGTATTTACTGGTGGCTTGTGTGATGTTGAGTTTGTAATGCATGTGTGCGTGTGCGCACACCAATTTGCATCTTAATCTGGGTTTGAACAGAGTCTATGCCTCCCAAATCGTCCCCCCAAAACAAGGGGTTTCCCAGGGACTCCTATCATTTACAGTATAGCGAGGGTCCTAAGGATGGGATGAGGGTCCACCTCCCCAGTGTCATTGCGAATGGCTAAAAAAGAAGTTTTCCTCCTAGTGCATCCCTTGGAACCCCCTGCACATGTTCTTTTAGAGAGTCCTTTAGAAGAGAATTTTAAGTACTTCCATAGACCCCCCCAAATGGGGGTCCTTGGGAGCCCTGGGTTATATAGTGATTGGTGATAGTAGTAGAACCTTTGTGTTTGTCATAGATATATGAATGTGTCATTCGGTCCTTTACTCAAGTCAAAATGGCTTTTTTAATTTATTTTTTTTTTTATCATTGGTTTGACATTAATTTAAGGACCTATAGTATTGGGTAGGGGCCAGCCTTAAAATGCCAGAAGCTGTACAATTAGATTAATTTCTTTCTCATAAATGGACAGTCTTTTGGTACATGTTTTGTTTCTCTTGTGAATCTTGACTAACTCATCCTGGTTTGATAACAGAATGATTAATAAACATTAAAAACAACAGATAGAATCTCAAACAACCCAACAGATGATATAAAAAACAACACGTAATATGAAGCTCAAAGCAAATAATTGGCCTGTGTAATAAAACAAAACAAACAACGACACTTTAAAAACCAACGTTCTATTATACAACACCTCAGCACTCTCAGGGCATCTAACAGGTCCCTCAACAAACTAAGCTAAGAAACAAGACTAGTAAAATGAACAGGAAAAATAATTTATGATAGCTAACTTTTCTTTAAGTGGCCGCCCCAAAAAAACAAGCGGCAAAATTGCGAATAGTTTGGCACAGCTGGTCTATTTTTTATTATTAACCCATTCCATCCATGAGTTACCTCTCCCCTGGCTTTTTCACCACAATAATTTTCTTGTAAATCTGTAACCAGAATGTTATCTCTCACCATTTCGTAACTTTATTATAATCTTTTGGAAAACATTTAAAAAAAACTATGTATCCTACTTTATCCACTCAAAGACTCACCGCATACTGCGTCCGTGTCTGTTGTAGTGTCTGTAGTTATTACCGTATGTTTTATTATTTGGTCCGCTTTTAAAATACAATCATTTAAAGAGCGGCCTCAATTAATTTTGAAAGTGTAACCCTCGATTTTGAAGTGCGACAATTTTGTCAAAATGTGCGACATTTTTGGACGAGACAGACCGACCGACCGACCGACAAAGTGAGTTATAGGTTTTGTGGCTTGAGCCACAAAAAAAACCACCATAACCCACTGAGACCAAAGCAAAAAAAACAAACAAAAAGCCTAAAAAAAAAAAACGCAAGCCAAAGAACGATAATTTTGTCCAGACCGTGCAGAGATGTATCATCACATTCAGTTACAAATTTACCTTTAGTTACTAAAAGAAAAGTTTTAAAAACCTTCTTTATTAAAACAAACGAGCCCAGGTTGCGTAAAACAAGTTGCCCTCTCTGTCTCGACACTAGGTTGAACTTTTAATTTGCACAACCAGTCTGAAAACTCAGTTTTAAATATTTTCTCGATTATTCCAGTACATACGATACATATACAAAGCTTTAAAAAAAACTATCGGTTTGGTGCTGGTTGTTTAAGTAATATAGTACTGTTACTGTATGTTTAAGAGATTCTGAAGCTTGGGTGTGTGCGTTTTTTAGCGATAAAAAAATGTTACTTCTTACTCTGTAAGTGTGAGTGTTCACAACCTGCGAGAGGAGTAACAATTATCTAGAATTTAGAAATAGAATGGCTTGAAACAAAATGCCTCACTTCTCCTCATTACTAATTACAGTGGAGAAGTCCCCACTTTATCTTATATATAAAAGACTTCAAAAAACAAAACTCATTCCCAAAATGAGAGGTCTTATAAACGGGAGGGGTCTTTATAAGGGAGGTTATTTATTTTTAAAATAATACTTTCCAAAGAATGACAATGTCTCAAAGAAAATAGGTCTTATGGTGGAGGGAGTCTTATAATGGAATTGGGAGGTCTTATAAGGGATGTTCCACTGTATGTTTTAAAAAAACATAAACAGTCATATCAAGACACAGGAGAACACACAGTGACCAAGCACACACCACGAAGTGTACACAGACACTTACAAACCCCCATACATACATGTATGTAACGACGACAAGGAAAACAAGGGAACAGGCAGGGCCGTAGTAAAGGGAACCTGCTTAAAACTAATATTTGATTCAAAAGCAAGTACGCATTATTTTAAAATATATGAGAAAAAGAATTGTGGTTGCTGTAACTTAAGAAGCGAACTAACGTTATCTTACATTCTACTTCAGTTTCAGGGTTCTTTTTTCAAAAGTTACCAACAAAAAACAAAGCTTTTAGTTTTTACAGAAGTAATCCCCTTTTTTATTACCTTTCTTTTTGTTACTTTTATTATTGACAAATTTCTTCTTAGCTTTAAAAGGGAAAAGATAAGAGGGGATTCAAATGGATTGCAATTTTCCACAGAAATTTGAGTTTTCAAACCTTTCAAACAGCTCTGAGTGTTTCCTTGAACAAAAAAGAAAATAATAGTGCTTTGTAGGAGAGTTTACAATAGACAGGTTGATACAAACAGAAAGGCTAAAAACTAAAATCTCCCTTGTTTCTGTCTCTTGTCATCTGAGGAGTCTGTAGTTATTACTTCTGTCTGTCTTTGTCTGTCTAACTCTAAGAACTAAAAACATCTTTGTTTCTGTCTCTGTCCAGTCTCAGGTCTATAATTATGTCTGTTCTGTCTAACTCTAAGAAAGCTAAGGCTAAGACACTAAAAACCATCTTTGTTTTCTTGTCTCTGTCGTCCCTGTCTATTTCTCTGTCTGTCTGTCTAACCCTAACTCTAAAAAAGAAAGGCTAAAGAACTAAAAACAGTGTCTTTTGTTTTCTGGTCTATGTCCAGACTCAGAGTCCTTATTAATTGATATATTTTTCTTTCTTGTCTGCAACTCTAAAGGCTAAAAAAGACACTAAAAACGTTGTTTCCGTCTCCTGTCACTGTTGTCAAAGAGTCTGGTCTCACTCTGTATTAATTGAATATTTCTGTCTGTCTGTTCTGTCCTGTCTGTCCTGTCTGTCTAAACTCTTAAGGCTAAAACATTTGTTTTTTGTTTAGAGGAACTGTTTTGTCTCAGAGTCTCAGTCTCTCACATCTCCTGTAATATTATTTCTGGTTCTTCTGTCTGTCTGGTCTAACCGTCTAACGTAGTCTAAAGGCTGAAAAAAACTAAAAACAGCTTTGAAGTTCTTTCTTCTGTTCTGTCTGTCGCTGTCAACTATGTTCACCGAGTAAGTCACTAACGTGGCGTCATCTCAGTCTCTGCCTACGGTCTGACTCCCTGTATATTTTCTGAATTTTCTGGTCTGTCTGCTGTCCTGAAGGCTGAAAAAAACCTAACGTAAAACTCTTTTTTACTGTCACTGTCAGTCTCAGTCCAGTCCCTCTGCTGTATGATTTTCTGTCTGTCTGTCTGTCCTGTCTTCTCCCTCTTCTCATTCATCTAACATATCCCAAGTGGGAACTCGTGGCTTCCCTCCCCTCCACGTACAACCACCCTTCTCATGTCTTCGCTAGTCTTCGTGTCATCTCATTCTTCTCTTCTACGTTCGCCCTATCAGGCTTAGTCGAGAAACGCTCACATTCCCGTCATCTCGTCTCTCTACCGATGAGGCCGGTCTCTCTCTCATTTCTCTATCCTCCACATCTCGTCTCTTTCTTATCCCGTTCTCTCTTTTGTTTTATCTCTTATCTCTTCTTCTCATCCAAATCTCGCTGGAACTTTCGGCGTCTGCCTCCCTCTCTCTCTCTCTTTCGTCTGTGCGTGCTGCACTCTGAAAGAGAAGAGAGAGAGAGAGAGGAGAGAGGAGAGAGAGAGATTTTACAAAATTGTTCTTTAATTTTTGTTCTTTTTATTTGGTGCCCGAATTTGTTGTTCATGTTTTATGATTTCAAAAAAAAATGTTTCCCTTGTTCCTGATGCATTGGTTTAAAAAAAAAGCTGTCTCAGCTTATCCAATTTCCCTGCATTTAAGAAAAAAAGTTTGTATTGGTATTTCTCCTCTTCCCTCCCTCATCTCCATCCCTCCCATCCCTCCCTCCCTTCCCTCTCTCAGTCAAGTAAAGTCCCTACCTCTTCATTTCTCATTCTCTGTGCCCCCCTCTCCTCATCTCTCTCACCTTCCGCGTTGCATGGCTCGGTCGTGACGATCACTGTGCAACGCTTCTCCGTCTCTCTCTGATTTCTCGTATCGGACTCTCAGCGTCCTCACTCTCCGTCCACACTCCGTCTCCTCTCCTCTCTCTCCTCGGTCATCTCCGTCTCTTCTCTTGAATCTCTTTTCCTCTCGTATCCTTTTTTTTCAGTTTTTTGCCTTTCTTTAAATTCTTTTCCTTCGGAAGCGTCAAAAAACATTCTATTTTCTATTGACAAATAATAGCTGAAAAAATACGCTGTTTATTTACCACTTTACATGTAATATGTGACCTGTTCAATTTCAAGACCAACCAACTTACGCTGTTTTGGCTTTGTAAAGCAATGAATCATGCTGATGCACAGTTAGGGTAGTTACGAAATTCACTTAAGGGTAATGTCCAAATGTCTCACTCAAAGTACGTAACGACTGACGAATGACGTATGGCACGATCTCCCATCGGTCTACACTTAAGAACAAAAATTTGACACTCTGCACACGCTTTGAAGATCAACAAATTGAATCGAGATTGTATCGCAAAGCGAGTATCTGCGATTTTTAGCTGTAAGATGGCCGGGCCTTAGCGAGACCATGCTACAAACACACACAAATACCACACACACAAGGACACACACGCTCCACAAAGTAAAATACCACACAAACATACACACTACACACACATGAACACATCTGTACCTGACACCGTTCAAATTCATTTCCTTGTCCGACCGGATTGACCATGACTTCCAGATAGCAGAGGGGGCAGATGCTACTAATCCAGCGGGCTGAGCTAGAATTTGTTTACAGTGGAGATTCTATTATAGATATTGCCTTGCCCATGGGTACATCCCCACGACTCCCTCCTGGTTTGTCGCAAAAGGGATTGTAGACGAACAGATTGGACATGATGTGGCGGGAAGGTCCCAAAAGGACGCGTAACACGCCCATCCTGTTAGGCAGAGGGCGAGAGACAAGAAAAGCATTAGACGTTAGGAACCAGGTGCTAAAGGCATAGAGAGATTTACACCATGATATCCCCACGTCATAAGGTACACTGACTTTTGCAAAAAAGGTGAAAGAATGATCGCCCTGGTTGTGTGTTTTAGCCCCCTAGTCAGGACAAATGTTACCTCCGCGAATTAAACGCATTTCGCATGCGCACAACGACTTCTCGAAGGATTATTATTAAATGTTAAAAATGTCACAAAATATACTACTTACGGCTACTATTACTGACCTTTACTGATATCAGGCCATTACACGATGCTAACGATATCGTAACATCAATAAAAATGAGGGAAAATGAACAGGAAGGATATAGCAGGTTTTATTATACTGTCAGATATATGAGCAAGTAGGGAAGAGACATGCATGTTAAAGGATCAACATGTGATCAGGGGGTGGACTTTAAAAGTGAGGTAATTAGTTGTACTAGGAAAAGCTAAAGACTAACTGATGCGATTATCCCCCCCAGCAACAAATCCCAGATACAACACAATACAGCAAAAGTCATAGTGGGTCAAAATTTGATATATGGTCTACAAGGGATGCCACTAATCGAGCTATTATAGAGAGTGGACCACGCAACTAAGGTAGTGAGAGCACCAAACCGATTTGACTTCCCTGAGAAAGCAAAAAATTTGCCATCAACAATGTTGTGACAGCATATTAATGGATGTCCAGAACGGACGCTTGAAATGAGTTGTAAAGTGTATATAAAATACTGGTCAACTTATGACTATTATTGATTAGTATTTGGACCTGTCAAGGCACGACAGAGATAGACATCACTGAGCCCACATAAATGTTCTCTGTACATACAAGGGACAGTTATGTTATTATTCACTTTGCAATCCTTTGCGGTAGTAGTACTAGCAAATGTAATATGTCAGCATAAATTGCAATAAAACTATGGCAGAGTAAAGCACGGGAAGGGCTGAGACTATTTATCTGGAAAGATATCAGAATGGTTCTTGTAAAAGAATCACTAAGAAACGAAATTATCTTGGTCTGAAGGTTGTCAAATGTATAAGATTTTAAATCCACAGAAATGGTTTCAGCTATAGAGTTTGCGACACTTAATCAATTAATGTCCCATTTCGTGGTGAGGTGACGGACGGTCACAAAATAATCAGTTTAATCTTTGGATACAAGACTGTCTTCAGGTCAAGAAAAGTACCGGAGAGAGGGCACATTTGTGACAAAGTTGCATGGCGAGAAAAATAACCAAGACATAATGGCATGCAATTGGCATGATGTAAATAATTAGAGCATTTTTGTTTTGCGAAGGTGGATGCCGAGGAGATTCCTAGTCAATATATGCAGAAAACAGAATTGAGTTACCTTGTCTAGTTTTGTTTTTATAGCCATTTGAAGTTTGATGTTCGAGATGGATCTGTTGTTGAAATCGGACATACTGTACTAGTAGAAGGTAGTTAGGTATACTTTTAGAATTTTGCCTCTGTTGTTTCTGTGTGACTTGATTATAAAAAAAAAACCCAAATCAAATAAACAAAATAAATCATTCAAATTTGTCTTTCATGTTTTGGATACTGGTAGAATACATAAAAATGTACATAAATATGCCCTAAATAGAAAATGGGTATTTTCAAATCTCTGACCAGTTGTTCTTTGAAATGTTTTTATTAGAAATAAGAGGCCAAGCCATTTCATATGCCGAGATATGGTTCTTACAAAAAAGAAACTGGTTCAAAGTCAGGAGCAAAATTTGGTTGAGAAAATAAGAATTTTGGAGGAAAATGCGATTCAGTTGAAAGGTTAGAAGAAATGAAGAGTGACGGAATTTAAAAAAAGGGGAGGGTATGAATCATACTATGATAGTTCGATCCAAAGTCAAGTGGATACTTGAGGGAGAGAAAGCGTATTTTGAGGGTTGCTGACTATTGCTCATCAAAAACATTCTGAGCGACTTTTGCGCAAGAAACTATGATGACGGTCATAATGTTTCCTAGTTTCCTTTTTCTTTCAGTTTCACTTTCAGGCATCAGAATTAGGATCTAATTTCAGAGCATTAAAAAGTTGGACCGGGCCAGAGATTGGTTCTTCTGTCACTCAGAGCAGAGGTTGTGCCTTTTTTATGAGTGTATCTTCTCTGATGTAATAATAATAGCTATTTTAAAGTGGTTTCTCACCGCATTTAAGCCTTTTGGGTCTGTAGGGACTGATCACATGTGTTCGTATTTCTTACAGTCTAGGCCTGGGTCAAGTTACAGTGGTGTAGAGTGGCACCGAAGGGGGTATTTTAGCTCGTTCGCCCATGTCAAGGGAGATAACCCGTAATGATAGTTCGGAACCTGCGGGTACAGGGGATTTTTCCTTCTCGTTTTGCACTAGGCTACGTCTGAAACGTTGAAGTCTTTCTGGATGAAATGATTAAACATACACCGAGGGAAATGGTTTTTCGCGTGTGTGTCCTCTGGTGTGTCCAATGCACTTGGCACATGTTAATCCAGTGGTCAACGAGGCGAAATATGTTGTCCATTTTGGCGCAAATTATACCCACCGCCCCCTCCCCCTTCCCCACCACCCCCCCCCTACCCCCCCCCCCCCCCCGCCACCCCCCCCCCCTCCACACCCCCCTCCCCCCCCCCCCCCCCCCACCCCCCCCCCCCCCCCACCCCCCCCCCCCCCCCCCCCCCCCCACCCCCCCCCCCCCCCCCCCCCCCCCCCACCCCCCCCCCCCCCACCCCCCCCACCCCTCCCCCCCACCCCCCACCCCCCCCCCACCCCCCCCCCCTCCCCCCCCTCCCCCCCCCCCCCCGCCCCCCCCCCCCCCCCCCCCCCCCCCCCCCCCCCCCCACCCCCCCCCCCCCCCCCCCCCCCCCCCCCCCCCCCCCCCCCCCCCCCCCCCCCCCCCCCACCCCCCCCCCCCCCCCCCCCCCCCCTCCCGCACCCCCCCCCCCCCCCCCCCACTCCCCCCCAACCACCACCCCCCCCGCCCCCCCCCCCCCCCCCCCCCCCCCCCCCCCCCCCCCCCCCCCCCCCCCTCCCCCCCCCCCCCACCCCCCCCCCCACCCCCCCCCCCCCCCGACCCCCCCCCCCCCACCCCCCTCCCCCACCCCCCCCCCCCCCCCCCCCCCCCACGCTGCCCCCCCCCCACATCCCCTCGCCCTCCCCCCACCCCCCTCCCCCCCCCCCCCCCCCCCCTCCCCCCCCCACGTCCCTCCCCCCCCTCCCCCCGCCCCCCCCCCCCTCCCCCCCCCCCCCCCCCCCCCCCCCCACCCCCCCCCCCACCCCCACCCCCCCCCACCCCCCCCCCCCCTCCCCCCCCCCCCCCCCCCTACACCCCCCCCCCTCCCCCCCCCCCCCCCCCCCCCCCCCCCCCCCCCCCCATACCCCCCCCCCCCCCCCCCACCCCCCCCCCCCCCCCCCCCCCCTCCCCCCCCCCCCCCCCCCACCCCCCCCCCCCCCCCCCTCCATCCACCCCCCCCCCCCCCCTCCCCCCCCCCCCGCCCCCCGCCCCCACCCCCCCCCCCCCCCAACGCCCTATCCCCCCATCGCACCCCCCCCCCCCCCCCCCCCACCCCCCCCCCCCCCCCCCCCCCCCACCCTCTTCTTCATCAGTCACACAAAAAATCGCATGAAAAAAAAATTAAAAAAATTCGGTGGCGTGCCTGGCTATGGCTGCGCTCGCACTATGTGGGAGCAGCCTGAATTTCGACAGAAAGACACACTCCATGTACACTGTTAAGAGTACCTAAGAATACTGGAATGGCGTTTTACTGCCCCGATTTTCAAGAGGAGTGAGACTTCAGATACAGTGGAGACCTTCACGAAAATCATCCCAAATGAGGTCCTTATAAGCGGGGAGGTCTTAATAGGGAGGTTATTTTAATACTTAAATAGAAGGGCAATGTCTCAGAGAAGCAGAACTTAAGTGGATGGAAGGGAGTCTTATAAGGGGAGGTCTTATAAGGACGAGTTTCTCATCGTCAGTAGTAGTTAAGTAGTAGAGAAGTCACAGCAGTTTGTTGTCTTGACTGACTGTTGTGTGATACACACAGGGATTGTTTTGTCTGCGTCATGTTGATGTTGGATGTTAAATCGTTTCCTGTTTTTTTAAAAATTCCATTTCAGTTCTGTGTAAAGCGCCAAGTAAGTCAGGCGACTGCCAACCGTTTCCCCCCACTAAGGGTATTTGTCCCTGGAAAACCACTTGTCTGTTTAGTGTGCCATCGAAAAAACTGATTACAATCAATAAATTTTTGATAGCGCAGTCACCTTGTCTTGTTAAGCTAGCCCCTTAATATTAATTAAGTACATGTATTAAACACAGGGATCGGGCCCAAAGCAACAGGCACTGTTAAAATTTTCTTTCTGTTAGGTTACTGAACACCAAAAGATCTTGAATATAGAAGAATGTTGGCATCGAAAAGCAGCAAACCAGCCTACTCAATAATATCCAAGTTGCACGCAGAAATTTTGCTACATGATAGATCACGAAATATATTTCATAATGCATGACATTGCGATGTTTGTCCCTGGAAACAAGTCTCTGTCCCTGGTTTTTAAGCAGTTTGTCCCTGGAAACTGCAACAGGGGGTAGGGCCAGTCCTCGCGCCCTGTAGCCTACATAGTAGGATGGGCGCTGTATACATTTTCCTCATTATTATTATTATTATTATTATTTCAGTGTTGTCCCTGCTACAGTCTGGGTGTCCTTGATGGCCGTTTTCCTGCGACTTTCAGAGGATTGGACTTACCTCAGACTGTCTTTTTTCTTACAGGCCCACCCTTATCCCCCCGGACTTCTTTCCCGAGGAGGAGGTCTCGGCCCCAGCCCAGGAGGGGATGGGCTACCTCCTGACCATGCCTCAGAGTCTGCAGGCCGGCGCCACGGAGCGGTACTGCCTGACGCTGCAGGGTGTTGCCACGGACACCGTCGTCACCTTGGAGATGGTGGACCTGGAGAGGGAGAATGCTCCGCCGTTCACCTACACCCACACCTACGTCAGCGGTAAGGGGGTTGGAGAATTTGTTTTTTGTTACCTCGGCTTGAGGTTGTTGTGCACCTGATGAGTAGCTTGACAGAAGTGTGTGACCGTTTCTGATTACCTCACCACGTGGGCAGCCACACTCCGACTTTGGAGGATCTTAGATCGAGTCTTACAACTTACAAGTTACAGGTCTCCTTTTAAATTTTAGACAATTTTTGTTCTCATTACCTTAGTTAAGCAACAACTTAATCTAGAGAAAATGGTTTAGAGATACTTTTACATCTTACCCTGACTTATCTAAACAAAACAAAAACCCATCATTCCAGGGCTATGACATCAAACAGTTATGACATCATCACACACACCCGTAGTACTAGTTACTGTAGTAGACACAGGGACTGGGCCGTGAAAGGGTCTTTAAATGTGGACTGACAATAAAAACTACGAAAATGTACTTCTTGCTACTTCTTCTTCTGCTGTTCCCAGGCCATATGGCCATAATGCGGAAGGTACGTTATGTGTCCGGTTTTCAAATTTCACTGGTCTCCCCACTTGCGTACAACCAACAACTGTTCCGATTTCCGGAAGGAGCTGAAATGAGAAAAATTATTTGGAAGACGTTTTTTTTAATGGCAGGAGAATGGGCGAATAACTGAATAAGTCACGATCCCTCCTTCCCTCCGTAGCGGGGAGATTCGAGCTGAATTTGTAGAATGAGACGCATACTCTGGTCTCCTGAAGTCACTTATTCATGGGTGCAAGCACCTTTTCCTGGTATACAAGGATTTCTTGTTTTTGAATTTTACCAGAAAAGGAATTAACTTTTTTTTTTTAAATTTGTCAAGCAAGATCTTTATGTGTCTACTGAATGTTTCAAACATTTTAAAATAAGCATTTATATAAATTATGGAAAAAGGAAACTAAAAATACCTTCATAAATCATTTTTTTTCTTCAACTGTAGGGGGACATTACCCTAGACCCTGGTCTTTCATTTTTTTTCCATTTTTTGTAGTTGCACCCATGCTTATTCAGTTATTGGCATTTTTGTGTGACTGTGAGATGTACTCATAATCCTACACATGTATAGTTTCTTTCTGTTTTTGTTGTCAGGCCAAAGCCAGTGCAAGAACTTCCAGGTTCCCCCCAGTGGCGGGGAGGTATGCTAGGTGAATTTGCAGAACGAGACGCATACCTTAGCCTCCTCTGAAGTCTCTTATTCAGTTATTGACATTTTTGTGTGACTGTGAGGTGTAATCATAGTCATAGTCCTACACATGTATGTATAGTTACTTTCTGTTGTTGTTTTCCTCAGGCCAAAGCCAGTGCAAGAACTTCCAGGTCCCCCCCTCCCGTGGTGGGGAGGTACGAGGTGAATTTGCAGAACGAGACGCACACCTTAGCCTCCTGAAGTCTCTTTATTGACATTTTTGTGTGACTATGAGGTGTAATCATAGTCATAGTCCTACACATGTATACATGTATAGTTACTTTCTGTTTTTGTTGTCCTCAGGGCAAAGCCAGTGCAAGAACTTCCAGGTTCCTCCCGTGGCGGGGATACACGAGCTGAATTTGCAGAATGAGACACACACTCTGGCCTCCTGAAGTCACTTATTCAGTTATTGACATTTTAGGTATTAGGTACTTTATAGTCACAGAGGGGTCTTTGTGAAATTCGGGTTCCTCCCACCTGGAGAAGGCGTCGCAGCCAGAGGCATGCCACCCCTTTTTTTTTTTGCATGCGATTTTTGTGACTGATGGGTTGGGTGGGTGGGGTGTGTGTGTTAAATTTTGACCATATAATACATTTTTCATTACCACGGGGTTTAGCGTATGCTAAGTGCATGGGCACACGGGACCTCAGTTTATCGTCTCATCCGAAAGACTCCATGTTCAGACCGTAAGGCTTAGTGCGAAGTGAGAGGAAAAATCCCCTGTACCCAGGTATTTGTTGTGTGTGACTGAGGTGTACTCATAGTCCTACACATGTATGTATAGTTACTTTGTTGTTTTCCTCAGGGCAAAGCCAGTGCAAGAACTTCCAGGTTCCATGTACGAGGTGAATTTGCAGAACGAGACACATCCTCTGAAGTCTTATTCAGTTATTGACATTTTTGTGTGACTGAGGAGTACTCATACAGTCATAGTCCTACACATGTATGTATAGTTACTTTCTGTTTTTGTTTTCCTCAGGGCAAAGCCAGTGCAAGAACTTCCAGTTCCAGGTTCCCCCCGTGGCGGGGAGATACCAGCTGAATTTGCAGAACGAGACACATACCTTAGCCTCCTCTGAAGTCTCTAATTCAGTTATTGACATTTTTGTGTGACTGTGAGGTGTACTCGTAGTTCTACACATGTATGTTATGTATAGTTACTTTGTGGTGTTGTTTTCCTCAGGGCAAAGCCAGTGCAAGAACTTCCAGGTTCCCCCCGTGGCGGGGAGATACGAGGTGAATTTGCAGAACGAGACGCACACCTTAGCCTCCTCTGAAGTGACGGTGCTGGGAAATAACCTCATCACCTTCGTTCAGACTGACAAACCCATGTATAAACCAGGGCAGAAAGGTAGTGTGTGTGTGTATGTGTCACTGTGTGTGCGGGTGTGTGTGTATGTGTCACTGTGGGTGCGGGTGTGTGTGTGTCACTGTGCGGGGGTGTGTGTCACTGTGTGTGTGGTGGGTTTGTGTGTGTGTGTCACTATGTGTGTGTGTGTCACTATGTGTGTGTGTCACTATATGTGTCTGTGTCACTGTGTATGGCGTGTGTGCAGTGATGTCCTGAGGATTGAAAAGTGATGGGACAAACTGTCCTGAGACAAGAGAAATCAATAGGACAACCTGGCTCTCGCAGATAAAATATCAGTAAGACAAAGCGCGGCAGTGTTGAAAATTGATCAGACATGTGTCCTGACAGATGAAAACATAATAGGAGGTTTTCAATTTTAATGGGTCAATGTCCTATGACTGGGGCCTCGGGACATCACTGTGTGTGTATGTCACTGTGTATACGTGGGTGCTGTGTGTGTGTGTGTGTGCATGCGCACGTGTATGTTGTGTGTACTGTGCTGGGAAATAACCTTTAATTGGCATCACCTTCGCACAGACCGACAAACCCATGTACAAATCAGGACAGAAAGGCAGTGTGTGTGTGTGTCTTGTTTATCACATACTGTGATAGGCAACAACCTCATCACTTTCGTTCAGACTGAGAAACCCATACAAACCGGGACAGAAAGTTTGTGTGTGCGCGTGTACATGTGCATGTGTGTGCGATATAAATGAATTCTTGCTCGTAAAATAGAGTTAATTGATTACTTAAGCACCATTTATCAAAGATTTAAGGAAAGCTAATGTGTAAAAGATTTAAAAAAAAATTTTTTTTTTTTTTCTTCAGTGAAATTCCGGATAATGACAATGACGAGAAATTTACGATCAAGAGTTGGGAAGGTGAGTTGCTTATATCAATTTATCGTGTACCATATTTTTTTTTAAATTATAAGGGGCACTTTATTAAGGTACAAACCACCACCCCCTCCAAAATTATCGTCTAAAGACGGAATTCTATATGTGCGATTTTAAAGGCGAAAATCGACTGCGATAATCGCTCGCGATTAAATGTTATCGCCACCAACAGTAAAGTCATTCTGTACACCCATAGGCGCAATAACCGTGAGCAGTGGAAAATTGCTTGCGATTTTATTTTATCGCCTGGTGGAGCGAATTTTTTGGTTGTCGCCGTCGAAAATAGTCTGAAAGTGAACAGAACTAAAACATCATGCCATTTTTTTCAGAGAGCTTGGGTTCCAAAGGCGTGGAGAAACTTGTGGTACTGGTGAAAAACGTCACTTGCAATTTCGTAGGCGCGATCTGGTTTTTTAGCGCGATGTTTGAATAGCGCCATCAAAAATCGCCGGCGATTTTAGCGGCAATGGAATTGTAAGTAACTTTTTTCGTCGCTGTTGAAAGTCGCGGGCGACTTAAGCCAGCGAAGATAGCGCATATGGAATTCCAGCTTATAGTCCGAAAAATATGTTACTTTAATTCTCATTGTTTGAATCTTACAAGTAATTTCTTTATTTTCAATTGGAAATAAATAGTCAGAGATTCACTTTTTTGTTACATGTTTCATCGAGATCAATCAATAAATCTTTTCCGTTATATGAATTTGAAGCATTGCAAACCTTTCATCAGTGAGTTCTTTAGCATACTCGTGAGACTGCACGGGTGCAACTTTTCCTGGTACAGACAACCCCCTACTTTACGACCCTCTGTTAAGCGACCACCTCTCATTTGAGACCGGATTTGTTGGCACAGATGCATTTTACTATGTAAACGACCTCTCTTAGACGACTTCCTCTAAAACGCGACTTACGAACGCCATTTTGTTGGTTTTTACGACCGTTGCTGTCGTCTGCATAGACTTCGAGCAAAGGGAAGCAACCACGGTCAAGGGCCTGAAAGCGGAGTCGCTTCCCTTGTAGAAAAGATGACGGAGAGCGTAGAAAGAGCACGAAAACCACTGACTTTGAAAAAGAAAACCACTGACTTTGGATGAGAGTGGAGGTGATTAACAGAAGTCGGCGAAGTGAAACTGTAATACATCGATTGCACAATCCTATGGAGTTGGAAAGACCCAAATCCAGTTTTAATATGTCATTGTATGTGTGCATGAAGAAGAGAGTATGAACTGTGCTGAAACTTTTTCTTTCTACGGCTGCCAGTGAAAACCTCCGTCATACGACCCCTCTAATTTACGACTGATTTTTCCAGACATTTTGGAAGTCTTAAAATAGAGGTTTGTCTGTATGCAAGGATTCCCTATTTTTAAATTTTACCAGAAAAGGAATTTCCTTTTTTTTTAAAAACAAGATCTTTGTGTGTCTACTGTATTTTTCAAACACTTTAAAATAAGCATTAGTATAAATTGTGGAAAAAAGCAAACTAAAATACCTTCATAAATCAATTTTTTCTTCAGCTGCACGTGGGGGGGACATTACCCCTAGACCCCGGCCTTTCAGGGTTTTTTCATTTTGTGTAGTTTGGGATGGGCTGGCCTTTGGGGGGGACCTTCCTCAATGCCAGCTGTGTCCTCAAATCCCTTTGGCCGAGAGAGTGGGGATGTGCCCTGGGCGATCTCCACCCTGGGCATCTCCAGTAGCCACTATAACGACAGACTAGCAGTAGCACACAAAAGTTGCACCCATGATACTGTCTCTTCCAATTGTCTCGATGCTAAGATCATAAAGCCTGGAGAAGAATCCGGTAAAAGTAAAGATGTGCCACCCCCACCCCCCTGCATTTCTCGGTTAATTGTATTTTTCCTGTTTTTGCCTTTCTTACCAATACATAAAGCTGTATTTTAGGAACATTTTTGAGCTAATAACCTTTTTGGAATACTAACCCTAACCCTAACCTAGGGGCCTTAAGCCCTAAACCTAACCCCTACCCCCCCCCCCCCCCACCCCCCCCACCCCCACTATGTACTGCAGCACACACCGCGATTTGTCACAGTTGTGGTTCGTTGCGTTTTTCCGTCTTATAGAGTGGGGGGTAGGGTTAGGGTTAGGGTTAGGGGATAGGGGTTAGTATTCCAAAAAGGTTATTAGCTAAAAATGTTCCTAAAATACAGCTTTATGTATGGTAAGAAAGGCAATAACGGAAAAATGCAATTCACCGAGAAATGTAGGGGGGGTGGCACATCTTTACCTTTGCCAAGAATCCTATTGAAAACATTGTGATGGTGCATGGGAAAACGTTCAAAAACAGACATAAGTCGCTTAGAATGTTTTTGAGCAAAAACCAAAGATTTGATTATGTATGGGGAAAAACAGAACATTTCAAAAACCAGAAATGGTCAACAACCCCCCAGATACCAATTTTGTATTTAGGGCATATTTTTACTTCCATTTTTATGTACAGTGGAACCTCCCTTATAAGACCTCCCATTATAAGACTCCCTCCCATATAAGACCTACTTCTCTGAGACATTGCCCTTCTTTGTAAGTATTAAAATTACCTCCCTTTCAAGACCCTCCCTTATAAGACCTCATTTGGGATGATTTTTTAAGGTCTTATAAGGGAGGTTCCACTGTAATAATTTTCTACCAGTATCGACAAAATGGAAGACAAATTTTGAAAGATTTCTTTGTTTTGTTGATTTTTTTTTTAATCAAGTCAATAGAAGCAAAGAGGCAAAATTATGTCCATTTTCTGCAAATGATCTATCTCGAATGTCAAATTTCAAATGGCTGTCAGATCAAAAGTGGACAAGATAACTCAGGTTTGTTTTTTGCGTATTGACTAGGAATCTTTGCTCCATCTTGTTAAAAATAAAATATCAATTTATGCCAAAATTCCATTATGTCCGTTTGTCCCATGCACCCAGACTTTGAAAAAAAAGAAAAGAAAAGAAAAATGTCGTTTTCATCAAGGAAAATTCTTTCAGTTTAGCAACTTGCTTTTTACTGCCATTTTGGTTTTATTCTTTTTTTTTCCAGATTGAAAACATCTTTATCAAAGATCCAAACGATTTCAAGGTGAAACGATTTTCGAATGTGGAAAACAAAGGTAAGCGAGTTTTTTTTGTCCCTAATTGGAGATAATATAATCACTTCGTTAGTAAATAATACTGAAAAATAGTATAACCAATATTAATATTGTTGAATTGAACTTATTTTGACAAAGCAATAATGTTTGTTGGGATAATTTATGACTTAACCCTCCAAAAAGAAAGAAGAAAAAAAGAAAACAGTATGGTGTAATTGTTCCTTTTTGCCATGTGTTTAACCCTTTCACCACCAACGTCACATTTTTGCACCACAATGATGTAACACCCATGTCACTGAAAGGCATCAAATCAGGGTCTGTTATCCAAAGACCCTATTCTCTTAATTTTGGGAGGTGGGGATAGGCCTTACTCTAAAAATGTCACAGAGAGAGAAATCCTCAATATTACAGACATATTTTTTTCTCTACCTAGGTAAGTTTAGTGGACATTTTTTGTGAAAAAAATAGATGTCGGCGATAGGGTTAAATGCTACTGGTCTCCCTCATCTGTTATTGAGCTCTTAGAAGATGGTTTTTTTAAATACCTTTGTCTGTTAAGGCCTTCGCACACTGGCATCAGGCGTCAATTGTTTCTCAGAGCAACGCCTTGACGCGTTGACGCCTGCATCACAGCACACATTGTAGCGAGGCAGTGGTGTTCTCACACACGACTCTTGTCGCTTCGCCTCTTGTCGCGCCGCCTCTTGTCGCGCGAACTTCCTTATTTGGAACACAAGGAAAGATTACTCTAGCGTCAAACCTTCTAGAAACAGCAGTATGGCTGACCACAATGATTCGTCTTCTTCAGAAGATGAAATGTGTGTCATTGTTTGTGCTGCTTTATTTCGGGTTCGAGCAAGTCTGCCATTTTTTTTCTTCAATCAGAGTTATGGTCCTTCCGTCCGTTGTGATTGGCTAGTTTCACGATCTCTGTGATCTTGAGCATCAAAATTAGAGCCGGTTCTATTCTCGAGCAACAAAAAATCGCGCAGCTACGCATTAAAAATCCTGCCGCGCCGCGAATCTCTCACGCGCAAGTGGCGCATCAAACTGCGCCTTGCAGCAAAAAATCGCCGCGATCTCGAGATCTTGATGCTAGTGTGCGAAGCCCTTTACATAAACAGTTCTGTTATATTTGTTTTTTTTAAATAAGGGAGATTCTGGGTTCAAATAAAACGAGAAAAGAAATACCGCCAAGTTATTTAGGACTGAACAGAAAGCAGAGACGTTTCTCTGTGTAAGAGACCAGACATGGTAATGTTCAGAGAATTATCTGAATTCACAGAAAAGTGAATGCAGAAAATCAAAAGTTAGAAGGGGTTTTAAAGACCCAGTGACGCACCACGATTAAGTCCCTTTTTTTCTTCTGGGTAGCTGTGACCCACATACAAATTTCCCCAACTTGAAATTGAGGCTGCTCTTTAAACTGACTTTTCGGTTTGGATTTTGGGCCATTTATATATATTTCTTTCCGGTTATAAGAGGGAAAACACGTGAAACCCGTGATTTTGACACGTGATCTGGTGGATCTTTAAGCTCGAGGAGATGCCCTGTCCCAAAGTTTGAACACTTCTGCATATTCATTTCAAAAGCGAGTACCTGCTGATCACCATCTCCTGAAACCCTGTAATATTTTCATAGAAAAATGCTTTTCCTGGAGACTTGACCTTGCTGTACACGTTACCTGTGCAGGTCTGGCCAGTCTGGAGTTCCAGCTGATCAAGGAAGCCAAGCTGGGACCCTGGACAATCGAGGTGACCGTTGATGGAGCTGTGACCACTCAGACCTTTGAGGTCAAGGAGTATGGTCAGTAGCATTATAATCATCATCATTACCATCATCATTTTGATTATCATTATCATTATCATCATCATCGTTATTCTCATCATCATCACCTAGACAGTTTTGGTGACTGTTGAGGGGGCAGTGACCACTCAGATCTTTGAGGTCAAGGAGTATGGTCAGTACCATTATGATAATTATCATCATCATTATTTAAAATATTATCATCATCATCATCATCATCATCATCATCATCACCTGGACAATTGTAGTGACTGTTAAGGTGGCATTGACCACTCAGATCTTTGAGGTCAGAGAATAGTTGGTAATTTTAATAATTTGGATATCATTATCAGAATTATTGTCTTCGTTGTCACTATCAAATATCAACATTACGAAACACACACATTTATGTGCACACACACATGTAGTATGTACACACACACACACACACACACACAACACACACCATTTTTATTCATCATCATAGTTGTCATCAATGAGGCAATTATCTTTTTCACCCTGATCATCGTAATCACCATCGTTACCGCATTGTCATTGTCATCATTATTGTCATCGTGATCATTGTCAGCATATTTTTCATTATTGTAGTCTTAAGGGCCGACCACTCTGCATACAATTCGTTTCAGTGCAATCCGATTTTTGACATTTGTGAGGCATGACTGACGTAAAATTCTACTGTCTAAATGAATCTGATGAAATTCTGCAAGTTATGTTCACTATATTTTGTAGTCTCCCGTACACAAATCTGATCAAATATCTTATTTTTTGTATCAGGACATTTTATTTGATTTGTGCATGAGGATAGTGAACGAAAAAAGTAGTCATTTTTGGACGGAAGTATTTCACGTGAATCAGGACTCGCAGACGTCGTCACAATCGTATCGTATTGGGGTCAAACCGTATGCAGTGTGGCTGGGCCTTTGTATTGTGGCCCTTTATATTACTTTATTGTACATGTGGAACGAATTGCCTACTGACATAAAATGTGCACCTTATACTAACATGTTTAAAAATCGTCTGGATGCATTACCAAAATGTTTAGAAGCTATGACTAAAAATGCTTTTTTAGGAAAGTTTATGCCGCATCAAAGGAAAAATTACCAGAAAATACATAAAAGATGGGACTGTTTTAAAAAGCTTCACGGCTTGTTTTGTCCCTACCTACCTACCTACCTATATTGAAACAGTTATCAGACAACTTGCACTGAAGCTGCTGTAATGTTTTCAGTGCTGCCCAGATTCGAAGTGAAGGTGGACCCTCCGCCCTATTTCCTACTGTCGTTGTCTTGTTCATCATCTTCATCATCATTGTCGTTATTGTAGTCATTATATGTTGGAACATTCCTCAGACAACCAACACTGAAGCTGCTGTAATGTTTTCAGTGCTGCCCAGATTCGAGGTGACGGTGGACCCTCCGCCCTATTTCCTACTGTGGTTATCTTGTTCATCATCGTCATCATCATTGTCGTTATTGTAGTCATTATATGTTGGAACATTCCTCAGACAACCAACACTGAAGCTGCTGTAATGTTTTCAGTGCTGCCCAGATTCGAGGTGACGGTGGACCCTCCGCCCTATTTCCTACTGTGGTTATCTTGTTCATCATCGTCATCATCATTGTCATTATTGTAGTCATTATATGTTGGAACATTCCTCAACAAGCAACACTGAAGCTGCTGTAATGTTTTCAGTGCTGCCCAGATTCGAAGTGAAGGTGGACCCTCCGCCCTATTTCCTACTGTGGTTATCTTGTTCATCATCATTGTCATTATTGTAGTCATTATATGTTGGAATATTCCTCAGACAACCAACACTGAAGCTGCTGTAATGTTTTCAGTGCTGCCCAGATTCGAAGCGAAGGTGGACCCTCCACCCTATTTCCTACTGCCGTTATCTTGTTCATCATCGTCATCATCATTGTCATTATTGTAGTCATTATATGTTGGAACATTCCTCAGACAACCAACACTGAAGCTGCTGTAATGTTTTCAGTGCTGCCCAAATTCGAGGTGACGGTGGACCCTCCGCCCTATTTCCTACTGTGGTTATCTTGTTCATTCATCATCATTGTCATTATTGTAGTCATTATATGTTGGAATATTCCTCAGACAACCAACACTGAAGCTGCTGTAATGTTTTCAGTGCTGCCCAGATTCGAGGTGAAGGTGGACCCTCCGCCCTATTTCCTACTGTGGTTATCTTGTTCATCATCATTGTCATTATTGTAGTCATTATATGTTGGAACATTCCTCAGACAACCAACACTGAAGCTGCTGTAATGTTTTCAGTGCTGCCCAGATTCGAGGTGACGGTGGACCCTCCGCCCTATTTCCTGGTCAACGCGGAAACCTTCGAAGGCAAAGTGTGCGCAAAGTGAGTTGGTGCCTTCTTCTTTGATTTTTGATTTTTTGTCTGTCCCATCTTCTGGGCTGTACAGTGGCGTTGCTCCCACGCCGCTCATCTCAAATTCCAATTCGCAACCACACCCCAGCTTGTTCAGGTCGCAGAATCTGAGACCAGCAGTTGGTTTAAATACATTTGTATTCAGATCAACAGGGCACACATACATCAATACATTGTCAACATAAATGAGCAGCAAGCTCATTTGACCAGCAGTTCAAGGGGAGCGAATCTATGTTAGGCCGTCAGGAGGCAACCAACCGAGGAGACACTGCACTGCTGCTGAGTCACTTCGGTGGAGTTCAGTGGAGCCTGTTCAGGACACGAGTGCCTTCTTTTTTCTTCTTTTTGTTGTTCTTTTTTTCTTTTGCAGCAGATTTTGTAACACTTTTTGGCTCTTTTGGCTTTTTGAAGTGAGTCTATAGTATGATAGTTGTTTGGTTGTGTGTGTGTGTGTGTGTGTGTGTGTGTTGCGTCCGTGGTCTAATCTCCAAACTTTAACATTGGCATTTTCTCGGGAAATAGAAGGTATACATTGTTCAAACTTTGCACACAAGATGTCTATGCAAACTTTGAAACAATAATGATTTGAATAATTACATACTTAAGACAAAACTGTAAGCAAATAACAAACAGATAACATGTTAGATTAGTGGGTTAGAGAGTATTCAACAGGCAACATGAGTTAAGAAACTCAGCACAGGACACTGTTATACCTGCATATTTCTATTTTGGCAACCGCAAAGAACAAATTTTGCACTGTCGTCTTCGCCTTGGCATTAGCGACTTGAATTATGATTTACTCGCCCGTCATTTATTGGATGATCCAGGTTGCACTTGTGGCTTTGTACGCGAAACAGCTGAGCATTATCTCTTAGCATGCCCCCTGTTTAATGTTGTTCGTGCTAACACCTTATCTAACCTTTCTCCTGATTATCTTACTTGTGACATTCTCTTGTGTGGTAGGCAAAATCTTCCATATGAAACCAACATATTAATATTTGAAACTGTACATCTCTTCATTTCTGGTTCGAATCGGTTTTAAACTTATTTCTAAACTGTTTTCAATTATCATGTCAAATTAAACATTCCAATCATTTTTGTGTGAAAGCGCAGGTGCACCTCTATATTGGTCTAATTGATTGAATAACTTGCTCTAGATATGTAAATATGGTTGTAATTACTTTTGTGGGATGTTTTAATGAGTGTCATATTGAGTCATCAAATTGTTGATTAATTTGTCTCTCAATCCCCCTTTTGTTTTCCTCCTTCCTTTCTTTTCTTTTCGTTTTTTGTGGTGATTTTTCCAAAATGTGACTTCTTTTCTGGTTTTTCTATTTTGTTCACTTTGTTTGTTAATTTGTGAATAATGTTTCTAAATATTGAAATAATATTTTCTAATTGGTGAGAACACACCTTCCGTCATTTGAATTATATGTAATGTATTGTGTACGGGTACGTTATAAGCTATATGCTTGTTGTTACCCAGTTACCTCGTTATTGTTTATAATTTGACATAGTTGAATAAAAAAACCCGTTTAAACCAAGAAACTCATCAACACTGACGCCTCGATAGCTCATTGGTAGTGTCTGTCTGTCATGCCAATGGTTC
Source organism: Phymorhynchus buccinoides (assembly GCA_017654935.2). Classification (NCBI taxonomy): domain Eukaryota; kingdom Metazoa; phylum Mollusca; class Gastropoda; order Neogastropoda; family Raphitomidae; genus Phymorhynchus; species Phymorhynchus buccinoides. Next base: position 48,531,028 of record CM065693.1, read on the forward strand.
CAGGTCCGATTATCTGCACGGGCACTTTTTTTATATTTTTTAGTTGTATCCATTAACGATAGTTTCATTTGTACTTTAACATTTTATTGGCAATCTTGTACTTTAGACACCCCCCTCAATCTTTGTTGTTGTCCCGCATGTTCCTGTTCGAGTGAGCCTTGAAGGCTTTGCCTCTTGTCATATTTTATATAACGTAGTTTACGTATGAAGGCAAAGTGTGCGCCAAATGAGTGCTTTCTTTCTTCTCTTTTCCTTATAGAAGATTTTATAGTTCTTTTCATTTTTAATACGCTGCTGTAGTTTTAAAAATGCAGCCCTAGTTTCCAGAATAGCTACTGCCTCCTAGAGACTACCACCTATAAGTTATAGTCTTCTTCTTCCGATTGGGGATGTTCATCCTGCCTTACGCTCAAAGTCATCATTTAGATTACAACTGGCGCACAGGATATGTATGCTATGTGAATTCATAGTCAACACAAAATGACTTATGCAGACCTGCCTACTGCTACGATTTGGCCGTAGCAGCTACGAAAAATAAAGCTTTGCTACGGAGCTACGGCAACCTTAACGTTGCTACGGAAAAAACAAATTGCCGCCGCATTTTATTTTTGCTTATGCCGTTCCCGGTTTTGTCGGTTTCTAAGAGCAGACGCCGTGTCACGCGATAACCTAGTCACTTCCGTTTTTATCAAAGTGACTGCGCATGCGTTCTTATTACTTTCTCTGGAAAAAATGGCGGACTCCAGCAGCAGTAGCGATTCGGGAGATGTTTCAAACGAAGAAAAACGAACCCAAACCAGAAAACGAAAATCATCTGGCACACCATCTTGTTCTAAGAAAAAGCATCGGCCTGCCGCACAAGTTTTTAAAATAGCTTACACGGAGGAGAGGCCTTGCATCGTCAGAAGTTGACTCGGTGCGAACCATGCTCGCTGCAGTGCAACCTCTGCCATGCAGACTTCTCTGTGAATCATGGCGGTAGAGACGATTGCCGTCAACACGTTCAATCGGCGAAACATATTAAGCAGTGCGTTTCGGCTCAGGAAGAGAACAAATCGATTGCCGTTGTTTGTGGATGCTACGGAAAAATTTGCCATGCTACTGAAAATTGATGGCTGGGCTACTGATTGGGAAAATTCCAAGTAGGCAGGTCTGCTTATGTACTGTATTTTACAGACTGTAATGCGATACTTTGTCTTTTCCCCCAGACTGAGACCCCTGCGCCTTATAATATGACTTAAGAAAATATAACAAAATCTTAATTTTCTGTAAAAAATAATGTTTTGGGGGAGTGCGCTTTATAATCAGGTGCACCTTATCGCCTGCTAAATGCGTTTACAACCAGTTTCAAGTGATTCTTACAATTGTTTTGTTTTTTGTGTGTGTGGAAAAGGGTGCGCATTATTTTTGCTTGAAATAATGGGGTATGCTGCTCTAGATGCCGCTCCTCCTCTTAATTCTATTTTATGTGAGCATAATTGGTATTTTTAACAAGAGGCAAAGCTTTCAAGGCTCACTCGATCAGGAACATATGGGACAACAGCAAACAAAGATTGAGGGGGGTGTCTAAAGTACAAGAATGCTGATAACATTTTAAAGTTAACACGAGTGAGCCCAAACATGGAGTACAGACAAAAGGACTTGTAAATGGTATGTGAGTCACACAACCTGTGAGAAAAGAAACGAAAATCTTTGTGAAGGGAAATAATCACCAAAGAAAATGATTCACGATTTTTAGAATTCAGCAAGTTTTATTCCTTCTCTTCTAGTCTTTATTCATAATGAAAATGGTCAGGTTCATGAAATGTCCATTAAATGTACCTGGGTAGAGAATAAAATCCATCTGCAGTATTGGGGATTCTTCTGTGACATATATAAAATACGGTCTATCCTTACTTCCCAAAACTAAGACAACAGGGTCTTTGGGCAACAGACCCCAATTTGATGCCTTTTAGTGACATAGGTGTTAAATCACTGTGGTGCTAAAATGCGACTTTGGCGGTGAAAGGGTTAAACACACACACACAGATACAAGGAAACCGGATGTTTAATTAATAACTAAAAAGATTGATCTGGACGAAAATTTCCAGAAAGAACTTAGCAATGAAATTGAATCACCTAAAAAACCAACTGCGTTGCTGTTTCAGGTACACGTACGGCAAGCCGGTGACGGGCCTTCTGAGCGTGGAGGTGTGTCCCACGGGGTACGGCAGCTTTGGGCAGCCCTGCGCCCGCCACCAGGCAGAGGTAGGGGGCACATTGAGGCTGGGGGTTCAAATCCTCACTGAGAAACTGTTTGGCAATAGGGTATTTAAATTCTTTTTTTTCCATTTTACAATTTTTTTTTAGGAAACATACATGCACATATGATACAGAATAGTAATCATTTTGATAACATGACAAAAATGACACACAACATTAAATGTAACGAGGACAAAAACAACAGTAAAACTCTCTCCCCCCCCCCCCCCCCCCACCCCCCCGATCGTTTTCGCCTTGTAGTAGTGGTTCCTTTCTTCTGTGCATGGATGCTCTTCCGGCTTGATTTTAGGTTCCCCTTCATTTCACTGTTTGTCTGCGGCTGGCTTACTGCGTTCTTCGTTCGTTTGGTTCTTCCCTGGCTCACGGTGTCGCTTGGGCAAATCTCGTGGTTGGGGGATGAGCGGGTCCAGTGATACGGGTTGGCTGTGTGCTGCGTGAGTTGGGTCTCTGCACCTTTGGCTTTCCCGACGGCTGCAGCGCTGCCTGGGTTCTTTCTCTGCGACTGCCTAGGCCTACTTGGTACCAAAGCAATGCGCTGCCTAGGTTCTTTCTCTGCGACTGCCTAGGCCTACTTGGTACCAAAGCAATGCACTGCTGCTTATATTCATACATACACATAATGTTTCTAAACTTAAAGAATAACATAAGGAAAAAATAATAAATATTGGTTTCCTGTTTCCCTACCTACCCTAGTTTTTGGCTGCCGACCCTCAACTTTCTTTTGATGAATGGGAAAACCCCCCTAAAAAAACGAAAGTAATCGAGCAAACAGAAACATAAAACATTATAAGTGCAAAAGTATACACTTTTGTTTTATTAAAATATATAAATATATTCACACACATGGACCGAACACAAGATTAAAAAAGCGAGAAAAAAAAGCTTACCTACCCTATTTTTCAAACTGATCAAACCCCAAGCAGACAATTTCTTTTTTGCCTAAATGATGATGATAACAATAATTTCCTCGTTTTCATCATTTCTCCAGTGGCTCTTTTCATGTTTTTTCTCTTGTGTTTCTAGTTCTTTTATTTTTCGTGCGTCTCTGATGCTTAAAACTCCCATCTGGTGGTGCTGGTTATTAGACCTGTGCGTTGCTAAAACGCTTCAAAGTTGTGCCTGACGCACATTTTTAAAAAGATGTTCACAAATGATAGAACTCACCCCCCCCCCCTAAAATATCCAAGTGACCATACTTGCAAATCTAGAGATGAGCAATTCAAAACATTTCACAAGAGTTCCAATCATTTCTTTTTTATTGCACTTTTAAAACACTAAGGCCGTGTACACACATAAGCGGATATTCCATGTGCAAACCCATCCGCAATCCATAAATAAGTGAAACAAAGAAGGGAAAAGGTTTGCGCACGTGTCCGAATTTCCCCTCTATGCGTAAACTTTTATCCTTCTTTCTTCCACTTATTTAGAGTTTTCCGTACGGAACTTACGTGTCTAATGTGAACCCAGCCTTAGGAAATAGGAATAAAATCAAATGGGAAATAGTCTTTTTTTCTGCATTGCGCATCCCATGTTCACTTAATGTTTAATACAATATGAATGAGATGGCGTGACGAAGAGAACTTTGAAGACGCTGAAAATAGACAAACACACAGCAGACCACTTGGCAGTGAAATACCTTTGCATTTTTTCCCTTTTTTTGAAAAAAGCTAAAGGGGAACTATTACATACTTTGTTTACTTATTTGTGTGTGTGTGTGTGTGGGGGGGGGGGGTAGGTGGGAGTGTGTATGACAAACTTAATTGGTCTGTGTGAATAGCATGTGCTTTTATGCATGTATTTTATGTCTTAGTTTATTAAAAAAATGAAACAGACTGCAACGTCACTGGAACATCCAACAAACAAAACAATGAATGCGCCTTTATCAACAAAGACAAACAATTAAACAGCAAATATAGCAAAAGGAGCAATTTTTTTACGCATTGGACAGTATTGTTTTTTATTTTGATCTTGTTGGTTTTGTGCTCCTTTTGTTGCCTGCTTTTTGCTGTTTGCTGTTTTCTTGTTTGTCTGTGTTGATAAAGGCGCATTCGCCGAAATATCCAGTAGTTTTGTTTTGTCTCTTGCGAATAAAATAACGTCACTTTACACTTGTCGTGTAGTTGTTTGTTCTTAGTTTATAATATAATGTCTCGTCAGTTTTAGATTTAAGTGCACGCTGAAAAAAGATTTTCTTCATATGAAGACAATAAAGAAATTTGAATTTGTGAGTGAAGTCAAGTGTGATGTACGGGGCGATGTGTATGGTGCTAGAAGAGATAATTTGATGGTATCTGTTCTGTGTGGTGTGTGCAGATCAAAGGATGTCACTCTTTCTCCGTCAACGCCTCCGAACTGCTGACGGATAGATACTACTTTGGTCGCAGATTTGACATCCTAGCCTCCGTGACTGAAGCCGGCACAGGTAGTGAAAGAGAGAGAGAGAGAGAGAGAGAGAGAGAGAGAGAGAGAGAGAGAGAGAGAGAGAGAGAGAGAGAGAGAGACGAAACGAAACGAAACGAAACAAATTTTTATTTATACAGGGTAATGAGATAAGCATTGCTTTTTTACACTCAGCCCTGAGAGAGAGAGAGAGAGAGAAAGCCCAGTCACAATATTCCAAAAATAGGATTTTCAGCTGCCTGTTTCGGTAATCGCCGATTAGAGAAATTTGAATCTGCCGAAATTGTGGATTGGAACCATTTTGAGTGACCGCAACGTCACTTCCTGTTTGTGTGGTACACTTGAATGTAAGTTAAAATGGCGGCTGATAGATAGTAAGTGGAGCTCTAGGCAATTCTGACTGTTTAACCTGAATTCTTTTCTGCCCCCCAAAAGAAAGTAATTGCCAAATGACCTCAACCATGCAAAAGGGCATTTCATTATGCTAGGAAAGAATGCGAAAGATCGACTTTCCTACATTTTTGTGAACTTTGCTCATGAATGTGAATAGGAATTGTTTGGAAATAATTAAAGGGGAGTAATTTCATGATGTGTGGGAGTGATCTTGCCTAATTCAATCAGTCAAACAGGGGAAGTCACTCTACCATCAGCTCTCGTAGCCTATTCTCTCGTATGTTTGAGCAGACATACAGCACTTAGAACACCGTGCGTCATTCTAAAAAGTTATGTTATTTATATTTTTACGTCACATTTTGCAAGTTTTATTAGTTTGTGGCCACTGGCCACCCCTAATTTTTTTAAAACAATGTTTTCAGAGCTGATACTAGAGCGCAGGATTGGTACAATCCCCCGAAAATCTGTTCCTTCCCGCGATAATCGAGTCTTAATGCGGGCCGACTCCTGCACATTTGTAGAACTGCCCGCTATTTTCACCGATCGCTGCGGGCATGGCGTTCGTCGTCTGCAAAACCTGTTGTCTAGGCTACACAAACTGATCAACCAATCAATCGCGTTCATCTCATTCATCTTGAATACCGACGAGAACTTGCGAGAGTTTAAGCCGCCATATTGGATTTCTTCCAAAATGAAGCGCGTAGCCACGCTCCTTGATTTTGACTTTCGCGGAGGCAAAGTGAAAAAAAGCAGTCTGTGCCACATGATGAGTCAGAGTGTGGAGAAGAGCTTGAAGAAACGGCGACTACATCCAAAAACTCGGAGAAGCAGCCCGATAACAACGCCAGTGCAAGGGAACACCGGTTCCAAGACGACTGGCTGAAGAAGTGGCCATGGCTGTATCCAGTGGACCTGCCACCAATCCCCCCTTTTTTCATTCTTAGGAGGGGACCTGCCCCCCTTTTTTCAATCATAGGGGGGGGGGGGGGGGGGGGGAATGGCCCCTCTTTTTCAAAATCCTAAAATCAGCTCTGTCTTTTAAGCTGTGGTTTCAAGCTTCGAAGCCATTGTTGCTGTGATATTTGACCGAGTAATGGAGGTAAGCAACTCTAATTGTCACGAAGTGCTCTACCCTATTTTTTCTCTCCGAAAATCTTGAATTGGCACAGCAAGAAGAACCATATCACCGATACGGATAGTGAGTAGTAAGCTACATTTTCTTGCCATGTTAAAAAAAACCCAACGGCCCGACAAAAAAGTAGTAAATTCCAGATTTTTCAAGTTCTTGCTCCTGTATTGGGGCAGGCATCTGTGCATGAGTTATGACAGTAGGGCAGCTTCTGCACGGAGCTTTCATTGTAATGTGGTTCTTTTCGTTGCGATGTGGTTCTTTTCATTGCGAGGTGGTTCTTTTGGTTGCAATGTGGTTTCCTTCGTTGTGATGTGGCTCCTTTTGTTGTAATGTGGTTCTTTTCGTTGCAAAAACCACTTTCATTGCATGTGGTTCTTTTCGTTGCAAAAACCACTTTCATTGTAATGTGGTTCTTTCAGTGTGGTTCTTTTCGCTGCACAAAAAAACTTCCATTGCAATGTGGTTCTTTTTGTTGTGAGGACCACTTTCATTGCAATGTGGTTCTTTTCCTTGCAAGAAAACAAACTTTCATTGCAATGTGGTTCTTTTCGTTGCAAAAAACAACAACAACCCACTGTCATTGCAATGTGGTTCTTTTCGTTGCGATTTGGTTCTTTTTGTTGCAAAGACCACTTTCATTGCTATGTGGTTCTTTTCGTTGTAATGTGGTTCTTTTCTTTTCCCCAGGTGTGGTGGTCAACGGGTCAGCGGAGGGACCCCCCGTGACCTCCGACCCCCTGAAGATGGAGTTCAAGGATGACTCCAACGGCTACTTCAAACCGGGCATGCCGGTCATGGGAAAGGTACGACTCGGGCATCAGAATACAAAATGTTCACAAATAATAATAATAATAATAAATAAAGCTTCTATGGTGCTCTTCGATTAAATAATCATCCTCAGAGCGCTTTACATATATTATGAGAACGAAAATATCAAGAAGAAACATTATTACAAAACATTGAAAAGAAGCTTAAAAAAATAATTAAAAATGCTCACGCTGGTCGTCCCCACCCCCACCCACCCCCTTTCACACAAAACAAACGCCCCTAATTTGTGGCTTAACTCTCTTGTGCGGTGAACGGTCGTGAATGTTCGAAAAAAAATCGCATCGGAAACGTCTAGAAGGTTCAGGAACGTACGGATTCCACGTGGCCGGTTTGGGCGCTTCCATTTTGTTTCTATCACATGGCAGTCACGTGAGCGCTTCAGCCTCGCTTTCGCTATAGATTACACTTCCATCCTGTTGCTTGCAATGGCTTCTAGGCCGATTGGTTTGAAAGATATGAATTTTTGAAAATTAGTGACCGACTTCGGCATTTTCGCGATTTTTCCAATATGGATGACGAACAGTTATGGCGTCCATTGACTGAGGAAAGCGATGAATAGTCCTATTTTTGTGAAAGATGGGACTTATGAGATCGCGAATTGATGAGTAAGGAGTGAATTGATGAGTAAGGAGTGTATTCTGACCTATTTCGGCAGCGAGCTTGTGTTTGTTCGATCGATGCGAATTTTTGAAGTCGTGTTACTGACATCGGCATTTTCCCGGCTTTTACATCATGGATGATGAGTCGTTATTGCATCCACTGAGTGATGACAGCGATGAAAATTCTTTTTTTTTGTGAAAGATAGGAATTATAAGATCGTGAAGTGAAAGGGTAAGTGAATGATTTTGATCTACATTTCCATTTCAGTCGTCTTAGGCTTCACCAGTCTGCAAAAGTAGGCAGTGAATGACTAGTGAATGCAGTTTGCAAATACACTTTGGCATTTTGATTTTTTTTGTGGAGCCATGCATCCCCATAACATCTTGAAATTCATTTTGCAAATCAGACAGACATCTCAGCAACACATTCAAAACAAAAAAACACAAAATCTGGTAGGGTATATTTTATTTTATTATTTTTCTGACGCTACCCCCCCTTTTGTACGGAGTGACGTCCCTTGGGTTAGGATTTCAGAGGTGATTGAGAGCACAGAGCATCAGGCACAAGAGGGTTAAACTCTGAAATTAAAGTCTTCCTGTTACAGAGATTGAAATAAAAAAAAGTTCACCTTGATTATGTTTTATTTTCCCTTAGCTCAAAGTGTCCAGGCCAGACGGGACACCGGCGGTCAACGAATCGGTGAGGGTCAGCGCCTCCGACCACCGCAATAACGTTTACATGGACAAAGTGTTCAGCACCAACGACGCGGGAGAGGCTCACTACAGTATTTGTCATGGGTTCCTGGATAACACCACCAGTCTCAACATGTTTGTGAGTATCAAGCTTTACTCTCTCTCTGTCTCATCTTGTCTCATCTTTATTGGCCACTGCAACTAGGGCTATTAATGCCCCTCTCTCTGTCTCATCTTTTTTGGCCACTGCAACTAGGGTTATTAACGCCCTTGACAGCGAGAGTGAAGCCCTTGTTGGTCAGCATCCAAAAGGGCATTCACTCTCGCAAAAGGCAACCATTCAGTGGCCTGAAATAGGGTTATAGGGCGAGAGTTATGCCCTTGTTTAGTACTCGAGCATCTACCAAGGGCATTCACTCTAACAAAAGGTGGTTGTTGCAGTGGCCAATAAAACAACTCTGCCTTTTCCCTGTAGGCAGAAGCCGAAACTACTGGTTGTACCTTCCCACAGAACACAGCATTTTCTTAATCTATGCCTGTCTGTCTGTCTGTACCTATGCGTACGTGTGTGTGTGTGTGGACGCGTTTGTGTATTATGCGTAGGTGCATGTTTTTATGTCTATGAGTTTGTCACAGCGTGAGGGTGGGTATGCGAGCGCCTCTGAGTATGTTTGATATGACTAATTTTGTATGTGGAGCGATTCTTAGTTTTTGTAAAGCGCCATGAGTAGCACATCTAGAACGTGCGCTATATAAAAATTCTTTATTAGTAGTAGTATTACCTGTGTCTGTCTGTCTCTGCGTTTCTTTCTTTCTTTGAGTCTTTCCCTCTCTTGTCTTATTTTCTTTTCACGCAGAAGCGGTGAATTTTTGAAGAAGTGGAGGGCCGACTCGGTTGCCCCACAGCTAACAGTTTTTCTTTCTTTTTTTCTTTCTCTCTCTCAGTCTCTGTCTGTCTCTCTCTCTCTCCCATTCTTCATCTCTCTGCCTCCCTTTGTCTCTCTCTCTACAGTGGCAGGTTGTATCACCCTACAGCACACAGCAGTTTATATACCCCCCTCTCTCTCTCAGTCTCTGTCTGTCTCTCTCTCTCTCTCCCATTCTTCGTCTCTCTGCCTCCCTTTGTCTCTCTTTCTACAGTGGCAGGTTGTATCACCCTACAGCACACAGCAGTTTATATCACCCCCTCTCTCTCTCTCAGTCTCTCTCTCTCTCTCTCTCTCTCTCTCTCTCTCTCTCTCTCTCTCTCTCTCTCATCTCTCTCTCTCTCTCTCTCTCTCTCTCTCTCTCTCTCTCTCTCTCTCTCTCCTCATTCTTCGTCTCTCTGCCTCCCTTTGTCTCTCTCTCTACAGTGACAGGTTGTATCACCCTACAGCACACAGCAGTTTATATCCCCCCCCCCCCCCCTCTCTCTCTCAGTCTCTGTCTGTCTCTTGATTCACTCTCTGCTTTCTCTTTCAGGCTGAGGCAGTGAATTTCGAAGAGATGGACGACGTCCCATACAATCGCCAGCTGTATCACCCTACAGCCTACGGCATTTCATATACCTCTCTCTCGCTTTCTCCCTTTCTCCACTCTCTCATCCTTGTCTGGCTCTCTTTGCTCTCTACTTTTTCTTACACTAGTTACAGGCTGAGGCAGTGAATTACGAAGAGATGGACGACGTCCCGTACAATCGCCGGCTGTATCACCCGACGGCCCACGGCATCTCTCTCTCTTGCTTTCTCCCTTTCTTCCCTCTCTCTCATCCTTGTCTGCCTCTTTTTACTCTCTGCTTTCTCCTTCAGGCTGAGGCAGTGAATTTCGAAGATATGGACGACGTCCCGTACAATCGCCGGCTGTATCGCCCGACGGCCCATGGCAGTTTCCGGCAGTGGTTCTCCCCCTCTCTCAGCTACATCGCGATCCCTGCTGGCCAGGAAGCCCTGAAGTGCGGCGACCAGCTGAAGCTCAACGTACCTTTCACGCACAGCGGGATGAAGCCCTATATCACCTTCCACTACCAGGTAAAAAAGAGAACAAGATAGACACGCTCACGTAGGCATGCATGCATGCACACATTCACACACACACACACATGTACACGCACACACGTGCACACACACACACAGACACACACACACACTGATTCATAGGAAGTGTAGCTCACACCTCAGGCTGAAAAAATGCCCTTCACATGTAGCGGGATGAAGCCCTATATCACCCTCCACTACCAGGTAAAAATAAAACAAGATAGACACGCTCACATAGGCATGTCTGGATGCATGCATGCATGCACTACATGTGCACGCACATGCACACACACACACATGCACGCACACACACACACACACATTTGTCTAATATCACTTACGGGTGAACAGATGTAAAACTAAAGAACGATCACACATGCACGCACATGTACACACACATGCACGTATGTGCACACACGCACACGTACACGCACACGCACGCACACACACACACACACACACACACACACACACACACACACACACACACACACACACACTGATTCTAGTGATACAAGCACCATTCTTGTATCTTTTCCGTTCCAGAGTTATGACCATTTAAAGTTGGTGCGGCTTATATACAGGTGCGTCTTATAGTCCAGTTTTTACGGTAACTCTTATATATCGTTCTCTCTCCACACACACACACAAGGTGATGTCCAGAGGGCGCATCATCGCGGCAGGCACCAGGGACGCCCCCACCATCCCCGACCCCATGAGCTTCCTGGACGTGGGTGCCAACAATTGCCTGGAGGTCAAGGACCGCCCCACCCCGCCCCCCAGGCCCACCTACCCCACCCCTCCGCCTCCCGTCCTCGTGGTGGACAACAACTCCAGCGAGATCGCCCCCAACGCGTCTGCCGGAGGGGGGGATGAGCCTCTGATTGAAGGTGAGTAAACTCTTTGAAGTTTTTGAAACTAATCCCAGGCCAGGTTTCCAAAACACACACACACACACACACACACACACACACACACACACACACACACACACACCTGCACCAACACCCCCACCTCCCCCCACACCTATCATCGTCGACAACAACTCCAGCGAGATCGCCCCCAACACGTCTGCTGGAGGGGGGGGATGAGCCTTTGATTGAAGGTGAGTAAACTCTTTAAAGTTTTTGAAACTAATCCCAGGCCATGTTTCCAAAACACACACACACACACACACACACACACACACACACACCCTGCACCAACACCCCACCCCCTCTCCCCCCACACCTATCATCATCGACAACAACTCCAGCGAAATCGCCCCTACGCGTCTGCAGCGCAGCGGAGGGGGGGGGGGGGGGGGGGGGGATGAGCCTCTGATTGAGTCTGATTGAGTCTGAGTAAAATCTTTAAAGTTTTGAAACTCATTCCAGACCAGGTTTCCAAGGGTCTGTACAGTCTTAAAGTTTAGACATTTTGAGAGTTAGAATTGTCTATAAGTTTTTACAAAATTTGAGGGTTAGTACGGTCTTAAAAGTTTAGAAAATTTGAGGGTTTTATAAATGTGCAAATAAAATGTGTGTTTAGCTCTGTGTGTGTGTGTGATGGGGGAGAGGCGTGGTTGAGGGTGGAGATTTTGAATAATATGTGTGGGGACGGGGTGGTGTGTGTGTGTGTGTGTGTGCGTGTGTGTGTGTGTGCGTGTGCGTGTGTCTTCATGTGTGTGTGTGTGTGTGAGGGTGGTACATGGTGTGTGTGTACTTCCAAGTGTTTTATATATGCATTGTAATTTAATTCTTATGACGTATTTACTGTATACTATGCATGTCTTATTATTTCTATGTTTATATGTGTGTTTTATGTGCACGCCAGACAAAGAATTTCTTTATGTTTTTAAAGACAGTAAATGTTTGATTGATTGCTCATAGCACTGTCTGGACTCTGTGTGACCACACAGACTGTTCAGTGGGGCTTTTTCCTTTTTTGTTGGTGGAACTCAGACCTGTTTACCCTCCCGGTTTTGCCGGAATTATCCCGGGAATTTGCAAAAATTCTGGGTAAAATAATAAATTCTGGGTGAACGCTGAAAATCCTGGGATTTCGAAAAAACGTCTATTATTTGTTTCCGTTTGTATGAAAAGACGCAAGGGTTGACCAAAACCTTGGAGTTTTGAGACGCGATTTTTCATTGGTCCGTGGACCCCCATGAACCAATGATAGAATTTCTTGTTGGCTGAGATTGTAGTTTTGCGCCAAACATGTCGTCAGGCAAGTCAACCGCAGGCGGCAAGCGCCAGAAATCTTCGACAAACGACAGCAGTGATAGGGTGAAACGGCCAAAAGTGAAGCAGAAGTTTTCTCAAAAGTATTTGAAAGTGCCAGGAATAACAAGTTCGTGTTTGGGAGACGAGCGTGAACACTGCAAGTACTGCAACGTGGACTTCAAAATTTCGCATGGCGGCATAAGCGACATCACTGAACATGTCAAAACGAAGAAGCGTCGCAAGTCGTGTACCGATGTGAATTCTGTTGTTTTTTCCCTCAAATTCCGGGTTTTTCTGTGGCAAATTCCAGGTTGTTCATTATAAGGGTACAGTGATCGGGCTGGCTTTTGAAACCAATAAGTCCTGGGACTGATTGACCAAAAGATCAATCAGTCCTTTTGACAACCAATAAGTCCCATTTTTTTTCCTAATCACAATATCATCTTTGTGTTTGACACTCGGGGGTCGAAATGCCAGTGGGGCACCTTATAAAGTTTTTTTGAGTGCCCCATTCTGATTTTGAGTGCCAAGATTCACAGGAAAAATCACCACTACAGACTATGTTATTTTGGAAACAACAAACGCATTAAAAGACTGCTAATTCTGTTTGATTCATAACTCACCATGAAGCCATATTTCTTTAGGCGTCCAAATGCAGTTAGCTCCCCTTCTCTTACTCTCATTTTGACACGGTGTGCAAACAAGTACCTGTGTTCCGCCAGGCCTTGTTTCTAAACTGTGCCACGGAAATTCCTTTAGCCAAGATTCTTTGTGAGTTCGCTGCCGACGTTCTGTGTCGTATTCTTCTTGTTTCTTTTTCTTCTCCTCGCTGCAGCTCTCAGATTCCGTAGTAGCTGCCTTTCTTTTGTTGAAGATCGGAAACATCGTAGGACTATTGATCTAAACGTTTGAATCGCGTCAACAAAAACTTAACAGCATCCGTTTGAAGTACGAAAACAAAGTTTGGCGACTCTGCATCCAACCAAATGCTCAGCAGACGACGCGTTTGCTACTGAAGGCGGCTTCTTCTTTCTTTCTTCTTTCTTTAAACAACCACTATCATCTTTTTGATAGTTCTGTTGCTGCCGATCGTAGGTTGGCCTAGCTTTTTTTTTTGGAGTGCCTTTGGGGCACGCTTGACCAAAAGTTTTAGAGCCCGAGCTAACTTTTCGTAGCATTTGGCTCCGGGCACGCGCTAATTTCGAACCCTGACACTCCACCGGAAGAAGTTTGACGACACACACTGTGGATCGGGAAATAACTCAGTCTCGGAGATCTCTCGCAATCGGGTTTTTCCGTATGTATGCACTCGGAACACAGTTGTAAGTAACACGTTAGAAACGACTTCGATTCTGTTTCGTTCTTCCCCCCACAGAAAATCAATGCGTAAAGGACCGAAAACCGATCAAGTTCCTGATCCCTGAGGGTAAACAGGTCTGGGAACTGTTTGGGATTCCCTCCCAGTCGATCTCCGCCATGAACCAACTATCTCTACTTTCAAAGCTAAACTCAAGACTCACTACTTTCAAAGCTCATTCGGTTTGTAAATTTGTCCTCCTTGATCTTGTACCTGGGTAGTACAGTGGAACCTCCCTTATAAGACCTTCAAAAACCATCCAAAATGAGGTCTTATAAGGGAGGGGTCTTATAAGAGAGGTAATTTTAATAAAAGAAGGGCAATGTCTCGGAGAAGTAGGTCTTATATGGGAGGGAGTCTTATAATGGGAGGTCTTATAAGGGAGGTTCCACTGTAATGTCTTGTGTGACTGCGGGTGTATCGGTGAATGGAAGCTGCCTTGAGTGTAAAATAATTATAGAAAGGCGCTATTGGGGTCTGCAACGAACACCTTTTGTAAGAGAGAATGCCGTTGGTGGGTGGGGGAAGATGGTTCAGTACTGACCGAACAGGTGGATAACTCTCGCCAATAACCCTATTTGATGCCACTAAATCAGTAAATGGCTGCCTTCCGCAAGAGTGAATGCCCTTGTCAGTACTGACCAGCAAGGGCATCACTCACTGTCAAGGGCATTAATAACCCTAGTTGCAGAGACCTATAGAAATGCTATCACTTATTATTTTATTTATTAATGACAGAGTTGCCCATAGTGATGTCGCGGGCGGAGATTCTGGAGGTGCCTCTGGAGATGGAGCCTGCGATACTGGAGCCTCCAGAGCCTGGCATGGAGTCCCCCAGCCTGTCAGACATGGAGCCTTTCAGGATCCAGCCCATGTCCGAGGTCGTGGAGCCTGTCAGACGGAGAAAACGAGATTTCAGTAAGGCTGCGTACGCAGTAGATGTGGAAGATCCTGTGCGCAATCCAATCCGCAGACCTGTTTACCTTTACGATTTTGACGTAATTTTTACGAAACAGAAGTCAAATTACGAAAACACCCAGGGTGGGGGGTGGGGTGGGTCTTTCGTAAAAATAGTTCCCCCATCCAGACGTGAGATATTTCAGGAAATCTTCTGATTTCAGCAGAACATTTCTGATTTCAGTTTAGCCAGCAGAACTGTTCTTGAGATATGTGTAAATTCATTGAGAAATGGGGGGAGGGGGGGGGGGTAGACTGGGAATGGCTGATGGAAGCGTGAACGAAGCAATCAAGCCCGAGTTGCCACTCAAACCCACAATGCAAATCCAACATGCTCATCCCAGCGGTGCAGAGTGGCACGGAGGTATCGCGTTCGCCTTGTGTTAAGTAAACCCGAGTTCAAACCTGGGTACAGGGGATTTTTCCTCTCACTTTGCACTAGGCCTTACGGTCTCAACGTGGAGTCTTTCGGATGAGACGATAAACCGAGGTCCTGTGTGCCCATGCACTTAGCACACGTTAATCCCAGTGGCAACGAAAAAAGTTGTCATTTGGTCAAAATTTACCCCCTCCCCCTTTCCTTCATCAGTCACACAAAAATCACATGCAAAAAACCCCACAAATTAGGTGGTGCGCCTCTGGCTGCGACGCGCTCTCCAGGTGGGAGCAACTTGACAAATATCCATTATTATAATTATTATTATTACTTTTTTCCAGTTATGCCCTATCCTGAGGAGGGTGCGAACGAGCCGATCGAGCGGTCGGAGCACGTCTCGGACCAACTGTCCAGCTTCCAGCTGACCTTGAACCTGACCTCCGAAATGTCGCCCCAGTTCAGCGTGTTGCTGTACTACGTCCGAGATGACGGGGAGACTGTGGCTGACAGCATGCAGTATTCCGTGGAGCCCTGCTTCGATAATAATGTGAGTCGTCATCATCATCGTCGTTGTTGTCATGATCATCATCATCATCATCATCATCATTATTGTCATTATCATCATCATCATCATCATTGTCATTATTATCATCATCATTGTCAATATCATCATCATCATCATCATCATTATTGTCATTATCAACATCATCATCATCATCATCATTATTGTCATTATCATTATCAGCATCATCATTGTCATTATTATCATCATCGTTGTCAATATCATCATCATCATCATCATCATCATTATTGTCATTATCATCATCATCATCATCATCATCATCATCATTATTGTCATTATCAACATCATCATCATTATCATCATCATCATCATCATCATCATTATTGTCATTATCATCATCATCGCTGTCTTTGTTTTCATTGCCTTTATCATCATTCTGGTTGCCTTCATCACCATCACTACAGTTATCATCATCATCATAACCAATCATCATAATTATATCACCCTTGTTGATCACCACTGCTATGATCATTTTCATCATCATCATCGTTATCATTATTATCATCTTGGTTGTCATCCTGGTTATTTTTATCATTGTCATCGTTGTCTTCTTCATTATCATCGTTATCATCATCATCATCATTATGTATTTCCGTGATGATGGAGACACTGTGGCTCACAGCATGCAGTATTCCGTGGAGCCCTGCTGCGATAATAATGTGAGGAGTCGTCATCATCGTTATTGTCATTATCATCATCATCGTTATTGTCATTCATCATCGTTATTGTCATTATCATCATCATCGTTGCTATCGTCACTATCTTTGTTGTCGTTGCCTTTGTCATCGTCGTTCTGGTTGCCTTCATCACCACCACAGTTATCATCATCACAACCAGTCATCATCATCATCATCGTTATCATCATCATCATTTTCACAATCCCCCTCCTCCTCTTCATAAATATATCGCCATTGTGGTTGTCATCATGATTATTTTCATCACTATCATCACCACCATCATTGTCGTCATCATCATAATCATGATGGTTTTCATCATGATCACTTTTATCATCATCATCATTTTTATTATCACTATCGTCACGTGTTGCTATACTACGTTGGAGATGATGGGGGAGACTGTGGCTGATGATATGCAGTAGACCGCATAGCCCTGTTTCGACATTAATGCGAGTTGATTGAGATAGAGAGAATGTAGCTGATAGCATGCAGTACATGTACAAGCGGAACCCTGCTTTGATAATCCTGCGAGAAAAGTGCGCGTGTGCATGCATACTTGTCATGTTAATGTGTCAGGACATGATTGGTGGTGGTGTATGTTTATGACTTTGAAGCCCTCAGGGGTGGAAGTTCTGAATTATTAAAATAACTTTGAAAGTACTTGTTCTATACCTTTGCCTCCATGAGTGTGTCTGTAGGTGTGTGGTTTATGTGTATGTGCATGCATGTGTGTGTGTATGCTTGCGAGCATGCCTAAACGAGAAAAGAGAACGTTAGAGTATAAAGTTGAAAAGTCGTGTGTCGTTTTCAAATTCTTTTATCATTGAAACCCTTTCACCGCCAAAGTCGCATTTTAGCACCACAGTAATCTAACACCTATGTCAGTAAAAGGCATCAAATTGGGGGTCTAATATCCAGCGACCCTATTGCCTTAGTTTTGGGAAGTAAGGATAGACCTTATTTTATATAATAATGTCACAGAAGAATTCTTCCCCAATACTGCAGATGGATTGTGTTCTCTACCCAGGTAAATTTAATGGACATGTTTGGCTGAAGTATGGCTGGCGGTGAAAGGGTTAATTAAAAGAATGCTAGCCCTTTCTTTTGCCATCATTACAGGTGAAAATGGAGTTTGCCGACAAGCAAGTGATGCCCGGTGCAGAGACGAAGATCCATCTGAAGGCTGCCGCGGGCTCCGTGTGTGGGGTGGGGGTGGTGGACAAGAGCATCAACATCTTGGGTGGAGATCACCAGATCACACCTGAAAAGGTGAGAGAGAGAGAGAGAGAGAATGAGAGAGAGAGAGAGAGAGAGAGAGAGAGAGGGGTGTGTGTGAAGGGCTCCCTGTGTGGGGTGGGGGTGGTGGACAAGAGCATCAACATCTTGGGTGGAGATCACCAGATCACACCTGAAAAGGTGAGAGAGAGAGAGAGAGAGAGAGAGAGGGGTGTGTGTGAAGGGCTCCCTGTGTGGGGTGGGGGTGGTGGACAAGAGCATCAACATCTTGGGTGGAGATCACCAGATCACACCTGAAAAGGTGAGAGAGAGAGAGAGAGAGAGAGGGGGTGTGTGTGAAGGGCTCCGTGTGTGGGGTGGGGGTGGTGGACAAGAGCATCAACATCTTGGGTGGAGATCACCAGATCACACTGAAAAGGTGAGAGAGAGAGAGAGAGAGAGGGGTGTGTGTGAAGGGCTCCGTGTGTGGGGTGGGGGTGGTGGACAAGAGCATCAACATCTTGGGTGGAGATCACCAGATCACACCTGAAAAGGTGAGAGAGAGAGAGAGAGAGAGGGGGTGTGTGTGTGTGAAGGGCTCCGTGTGTGGGGTGGGGTGGTGGACAAGAGCATCAAATCTTGGGTGGAGATCACCAGATAAACACCTGAAAAGGTGAGACAGAGAGAGAGAGAGAGAGAGAGAGGAGAGGGGGGGGTGGGGTGGGGGGGGGCGGGGGGGGGTGAGTGGGGGGGGGGGGGGGGGGGGGGGGGGGGGGGGGGGGGGGGGGGGGGGGCGGGGAGAGGGGGGAGGCGAGAGGCTCGAAGGGGTGGGGTGGTGGGGGTATGTGGTGGTAGGGGTGGTGGATAAGAGCATCAACATCTTGGGTGGAGATCACCAGATACACACCTGAAAAGGTGAGAGAGAGAGAGAGGAGAGAGAGATAGAGAGAGAGAGAGAGAGAGAGAAGAGAGAGAGAGAGAGAGAGAGAGAGAGAGAGAGAGGGGTGTGTGTGAAGGGCTCCCTGTGTGGGGTGGGGGTGGTGGACAAGAGCATCAACATCTTGGGTGGAGATCACCAGATCACACCTGAAAAGGTGAGAGAGAGAGAGAGGGGGGGGAGGAGAGAGAGAGAGAGAGGGGGTGTGTGTGATAAAGGGCTCCCTGTGTGGGGTGGGGTGGTGGGACAAGAGTATCAACATCTTGGTGGAGATCACCAGATTACACCTGAAAAAGGTGAGAGAGAGAGAGAGAGAGTATTTGAGAGGAGAGAGAGAGAAGAGAGAAGGGGGGGGAGGTCCGAGAGGGCTCGTGCTCGTGGGGGTGGGGGTGGTGGATAAGAACATCAACATCTTGGGTGGAGATCACCAGATACACAACTGAAAAGGTGAGACAGAGAGAGAGAGAGAGAGAGAGAGGGGGGGGGGGAGAGGAGAGAGAGGGGGGGGGGAGAGAGAGAGGGGGGGAGGCGAGAGGGCTCGAGTGTGGGGTAGGGGTGGTGGATAAGAACAGTCAACATCTTTGGGTGGAGATCACCAGATAACACCTGAAAAGGTGAGAAAGCGAGAGAGAGAGAGAGAGAAGAGGGGGGGGGGGTGGTGAGTAGAGAGAAGAGGGGGGGAGCGAGAGGGCGCGAGTGGGGGGTAGGGTGGTGGATAAGGGAACATCAACATCTTGGGTGGAGATCACCACACCAGATAACACCTGAACAGGTGAGACAGAGAGAGAGAGAGAGAGATAGAGGGGGGGGGGGAGAGAGAGAGAGGGGGGAGCGAGAGGGGGAGGGGGGGTGGCGGGGTGGGGTGGGGGTGGTGGACAAGAGCATCAACATCTTGGGTGGAGATCACCAGATAACACACTGAACAAGGTTAGACAGAGAGAGAGAGAGAGAGAGAGAGGGGGGGGGGAGCGAGAGAGAGGGGGGGAGAGAGAGAGAGATGGATGTGTGTGTGTGTGGTGAAGGGCTCCGTGTGTGGGGTCGGGGGTGGTGGACAGAGCATCAACATCTTGGGTGGAGATCACCAATTACACCTGAAAAGGTGAGACAGAACACACAGAGAGAGTGTGGGGGGGGGGGGGAGGAGAGAGAAAAGAGAGGGGTTTTGTGTGAAGGGCTCCCCTGTGTGGGGTGGGGGTGGTGGATAAGAGTATCAACATCTTGGGTGGAGATCACCAGATTACACCTGAAAAGGTGGACAGAGAGAGAGAGAGGGGGGTGGGAAGAGAGAGAGAGAGGAGGGGGGGGGGAGGAGGGCTCTGAGTGGGGGGTTAGGGGGGGGGTGGATAAAAGCATTAACATCCTGGGAGGGTATCACCAGATCACACCTGAAAAGGTGAGACAGACACACCGAGAGAGTGGGGGGGGGGAGGAGAGAGAGGAGGGGTGTGTGTAAGGGCTCCCTGTGTGGGGGTGTGGGGTGGGGGTGGTGGTGGATAAGAGTATAACATCTTTGTTGGGTGGGATCACCATATACATATACACACCTGAAAGGTGGACAATAGAGCGAGAGGGGAGGAGGAGAGAGAGAGAGAGAAGGAGAGGA
>CM065693.1:48551758-48559258 GCA_017654935.2 Phymorhynchus buccinoides
TGGCCCATCACCGTGGGGATACTCTTTTCGTACAAATAGTTTCCCCAAACATTTTTTTTGAAAGTTCTTTGCTTGTATCTTCCTCGAGTATGTCGCTCGATCGTTGACACTTGTCTTTTCCCTTTGCTTTCGATCATCTATTATCTTTCTGACTTAAATCTTGCCCATTCTCCTCCTTGCCACCCTAATCCCCCTCCCAATTTTTTATTTTTTTTTATCCAAATATTTTTCTCCTTTGACTCCTCCGAATCGGAAGTGTTTGCTTCGCAGCAGGGAGACCTGTGAAAACTGAAAACCGACACATTACGTGCTCTCCCGCCTGAAACGCAAAATAAGAAAGAAGAAGAATCACAATCACCTCCAGGATATGGGTCACCTTGATTACGAACAACACTACGGAAGTTAAATTACCATCTCTGAAATATAGATAATGTCGTGGGGATATTGATGAAACCACATACACATTTTTTCACAGTCATAACAATACTAATCGAATATCTTGTTCCAGCTAACAACTGACTCCAGAATACGCAAAAATGATTTAAAAATACACCCATATAGCCGAATTATATTAAGAGATTTTTTATAATTGTCTAACAGAGTAACAAAGTTTTTTGGAATACTCTTTCGGCACAGGTTAAAAGGCACAAAATCTAACACAATTCAAAAACCCTCCTTGATTAAAATACACCAACATACAAACTACAATATTTTGAGTATACTAAAAGGCAAGAGTTTGCAAAAAACAAATATAATAAAAAAAACTCAGCTGTGCAAAAGTCAAACAAGCATGAAAGGACAGTGAAGAGGCCGCGAGGCAGAATGTCCTAACTACCAGACCTGACCTAATTCTCTTACTTTTTTTTTCATATTCAGAGTCGGCCGAGGCCCGAACCGGCCGCCACCAACCTGGCCCAGCCGCCGCCTGTGTGTCCCTGGGACCCTGGTCCCCTGCCTTGCTCCTCCCCGGGGGGACGCCCAGATGGTGCGACGCATGGCTCCGTGAGCTGAGCCTGGGCCTGCCGGGAGCCCCAAAGCCTCCAACTTCCCGTGCTGCTGCAGCACCACGGCCTGGCCCTGGGCAGGGTGCTGGGGAACTCTTCGAGAAGGGTTCTGCGATCGGGGGGGATCCATCAGGTTTGTTGTTGTTGGGTGGGGGGGGGGTTTTCGGGGACGATTTAAATGGCAGAAGCGCCCACGTGGCTTGGCCTGAGGAGCTCTTCGAGGAGGGCTCTGCGTCTGGGGGACCTCAGGTTTGTTGTTGTTGGGTGGGTTTTCGGGGGGAGGGTTAAAGCGAAAGATGCAACCCGGGCTGGGCCTGAGGAAGCTCTTCGAGGAAGGGCTCTGCGATCGGGGGGACCTCAGTTTGGTTTGTTGTTGGGGTGGGTTTTTGGTGGGGAGGTTAAAGCATGAAAGCAGCACCACGGGCTTGTGCCTAGGAAGCTCTTCGAGGAAGGTTTCTGCGATGTTGGGGGACCTCAGGTTTTGGTTTGTTGTTGGTTGGTTTTTGGTGGAGGTTAAAGCAGAAGCACACCACGGGCTGGGCCTGAGGAACTCTTCGCGGAAGGCTTCGCGTGTGGGGGGGACCTCAAGGTTTGGTTGTTGTTGGTTGGGTTTTTGGGGGAGGTTAAGGCAGAAAGCAGCACCACGGCTGGGCCTGACGGCGCTCTTCGAAGAACGCTTCTGGATGTGGGGGACCTCAGGTTTGGTTGTGTGTTGGTGTGGTTTTTTGGGGTGGTTAGGCAGCACCACGGGCTGGGCCCTGAGGAAGCTCTTCGAGGAAGGGTTCTGCGATCTGGGGGGACCTCAGGTTTGGTTGTTGTTGGGTTGTTTGTTTATGTAGGGGGGTTAAACAGCACACCACGGGCTGGCCCTGGGCAGGGTGCTGGGGAATCTCTTCGAGGAAGGGTTTCTACGTCTGGGGGGATCTTAAAGTTAGTGTGTTTTGTTTTTGTTGTTGTGCGGGGTTGGGGGGGGGGGGGTTTTTATGGGGGGGGGGGGTTGGTGGGGGGGGGGTTGGGGGGGTTCTTCTTCTTCTTCTTCTTCTTTTCTTCTTCTTCTTCTTCTTCTTCTGCTTTCCCTGCCATAATGGGGTAGGCACTTGGGTGTCCGGTTTTCCAGTTTTTCACTGTTTCCCCCCCGCTGCCGTACAGCAGACACATTTCCGATTTCGAGGAGCTCGAAGGAGAAAAATTATTTTGAAGGATTTTTGTTTTTGAAAAAAGGATTGGAGATGGGCCAATAAGTCAGAAATGCAGATGACATAAAGCAAAGGGAAAAGGCAGAGTCAAAGAAAGTAACAGATTAGGGAGGTTTCAAAGCTCAAGAACTTCCAGAGTTTGGAGACCTATTTGTACAAAAGAACCCCCCCCCCGGTATCCCCACGGGAGTGGGGGGGGGGTAATAAGGGATTGTTTCTGTGGATGGGTGGATTGATGCTTTGTGGGCCCTCCATTCGGGGAGTGTAAATAGTTCCCCACCCCCCCTACCCGCTGGAAATTCGGTGCTGTCGCTTTCTCTAATCTGCCCCTCGACGTTTTTGGACTCGCACTTTTCCCGTTTTGCTTTCCTGTCATCAAGTATCTCTCTGCCTTATTGTCACACTCCTCCTGCCTTTTCCTTGTCAAAACACTCCACATTTTCTCCGTTGGGCTTCTACCGCAATCGGAATTGTCAGGCTGATGCAGCGGAGACCTCAGTGTAAAATGAAACCTGGACACTAAGTATTCTGAGATTTTTTTTTGAAATTGATGTATGTCCCTTCCGAGAGTTCGAGTTCGCATATTGTTGGTGTATTTTTCCGCATGGGGTTTTTTTTTATGTTTTTGTTTGATGAGCGTGTTTCGTGTACTTATGCCCATAGACTGTGCACACAGTGCGCTTGTGTATTGAATAAATAGAGCATGGTTGGTTTTTGTTTGTTTGTAAATACATGCGTATCTCGTATGCATATATTGACGTGTTTCGTAGGTACTTGTGCATGGTTTGTGCACACTGTGCCTAAATATTTTGCATGCGTGTATGGTTTAATTATATAACTCGTCCACTCGTTTACAGGATCAGCGGCCTGTGGGAAAGCTTGGAAGTCTTTGGAGACGTGGGTTTGAATCCCGAATTGGAGCCAGGTATACAAAAATAAGTGGTGTTTATATTATTGTTATATTTATTATTATTATTATTATCATTAATTATTATTATTATTATTATTATTTCTAATCAACCGGTGCCGCGAAAGATTATTAACGTTTTTCAGGGCTTTTCTGTTTGTTCCTGACTGACTATCTATCTATTATCTATCCTACCTATCTGACCTTTCTATCTATCTATCTATCTATCTGTCTATCTGTCTAAACTATCTATCTATCTAGCTAATCTATCTATACTATCTAGCTAATCTATATATCTTCTATCTACCTACTATCTAGCTATCCACATATTATGTATATGTCTATCTATCTACATAGCTATCTGTCCATATATCTATCTATCTATGTGACACGATGATGTTTCAACGGAGGGCGTAGGAATATCTTAGGCACTGTTGTTATTGTCTTTTAATTTTACCCTCTACCTCTAGACGACTTTTGATTATTAGGTGAATGTACAATCACTTGGAAAGTGGGAGTATTTGTGTGTGTTTTGTGGCTCGCGCGCGCGCGCGCGTGTGTGGTGTGTGTGTGGTGTGTGAGAGAAGAGATTGTTGTGTGAGTGTGTTGTGTGTGTGTGTGTGTGGTGTTCGTGCGTGCGTTGTGCGCGCATGTATTTGTGTGTGCGAGCGTGGGTGTGATGTGTGTGTGTGTGTGTGTGGTTTGTGTGTGTGTGTGTTTGTGTTGTGTGTGTGCGTCCATACGTGCTAGTGTTTTGTGTGTGGTGGTGTGTGTGTGTGTGTATGACTGTGTGTTCGTTCATCGGGGTCGTTCTATCCCCCCCCCCCTACCCAACCCCCGACCCCTCTCTCTCTCTCTCTCTCGCTCTCGTCTCTCCCCTCTCCCTCCCTTTTTTTTTCTCCCAGCACATTTTTACCCAAGACACTTAGCTTTATCTTAAACTAAGCGTATTTTGCCTGTACTATCCACTTCATCTGTCTAGTATCGGTTTCCTTGATACATACGTAGTGAAAGAGCTAGGGCTCGGACAATCACTGACCCATCATGAGCTGGGCTCTTGACCTTCCCTTGCTGCCTTTGACCTTCATAACGGAAAGGCCAAGGTCAACCTGAAGCGCCCCTTTGTGTTTCTCAGCTTCCCACGTAGCATACCTCATCATCCCTCTCTTCCTCCACCTCCCTCCCCCATTCTCTCTGTCCCCTACTGTCTTTGTCTTTGTCCTTTGTCTATATCTCTCTGTCTGTCCTGTCTCTCTCTCTCATCTCTGGTCTGCCTCTGTCTCCTTTGTCTCTCGTCGTCTCTCTCTCTCCCTCTCTCTCTCTCTCTCTCTCTACCCTCGCTCCCTCTCTCTTTCTCTCCCATCTCTCCTCTCTCTCTCTCGTCTTTTTCTCTCGCCTTCATCTCTCTCTCTCTCTCTCTCATCTCTCTCTCTCTCTCCTCATCTCCTCTCTCTCTCTCCTCTCTCTCTGCTCTCTCTCTCTCTCGATACGGTTCCTTGTTAATTCTCTCTCTCTCTTTCTCTCCCCCCCCCCCCTCTTTCTCTTTCTTCTACTGTCAATGTCTCTTGTCTCTCTCCCACACCACACACGCCTACTACACACACCCTCTCTCTCTCTCTCTCTCTCTCTCTCTCTCTCCTCTTCTCTCATCTCATCTCTCTCATCTCTCTCTCATATGGTTCCTTGTTCATGTACTCTCCTTCGTACTTTCTCTTCCCCTCCTCCCTCTTTCTCGTGTGTCCTCTATCTGTCTGTCTCTGTCTCTCTCCACACACCACCCATCCCCCAACTCCCCACCCACCCCCCCCTTCTCTCTCTCTCGTCTCTCTCTCATATGGTTCCTTGTTCATGTCCTCTCTTTGCTCTCTTTCTCTTCCTACGCCCCTCATTTCTCTTGTCCTCGTCTGTCTCTGTCTCTCGTCCACACACACCAGACAGTCCACACACACCACCACCACACCCTCTCTCCCTCTCCTCTCTCAGATGGTTCGCTTGTTTATTAGTTCTGTATCTTTCTCTCCCCCGCCCTCTCTCCCTCTCCTCGTTCTCTTGTCTGTCTATCTGATCACACAGACAAAAACACACATACACACACTCCCTCTCTCTCTCTCTCTCTACACTCGTCTTCAGTCTCTCTCTCCTCTCTCATTTGTCTCTTCTCTCTCTCGTCTCTCCTCTCCTCTCTCTCTTCCTCTCTGTCTGTCCTATCTGTCACACAAAAACTACACATACACGCACTCCCTCTCTCTCTCTCTCTCTTTCGTCTGTGTCTGTCTATCTGTCACACAAAAACCACATACACACACACTCCCTCATCTCTCTCTCTCTCTCTCTCTCTCGTCGGTCTCTCTCTTCTCTCTCCCCTCTCTCTCTCTCTCCTCTCTCTCTTCTCGATCTCTCTCTCTCTCTCTCCTTCCCTCTCTCTCTGCTCTCTGTCTCTCTTCTCTCTTCTCTGTGTCTGTCTATCTGTCCACAAAAACAACAACATACACACACATCCCTCTCTCTCTCTCTCCTCTCTCTCTCATCCTCTCTCGAGTCTCTCTCTCTCTCTCTCATTCTCTCGTCTCTCACTCTCTCTCTCTCTCTCTCTCTTTCTCTGTGTCTGTCTATCTGACACAAAAACACACATACACAAACTCCCTCCCTCTCTCTCTCTCTCACTCTCGTCTCTGCCTTCTCTTCTCTCCTCTCTCTCTCATCTCTTTTCGGATCTCTCTCTCTCTCTCTCTCTCTCTGTCTCTCTCCCATCCCTCGCAGTGGGGGGTGGGGGTGGAATGGAAGGTGAGTCTTTGTGTAGTTGTGTGTGTGTTGTTGTGTGTGCGTGCGTGCTTGCGTGTGTGTTGTTCGTTTTCCATTTGTCGTGTGTAGCAAAATTGTTCTGTCTCTCTATAAATAAACTTGGGAGGGTTGGGGGGGGGTATGTTTTCTTGTAGGTCAAGAGAGTAGTGTCCACACGCAGAAACAGTTCGTTAATAAACTAAGTAATTCATGAATCGAAAGTTGTACACACATGCACTTTTATTGAACAAACGCGACTCTCTTAAAGTTGTTTGTTGAGTATCATCGTCATCATCACATCATCTTCTTCTTCACCACCCGTCATCATCAGTTGTCATCTTAGCCATCAAGCAAACTCGTCATCACCATCATCATCATCATCGTCTCATCATCTCATCATCACCATCCGCCTCAATTCATCATCACCACCATCATCATCATCACCACCATCACCTTCATCATCGTGTCATCTTGCCATCAACAACATCATCTCGTTATCATCACCATCTCCGTTATCACCATCGCCATCATCATCACTATTACCAGGATCATCACCATAATCACCATTACCATCATCATCATCATCACCACATCGTTTTGCCTCCACAGGTCCGGGTAGTGTGTTTGGTCTGGGTCCTTGCCCTCCCGCTCTCTTGTCCATCATCACCATCATCGTCATCATCATCACTACGACCATCACCACATCATCATCACCACCATCATCATCATCATCATCATCATCATCATCACCATCGTCATCATCAGCCCACCATCATCGTTGTCATCCACAGGGCATACAGTGTGTTTCGTTCTGGGTCTGGCCATCACCTCGCTCTGTCGTCATCCTCATCATCATCGTCATCATCACCTCATCATCATCATCATCATCACCATCATCATCACCATTAATCCTCATCGTTGTCATCCCCATGGCGGGCAGTGTGTTTGGGTCTTGGGTCTGGCCCTCACCTCTCTCGTCATCATCATCACCTCATCATCTCATCATCGTTGGTCTCCACGGGTCCGGCAGTGTTTGGGTCTGGGTCTCCTCACTCGCTCTGTCAGGACGGGAAGAGCGAGGCCGTATCAAGTGACTGAGTCGGCACAAGATTTCCTCTCTTCGTCCCTCTCTTTCCTCCTCGTCTCGTCCTACTCTTGTCTTGCCTCGTTTTCCGTCCCCTTTCTCATGCTTTTCTCATTCCTAGTACTCTCAATACTGTGCTCTCTTTTCCTCTCCGGTCTCTCTCTCCCCCGGTCTCTCCTCTCACGCCATGGCAAGCTCTGACTGTCCTAACATCTGCCTGCTCTCTGAGTCATTCCCTGTGCTCTCGGTGTGTGGCTGCCTTTCTCTCTCTTTCTAATCTTCTCCGTTCTTTCCTCGGCTCTCTGTTCTAACCTCTCGCGCCTCGTGCGCTCATCATCCCATCAGTTATCGTCTTACAAGTGCTCTCTTACTGTTGCCTCCCTGATGATCTTAATCTCTCTCAATGCCTCTCTTTAGCTGTCTTTCCATAGCCTTCTCCTCTTTACTTCTCTGTCACGTGCTTTCTCTTTGTTTTGCGTTCTTTCGACCTTCTGGGTCATTGTTAAGTCCTACTCTGGTCTCCATCTT
>CM065693.1:48566758-48569258 GCA_017654935.2 Phymorhynchus buccinoides
GTCAGCAGGACTCTGAATCAAACTGGAGATTAATCACAAATACAATCTGTCTCTCTGTCTGTCTGCCTGTCTGTCTGTCTATGCATTATTTTCAATCTTCTGAAGATAGAAGAAGTCAACAGAACTCTGGATCAAACTGGAGATGAATGCATCACAACCACAATCCTCAGATGTGTTTGTCGGTTTGTCCGTATGTCTGTCTGTCTGTCTGTTTGTCTGTCTGTCTATGCATTATTTTCAATCTTCTGAATATAGAAGACGTCAGCTAAACGCTAAATAGCAAAGACAATTGCCTGTCTCAGATCTGTCTGTCTGTTTGTCTGTCTGTCTGTCAGTCAGTCTGTCTATGCATTATTTTCAATTTTCTAAAGATGGAAGAAGTCAGCAGGACTCTGATATCAAACTGGAGATTAATCACCGTCTGTCTCTGTCTCTCAGGCTGTCTGTCTGTCTCTCTGTCATTTTTTTCTATGCATTGTTTCCAATCTTCTGAAGATAGAAGAAGTCAGCAGGACTCTGATATCAAACTGGAGATTAATCACAAATACAATCTGTCTGTCTGTCTGTCTGTCTGTCTGTCTGTGTATCATTTCCAATCTTCTGGAGATAGAAGTCAACTGAACGCTGAATCAACAAAGACAATCTGTCTGTCTCAGGTCTGTCTGTTTCTCTGTCTGTTTCTCTGTCTGTCTGTCAGTCTATGCATTTTTTTCCAACCTTCTGAAGACGGAAGAAGTCAACAGGACTCTGCACCAATTGTAAATGAATACCAAAGACAACCCTCAGGTCTGGTTTAAACATTTTTATTGTCCAAAAACGTCTGTCTGTCTGTCTGTCTGTCTGTCTTTCTGTCTGTGCATTATTTCCAATCTTCTGAAGAAAGAAGTCAACAGGACTCTGAATCAAATGGAGATTAGTTACAAATACAATATGTCTGTCTGTCTGTCTGTCTGTCTGTCTGTCTTGTCTCCGTGTCTGTCTATCTGTCTGTATGTATGCCTGTGTACTGCATTCGTTTTCAATCTTCTGAAGATGGAAGAAGTCAACAGGACCCTGAATCAAATGGAGATTAGCTACAAATACAATATGTCTGTCTGTCTGTCTGTGCATTATTTCCAGCCTTCTGAAGATAGAAGAAGTCAACAGGACTCTGAATCAAATGGAGAGTAGCTACAAATACAATAGGTCTGTCTGTCTGTCTGTCTGTGCATTATTTCCAGCCTTCTGAAGATAGAAGAAGTCAACAGAACTCTGAATCAAACTGGGGATTCATTCAGTAGGTGTGTCTGCATGTCGGTTTCTCCGCAACACCTTTTTTTTGTTTTAGCAATATGGTCTATCTTTACCTCTCTGTCTGTCTGTGTGACTGTCTGTCCATCTCTATTTCTGTCCATCTCTATTTCTGTCAATCTCTATGTCTATTATTTGTCTCTATTCTATGTTCTCTCTATCTGTTCAGGTGACTGGATGCAGCCTAGCTCTGGGCATGCTGGGCTACACCCTCAGCAAGTCGGGCCACCCCGGCGTCACCGCGCTGCGTCAGAGCCTGACGTCACAGTGGCTGGGGGCTCTGACGTCACCGGACACGCCCCCTACCGCCCGCGTGGCGGCGCTGAACGGTCTGATGGCGCTGATTGGCTCGGAGCAAAGTCTGGTGGTGGTGAGAGTGATTTTTTTTTTTTTTCCAATAAATTTGACCGTTATTTTCCGACATCCCCCCCCCCCCCCCCAGCGGAGATACCGTGGGGGGTCTTTCATACAAATAGTTCACCCACCTTCTGGAAGTTCTGTGCTTGTAACTTCCTCTAATCTGTCGCTCTCTTTTAATCTGCCTTGTGACCTTTGCTTACTGTCGTCTACTATCTTTCTGCCTAACCGGTCCATTCTCCTGCCCTTTTTTTACAACAAACTTGTTGCATTTTCTCTCCAGCCGAAAACGGACATGCTTGGCCTAAATTAATGAATTTTTCTTAGTTTAGGCGCATGACGGCAGCATAACGCATCTGCGCTCATATGACAGGAAACTGTCTGAGCAATCGATGAAGAAGAAGAATTTTTCCGCCATCATTTCTTACGCTTCTTATCCCACGTGGTGACAGTCCTGAGATGACCATAGCTGTTGACGGAACTATGCATAGACTAACTAACTAACTTCCTATCCCGATGTCATGGTTTGTATGTTTTAAAGTTAAACCTTGAACGACCTTCCCCGTTTACAAGACCATCAAATCTTTTGATTGTGGATGTGTTAACCGAAGAAGAAGAAACTGTCTTGAAACTTATCTTTTGTTCCCCCCTGTGTTGTGTGCTGAATGTGATTAACCCTTTCACCGCCAATGTCGCATTTTAGCACCACAATGGTTCACCACCCATGTTACTAAAAGACATCAAATCAGGGCCTTGCTGCTACCCAAAGACCCTAGTTTCTACATTTTGGGATGTAAGGATAGGCCTAATGTTATACGTGTCTAACAGGTGAATTCGCAACATTGCATAATTT
>CM065693.1:48579258-48606758 GCA_017654935.2 Phymorhynchus buccinoides
GGGTGCCTCAGCCCCAACGGCCGCCATGTTCCTCAACTCGTGGGTCACCCCTCCCCTCTCCGCTTCACTCTCAGTAAGAAAATACTTTTTATTTCAATTTTAAAAAATAGTCTCTTTTTTAAATAGTAAATTCGATGGCTTGGAATCAAAACGGACTATAAAAAAAATTTTTATTTATAATTATTAGATAGTCCATTAACATATTATTGAACTTATTACGAAAACTAATAACTTGTATAAAAAAAAAGACTGCTGAAATATAAAAATCAAAACCCCCTTTTTATATTTCTGCAGTCATTATTTGATACAAGTTATTAGTTTTTGTGATAAATCCAATAATACGTCAATGGACTATCTAAAGATGGTCCGTTTTGACTCCAAGCCATCGTTATACTGTGTGCTCCTTCAAAGTCGGAGTGTGGCTGCCCACGTGGCGGGGTAATCCGAAATGGTCTAGAACGTAATGTTCTCATCCCAAGCGGCTACACTGCATACGATTCGATTCACTGCGATCCGATTTTGACATTTGTGAGGCATGACTGACGTGAAATTCTACTGTCTAAATAAACCTGATGAAATCCTTAGGGGAAGACGGGGTAAAAAGCGCATGGGCGGGTAAGAAGCCCACCCCAATTATCTCATGAAATAAAGAAAATTTCAGTCAAATTTGCCCATGAGACGAATGCTAGACATTAACGCTCGTCTCATGGGCAAAATGAGACTGAAATTTGCTTCATTTCATGAGATAATTGGGGTGGGCTTCTTACCCTCCCATGCGCTTTTTACCCCGTCTTCCCCTACTAGTTCACTATAATTGTATAGCCTCCCTTGCACGAATCTGATCAAATATGTTATATTTTTTATATCAAACATTTTGTTTTGATTCGTGTATTGCAGTCAACATGAGTATAGTGGTCGAGTTATCTTTAGACTGGAGTATTTCACGCGAATCATGACTCACAGACATCGTCACCAATCGTGTCGTATTGGGGTCAAATCGTATGCAGTGTGGCTAGGCTTTTAGTGTTCTTGTCCTTTTTTTTTTTTTTTCTTTTTTTGGTGGGGGGGGGGGGGGGGCTGCTGCTCGCTTGTTTGTTTATTTGTTTGTCCTCCCTCACCCATTCATATTTAGCTTTCATTTATCATTCATACTTTGACCTTTCCATTCCCATCGTCCGACATATGATGAGATCGACATTCGAAATGATCCTGTTGTACTATCCCATCTCGCATAGACGTGTGGTCTTTTGAATTATTGATGGACGGCATTTGGGGCTATTGTTCGGAATCAGCAGTCCCCTCAGGGTGGATGGATGGATAGACTGGGGTTCATTTCCTGGTGCTCAGCGTGCAATTTACAGGACCATTATACAATCCAAACAAATAGGGCATTTGCCGCGAGTGTTCGTTCTCTATACTAGACTACTAATTTTCCCCAGCGCTCCTTCTGCCCGAATCACGCTGACCTTTCTAATTCAACTCTCTAAATTCAACTCGAGTGAAATTCAAGGTCGCTGGCGCGCGGCAAATGCCCTATTGTAGGGTTGTAGAGTGGCACAGAGGTAACGCGTTCGTCTCGTGCACGATCGATAAACCCGAGTTCGAATCCGGGTACATGGGGATTTGTCCTCTCATTCTGCACTAGGCCTTACCGTCTGAACGTGGAGTCTTTCGGATGAGACGATCAACCGAGGTCCCGTGTGCCCATGCACTTAGCACACGTAAAAGCCAGTGGCAACGAGAAAGTTGTCATTTAGTCAAACTTTACCCACCCACCCACCCCCTGCCCACCTTTCTTTCCTCATCAGTCACACAAAAATCGCATGCAAAAGAAAGATATAAGCTTATATATATATTGGGTGACGCGCCTCTGGCTGCGACGCGCTCTCCATGTGGGAGCAACCCCAATTTCACAGAGACGCCTCCGTGACTATAAAGTACCTAATACCTAATACCTGATAGTATTGTATGTCTAAATGCAGGAAAAAAAACCATCACACCACTGCAATAGACCATTTTCGGAGAAAACAAAATAGGGGAGAGCACTTCGTGAAAATTAGAGTTGCTTACCTTTATTACTCGGTCAAATTCCATAGCAACAATGCAACAATGGTGTCGAAGCTTGAAACCGCAGGATGCGAGTCAGCGACTTGCAAACATTTTTTTAGAAAAATTAGTGGTGGCCAGTGGCCACAAACTGATAAAACTTGCAAAATGTGACGTAAAAATATAAATGACATCAATGTTTTAGAATGATGCACGGTGTTTTAAGCGCTATATGTCTGCTCAAACACACGAGTCGATAGGCTACGAGAGCTGATGGTAGAGTGACTTCCCCTTGTTTGACCTGATTTAATTATTAGGCAAGATCACTCCCACACGCCATGAAATTTACTCCCCTTAACTATTTCCGAACAATTCCTATTGACAGGAGGGCAGCCAGCGCGCTCTCTTCTCCTCCCTCCCCGCCCTCCTGAGGGCCCTCTCCCCCTCCATCCTCTCCACCTTCCTCCACCGCTGCTGCCTCCCCACCTTCACCCTTCCCCCGCCTCCTCACCACGACTCACCAGGAGAGTCCGGAGCAGCAGTAGCAGGAGCAGCAGTGTCTCCTCGGGAGGGTGACCCGCCGCTGGCAGTCGAGGTGCTGCGCGGTTTGGCTGGGGCTCTGCGTGTCCCTGACCCCCCTGAGGCGGTGACGGCTGTGCTCCATGAGAGTCTGCGGCAGACGTTCGCTGCTTTGCCCAAGGGGTTTGATGTGAGTTTTAGGGAATGCGTGCGTTTTGGTGACGTTGTTGTCGTTGTCGTTGTTGTTTGTTGTCGTGGTTATTACTAGAGTTGAGAACCGGTTCAAAAATCCGAACCCGGTTTTCCCTCTTCGAATCGGTTTTATTGAACCGGGTTTTTTAACCAGTACTCGCATTACTAGTTTCACCTATGGAAACATATTCATTTGTTAGAATATTCACGCTCACGCACGCACGCACGCACGCGCACACATACACACACGTACACAATAAAGAATGTTATGACTTATGACACACACACACTCAACTCAACACTCAGTCAAAGTCAAAGCCATACACCACCACAAACTAGAAACAGCTACTCTTGGTTTACAAACACCCAATCTGCGCTGAGAATCAGTGTTGTTTTTCGAAAAGAATGCGTTATTCTAAGAAAAACTTACTTTCAGTTTGCAGTTAAAAAAAACCGCTTCACAGCGACTCGAACCGGTTTTTCGAACCGCGAACGTTTAGCACCGTTTTTTTCGGTTCAAACCTGTTTTTATTCTCACCTCTAGTTATTACAGTGGAACCTCCCTTATTTATTTATTTAGGAACATTTAGATAGCGCTTCCAGACCTGTTTACTCTACTCTTTTCGAGTAGTATTCCACTCAATTTGGACCTCTACTACTCTTGAACATTAAAAAAAAAATTCTCTAACTGCTCATTTTCAGTGAACATTGTGTGATGGTTTATTGAATAAAACTTACACATGTGGTACAAAAACTACTCATTTCAGCTATCCAGACTACTCAAGACTTGTGTAGGGGGTAAACAGGTCTGCCGGCTTCACCTTTAAGCTCTAATAAGACATCCCATTATAAGACTCCCTCCCATAATATAAGACCTACTTCTCTGAGACATTGCCCTTCTTTGGAAGTATTAAAATTACCTCCCTTATTATAAGACCCCTCCCTTATAAGACCTCATTTGGGATGATTTTTGAAGGTCTTATAAGGGAGGTTCCACGGTATCATCATGTCATCCTCGTCGTTTGTCGTCGGTATTTGCATGATCCTTCTTCTTCTTCTTCTTCTTCTTCTTCTTCTTCTTCTTCTTCTTCTTCTTCTTCTTCTTCTTCTTCTTCTTCTTCTTCTTCTTCTTCTTCTTCTTCTTCTTCTTCTTCTTCTTCTTCTTCTTCTTCTTCTTCTTCTTCTTCTTCTTCTTCTTCTTCTTCTTCTTCTTCTTCTTCTTCTTCTTCTTCTTCTTCTTCTTCTTCTTCTTCTTCTTCTTCTTCTCTTCTTCTTCTTCTTCTTCTTCTTCTTCTTCTTTCTACTTCTTCTTCTTCTTCTTCTTCTTCTTCTTCTTCTTCTTCTTCTTCTTCTTCTTCTTCTTCTTCTTCTTCTTCTTCTTCTTCTTCTTCTTTCTTCTTCTTCTTCTTCTTCTTCTTCTTCTTCTTCTTCTTCTTCTTCTTCTTCTTCTTCTTCTTCTTCGTTCGAGCATCCAAATTCAACATAGTGAATACTCTGATGATTACGTTGTCAACATTATCATTGTCGTCATTGGAGAAATCGTTATCGTCATCGTCATCTTCATCATTATCATCAACATCATCATAATCATTGTTACCATCATCGTTTTCTTCTTCAGCATCACTATCATCATCATCTGCAGCAGCAGCAGTTATGTTATTAATCGTAGAATAGCAGAATGCCCTTATTTCCTTTCGATATATGGAGAAAAGGGGGACTGAATTTGCTTACGTTGACACACACACACACACACACACACACACACACACACACACACACACACACACACACACACACACACACACACACACACACACACACACACACACACACATACACACACACACACACAAAACAGTGTTTTTAAGGTAGAAAGGGGGAAAGAGAGGGAGAGAAAGAGAGACAGAGTGAGACAAACAGAGGGGAGGGATGGGGGTGGAGGAAGACAGAAGCAGAAGCACAGAGAATATTGGCTGTTGCATACTTGTTTTTCACAATCACTCTCCCGTCATGTGGGGATACCGGGGAGATCTTTCGCATAAATAGTTCCCCCCACCTTCTGGAAGTTCTGTGCTTGTAACTTCCTCCAATCTATCCCCTCTTTGACTCTGCCTTTTCCCTTTGCTTTTACTGTCATCTACTATCTTTCTGCCGTATTGGTCCATTCTCCTGCCCTTTTTAAAAAATTTTAAACCCACTTACAATGATTTTCTCCAGCCGAAGTCGGGACATGCTGGGCCTAACTAGTTCTTAGCTAGGCGCATAACGACAGCATGACGCATCTGCGCTCATACGACAGAAACTGTCTGAGCGATCGGAGAAGAAGATAATCAATGAAACTTCTTCTTCTTCTTCTTCTTCTTCTTCTTCTTCTTCGATCGCTCAGACAGTTGCCTGTCAGTTATGAGCGCAGATGCGTCATGCTGCCGTTATGCTCATAACTAAGAAATATAGGCCCAGCAAGGAGGAGATCGTTTTGAAAGTATTTCTTGGAAGAAGAAAAAAAGGCAGCGCAGAAGAATGGACCGGTGGTAAGGCAAAAATATATAGTAAATGACAGTAAACAAAGGGAAAAGGCAGAGTCAAGGAGAGTGGCAGATTAGAGGAAGTTACAAGCACAGAACTTCCAGAAGGTGGGGGAACTATTTATGCAAAAGACCCCCCGGTATCCCCATACGGTCAATGAAACCAAAACTGAATCTCTCCTTGACTATGTGTTATCTGGGCTTGCTTTTTTTCAGCCTCTCCTCTACAGAGCCATGGCCCAGTGTTTCGCGGAAGTGCCAGACGACATTTTTGACTCCATCATGGCGGAGGACTACGCTCCCGGCGCGTGCTCACTGCGGAGCCTTTTCATTGGCTGTTGCCTGGTGGCGCGAGGGAAGCAGCCAATCAGCTTGCTGAACGGTTTGATTGACAGCGCTATGAACAGCCCTGACTGGTGAGGGAGTTGGGTTTGTTTTATTCCATTGACATTGACTTCATGCTCTGTGTGTGTGTGTGTGTGTGTGTGTGTGTGTGTGTGTGTGTGCGCGCGCGTGTGTGTGTGTGTGCGTGTGTGTGTGTGTGCGTGTGTGTGTGTGTGTGTGTGTGTGTGTGTGTGTGTGTGTGTTGTTCTTCAGCTTAACTCGCACACACTTACCCTTATCAGGTTCGAGTTTCTCTAGATAGGGGAAGACGGGGTAAAAAGCGCATGGGCGGGTAAGAAGCCCACCCCAATTATCTCATGAAATAAAGAAAATGTCAGTCAAATTTGCCCATGAGACGAATGCTAGACATGAACGCTCGTCTCATGGGCAAAATGAGACTGAAATTTGCTTCATTAGATAATTGGGGTGGGCTTCTTACCCGCCCATGCGCTTTTTACCCCGTCTTCCCCTAATAGTCGCCGCGCGAATAACGCATACGACAAAAGGGGCCTAAGAAACACCCTAAACGTTTGCTAAGGTCAGATAACTCTTTAAGCTTACTCTTCATTTTTGGGAGAGAGAAAAGGGTTGCTATCTTGGAAGATAAATCATACCTCTCTGTCAGTTTGTACAAAGTTTTTTGATTTCACCCACGTCTATTTGTGTGCAGAAAATTAAATTTGCACTATATTATGCCATCTAACATGATATGATGAAAACTGAAGAAAGAGCACTCAAAAACACCTGCGTTTGTTTAATTTGCTACAAATCATCCCGTATTGTTTCACGATAGACTAAAGAATATTTGCTGCGGCAAGCTTGTTGTTTTGGTCTTATGTCCCATATGTGCCTTCCCAGGTCGAGAGGACGTAAAATCCAAATTACTACTTGTTTTGGTCTTCCATTTTTAAAGTTCAAGTCTCGTCACGCGAGATATATAAAAAAAAAGCCGGAAGTATTGATATTTCCCATGATCCTTCAAATAGTTTGTCCCTTGTTACCTCGATAGCAGCCACAAAATGTTTTCGACAAACGTCGGCAAAAGAGGTGTTTCTTAGTAGGGGAAGACGGGGTAAAAAGCGCATGGGCGGGTAAGAAGCCCACCCCAATTATCTCTTGAAATGAAGCAAATTTCAGTCTCATTTTGCCCATGAGACGAGCGTTAATGTCTAGCATTCGTCTCATGGGCAAATTTGACTGAAATTTTCTTTATTTCATGAGATAATTGGGGTGGGCTTCTTACCCGCCCATGCGCTTTTTACCCCATCTTCCCCTAGCGTTTTTGCCGATTTGCGCTCACGAAAGTAACAACAATAATTAAATAAAAACCTTAAGAGA
This sequence comes from Phymorhynchus buccinoides, assembly GCA_017654935.2. Lineage (NCBI taxonomy): Eukaryota > Metazoa > Mollusca > Gastropoda > Neogastropoda > Raphitomidae > Phymorhynchus > Phymorhynchus buccinoides. The sequence goes on from CM065693.1 coordinate 48,586,263, forward strand.
AAAAAAAGTGGCATTGTTTTACATCTTTTATATATAAAAAAGATTGTACCTGTTTTCAACTCACTCACTCTCTCTCTCTCTCTCTCTCTCTCTCTCTCTCTCTCTCTCTCTCTCTCTCTCTCTCTCTCTCTCTCTCTCTCTCTCTCTCTCTCTCTCTCTCTCCTCTCTCTCTCTCTCTCTCCTCTCTCTCTCTCTCTCCCCCCCCCCCCTCTCTCTCCTCTCTCTTGTTATGTGTCATTATAACCCCCTCCCCCAGCCTCCCTATGATACGGGCAGAAGGCATATTCATTAAAATTGTTTGAATCTCTCTCTCTCTCTCTCTCTCTCTCTCTCTCTCTCTCTCTCTCTCTCTCTCTCTCCCTCCCTCTCTCTCTCTCTCTCTCTCTCTCTGCTCCCCCCCCCCTCTCTCCTCTCTCTCTCTCTGCCCCCCCTCCTCTCTCTCTCTCTCTCTCTCTCTCTCTCTCTCTCTCTCTCTCTCTCTCTCTCTCTGCCCCCCTCTCTCTCTCTCTCTCTCTCTCTCTCAAAAAAGGAAAACAAAACAAAAATAAACATCACTACACTACAATAAACGTGTTTAGCCAACTAATCGCACCAGACCTGGTACTGCAGTGCCTCCAGGATCTACGCCACCCCAACCAAGCACTGAATGGGGGTTGTGGTGGTTGGTTGATGGTTCCTCTCACCTGTGCTCTTTTGTAGCCGAGCGGACGCACGTTAAACCCAAGTTTCAATCATTCAACCAACTAATCAACCAAGTGCATAAGTATCAAAGGTCCGGGGACACAAATTGACATAACGTGTCCTTGGCCAGGGCAACAATATATCATAGCATACAACCAGAGCGGTAAGACGCTGTATCACCAGCCGCGCGGCAGTATTTTTTGGCTGCAGTGCTTCGCCTCGCTGCTGCCAACGATCCTATATCTCACAAGGGTAATAGCTAGAAGGGTTTCTAAGATCATCATGATGATAAGTCTCTTACTATCTCAATGCGAATACGGGCCCAGGTGGTGCTCGGTAGCATTTTCGGCTCCAGTGACCTTGACCTTTGACCTATGACTTGCATTTTCAAACCTGGCCTAGATCATTTTCAGACTTGGCCTAAATATCCAAAGAACCTATCTGCATGCAAAATTTGAGCGTCCTAGACCCATCCGTTCAAAGGTTATCGTACCAGGTCTTCAGCAGTATTTTCGGTTCCAGTAACCTTTTACCTTTCAATTTCTTTTACCTTTGACCTTCATTTTCAAATCTGACCTAGATATCTTAAGTTCCTGTCCGCATGCGAACTTTCAGTGTCCTAGGTCCCTCCGTTCAAATGCTATTGTGGTAACGATGCTCTGCAGCATTTTTGGCTCCAGTGACCTTCACCTTTGACCTATGACCTTTTTCGAACTTGTTCTAGATATCCTTAGTACCTATCCGCATGCAAAATGTGAACATACTAGGTCCCTCTGTTCAAACGTTAGATGCTCGGCAGCATTTTCGGCTCCAGTGACCTTGACCTTCATTTCAAACTTGGCCTAGATAACCTTAGTACCTGCCCGCATGCAACATTTTGAGCCTCCTAGGTCCATCCGCTCGAACGTTGTCGTGTTCACGATCATTGTCAGATCGTCAGGAACAGAATCCACTGAAAACGTTACCAGCTTCGCTCTCTTCGTTCCACGCGGCTGGTTAAACGTTACCCTCTCGCCTTGCGGCTGGTGATAATATTAATCCCCTGCTCCTAGCCCCCCCCACCCCCCCCCCCCCCCCCCCCCCTTCCTCTCTTCCTCCTGCGCCTCCCAAGTTTTGTCAGTAGGCGTACTCCCCCTTAGTGACAATTGCGCTTTGATGTATTAAGCCACGTTTGACAGCTTGGGGATTTAGAGAGGACTGAGCTGAAGGGGGTGGGAAGGGGGTGGGGGGGGAGAAGAAGAGGGTGGCATGGGGGTGGGGGTGATGGTCTGGTGATTCGGGTTCAAGTTAGGTCGTTTGCTGATCGTCCAATTTTTTCTTCTTTTAATTTGCAGGTTACCCACTAGATATTTGTACCTATTATTTTTGTGATGCTAATCTTATTTTTGAGTGATGGTAATCCTGTTAGGGTTTTCGTTTTATACACCCGCATACATCAACACACACACACGCGCACGCACACACACACACACACACACACACACACACACACACACACACACACACACACACACACACACACACACACACACACACACACACACAAGCGCATTGAGAGACAGAGAGAGAGAGAGAGAGAGAGAGAGAGAGAGAGAGAGAGAGAGAGAGAGAGAGAGAGCAGAGAGAGAGAGAGAGAGAGAGAGAGCACAGAAGTGAGGGGGAAATCAACAATGACACACACAAGATCACGTCGGAGAGAGCATTCTGCTGACTAACCAATTTCCGTTTGTTTTATTAGCGGCCATTCGATGAATCACCACTCTTAATAATTATCTCTTAGAGATAATAACGTTGTTTGAGTTGAGTTGAGTTGAGTTGAATGCACTTAAAGGAACCCAGGTTTAACTAATTATCGTGTATTTGGTTTGTTTCATTGCCGTTTCGCTTGTGTGCGCGCGTGTGTGTAGGCCTATGTGTGTGCGTGCACGCACGCGTACACGCGCGCGTGCTTTCCCGCGCTCTTATGCTGCAACAGAAATTTACAAACGCATTCAAGCACATACACGCGCGCACACACACACATACAGATAATATTGTTTTTATCGTACAGTGGCGGAGAGGCAGTGGCTCGAACCCTGGCCCACTGTCTCTGGGAGGTGGTGTCTCGACGCTCGCAGACCGCGGGGCCCATGGAACGGTTGAACTGGCTGGTTGAACTGTTGGGTCACACCCGGAACATCGCCACCGGAGCGCTACCCTTGACCAACCCTGCCCAGCCCATACGTACAGTAAGTCTAGTTGTCAGCCCTTAGTTTTATGTTCTACTAAAGCTTAAGTGGGAAACTAAACGTTGTTACTTTCTAAATTAAGTAAATCGGTTCTACTAAAGCTTAAGTGGGAAACTAAACGTTGTTACTTTCTAAATTAAGTAAACCGATTTACTGAATTTAGAAAGTAACAACGTTTAGTTTCCCACTTAACCTTTAGTAGAACTTCATAAAATTAAGTACAGGCGAGCAAACAAAGACCCATCAACAAAGGAACATTAAAGACCCCCCACGTCACGTGTCACATTCTCTCTTATGCTAGGAAGATTTCTTAACATTTGTTACTAGCTATAAGAGGGGAAAACACGTGAAACCCGTGATTTTGACACGTGACGTGGTGGGCCTTTAAAGACCCACATCGGGTCACGTGTCAAGATCACGGGTTTCACGTGTTTTCCCTCTTATATAGCTAGCTGGTAAGAAATCTTGTTTTGACCTACTTCCAAAATCGAAATTAGAACTAATGTCCCGCATGTGTCCTCAGTCGGTTTGATTTCTAGGAAACCAGAGCAAAGTGAGTGTTGCGATCTCTGTAAAGGGTGTTTTCCTGGTGATCTCGACGTGTTTCTTGCAAAAAAACTCATTCGTCAGGGTGCCCCTTTAAGACATTTGAACAAAGTCGTCTACTTCTTGCTGCTCCATGCATAACGTGGGTGTGGTGTGCGTGCGTAATAGGGGAAGACGGGGAAAAAAAAAAAACATGGGCGGGTAAGAAGCCCATGCCAATTATCTCATGAAATGAAGCAAATTTCAGTCCAATTTTGCCCATGAGACGAACGCTAATGGGCAAAATTGGACTGAATATAGCGTTCGTCTCATGGGCAAAATTGGACTGAAATTTGCTTCATTTCATGAGATAATTGGCATGGGCTTGGCATGGGCTTCTTACCCGCCTATGGGCTTTTTACCCCGTCTTACCCTATAATACCCACTGCACCTGTTGTTAAACAGTAGAATCGATTTGGTTTTTAAATGAAGCAAAGGTTTGGGGTGAAAATGTCTGCTCGCTTTTAAGTTTGAAAAAAAAAATGTCTGCTCTCTTTTCTCACTCCAGGCGGTAGAGTTCTCTGTGCTTGTCGTGGCCATGGCCTTCACCTTGCTGACGTCGCCGCGACCTTCGCCCGACCTTGGCCTTGACCCTGCACTGATGAAGGTCAAGAGCCTGCAGGGGGAGAAGGGGCGGAAGGGAGAAGAAGAGCCGACGCTGGGGTGGAGCCGGTCGTTGAAGGGTCTATTTTTAGCGCAACTGCCTCAGGCTGTTCTGGCGTTCGAGCGCACTCCCTGGGATCAGCTTTTGCCCAAGGTTTGTTGGATCTATGCCTAACTAGACGTTAAACCAACCAGAAAGAGAGAGAGTGTGTTGGATTGTAAATATGTGTGTGTGTGTGTGTGTGTGTGTTGAAGGGAGGGGTGGGGGCGCAGGGGTGGGTGGGAGGATGGATGGAGATGGTGTGTGTGTGTGTGTGTGTGTGTGTGTGTGCGTGTGCGTGTGCGTGCGCGTGCGTGCACGCATGTGTGTGTGTGTGTTTGTGTGTGTGCTTGCATGTGCGTGTGCGTGTTTCTTTGTGTGTACGCACACAATTGTATGTGTGTGTGTGTGTGTGTTTGTGGGAGGGGATGGATGGTGGGAAAGTGGGGGGGGGGGGGGGCATCCCGGTTCCGTTGGCAGAAGAAACCCCTCTCTTGTCATGAATCACCAACGAAGCATATTATTATTAGGATTAATACCCTATCTATTTCAACCATAATGACCAACACTCAAAACAATAGCATGTACTTTTACCAATCTGGAATCCATACCATAGCTCTTAGAAAAAAACGAAAGTAGCAAAGGGCCGCTACTCTCACCATCCGGAAGTAGGAGTTATCCCTTTACATCCGGTGGCGCGGTCATTTGACCTATGAAAGTCATTCTCTCTGGTCATGAATCACCAACGAAGCATATTATTATGATTAGGATTAATACCCTTTCACCGCCAATGTCGCATTTTTGGCACCACAATGATTTAACACCCAAGTCATTCAAACTCTTGAAATCAGGGTCTGTGTTATTCAATGATATTGTGTTCCTAAATTTGGGCAGTAAGGATTGACCCTATTCTAAATGTGTCACAGAGACATCCCACAATGTTGCAGATGAATTCTGTTCTGTAGCCAAGTAAGTGTAATGGAGATCTTTGGCTCAAAGATGGATGGTGGTGAAAGGGATTATTATGTGCCTGTTTGCAGCACCTAACAAAGCATAGATAATAAGATGCATGTGGGTTGTGAAATTTAAATAAAACATCCCTGTGTCACGTGGTGTGCTTGCAGGTGTTTGATTGGCTGTGGACGATGAGTCATCTGTCTGATGATGTCCTCACTCCTGACACCAAGTCTGCCCTCCTGGGTACGTATGGTTTCTTCTTCTTCCTCTTCTTCTTCTTCTTCTTCTTCTTCTTCTTCTTCTTCTTCTTCTTCTTCTTCTTCTTCTTTCCTTCTTCTTCTTTCTTCTTCTTCTTCTTCTTCTTCTTCTTCTTCTTCTTCTTCTTCTTCTTCTTCTTCTTCTTCTTCTTCTTCTTCTTCTTCTTCTTCCTTCTTCTTCTTCTTCTTCTTCTCTCTTCTTTCTTCTTCTTCTCTCTTCTTCTTCTTCTCTTCTTCTTCTTCTTCTTCTTCTTCTTCTTCTTCTTCTTCTTCTTCTTCTTCTTCTTCTTCTTCTTCTTCTTCTTTCTTCTTCTTCTTCTTCTTCTTCTTCTTCTTCTTCTTCTTCTTCTTCTTCTTCTTCTTCTTCTTCTTCTTCTTCTTCTTCTTCTTCTTTCTTCTTCTTCTTCTCTTCTTCTTCTTCTTTCTTCTTCTTCTTCTTCTTCTTCTTCTTCTTCTTCTTCTTTTCTTTTCTTCTTCTTCTTCTTCTTCTTCTTCTTCTTCTTCTTTCTTCTTCTTCTTCTTCTTCTTCTTCTTCTTCTTCTTCTTCTTCTTCTTCTTCTTCTTCTTCTTCTTCTTCTTCTTCTTCTTCTTCCTTCTTCTTCTTCTTCTTCTTCTTCTTTCTTCTTCTTTTCTTCTTCTTCTTCTTCTTCTTCTTCTTCTTCTTTCTTCTTCTTCTTTCTTCTTTCTTCTTCTTTCTTCTTCTTCTTCTTCTTCTTCTTCTTCTTCTTTCTTCTTCTTCTTCTTCTTCTTCTTCTTCTTTCTTCTTCTTCTTCTTCTTCTTCTTCTTCTTCTTCTTCTTCTTCTTCTTCTTCTTCTCTTCCTCTTCTTCTTCTTTCTTTCTTCTTCTTCTTCTTCTTCTTCTTCCTTCTTCTTCTTCTTCTTTCTTCTTTCTTCTTCTTCTTCTTCTTCTTCTTCTTCTTCTTCTTCTTCTTCTTCTTCTTCTTCTTCTTCTTCTTCTTCTCTTTCTTCTTCTTCTTTTCTTCTTCTTCTTCTTCTTCTTCTTCTTCTTCTTCTTCTTCTTCTTCCTCTTCTTCTTCTTCTTCTTCTTTTCTTCTTATCACAATCAACAATTCTTCTTTTTTTGATACTCTTTTGTTCTTCTCTTCTTCTTCGATCACTCAGACAGTTTCTCTGCTTCAATTATGAGCGCAGATGCGTCATCTTCCTCTTCTTCTTGCCTTCTTCTTCTTCTTTACGCGCCTAACTAAGAAATAGTCAGGCCCAGCACGTCCATTCTCGGCTGAAAAAACCCATATTATTATTTGTAATAATTTCTTGAGAAGAAAAAAAAAAGGCAGGAGAATGGACAGGTTAGGCAGAAAAGATAGTAGATGACAGTAAGCAAAGAGGAAAAGGCAGAGTCAAAGAGAGTGACAGATTAGAGGAAGTTAGCAGCGCAGAACTTCCAGAAGGTGTGGGAACTGTTTGAACGAAATACCCCTCCGGTATGCCCCACGGGGGGACGTTTTTCTTTTAGCCGATTGTCTGTCATGTGTATGTGAATGTGTATGAGAAGAGAGAGAGGGTGGGGTGGATGGAGTGGGAAGGCATGCAGGAAAAATGCTGACATACTCACACGCACACTCACATGCACACACGTGCGCGCACACACACACACACACACGTGCACGCACATACACGCATTTTGAACAGTTCAATGTGCATATTACTGTATGTCTGTTTGCCTGGCTCTCTCTCTCTCTCTCTCTCTCTCTCTCTCTCTCTCTCTCTCTCTCTCTCTCTCTCTCTCTCTCTCTCTCTCTCTCTCTCTCAAGGACAGATTGTAAGAATAGGCATCGCCTAAAATCTTTATTCTTGTTAAATAAAGTTTTTCAGTGTTCTCTCTCTCTCTCTCTCTCTCTCTCTCTCTCTCTCTCTCTCTCACTCTCTCATTTATCTAATGCTTTTAATTTATTTTTTTCTTGCCATTTCACAAGAGTGCGCGTCATGTGTAAATGTGTGTGCGTGCGTGTCTGCACGCGTTTGTGTGTGTGTGTGTGTGCGCTTGCGTGTGCACGCGTTTATGTATGTGTGTGTGTGTGTATGCTCGCGTGCACGTCCGTTGTGTGCGTGTGTATTTATCTTCCAGCTTCCATGCTGATGCTCCGGCACAGCTCCGAGTTTCGCAAAACCAGCAACTGGACCAAGGTGCTGGCCACGACAGTGTGACGTCACAACTACAAATGACGTCACCAATCTCGTGCTGACGTCATAACATGGACGTGGCGTGGCGTGGTGTCAGTTGTTGTTGCTGGTTAATGCAACTTTTGGCTGCAGATTTCTGGTTTGGGTGTTATGAAGAAACCCATAATGATGACCAAGTGGTGTTCTTGCATTGTTGTGTGTGCTTGTTGATTTTTGTTGGATTTTTTTCTGATTCAAATGCTGCTTTAAGGTTGCTGTTGTTGTTTTTTTGTCTTTTGTTTGTTTGTTTGTTGTTGTTTTTTGCTTTTTTTTATTGGCTCTTTGAAGGTTGTTTTTCTACAGTTTAGGTTTATTTTTCTCAATTACAAGAACATTTATTTCGCTTTTGTGTTTTAGGCCTATGTGTGGAATGACCATACTTTTCGGTTTATAATGAAACGATGCGTTTTATTTCAAGCTAGTTATTTCTGCTATAATGGCTAGATTGAGCGCCATGATTCATACACATCCATGCGCAAACACGAACGCGCGCAAGCTGTCACACACTCAACCGCACTCTCAGCCACAGTCACTCCGTCAAACAGTAAGGTCGCCAAATGTCCGGAAGGAAAAGAAATCCGTCAAAAGCTTCAAAATAAATAAGGCGACACAGATTTCTAAGTCTACACTGAATAGAGAATACAATTTTCTATATTCCTGCCAATTGTGATCTCATAATATTTTGAAAAAAAGCAAAATTTATTCGACTTTTAAAAAACCATAAACTGTCCGACATTAGGCCCTCTGGGGTCCAAAGTCTGGACAGTGACACCTAGGCTTACCCCTGGAAATATGAAAATTAAAGCAAATCAACGACTAGTTGATATCAACCAGAAGCACCTAGAAACAATGAAGAAGACATTAAATCACTGCATTGTCATATTTTTGTTTAGAAAAGCATCTTTATTATTTCCATACAAAGACTCAAAATAGAACCAACATTACGTACATTTCATTTGCGTCATTTGGTGTTAGAAGCTTGCATTTGGAAAACTATTAACAGTTTTCGCTAGAAGCCTTTCTAAGCCATGTTTTTTTAGACTCGTGAACTCGTATTATATCGCTGCATTATTAGAAGGCATCATTTGGCCACAGTAGGCCTACTTCGACGCTTAAAAAACAAAAACTACTGTCCGGACATAAGAGTCGTCCGACATATGGGTCCCTTCCCTTGTAATGGCTAGATTGAGCCGCTGTCACACACGTCCATGCGCACACGCACGCACACAGTCACACACACACACACACACACACACACACAATCACAACTGGACCAAGGTGCTTGTTTATTTTCCTTTTCTTGTTCGCTACTTTCAAATGTTTAGTTCTTTATTTTTTTTCTTGTCATCATTTTTTATGGATGACTTGTTGAAAAAAAGCAATGTCATTTGCTTATAAATGCAATGTTCCCATCTAAAAATAAAATCTTGACTTGACTTGACACACACACTCGCACACTCAACCACACTCACTCCGTCACACATATCTACGCACAAACACGTGTAGCCTATGTGTTGGTATACACACGTCAAAAATACACAGGCATAATGAACACCAACGTTTGAACAAAATACAGGTGTTTTACCACAAAACACAAAATTAATCATAAAATTGCCATGGAGGTGTTAGCGTTGTTAATAAATACAAGCATTCGAACTGTGTGTGTCTGTTTTGGTTTGTGCATGTGTTGCCCTTCTTCTTCTTCGTTCGCTCAGACAGTTTCCTGTCATATGAGCGTAGATGCGTCATGCTGCCGTTATGCGCCTAACAATTAATTCGTTACTAAGAAATAGTTGGGTCCAGCATGTCCGACTTCGGCTGATCTGAAGGAATCTTTTGTAAGAATTTATAGAAGAAAAAAGGCAGGAGACAGGACCAGTAAGATAGAAAAATAGCAGATGACAGTAAGCAAAAGGAAAAGGCAGAGTCAAAGAGAGTGACAGATTATAGAGGAAGTTTCACAATAGCTAACGTTACGTTGCGCTCGATTAAAACGGTCTAAGAAACAGCTTTCGTTTGCCGATAGTTCGCGTGATGTTTTGTTCTTGCCAAACACCGAGCAAGCGGCGAACTGTCCGGAACTAGTAGGGGGTTAATACATTTCTTGTTGTTGATTGGTCCATTAAAGATTGGTTAAAATAATACTTTTGTTGACCAATCAGACAAGAGCTTGTAATATTCTTCTCTCTCTCTCTCTCTCTCTCTCTCTCTCTCTCTCTCTCTCTCTCGCGCTCGCTCTCTCTGTACGTGAGAGAGCGAGCGAGCGAGAGAGAGAGAGAGAGAGAGATATATATATATATATATATATAGCAGAACAAAAAAAGAAGGAAAACTAACAAGAAAGAATGTAGACTATTCCCAATATTTCGGCTTTTGGCCTTGGACGCGGGACAGACAGTAGAACAAACTTGACGTAACAAATACAACACGTAACTTTTCTTGACGTCATTGTTGTGACCCACATTCTGTGTGTATAATTAGATTGTGTTGCAGTGTGTGTGTGTGTGTGTGTGTTTGATAATTCGTTTGGACTATTGAGTCCACATAATAAAAAAAATGAAATAATAAAAAAAAGGAATCCCCCAGTACAGTCTCCTCTCTCTCTCTCTCTCTCTCTCTCTCTCTCTCTCTCTCTCTCTCTCTCTCTCTCTCTCTCTCTCTCTCTCTCTCTCTCTCTCTCTCTCTCTCTCTCTCTCTCTCTCTCTCTCTCTCTCTCTCTCTCTCTCTCTCCTCTCTCTCTCTCTCATATCCATGTCCGCTCTGTCCATCTCTGTAGTTATCACTTCCAAACTATGTAGAACTAACGCCAGATGTCTTAAGACCCTTTAGTTAAGAGAGTGGGCATGTATCATGGGTAAAGCATCTTCATTATAAACAAATTCAGCATCTCCACTATGATAATGCCAAGAGAGTGGGTGTGTAACCTGGGCCAAGCGCCTCCACTATAAACAAATAAAGCATCTCCCCTAGGAACAGGTCAAGAGAGTGGATCCTGGGTAAAGCATCTCCACTATAAACAAATAACACAGCTCGATGGAGAAATAACTGCCCTCTCAGACAATTCATTAGAGAGAGTTCAGACCCAGCGGAGCCATGGTCTTCAGCTTGTCCATCCAGAACTTTTCACGACGGAGTCTGGACTCCTTGCTCTGGACAAAGACCTGTTCGAGGATGATGCATCTGACATTCTCACAGGAATGTCCGGCCAAGTTGAAGTGCTCTGCCACCAGAGTCCCAGTGTTGTGCCTGATATGGGACCGGTGTAGAGTGAACCTTACGCTAACTGAGTTCTTTGTCTCTCCAACATACTGGGCGTTTCTACATAATTGGCAGAACAGCAGGTAGATGACGTTAGTAGATCCACAGCATAGGTTCTGCCTGATGGTGAACCTCTCCCCCGTCCTGTCACTGGAGAACCCCGTGGCTTCCATCAGATGAAGACGGCAGGCAGCGCACGTCTTGGAACATCTGTGGCAGCCAGGATCCACATCACAGGGCAGGGCAGGAGGAGCTGAAGGCATCAGCAAATCTCTCAGGGATCTGCTGTTCCGTTCCCAGGATGGGGGGTTCAAGAGCCACTTTCCTCATCCTGGCGCTCTGGTGGAGGGTAGGCAGACTGTCCCTGAGATATTTGCTGAGTGGAGGGTTGCGGGGATTGTGGGTCACCACCATGGGAACTCTCCCGGCTTTCTGTTGTGGCTGGTACTCGAGTGTACTCCCTCGTTGTGTTGCTTTGGCCTTCTCCCTTCCCTTTTTGATAGCCCACTCTGGATAGCACTTCTTTTTGAAGTTGTTGGCCATTGTGTTGCACTGGCGTTCAAAGTCCTCATCGTTGCTGCAAAGGCGTCGAAGTCGTAAAAACTGGCTTGATGGTATGCCGTTTACGCAGTGCCTTGGATGACTTGAGTTGTATGGAAGGTAGGCTTTGGTGTCTGTGGACTTGACAAAGAGGCTTGATGTTAAGTAGCCGTCTTCGATCTTAATGAGAATGTCAAGGAAGGGAATACTGGTCTTGGAGTTGCTGATGGTGAACTTGATGGTTGGGTGGATGGAATTGATGTAGGTGGTGAATTGGTCTAGGTCTTGTTGGGACCGAGTCCACAAGATGAGGATGTCATCGATGAATCGTTTCCATACATCCTCCTCAATCCTCAATATATATATATATATGCATATAATATACGCTAGCCTAATGCACATACACGCGCGCGCGCATACGCACACAGACAAAAAAAACACCATTCTGCTATGGATGCCCCATAGACACAAAAACACACACAAAGTCTACTAACTCAGAAACTAGGGCATGCGAGCACCACTTGATATCACAACAGAGAAAGAGACGCAGATGAGAGAGAGAGAGAGAGAGAGAGAGAGAGAGAGAGAGAGAGAGAGAGAGAGAGAAGGGCGGGGGAGGGGGTTGAATTTTCAAGACACTATGAACTTTACGCGCAGAGAAATTCTGCCAACCAGAAATGATGAGCAATATTTGATATCACAGCAACAACAAAACATACACACGCGCGTGCGCACACACGCATACACGCGCACGCACGCACGCACACACACGCACACACACACACACACACACACACACACACACACACACACACACACACACACACACCAGAGAGAGACAGAGACAGACAATAACCATAGTATTATGTCAAAAACCAATCCAAATTAATCCGTGCTTGACATTTTAGTTCCCTAAAGCCTGAATTGAAGTGTCTTCATTTTATTAATTTGAGGTTTTGTTCGATTTTCTTTGTGGTTTTCTGCGCGCGTCTGTGTATGTGTATGTGCGTGCGTGCCTGTTTTATTCTCCTTCTCCTTCTTCTTCTTCTTCGTTCCCAGGCCGTATGGCCATAATGGGTAAGGTACGCATGTGTCCGGTTTTCAGTTTTCATTGGTCTCATTGGAGGAGCTCGAAGCAGAACATTGTTGGGAAGATTTTGGTTTTTAATTAAAAGGCAGGAGGATGGACCAATGAGTCAGAAAAACCAGTAGATAACGGTAAGGAAAAGGAAAGGGAAGAGTCAAAAGGAAGTGATTGATTAGAGGAAGTTGCAAGCGCAGAACTTCCAGAAGGTGGGGGAACTACTTCAAACTTGTACCGCTTGTCCTGAAAGACCCCTCGCGGTATCCCCACGGGGAGAGACTCGTGGAGGGGAGGGTGGGGGCCGGGCGGGGTCCTCCAGCTCCCCGCATGGAGGCACGAGTCATCCACCCAATGCTCCGTGTGCCTGTTTTGATCAGAAAGATTTCAGGTCAGTTTTCATATAATAATTTACGTTCAATAGGAATTGTTCGGAAATAATTAAGGGGAGTAATTTCATGGTGTGTGGTGGGAGTGATCTTGCCTAATTCAATCTGTCAAACAGGGGAAGTCACTCTACCATCAGCTCTCGTAGCCTATCGACTCGTGTGTTTGAGCAGACATACAGCACCGACTTATAACACCGTGCGTCATTCTAAAAATTGATGTCATTTATATTTTTATGTCACATTTTGCAAGTGTTATCAGTTTGTGGCCACTGGCCACCCCTAATTTTTATTTTTAAAAATGTTTGCATGTCGCTGACTCGCATCCTGCGGTTTCAAGCTTCGACGCCATTGTTGCATTGTTGCTATGGTATTTTACCGAGTAATGGATGTAAACAACTCTAGTTTTCACGAACTGCTCTCCCCTATTTTTTTTCCGAAAGTCTTCTATTAGACATGCTCCGGGCAACAACATCAGTAATGTTCTCAAATCGAGAAGCTCACCATGCCAAGGCTTTTCGGGTGTGACGAATCAAAACAATAATAATAATTATTATTATTATTATTTATTAGGCATAAAGCTCTCACGTTTGGGGCCATAGCGTAATAAAGACAATTGTTGAGCAGCTTTTTTTCATTCATTCTGTAGAAGTATGTCTGTATAATTTACTCTTTTCAAATCATAGCCTGCTATATTTCTTTTCAAAGTACTGTGCCCCTTCTATCCGCGTTGTGTGTGTGTTTGTGCGTGTGTGTGTGTGCGTGTATGTGTCTGTCTGTCTGTCTGTCTGTTTAGTGCGTGCGCGCGTGCGTGTGTGCATAATATATTTTTTATCGTCTATTTATTTATATTGCTTGCTGGGGGTTTTCAATTATTATTGTAAGCGCTTAGGGTTTTTTTAAGATTAGGCGCTATAAATGTTACTTATTATTATTATTATTATTATATTATGTGTGTTTCTGCTTGCTCTCTGTCTGTTCGGTAAACACGCTGTGCACGTCTGTATTTTGATGGGAGACTAATACCATTGTTCCCACATACCGCCAGTCCCACATACCTTTGGTGTTTTTGTTGTTGTTGTTGTTTTGGTGGGGGGGGGGGGGGGGGGGGGGGGGGGGGGGGGTTGCGTGTGTGCAACGCACATGTAGTTATAAACTGGATGGGCTTGTGAGTGTGTACTATGTCTGTGTGTTGGTGCACGCGTATATGCGCTTATCTGGGTTTGACAGGCAACAGACACAGAGGCATAGAGTACCTAAGAGGGCTGCGTACCCCTCAAAATGGCGCAACGCGCAGACCTGTTAGTACTCTAGAGGAAGGAAGGTGGCATCTAGACGTTCGCCTGCCAATTTCAATGCGTGAGTGACCCGGCCTCGCCCTTTCTTTCTAGTTCGACGGGGGGGAAATCGAACTGAGCGTCGAGTCCTATTTCGGATGGGGACTTAAAGCTAGTCTGACCCCGTGCGCTTTACGCACGTACTAAAATCCCACGGCAGTTGAAAGTCGGTAAGAGAGAGCAGGGACTGAGAAATCCTGCTGCCATGCCCAGTATTACCAAATTGATAGTTAGGTTTCCTAAGCCCCCTCCCCCTCCCCACCCCCCTAAGAAAAAGAAAAAAATGTGTGGCGCTGCGCTTGCGTCGACGCGCTCTCCAGGTGTGAACAGCCCGAAATTTCACAGAGATAAGTGTCAACATCATTGATAAAATCATCCGTTTCTATCATCATGTGAACTTTCTCTTAATGTGCATTAGTGATCAGCTAGTACCAAATGGTTTAAAATTACATTTTGCGTTTAGTGGTCTTCCAAATGATAGTGTTGTCACCTCGTCAAAGTCTTTTTAAAGACGACAATTTGGTTTTATTCGCCGTGTGTAGTGTTTATTTCACCTTCATGTGCTTGTGTGAGTGTAGCGTTTTGATGTTTTTTAGTTCAATTATAGAGATAAGTGTCTGTGAAAAGATTATTCCAAATACTAAATACCAGAAAATGAGAAATACCAAACGTTTTGTGGGAATAGCGGTATGTGGGACTAGTAGTAGCCTATCTTGGATGTAAAATATCACACTGTGGAACTAGCGATAGCTTATGTGGGAACAATGGTATGCTTCCCTGTGCTTCTGGTAGGCTCGCCGCTTATTACTAAGCGAACATACAACAAACAAACAACTACACGACAAGTGTAAAGTGACGTTATTTTATTCACAAGAGACAAAACAAAACTACTGGATATTTCGGCGACTGCGCCTTTATCAACATAGACAAACAAGAAAACAGCAAACAGCAAAAAGCAGGCAACAAAAGGAGCAACAACAAAAACAAGATAAAAAAGCAACAAAAAAACAATACTTCCACTCTACAATCCAATACGTAAATGATACAAGTGAACACAAAAACTATATTACTAATACTAGTATTAGTCCATGCGTTATACGTGAGAATATTGTTGGCGATATTGCTATCATGGGCAAAGCTTATCAATGGTGGGTTTGTTAGCACCATCGTGTAGACTAGCCCAGGCCTACTACTAAAAGTCTTTCCTCGATCTCTACCCACACAATTAACCCTTTATTCTCTGGACATGCGTAAGGCCAGTTCTCAAGGCCAGTCTCGCTGATGATCAAGATGACTCATCCTGATGGGAGACAGTAAAGGGCTTTATCCGCGGCCGAATCCCTACTCATTCCGTGACTCTTCGTGAAAGCATTGCGATGAAGTCTTCTTATTTCCGTTAACAAGCGAACAGACTCTTCTTCTTCTTCTGCGTTCCCAGGCCATATGGCCATAATGGGTAAGGTACATATGTGTCCGGTTTTCAGTATTCGCTGGTCTCCCCGCTGCGTACAGCCGACACATTCCGATTTCGGAGGAGCTCAAAGGAGAAAAGTTATTTCGAAGATTTTTGTTGGAAAAAAAGGCAGGAGAATGGGGCCAAAATGTCAGAAAGATAGTAGATGACAGAAAGCAAAGGGAAAAGGCAGAGTCAAAGAGAGTGGCAGATTAGAGGAAGTTACAAGCACAGAATTTCCGGAAGGTGGGCGAACTATTTTTACGAAAGACCACGGGGGGAGAACAGACTCATTTCCTCTCACTACTCCCTTTCTTCTGAGATCCTGTCACATAACAATCCTAATACGGTTAAGTGCCCCCTTTGGCGACGTTCGGTGGTCCTATGACGCAATTGTTGGGCTCTCTATAAGCCTACGTCAGTGTGGATGTTGACGTCATCAGTTGCGTCATGGTGTTTGTCATTCGGAAGGGTCTGCTTGATGCCGAGCCCTTTTATTTGTTTCCTATACAAGAACAACATGAACAGCTTACAATGAGGCGTTATACTGAACATTCTCTGCCCCTGTCTCGTGCCCTGAGATGCGAACGCCACTTACTTAAGATTACCGCCCTTGCCTGTCATGAAGTAGGGGAAGACGGGGTAAAAAGCGCATGGGCGGGTAAGAAGCCCACCCCAATTATCTCATGAAATGAAGCAAATTTCAGTCTCATTTGGCCCATGAGACGAGCGTTAATGTCTAGCATTCGCCTCATGGGCAAATTTGACTGAAATTTTCTTTATTTCATGAGATAATTGGGGTGGGCTTCTTACCCGCCCATGCGCTTTTTACCCCGTCTTCCCCTAGTACGGTATATAGCCACATGAAATTATCTGTCAATGACTCGCCGCTAGGTGGCATGAGCAGTTCGGGCCTAAAATTATCGCCCTTTCGTGTCGGCAAGAAGTAGTGTAAAGCCCCATTGTCGCCGATTTAATTTCTTGTATATCTGTATTGTTAAAAATTCGAGACATTCTTGGTGTTGCACTGCCTCCGGGCGTTGCCTCCAGGGTCGAGTTTCTCTAGATAACGGTCGTCGCGCGAATAACGCTTACGCCAAACGGAGCCTAAGAAACACTTTAGAAAACGTTTGCGGAAGAATATTACAAGCTCTTGTCTGATTGGTCCGAAAAAATATTATTTTAAACAAACTTTAATGGACCAATCAACAACAAGAAACGTATTCACCCCCTACTAGTTCCGGATAGTTCGCCGCTTGCTCGGTATTTGGCAAGACTAAAACGTCACGCGGACTATCGGCAAAGGAAGGGTGTTTCTTAGACCGTTTTTGCCGATTTGACAAAAGTATTTTGTTAGCCCTTGTGAAACGGACCCCAGGATCGTTCCCACCATCTTTACATCTACTAATGTCCCGTATGTGTCTGTTCCAGACCGGATGACGTTAAGCACAATTTCATCATTTAATTTATTTAGGGTAAAGAAAAATGTTTAGACCTATATGCTGCACTCCCCCGATTGTTCCGGAAAGATGAGTTGGCCAAAATAATGCGGATGTACCTTTGGCAAGGCAAAGGACTCCCACGTACCCCCACTAGTTTTCCGGACCTCGTACCAGTTACAGCATCCGTTATCTGAACATCTTTGTTGGACTACGCGACAGAAACACCGGTAAAGGTCAAGATGTCATGATAAAGGCCATTATCTAATAGGGCACCACCCACCCACCCACCTCTATGTAGTGCAGTAGACCGCGGCATTTGTCACAGTCCTGGTTCATTGCGTTCTTTCCGTCTTGTCTTTATTACCCGGCCAGAGGCCGGGGTTTTGCGATTGGTGTGTGTGTGCGTGTGTGTGTGTGTGTGTGTGTGTGTGTGTGTGTGTGTGTGTATCGATTATCTTAAAAACTACTGTTTGGACTTTGATTAAAATTGGCAGAGGGGTAGACAGCTTGAAAAGGAAGCTTCCTTGCGTTAATCAACACCGTGCTGACCTTGACCTTGAAGTTTGACCTTGAAAACCGAAATTTCCTTCTTTGGGCTATGTAATTTCCCCCCAGCTTTATTTCGTGAACTAGTGAACAGAATCGCTTCAAATTTTGTGTGGTGGTGTACCATGGTGCAAGGAAGTTTGTATAAAAGTTCATCTGTATCTCGTGAACTAGCGAACAGAATCGCTTCAAATTGTGGGCTATGTATTTTATGCGTTCTGTAAGGGTGGTGTGTTTATTATGGGGGGGGGGGGGGGGGGGGGGGGAGAGGACACAACTCTGGCCGGGTTTGCATTGTCACAATGCCTTGCTGCCGCTCGGCGATGCCCTTGTCTTCTACTAATATTGAATGTATGTGTTTAATTATGTAAATGGATGAAAATTAGTGTTAAATATAGCAAACGATAGAGGATGAAGTACTCAATCTGCAGTAAGAAAGGCAAGAACCGAGAAATGGAGGAGGGGGGGGGGTAAAGGTTGGAGAGTAAAGCCGGTGCCACGCTGCATACGATTTGACCCCAATACGATACGATTGTGACGAAGTCTGTGAGTCGTGATTCGCGTGAAAATACTTTTGTCAAAAATAATGCTACTATTTAATTCTACGCTCACTATAATCAAGTAGACCCCAAAACAAATAAAATGGAAACAAAAAGTTTTTAAAAAATTGTAATGTCTTGATGCAAAAATACTCCCCCATGGGGATACCGGGGGGTCTTTAGTATGAATAGTTCCCCCACCATCTGGAAGTTCTGTGCTTGTAGCTTCCTCTAATCTGCCACTCTCTTTCACTCTTGCCTTCGTTTTCCCTTTGCTTTCTATCATCTACTATCTTTCTGTCTTACTGGTCCATTCTCCTGCCTTTTTTCTATGCATTCTTACGAAGATTTCTTCAGCCGAAGTCGGACATGCTGGGCCTAACTATTTCTTAGTTAGGCGCATAACGGCAGCATGATGCATCTACGCTCATGTGACAGGAAACTGTCTGAGCGAACGAAGAAGAAGAAGAAGAAGAAGATGCAAAAATACAGTTTTATTTCATCAGATACGTGTACGGGGGACTACAGGTTATAGTGGACATAACTAGTAGGATTTCATCATATATATCTCCCCGTGGGGATACCGGGGGGGTCTTTCGTAAAAATAGTTCCCCCACCTTCTGGAAGTTCTGTGCTTGTAACTTCCTCTAATCTGCCCCTCTCTTTGACTCTACCTGTTCCCTTTGCTTTCTATCATCTACTATCTTTCTGATTTATTGGCCCCATTCTCCTGCCTTTTTTTCAAAAAAATCTTCCAAATAACTTTTCTCCCTTGAGCTCCTCCGAAATCGGAATGTGTCGGCTGCACGCAGCGGGGAGACCAGTGAAAACTGAAAACCGGACACATATGTACCTTACCCATTATGGCCATATGGCCTGGGAACGCAAAAGAAAAAAAGAAGAATCATATATATTCAGATAGTAGAATGTCACGTGTATCATGCCTCACCATTGTCAGAATCGGGTCGCGGTGAATCGAATCGTATGCAGTGTAGCTGTATGGCTGGTACCCACGTGTCGTCATATCCGGCCACAAGGAGCGCGCCATATTATGGGAGACCGCCATCTTAGTCACTAACTTTGTTTAAAAAATGCCAGATCGATGCTGTTTACACACAAATCTGACTAAGATGGCGACACTTCCGTTGGAAGGGTCGAGATGCGCACGCAGGTGGGGGGGGGGGGGAGCCATAGGCCTGAAGACTACAACAGTAGGCTACGTATCAATGAACAATTGGAGTGTGTGTTCCTTTATTCAACCTTTGATAGAACATCTATATTGAATGAATGAACATTCATTTAACGTCCTCCGGTCTGGAACAGACACATTTATATGGGACATTTACAGAAATAAAGATGGTGGGAACGATCCTGGAGGCAATGCCCGAAGGTCGTGCAACACCAGGAAAGTCTAGCAATACTAGCAATTGTCTAGCAATTGTTTAGCAATACAGATGTATATATGCAAAAAAAGCATAGAACATCTATATTGTTCAACATTCGGGACTTTCCTGGTGTTGCACTGCCTCCGGGCATTGCCTCCAGGATTGTTCCCACCATCTTTACATCTACTAATGTCCCATATATTGTGTCTGTTCCAGACCGGAAGACGTTAAACAGATTATACTACTTATCCAACTTTGGGCCAAGATGACAGTCATCTTCTCTAGTAGTATAGTGTTGGGTCTTTATCAAAGCGTTGGTGAATTAAATTGGGTCAAGAAACCGTGTTACTAGAGTTGAAGTTGTCTGTCGTCATCATCATCACCACCACCACCATCATCATCACCATTCTCATCATCATCTTTACCATCACCGTCACCATCAACATTGTCACCAAGAGTAATGTCATAGTAGGCCCACTAATACTAGGGGAAGACGGGGTAAAAAGCGCATGGGCGGGTAAGAAGCCCACCCCAATTATCTCATGAAATGAAGCAAATTTCAGTCTCATTTTGCCCATGAGACGAGCGTTGATGTCTAGCATTCGTCTCATGGGCAAATTTGACTGAAATTTTCTTTATTTCATGAGATAATTGGGGTGAGCTTCTTACCCGCCCATGCGCTTTTTTACCCCGTCTTCCCCTACTAATAGCAGCAGCAGTGGTAAGCCTACATGATTATAAGCGAGTTGTCTTATAAACGAGTTTCTTATTTAAGCGAATTCGGCTGTAGTGTCGGGTCTGTATATCAAAGTGTTAGTTACTCAAATTGGATCAAGAAACTGTGTTACTAGGGGAAGACGGGGTAAAAAGCGCATGGGCGGGTAAGAAGCCCACCCCAATTATCTCATGAAATAAAGAAAATTTCAGACAAATTTGCCCATGAGACGAATGCTAGACATTAACGCTCGTCTCATGGGCAAAATGAGACTGAAAT
>CM065693.1:48611758-48616758 GCA_017654935.2 Phymorhynchus buccinoides
GCTGTATGGGGGTCCCACACCGGGGAAGCATACTCCAGAGTGGGTCTCACCAGGGATTTGTAGGCTGTTTCTATGATTTTCACTGATCCCACTTTCACGTTTCGTGGTAGAAAACCGAGGGTCTTGCTGGCTTTACTGGCGATGTTAGAAATGTGGTCGTGTGAAATGGTGACACCCAGATACTTTGTTTCTTCGACCTGCTGCAGTTTCTGTCCGTGGAGGTGGTATTCTTGCTTCGGGGGGTCTCTCTTCCTGGTGACATGGAGACTCTGACATTTATCAGGGTGGAAAGACATCTTCCACTTGGTCTCCCAGGATGCCAGGTTGTTGAGGTCTTGTTGGAGATCATCGTGATCTTTGCTGGAGTTCACAGGTCGATGGCAGAGCGTATCGTCCGCAAAAAGACGAGTGCAGAGGACAGTTCTTTGGAAGGGGGGGGGGGTCGTTTATGTATAAGAGAAACAGGGCTGGGCCAAGTACGAAGCCCTGGGGAACCCCTGATTCTACTGGGATAGCCTCTGATGTTGCGCCATCTACCACCACTCTCTGTTGTTTGCCCGTGAGAAAGTTGCTTATCCATGTGAGGATATGGCCACCTATATCCCGTAGTGGCGAAGCTTGTGGATAAGGAGTAGATGTGAGACATTGTCGAAAGCTTTTTCAAAGTCCATCACCAGAACATCTGTCTGCTATCCTTTCTCCATATTCCCCGAAAGCTCGTCTACAAGACCCAGCAGCTGGCTCTCGCATGATGTGCCCTTTCTGAAGCCATGCTGTCCCTCATGCAGTATGTCGTTGGCCTCTGCAAAGTTCATTATTTTGCTGACCAAGATGTGTTCTAACAACTTGCAGGATCGTTGGAGAGTCATAGTCTTCCATAAGAGACTAAAACTGTACCATGATTATCCATTACTGTAGAAAATCATCTATTGTACAGCTCTCATGCTACTGTTGGCCCATACTACAGGCTAATGTCAACCAATGATAACAGCCATTTGAGCAAAGGTCTAAACTATACTAGTACACATGCATGCAGTAGCGACAATTGTATTATTAATTGATAATAAGGTGAAATGGAAGACGACGACGACGATGATAATGATAATGACGAAGATGATGAAAAGAAACAGAAGAAAATGGCGATGATGATGATGATGATAATGCTGATAAAAAATATATAATGTTGATCATCATGGTGATGCTGAATAGAAGTAAGTCTGTTAGAAAGACAATTCAAGTGATTCTAGCTAAAAGGTTTGGGATGGAGAGAGAAGGTAGTATATTTTTTAAAAATGCGAGCAAAGCTTATCTGTGGGTGTGGGTGGGTGGGTGGGTGTGGGTGTACGTGTGCGTGTGCGTGCGTACGTGTGGGGAGGAGGGGGGAGGGAGAGAGAAGCGAGTATTAAAAAATGCGAGCAAAACGTGTGTGTGTGTGTGTGTGTGTGTGCGTGTGCGTGTGTGCGTGCATGTGTGTGTGTGTGTGTGTGTGTGTCAACGCACGTGCGCAGGCCTAAGCGTTGTACATAAGTCTACGTGTAGGCTACAATCGATCAATTGATGCATTCTGGCGCTAAGGGGGTATGCGGTGTATTCGCGATGGACAACCAAATTGATGAGCCTCAGTGCGTCTGATGGACGGACTATCGTCGGAGTAAAGTAAAAGACCAGACACACTGACTGCGGCATACGATTCCATGCCGATGCGATCCGATTGAGACATTTGTGAGGCATGATTCTCGTGAAATTATACTGTCTAAACGAATCTGATGAAATCCTACTGTTCAGTTTGAATGACGTGTGCGTGTGCGTGCGTACGTGTGGGGTGGAGAGGGGAGGGAGAGAGAAGCTAGTATAAAAAAAATGCGAGCAAAACTTATCTCTCTGTGTGTGTGTGTGTGTGTGTGTGTGTGTGATAATTCTGGGACATTTATAGAGATAAAGATGGTGGGAACGATCCTGGAGGCAATGCCCGAAGGCAGTGCAACACCAGGGAAATCCCGATTTTTTATAAACTGTTCAGTTTTGTTGTTATCTTGTTTGTAAAGACCCACCAGATCACGTGTCAAAACCACGGGTTTCACGGGTTTTCCCTCTTATATAGCTGGAAAGAAAATCTTCTTCTGACCAAGTCTTGGCTCCCATATATAAACGCCCCCAAATTCAAACCGAAACATAATTTGAAAGAGCAGCCTCAATTTGAAGTTGGGGACATCTGTATGTGGGTTACAGCTACCCAGAAAAAAACCCCCACCAAGGGACTTAATCGTGGTGCGTCAGTCTCTCTCTCTCCCCACTAACCCCCAGTCTGATGAAAGCTCTACGAGCGGAAAGCTTGCTTCTTCCCTTGTTCTACCTTGATCACCAAACCCAAACCCTGGTGAGTTTCCCCCGCGATATTTTTCACGCCAGAGGGCAATCAATGCACTAGGGGCTTATCATCACGCGATTTTTAGTCCGTCACCAAGACGGACTATTGCGATGGGCTGGTTTGTATTTTTGTTTGTTTGTTTGTTGTTGTTTTTTCTTTGTTTTTTTCTGTCTGTCCCAAGGATATCTCCCGAACCGCTTGACCGAATCGCGTCAAATTTTGTGTGAAGAGAAGAGATCGGCGCAAACCATTTTGCCGTCGTGACCTTGACCTTGACGTACGACCTGGAAAACCGAAAATCTATTTTTAGCCATATCTCGGGCACCGATCAACATAGGATGTTGAAACTTGGTATGAAGGTGGTTTGGCTTATGCCCGTTCTGATGATGGCATACCGATCAAGGTCAAGGTCAAGGTCAAAAAGATCGCTGGAGCCTGAAAATCGGAGGGTCATTTTTTCTCCTTCTGTCTGTCCCAAGGATATCTTTCGAACGGGTTGACAGAACTCAAATTAATATGAGAGGAAGGCATCCGCGCAAACCACATTGCCGTCGTGACCTTGACCTTGGCGTACGACCTTGAAAACCGAAATCTTTCAGGGGCCATAACTCCCACACCGTTTTGTTAGAGTCTTCAAATTTGGCATGAAGGTACTTTGGCTTATGCCCGTTATGGTGGCATACCGATCAAGGTCAAGGTCCGGTCCGGGCGATCCGTAGGCCTTGAAAGTGGTAGGGGTCTACACATTGGGTTTTAAGCCATATTTTCCACATTGGTACTTGACAGAAGCGCTTCAGATTGTGTGTGGTACTGTATACCCTAGAGAAGAAAACATCCGAGCATAAATTATCACCATGCTGACCTTGACCTTGAAGTGTGACCTTGAAAAGCGAAATTTCCTTCAGCGCTATATGTTTCTTCTTCAAGCTGTATCTGTGAACTAGAAGACAGAATCCCTTCCAATTTTGTGTCAGGATGTGACACTCTACGGGGTGTCGCAAGTGCGTGGCATTGCTGGTGACGGACATGTCTTCGGCGACGCCCTCTTACTTGGGCGTAGTGAGAGAGAGAGAGAGAGAGAGTGATGGTAGGACAACTCACTGTCTCTCTCTCTCTCTTTATCCCCAACTAATAATATAGAGAGGATTAGCCCCACACGAGCGTCATGCCCTCTGGTGTGAGAAAAATCTCTCACCATTTTTGTCCCTACTAGTTATGTTCACTATATGTTTTAGCCCTCTCGTACACGCATCTGATGAAATATCTGTATTTTTTGTATCACTGAGACATTGTACTTGATTCGTGTATTGCTGTCTACCTGAGCACAGTGGAACCTCCCTTATAAGACTCTCTCCCACATAAGACCTACTTCTCCGAGACACTGTCCTTCTTTGTAAGTATGAACCCTTTCACCGCCAAAGTCGCATTTTAGCACCATGTCACTAAAAGGCATCAAATTGGGGTCTATTATCCAAAGACCCTTTGTCTTAGTTTGTGAAGTAAGGATAGACCTTATTTTACATATGTTGCAGAAGAATCCCCTAAGCTTCAGATGGATTTTGTTCTCTACGCAGGTAAATTTAATGGACATTTTTGGCTGAAATAATTTATGGCTGGCGGTGAAAGGGTTAAAATTACCTCCCTTATATGTAAGACCCCTCCCTTATAAGACCTCATTTTGGATGATTTTTTTAAGGTCTTATAAGGGAGGTTCCACGGTATATTGAGCAACCAGATATATTCTGATCGCTTCTCGGCCTTTTGGCTAAGACAGTGATTCAGGAACATAAATTTGTCTTTATACCTTGGTTGGTTGGTTCAGCCCGTCGTACATGGCGAAAGCCGATACGCGACGTTAAACTGAACTTCCATCCATATTGAGCCAACAAAAATAGTAGAACTGTTTTTCCGACGCAAGTATTTCACGTGAGTCAGTCGTGACTCGCAGACATCGTCAACACAATCGGATCGAATTGGGATCGAAGCGTATGCAGTGTGTCTCTTAAGTGCGAGCGACGGGGGCCAAGAAGACTGGGCCTCCCCTGGGAGTTAAGAGAGTATTGGGGGAAAAGTTGAGGGGAATTGGTGGTGGGTGGGGGGGGTGGGGGGGGGGGAGAGGAAAGACAGTAAGGGAGGAGGGTAGAGTGAGAGTGGTTAACCCTTTCGGAAAAAAAGGATTCATATGTGAAATTCCAGCAACTGTGTTGTGCATGTATATGTGTGTGTGTGTGTGTGTGTATATGAAGGTGTATCTGTGCATGATGGTATAATGTGCCTGTCTATATGGTGATGAGTACTGTTAAAAAAAAGAAGTGTTTTTGTTGGTTTTTTTTGTTGTTGTTTTTGTTTGGAGCCTATGTAATACTATGTTGATGTGTACTGTTATGGTGTCTTTGGGGCTGTTGTTTGTAATGTTTGATGCCGCAGGTGTGAATGGTACGTGTATGCATTTTCTTGTGCCCCCAGGGTTTTTTGAAATAAAGTTGATTTGTCTGATTTGTCGCCAGCCATTTTTTAACCCCAAAATACCATTAAGCTTAACTGGGTAGAGAAAAAAAAAGTATCTGCAATATTGGGAATTCTTCTGTGACGTGGACACCATTAGGCTTATCTTTACCTCTGAAAATGAAGA
>CM065693.1:48634258-48654258 GCA_017654935.2 Phymorhynchus buccinoides
GTTTCAGTTTCCCTCTTCTTCTTATTAGTAAGAAACTACGCCAAAATATAACAAAGATCAAGCGGATCTTTAGACAAACCGATTACGACACAATCAATGCCATTGTCGAGAGACACTGGGGGGAACTAGACGTTCCAGACTGCATTTGGTCATCTCCAAGATGTGTGTGTGTGTGTGTGTGTGTGTGTGTGTGTGTGTGTGTGTGTGTGTGTGTGTGTGTGTGTGTGTGTGTGTGACACGACACACATACATACACACACAATTGTATATTCCCTTGAATATTGTATATTTCCTTGATAGTATTGTGATACTACGCCCCTTTCCTGTCTTCTTTTGATCCTATTAGTTCTACTTTTGTATTTGTACTTTCTAAAAAAAAACACAATTGTATTTAAAAGTGTGCACTAATCTTTGTAGGTTAAGTTATGTCTGCAACATTGAACACATGGCCAATCAAAGACGGCCTTCGTATTGGCTATCTTAATATTAATAATGCCAGGAATAAGACAGATGACATTGGCACAATACTCCAAAATAATGGTAACAATTTTAACCTATTTTGTTTTTCGGAATCCCGCTTATCGTCACACATAACAGATGCAGATATTAGCATGCCAGGGTATCAGATTATACGATTAGATCCGCACAAACCCAAATCCACAGGCCTTCTTTTGTATTTAGCATCTTCATTAAAGTGCAAGAAGCTTGATAACATTATTTCAAATTCTGTTGAATCTTTATGGATCGAAATTACACTAAAACATAGTAAACCACTGATAATAGGTTTCATATACAGAAATCCAGCAAAAACATCAGATTGGTACGATAGCTTTAACTCTTTAATGGATAATAGATCGTGAAACAATAATATTGGGAGATTTTAACATCGACTTATTAAAAGCAAAACCAACATGGCATAACCTCTATAGTTTACATGGCTTTGAACAATTAATTAAACAACCGACCCGCATAACCGAAACAAGTAAGACTTTAATTGATCATATCTATACAAACAATAAGCAGTCCATCATTGAAGTATGCACTCCTCCCTCTGAATGTAGCGATCACAATGTCATCTGTCTTACCTGGTATAAAACCCATGTAAAAATTCCAAAGGTAGGACATAAGACCATATACTATAGAAGCTTTAAAAAATTTAATGAACAAGATTTCCTAGCAGACTTAGTTAATTCTCAATTAAATGTTATATATCAAATTAGAGATCCTAATGAAGCAGCTGATTATTGGTTAAATACTTTTATGGTAGTGTATAATAAACATGTTCCCTTTATAAAGAAAAGAGTTAAACAAGAAACTAAACCACCCTGGATTACCAAAGATATCGATGATGAAAGAAATACACGAACTCACTTAAAGAACTCAGGGACGCAGCAAGAATTTAGACAACAAAGAAATAAGGTAACTAATATGAAACGTAAATCTAAACGCGATTATTTTCGACAAATGTTAATTTCTACGAAAGATTCCCGCCAGATATGGAAAGCCATAAACATGCTAACTAACAAACAAGTATCAAGAAGTCAGCAAATTGTTTCAGATATCTCTGTTGATCAGTTAAATAACCACTTTGCTAGCATAAAAGAAAAAGTTATAACATGTGATTGATCAAATGAAAATGATTTATCCTATTTAAAACAGTTCCTCGGTTCAAAAGATATCAATTTTCCTTTCAATCTCCAGCCTATGACAGTATTTGAAGTCAGCAGAAATCTTTTATCTTTAAAGCATTCAAAGACACGCGATATAGATGGTTTGGATATTAACATACTTCAGATTGCGTGCCCAGTTATATGTGACTCACTAACTTATTTATATAACTTATGTATAGAAAAACAATGTTTTCCGTTAAATTTTAAACAAGCCAAGGTAATCCCTATCCATAAATCAGGCGATAGATCTAACCCTTCTAATTATCGACCTATTTCTATTTTATCAGCTTTATCTAAGTCTCTAGAAAAGCACATACAAAAATCCCTATTCTCTTATTTAGATAAAAATAATTTACTTCATGATGATCAGTCTGGATTTAGAAAGAATCATTCATGCCACACTTCACTAATACAGCTTGTTGACAGTCTGCTATGTAATATAAATGAAAATAAGTTTACTGGTATACTTTTCCTTGACTTTGAAAAAGCGTTCGATGTTATTAATCATTCACTCCTTCTGCGTAAACTAGAACTGTATAACCTTCCTCCTGAATTTTTAAATATTATGTCATCCTTTTTGTGTGACAGAAAACAACTGGTTTCAATTAATAACAAAATGTCTGAATTGCTTCCAATCCACTATGGAGTACCTCAAGGGTCTATCTTAGGTCCACTATTGTTCACTGTTTATATAAACGACCTGCCATGCTTTGTCAATAGTAAATGTGAAATGTTTGCAGATGACTCATCCCTTCATACTAGTGATATGAATGGTAACAGGCTAGTAAGTAAACTTCAAAATGATGCTCAAAATGTTTTTATCTGGACACAATTAAATCACATGTCAATTAATGCCAATAAAACGAAATGCATGTACGTATCAACCAGACAAAAAAGACAAAAGATGAACTCCCAATTTCCACCACTATTTATTTGCAGCAACAAAATTGAAGAAGTTGATTCACATAAAACATTAGGTGTTGTCATTGACAAAGATCTGTCTTGGACAGACCATATAAAGTCTTTAGGGAAAGGTCTGTCTAGAAAAATACTCCAGCTATCTAAGATTAAACATTTTCTTGATAACCATTCTCGTAAACTATTCTTTAATGCTCACATACTCTCCATGATCGACTATGCTTCAACATTATGGGATAGCTGTAGTGATACAAATTTAAAGATTATCAATCGTATGTACAAAAAAGCAATTAAAATAATTTTATTAAAATCAAGTTCACTTACCTATGAAGACTACAAACAACTAGATATACTAACTTTTCAAGACAGACTTTTCCTCAAAAAGGCAATCTGCATGCATAATATTGTCAACGGAAATGCTCCAAAAAAGATAACAGATACATTTACGACAAACACAAGCAGACACACCCATTTACTCTCATTCCCTCGACCAAATAATAATCTATTCAAATCTAGTCTCCTCTATTCGGGTGGAGATTTATGGAACAAACTACCCTCCATTTTAAAAAACCATGAAAAACAAGAACTTCTTCAAGAAAAAAATGAAAATGTATCTCTTTAACAGAACATAATTGATAACTTTATTCCAATTATTTAAAAGAATGGAAACGTAGCCTACATAACATATTTTGGTAAGTAAATGTGATGTTTTAAATGTTTCGTTGTTGATGCTGATGTATATATTGTACATGATATGCTATTCGCATATGTCCCCATCCTTTTTCCTGTTTTTGTGTGTGGAATATTTGCTTGTTTCTTTAATTAATTGTTTACTTGTATATTTTCCTTTTCTTGTTCGCTACTTTGGAATGTTTAGTTCTTTATTTTTTCTTTATATCATTTTTTATGGATGGCTTGTTGAAAAAAAGCATGTTTTGCTTATACAATGTTCCCATCTGGAAATAAAATTTTGACTTTGACTTGACTTGACTTGACACACACACACACACACACACACACACACACACACACACACACACACACACACACACACACACACACACATACATACACACACACACACACACACACACACACACACACACACACACACACACACACACACACACACACACACACACACACACATATGACACAGCTTCACGGCTTCAAGTAAGTTGTTTTGTCCCTACTTACCACTATTACTAATGAGGGTTAAAAACATAGCAGAATAGCAGCATCTTTGCTACTAGACTACTACTACTACTACTACTACTACTGCTGCTGCTGCTGCTGCTGCTGCTGCTGCTGCTGCTACTACTGCTGCTGCTACTGCTACTACTACTACTACTACTACTACTACTACTACTACTACTACTACTACTACTACTACTACTACTACTGCTGCTGCTGCTGCTGCTGCTGCTGCTGCTGCTACTGCTACTGCTATTGCTACTGCTGCTGCTGCTGCTGCTGCTGCTACTACTACTACTACTACTACTACTACTACTACTACTACTACTACTACTACTACTACTACTACTACTACTACTACTACTGCTGCTGCTGCTGCTGCTGCTGCTGCTACTACTGCTACTGCTGCTGCTGCTACTACTGCTACTGCTGTTGCTGCTGCTACTGCTACTACTGCTATTGCTACTGCTGCTGCTGCTGCTGCTGCTGCTACTACTACTACTACTACTACTACTACTACTACTACTACTACTACTACTACTACTACTACTACTACTACTACTACTACTACTACTACTACTACTACTACTGCTGCTACTACTACTACTACTACTACTACTACTACTACTACTACTACTACTACTACTACTACTACCAAAGACACTCAGTAGACACTAAGAATGTTGCTACTACCAGTAGGCTACCACCACTACAAAAAGCAGCCCGTTCCGCAGAAAATGGTCTCTTTCCCCCCCATTAGTCTATTTCTATTGGTTCGTCTGATTGATAGTAGAAAGACAAGTCAGGCGCGATAGACTTGGAAAGCAATAATGGCTGCAGACTATTAACCCTTTCACCGCCAATGTCGCATTTCTGCATCACAGTGGTTTTAACACCCACGTCACTAAAAAGCATCAAACCACGGCCTGTTATCTGAAAGCCCTAATTTCGTAATTTTTGACTTTCCAAGGTATAAGGATAGGCCTAATGTTATGCATGTTACAGAGGAATTCGCAATATTGCAGAGGTTTTTTTTTTCTACCCAGGTAAGATTAATGGTATTTTTAGGCTGAACAATGGCTGGCGGTGAAAGGGTTAATTTTGGGTTAGGTACTTTTTTTTTGGTTAGGACTGTGGTACTAGGGGAAGACGGGGTAAAAAGCGCATGGGCGGGTAAGAAGCCCACCCCAAGGGTTCATGAAATTTTCAGTCAAATTTGCCCATGTTAGGTACTTCTCATGGGCAAAATGAGACTGTGGCTTCAGAGATAACTTACCCGTGCGTTTTTTTTTTTACCCCGTCTTCCCCTACTAGTATTGTGAACTGTGAACATCGATGGTTTTCCAAGAGTTTGTTGAATTGAATGTCATTGTCTGCTTTCAGTCCGTGTCCACGCTCTTCAACTCATCTTTGCGTTGGCCCGTTCTCAATTTGGCCTTGTTCTGAGTTTACCTCAATGGCGTTCAGGCCGCCTATACAGCAGCATACGTATTGAGAGAGAGAGAGAGAGAGAGAGAGAGAGAGAGAGAGAGAGAGAGAGAGAGAGAGAGAGAGAGAGAGAGAGAGAGAGAGAGAGAGAGAGAGAGAGAGAGAGAGAGAGAGAGAGAGAGAGAGAGAGATTGATTGATTGATTGATTGATTGAATTTTATTTATAGAGGGTAATAGAGTAAGCAATAACATGCTTTTTTACATCCAGCCCTCTGGACAAAATACATATATAAAAGTAGAAAATGGAAAACGAAAATAAACACATACAAAGTAATATAAAGCATGCAAAAAACATCCCTATATTGTAACACATCAATAACAAAATCAAACCTATTATTATTAACTATGCTAATTATTAACATTCAAAATGTGTGAAGTAAGCGCATACACACGGGAAAATAAAACCCAATCCTACTTTTCACACTCATCTTTAAACATTCAAAATAGAGAAGTGCACAAACATTAAAAAAAACCCACTCAATCATACTTCATCATTAAAATGTACTTATTTGAAGAAACCCATGCATATAACAAGTCAAACATAGTATTACTTTTAGAGAGAGAGAGAGAGAGAGAGAGAGAGAGAGAGAGAGAGAGAGAGAGAGAGAGAGAGAGAGAGAGAGAGAGAGAGAGAGAGAGAGAGAGCCCAAACCCCCCACCCTCACCCCGGAGCACTTGGAACAACCCGACCCGCACCCTCATCCATGACTGACTAAACACCCCTGTACATGGTTGTATTTCAATGTATTAGGTATTAGGTTAGGTACTTTATAGTCACAGAGGCGTCTCTGTGAAATTCGGGTTGCTCCCACCTGGAGAGCGCGTCGCAGCCAGAGGCGCGCCACCCAATTTTTTTGGATTTTTGTGTGGATTTTTGTCATTGATGAGGGGGGGGGGGGGGGGGGGGGGTAAATTTTGACCAAATGACAACTTTTTCGTTGCCACTGGGTTTAACGTATGCTAAGTGCATGGGCACACGGGACCTCGGTTTATCGTCTCATCCGAAAGACTCCACACGTTCAGACCGTGAAGGCCTAGTGTAGAATGAGAGGGGAAAAAATCCCCTGTACCCAGGTTCGAACTCGGGTTTACTTGACACGAAGCGAACGCGATACCACTGTGCCACTCTACACCACTGTGCGGGATATTTTCTTTCATCATTCATATTTATATTGTTGATCGTGATTAAAAATACTGAAAAATGTGTCATTTAGGCCTATTAAGACGCGTAAGGCCGTTTGTCTTACCCGTATTCCGCACCCCCCCCCCCCCCCCACCCCGCACCCCGGTTTGCTGGCATTAACATATGTTCCTACGCCGCTGAATTATACATATAGTGTCCAGTGTGTGTGTGTGTCACTGTGTGTGTGTGTGTCACTGTGTGTGTGTGTGTGTGTGTGTGTGTGTGTGTGTGTGTGTGTGTGTGTGTGTGTGTGTGTGTGTGTGTGTTTGTATGTGTGTGTGTGTGTGTGTGTGTGAGAGAGAGAGAGAGAGAGAGAGAGAGAGAGAGAGAGAGAGAGAGAGAGAGAGAGAGAGAGAGAGAGAGAGAGAGAGAGAGAGAGAGAGAGACACGGAGAGAGAGTGCTTCACAGAGAGAGAGAGAGAGAGAGAGAGAGAGAGAGAGAGAGAGAGAGAGAGAGAGAGAGAGAGAGAGAGAGAGAGAGAGAGAGAGAGAGAGAGAGAGAGAGAGAGAGCAAACTAACTTACAAATCTTATTGTCATGATTGCCCGTTGGTTGACTCATTAGTCTAATTGCGTTCAATTTATAAAACAGGACTTTTTTTTAAAAACCTGCGAGGTTTAGCCATGACTGATTCAGGCTCAGAACCGTGTAGGCGAGTGACCCGGTCACGTGACGCTCTCACAGGCGTGAGAGCGCGAACTTGCTTCGGTCCGGGCAGACGACGCTGAATCAGTCGTCAAGTGCGGACGCTGGCAAAGATGGAAGGATACCGCCTGCTTCTGCAGACTGCGCTATGTTTATTGTGTTGTGCTACTAACATCGGCAATGCTTCGTAAGTGCGAAATAATCTTTGTTCGATTATTGTGTTTGAATTGAGGCATTGTTTAGTCTAGAATATACACTAACTTTATCTTCCACAGCGGACATGTTTATCATAAACTTTATGTTCTCTTCTTTCTTCCTTATCCAGCCCCTGTGTATCCCTCCCTTCCCCCAAATCATACTGATTTGCGGATAAATTACTGCGAATGCAAGTTATTATTTTTTTGTAGGCTATCGTGTTAGCCTATCTGTTCACAAAATGAGTGCCAGAATCGGAGAAGGATCAACACTTCCGATTTCAGGGAATGCGTTTTGACTGTACTGAAGCCGGTGGAGGGAGATAACTGCTTAAAAGATGTTGGTAGATTCTAGATCTAAGCGTGTGCGTAGAGTGACGTAAGCGCGTGCGTGCGCGCACACACTAATGACACACACACACAAACACAAACACGGGCACACGTTTGTACAGATGATATAGGGCCTACACAAAATTATACAGGCTGAGGCATGTCATGCATGTTGCATGAAAAAAGGTAGCTCGTAAAAATAAGTAACTCGCTACTACAAAGGTTTAGTAAGACCTCATTTAGAATATGGAAATTGCATTTGGTATCCAGGTTTAAAGAGAGTCAGCTTTGATAGAAAAAGTACAGAGACTAGCAACTAAGTTAGTACAAGGTCTTCAAAATGTTTCTTATTCTGACAGGTTGAAAGAATTAAATTTACCTACATTAAAAGGCAAGGAGAATTAGGGGTGACCTAATTCAAACTTATAAAATATTTAATAGTGTAGATGACCTAAATGTACATGACTTATTCACAATATCAGATTTTGACAAAACAAGGAACAGTACCGACAAAATATTTATTCAACATTGCAGGACTAATAATAGAAAATTTTATTTTACTAACAGAGTTGCACCTGTATGGAATAAATTACCACCTAACATGAAAAGAGCACAGAATACTAACATTTTTAAAAACCTTCTCGACGAATGGAATGACTATAAGGCAGTTATGTATGATTACGATGAATAATTTTAATAAAAACTGAGTGTGCGACAGACCGAGACAAATAACTAAATAAAATAAAAGATGGGACAGGAAAGCCTTACGGCTATGTTTTGAGTCCCAAAATCCTAATCCTAATCCTAATGAGAGTCTGTATTTGCGACAACCACAAATTTCACTTTTTCTGTACTTTAACCATTTACCTAACCCTAACCCTAACCCTATCCCTAACCCTAGAAAAAAGTGAAATTTGTGGTTCATGCTCAATGTCGCAAATACACACTGTCATAGGTAGCGAGCTACTTATTTTTACGAGCTACCTTTTTTCATGCGACAATGCACACCTATTCAGCTATGAAGACCGGTGAGCGCGGGGCAGGATAAACATCCCCAACTGGAAGAACTATTGATACGTCGACTACAGACGTACCCTGCGCACACACAAGCACACACACAGAGACACACACACACACACACACACACACACACACACACACACACACACACACACACACACACACACACACACACACACACACGCGCGCGCACGCACACACACTTGTCTGGTACTGGTAGACTACTGTGTGTCTGTTATGCATCAATTGTCCCTTTAGTTCTCCATGACTGCATGAGTGTTTTGTTAATGTTATTCTGACAAACTAAAGTTTGTCAAACTTTTCATTTTCCTTGTGATAGTCTACTGTAGACTTATGAAACCAAAATAACAATCACATTTCCTTTGTCGAAAAAAACACTTGTATGTTTGCCCTGCTACACCGATGCATTCCTAATTATTGTATGGAGACACAGCTCCTTTGGATGGATTCCCAGTTTGTTATTCTTATCATGCCCTAATTGATGGAATTAAGCTACATTCCTTCGTTTTCTTCTTCAACTGGGTCCTGCAAATTGTTACACAATAAGTATAAATTGCCCCAATGGTTATCTAAACTACTTTAGTGCTTGTAAACCATGTTCCAATCCATTAGAAAACCACAATACCTCTCTCTCTCTTGCTCTCAAGCCACAAGTCAAGGGGACTAGACTTTGCTCCTTGTCTTAATTGGGAGCCAGAAGAAGCCCATTAAATGAGAAACAAGGGCCCATTATTTATCCTCTATCTGATAAATTGCTGCCCTAGTGCATTGGCTCTAGACAATGGGGGTCGTTCAGGGGACTGATGTGTAGCCTAGTATAGTGGAAGGAAGAACAAACACTTAGGCAGCAAGTGCTATCTCCTAGGGAAGTTCAGAAGTCAAGGACATGATTGTAGTGTGTACTGTTGGTACATTGGGGTGGGGCAGTGGGTGGAGGCCTCATGCCTCCATACAGGGAGCTGGACGACCCCACCCCCTCCATGAGTCTCTCCCCGTCCCCGTGAGGATACCGGAGGGTCTTTCATGAAAATAGTTCTCCCACCTTCTGGAAGTTCTGTGCTTGAAACTTCCCCTTATCTGCCACTCTCTGTCACTGCCTTTTCCCTTTGCTTTCTATCATCTACTGATACTATCTTAATTTCTTATTGGCCCATTCTCCTGCCTTTTTTCCAAAAAATCCTCCAAATAATTTTTCTGCTTTGAACTCCTCCGAAATCGGAATGCGTCCGCTGTGTGCAGCATGGAGACCAGTGTCTGTGAAAACTGAAAACCCGACACATACATGTATGCCTTACCCATTATGGCCATATGGCCTGGGAACGCAGAAGAAGAAGAAGACAAAAAAGGGACAAAAAATCAAGGAATATTAATAGTGATAATACTTTTTTATTGATTTTTATTAATTAATTAATAGGGGACTGGCTCATAAGCCAAGACCCCGGGGACTATCAAGTCTCCCTTTCATTAGTTTTGGTTAAAGTTGTGCATATATAATATGCATTTATTTTAGTTAATTTTACAATTTTGATACAAAATTACAATAAAGCCAAAGGTATTCACTAATTCAGAGATGATAGAATGATGTAGTGAAGGTCGACTGTAATATTATTAATAATTTAAATATAGAATTCTTGTTGTTGAATCAGAATTCCTGGCAAAGTAAATTTAGAAAGTAATTCATAGAGAAAGAGAGAGAGGGATACAAGGATTAATGGAGGGAGGGGAGAGACAGACACTGAGACAGTCACTAGTCAGACAGAGAAAAGGAGAAAATATATATTTAATCATGCTAATTTTGATTTTCTTTTTAAGCAAGAAAACTTGAAACTTAAACTTTAATTTCCAAGGATATAGATTTTTGGCAGTTTTCAATCTGTCAAGAGAGAGAGAGAGAGGAGAGAGAGAGAGAGAGAGAGAGAGAGAGAGAGAGAGAGAGAGAGAGAGAGAGAGAGAGAGAGAGAGCGAGCAATTTGGTGAGAGAGACAGGGATACATTGTATATCAATCTATAATTGACAGAGTGACAGACAGACAACAAGATGAAAAAAAGACAGATTAATTTGGATTGAGGGGGGGGGGGGGGGTGTAAAAAGAGACAGGGACAGACAGATAATGATCAGTTGACAGTTATCTAGATCTATTAGTTAACTGTCTTGATTATTATAAAAAAAACTTCGGGACTTTCCTGGTATTGCAGTACCTCCAGGATCGTCCCACTATCTTTGTAGTTATTAATGTCCCATATGTGCCTGTTCCAGGCCGGAGGACGTTAACTTAAAGTTAAGCGAACTTTCATCAGATACAGGGCAGTCAGACACTGAGACAGAAGACAGACAGGAAGACAGATCTGCAGGCAAACTGACACTTAACACACAGTCAGTGACAGACACTGAGACAGACAGACTCTGAGTCTATAGTGTAATTCAATTCTAAGAAAAAGACAGAAACTGAGAAAGAGATAACGGGGGGGGGGGGGGGGAAGTGGGGGGGGGGGGGGTGGTGTTGTGTCTTAGAATACTATGCCTGCAAACTTGTGGCAAGTTAGCAGGTCGCCTTGGGATAACTTGCCCATCAGGTGACCATCCCCAACACCTAGTTCCTACTGTGCACAGGTCCTTATCGGCTTATGCCTGCCCTATGGCCAAAGGGTGTAGCCATAGGGGTGTGGGTTTTTTTGGGCATACTCCGGAAACCTGGTTTGTGGAGTGCCGAAACTTGTGGCTTCTGGTTTGTGGAGTGCTGAAACTTGTGGCTTCCGGTTTGT
Organism: Phymorhynchus buccinoides; assembly: GCA_017654935.2. Taxonomy (NCBI): domain Eukaryota; kingdom Metazoa; phylum Mollusca; class Gastropoda; order Neogastropoda; family Raphitomidae; genus Phymorhynchus; species Phymorhynchus buccinoides. Next base: position 48,645,686 of record CM065693.1, read on the forward strand.
GGAGTGCTGAAACTTGTGGCTTCTGGTTTGTGGAGTGCCTGAAACTTGTGGCTTCTGGTTTGTGGAGTGCCGAAACTTGTGGCTTCTGGTTTGTGGAGTGCCAGAACTTGTGGCTTCTGGTTTGTGGAGTGCCAGAACTTGTGGCTTCTGTTTTGTGGAGTGCCAGAACTTGTGGCTTCCGGTTTGTGGAGTGCTGAAACTTGTGGCTTCGTGTTTGTGGCTTCTGGTTTGTTGTGTGCTAAAACTTGTGGCATCTGGTTTGTGGTGTGCCAAAACTTGTGGCTTCTGGTTTGTGGAGTGCTGAAGGTTGTGGCTTCTGGTTTGTGGAGTGCTGAAACTTGTGGCTTCTGTTCTGGTTTGCAGAGTGCCGAAACTTGTGGCTTCTGGTTTGTGGAGTGCTGAAACTTGTGGCTTCCGGTTTGTGGAGTGCTGAAACTTCTGGTTTGTGGAGTGCAGAAAATTGTGGCTTCCGGTTTTGGTTTTGGGGTAAAACAAAATCTGGCATGAATTTCTTGGATGAGTGACATGAGGATTGCATTTTAAATCCTGTTATCATTCCATTACCATCTCTCCCATATACCACAAATCCCACACAACTTTGTGTTTGCCTGTGTGCAACGCATATGTAATTATTTACTGGATGGCTTGTGTATGTGAGTTTGTATGCATGTGTGCGTGTGCGCACACTTGCATCTATCTGGGTTTGACAGAGCAGGGCTCCCAAATCGTCCCCCAAAACAAGGGGTCCCAGGGACTCCTTCATTTACAGTATAGAGGGTCCTAGAGATGGGATAGAGGGTCCCACTCCCAGTGGCATTGCGAATGCTAAAAAAGAAGTTTTCTAGTGCATCCCTGGAACCCCCTGCACATTCTTTTAGAGAGTCCTTTAGAATTTTAGTACTTCATAGACCCCCAAATGGGGGTCCTTGGGAGCCCTGGGTTATATAGTGTTGGTGATAGTAGTAGAACTTTGTCATATATATATGAATGTGTCATTGTCCTTTACTCAAGTCAAATGGCTTTTTTATCATTGGTTGACATAATTTAGACTATAGTATTAGTAGGGGCCAGCATTAACATGCCAGAGCTGTACAATAGATTAATTTCTCAGTAATGGAAAGTCTTGGTACTGTTTTGTCTCTTGTTGAATCTTGACTAACTCTCTGGTTGATACAGATGATATAACATTAAAAACAACAGATGATATAAAAACAACAGATGATATAAAAACAAACAAGTAATATGAGCTCAAATAATTGGCCCTGTGTAATAACAAAAAAACAACGACACTTTAACAACGTTCTATTAAACAACACCTCAGCAATCTCAGGGCGCAACAGTCCTCACAAACTAGCTAAGAAACAGACTAGATAATGAAACAGGAAGAAATAATTTATGAGAGCTAACTTTTCTTAGTGCCCCCCAAAAAAACAAGCGCGAAAATTGCAATAGTTTGGCACGCGGTCTATTTTTACCATTCCAATCATGAGTTACCTCCCCTGGCTTTTCCATAATTTTAATCTGTAAACCAGAATGTTATCTCTGCACCATTTCGTAACTTTTTATATCTTTTGGAAAACATTTAAAACTATGTATCCTACTTATACTCATCAAAAGAAGCACCGCATACTCGTCGTGTCTGTTGTAGTGTCTGTATTACGTATGTTTATTATTTTGTACGCTTTTAAAATACATCATTTTAAAGAGCGGCCTCAATTAATTTTGAAGTGTAGCCTCGATTTGAAGTGCGACAATTTTGTCAAAATGTGCGACAATTTTGGACAGACAGACCGACCGACCGACCGACAAAGTGAGTTATAGGTTTGTGGCTTGAGCCACAAACAAAAAACCACCCACACCAAACAACAACAAAAAGCCTAAAAAAAACCAGCCAAAGACGATAATTTTGTCCAGACAGCAGATGTATCATCACATTCAGTTACAAATTTACACTTAGTTAAGAAAAGAAAAAGTTTTTAAACTTCTTTACGAGCTCCAGGTGCGTAAAACAAAGTTGCCTCTGTCTCAGACACTAGGTGAACTTTTAATTTGCAACCAGTTTGAAAACTCAGTTTTAAATATTCCAATTTCCAGTACATACGATACATATACAAGCTTTAAACTATCGGTTGGTGCTGTGTTAGTAATAGTACTGTTACTTATGTTTAAGATTCTGAAGCTTGGGTTGTGCGTTTTTGCTATAAGAAAATGTTACTCTGTAGTGTGAAGTGTTCACGAGGAGTAACAATTCTAGAATTAGTAGAAATAGAATGGCTACAAAATGCCCACTCTCTCATTACTAATACAGTGGAAGTCCTCCTTTATAAGACCTTCAAACAAAAATCATCCAAAATGAGGTCTTATAAGGGAGGGGTCTTATAAGGGAGGTATTTTTAATACTTACAAAGAATGACAATGTCTCAAAGAAATAGGTCTTATGTGGGAGGGAGTCTTATAATGGGAGGTCTTATAAGGGATGTTCCACTGTATGTTTAAAAACATAAACAGTCAAATCAAGACACAGACACACAGTGACACACACACACAAGTGTACACAGACACTTACACACATACATACATGTATGTACACACAGGCGTAGTAAAGGTGCTTAAAATAATATTTTGATTCAAAAGCAAGTACCTTATTTTAAAATATGGAGAAAAGAATTGTGCTGGTACTACATTCTACTTCAGTTCTTTTCAAAATTTACCAACACCAGCTTTTAGTTTTACAGAAGTAATCCCTTTTTACCTTTCTTTTGTTACTTTTATTTGACAAATTTCTTAGTTTAAGAGGATTCAATGGATGGCATTTCCACAGAAATTTGAGTTTCACCTTTCAAACAGCTCTGAGTGTTTCCTGTAGACAAAAAGAAATAATTAGTGCTTTGTAAGGAGAGTTTATAATAGACAGGTGATAACAGAAGGCTAAAAACTAAAATCATCCTTGTTTCTGTCTCTGTCAGTCTGAGTCTGTATTTATATACTTCTGTCTGTCTGTCTGTCTGTCTAACTCTAAGAACTAAAAACATCTTTGTTTCTGTCTCTGTCAGTCTCAGTCTATAATTTATGTCTGTCTGTCTAACTCTAAGGCTAAGAACTAAAAACATCTTTGTTTCTGTCTCTGTCAGTCTGTCTATTTCTGTCTGTCTGTCTAACTCTAAGGCTAAAAACTAAAAACATCTTTGTTTCTGTCTATGTCAGTCTCAGTCTCTTATATATATATATTTCTGTCTTGTCTGGCAACTCTAAGGCTAAAAACTAAAAACATTTGTTTCCGTCTCTGTCACTGTGTCAGTCTGTCTCTCTGTATATTGAATTATTTCTGTCTGTCTGTCTGTCTGTCTGTCTGTCTGTCTAACTCTTAAGGCTAAAAACATTTTTGTTTAGAGAACTGTATTTGTCAGTCTCAGTCTCTCACTCTCTGTATATTTCTGTCTGTCTGTCTAACTCTAACTAGTCTAAGGCTGAAAACTAAAAACAGCTTTGTTTCTGTCTCTGTCACTATGTCACTCGTCAGTCTCAGTCTCTCACTCTGTATATTTCTGTCTGTCTGTCTGAAGCTAAAAACTAAAAACATCTTTGTTACTGTCACTGTCAGTCTCAGTCTCTCTGTATGATATTTCTGTCTGTCTGTCTGTCTGTCTCTCTCTCTCTCTCTCTCTCTCTCTCTCTCTCTCTCTCTCTCTCTCTCTCTCTCTCTCTCTCTCTCTCTCTCTCTCTCTCTCTCTCTCTCCCTCTCTCTCTCTCTCTGTGCGTGCGCGCGAAAGAGAGAGAGAGAGAGAGAGAGAGAGAGAGAGAGAGATTACAAAATTGTTCTTTAATTTTTGTTCTTTGTATTTGTTGCCACTTTTGTTCATGTTTATGATTTAAAAAAAAAATGTTTCCTTGTTCCTGAGGGCATGGTGTAAAAAAAAAAGCTGTCTCAGCTTATCCAATTTCCCTCATTAAAAAAGTTTGTATTGGTATTCTCTCCCTCCCTCTCTCCCTCCCCCTCCCTCCCTCCCTCCCTCCCTCCCTCTCTCTCTCTCTCTCTCTCTCTCTCTCTCTCTCTCTCTCTCTCTCTCTCTCTCTCTCTCTCTCTCTCTCTCTCTCTCTCTCTCTCTCTCTCTCTCCTTTCCTCTCGTATCCTTTTTTCAGTTTTTGCCTTTCTTTAATCTTTTCCTTCGGAAGCTCAAACATTCTATTTCTATTGACAAATAATAGCTGAAAAAATACTCTGTTTATTTACCACTTTACATGTAATCTGTGACCTGTTCAATTTCAAAGACCAACTTACCTTTTGCTTTGTAAGCAATGTCATGCTGTGATTTAGTATGTTCGAATTCACTTAAGGGCCAGCCAAACGTCCACTAAAATCGTACGACTACGATACGATTCGATCCCATGGTCTCCAAGAACAAATTTGACTCGCGCTTTGAGATCACTTGATCGAATTGTATCGCACAGTCATGCGATTTTAGCTGTGTGGCTGGCCCTTTAGCGAGACCATGCTACACACACACATACACACACACACGCACAAGAACATACACACACAAACATACACACACACACACACAATGACACATCTGTACATGACAGTCAATCATTTCCGACCATGACTGCCAGATAGCAGAGGGGGCAGATGCTACTAATATGGCGGGCTGGGCTTGAATTTGTTTAAAGTGGAGATTATATTATATATATGCCTTGCCATGGGTACATCCCCACTCCCTCTGCCAAAGGGATTTGAGAACAGTTGGCATTGATGGGGAAGGTCCCCAAAGGCTAACCCATCCCTTTGGCGGCAGCATTAGATTTAGAACCAGTGCAAAGGCAGTGATTTCCCTAGATCCCAGTCATAGGACAATGACTTATTAAAATTGAAAATGTCCTGTTGTGTTCTCCCCTGTCAGGACAAATGTCTGATTAACTCATTCGCATCGCAACGATTTTGAATTATTAATAAAACTCACAAATTACTCCGGCCATACAATGATACATGCAAACAAAACGTACATCAATAAAAGGAGAAATAAAGGAAGATTACAGGTTTTTACTTCAGATTTAGACATAGGGAAGCATGCAGTTAAAGATCACTGATCAGACTTTTTTGTAGAGTCAGAAAAACTACTCTGATTGGTTTCCCCACAACAAACCACTACAACAGCAAAGTCAGAGTCAAAATTGTGGTCTAAGGGAGCGAAGCGAGTTTAGAAGTGACCAAGGTATGGTGTGCACACAGATTTACTTCCCTTGAAGCAAATGCATCAAATTGACAGCTATATATGTCCAGAACGACTTGAATGAGTTAAAGTTTTAACTCTGGTCAACTTTGTCTTTTTGATATTTCTGCAAGAACCAGGACATCATGTCCCATTGATTTCTCTTGTCTCAGGGCAGTTTGTTCTATCACTTTTCAATCCTCGGTACATTACTGCAAATTATATGTCAATAAATTGAATAATGGCCGATAAACGGAAGGTGGACATTACTGGAAGAAGAATGGTTCTTGTATCATTAGAAAGAAACTTGTCTGAAGTTTTCAAATGTATAATTTTCTCAGAATGGTCAGTTTGACACTTAATCAATTAATGTCCCTTTCGTGGTGCTGGGTCACAAATATTTTATCTTTGGATCACTGTCTGTCAAAAAGTACCGGTATGTGCCATTTGTGACAGTGCATGGGAAAAACCCAGACATAATGGCATTTTGGCATAAATTGAGATTTTGTTTTTACAAGGTGGAGCAGAGATTTCTAGTCAATACACGACAAACAGAATTGAGTTACCTTGTCTAGTTTTGTTTTTATAGCCATTTGAAGTTTGATGTTCGAGATGGATCTGTTGTTGAAATCGGACATACTGTACTAGTAGAAGGTAGAATTTTGCCTCTTTGTTTCTGTTGACTTGATTATAAAAAAAACCAATCAAATAAACAAAAACATCATTCAGAATTGTCTTTCGTGTTGTGGATACTGCTTGGTAGAACACATACAAATCTACACAAATATGCCCTAAATAGAAAATGGGTCTTTTCAAATCTCTGACCAGTTGTTCTTTGAAATATTGTTATTAGAAATAAGAGGCCAAGCCATTTCATATGCCGAGATATGGTTCTTACAAAAAAGAAACTGGTTCAAAGTCAGGAGCAAAATTTGGTTGAGAAAATAAGAATTTTGGAGGAAAATGCGATTCAGTTGAAAGGTTAGAAGAAATGAAGAGTGACGGAATTTAAAAAAAGGGGAGGGTATGAATCATACTATGATAGTTCGATCCAAAGTCAAGTGGATACTTGAGGGAGAGAAAGCGTATTTTGAGGGTTGCTGACTATTGCTCATCAAAAACATTCTGAGCGACTTTTGCGCAAGAAACTATGATGACGGTCATAATGTTTCCTAGTTTCCTTTTTCTTTCAGTTTCACTTTCAGGCATCAGAATTAGGATCTAATTTCAGAGCATTAAAAAGTTCCGGGCAGAGGATTGGGTTCTTCTGTCACTCAGAGGTTTTTGCCTTTTTATTGAGTGTTATCTTCTCTGATTAATAATAATAGCATTTTAAAGTGGTTTCTCACTGTATTAAGCCTTTGGGTCATGTAGGGACTGATTTCAGTGTTCGTCTTTCTACAGTCTAGGTCCTGGGTCAGTACAGCGTTCGCCTCATGTCAAGTAAACCCGAGTTCGAACTTGGGTACAGGGGATTTTTCCTCTCGTTTTGCACTAGGCCTTACGGTCTGAACGTTGAGTCTTTCTGATGAAACGATAAACCGAGGTCGCGTGTGCCCATGCACTTAGCGCACGTTAAACCCAGTGGCAACGAAACAGTTGTCATTTGGTCAAAATACCCCCCCCCCCCCACCCCCCCCCCCCCCCCCCCTTCTTCCTCATCAGTCACACAAAAATCGCATGAAATTAAAAAAAAAATTGGGTGGCGCGCCTCTGGCTATGACGCGCTCTCCAGGAGGGAGCAACCCAAATTTCTCAGAAACACCTCCATAACTGTAAAGTACCTAATAGTAATACCTAATAAATAACTTGATGGCCGTTTTACTGCGTTTTTCAGAGGATTGGACTTCAGACTACAGTGGAGACCTTAAAAAAATCATCCCAAATGAGGTCTTATAAGGGAGGGGTCTAATAAGGGAGGTAATTTTAATACTTACAAACAAGGGCAATGTCTCAGAGAAGTAGGTCCTATGTGGGAAGGAGTCTTATAATGGGAGGTCTTATTAAGGGAGGTTCCACTGTAGTAGTAGTAGTTAAGGAGTAGTCACAGCAGTTGTTGCTGACTGTTGTGTGAATACACCGGTATTGTTTTGTCTGTTCATGTTATTGGATTTTTGTTTCATGTTTTTTTTATATTCCATTTCAGTTCTGTGTAAAGCACCCAGAAGTCAGGGCTGCCAACCGTCCCCCCTAAGGGGTATTTTGTCACTGGAAACCACTTCACACGCACTTGTCTGTTTAGTGTCCCTGGAAACTGAATACAATCAAAATTTTGTAGAGCAGTGACTTGTCTTGTTAGCTAGCCTTACTATTAAACACAGGAACGCCCAACACAACAGGCACTGTTGACACTTTCTTTCTGTTAGGTTTCTGAACACCAAAAGATCTTGTATATATATATAATATATAGAAGATGTTGGCATCGAAAAGCGACAAAAAGCCTACTCAAAATATCCAGTTGCAGAAATGTTGCTGGATCACGAAATATATATTTCATAATGCATGACATTGCGATGTTTGTCCCTGGAAATAAGTCTCTGTCCCTGGTTTTTAAGCAGTTTGCCCCTGGAAACTGCAACAGGGGGTAGGCAGCCCTGCGCCCTGTAGCCTACATAGTAGGATGGGCGCTGTATTCATTTTCCTCATTATTATTATTATTATTATTTCAGTGTTGTCCCTCTACAGTCTGGGTCCTTGATGGCCATTTTCCTGCGACTTTCAGAGGATTGGACTTACCTCAGACTGTCTTTTTTCTTACAGGCCCACCCTTATCCCCCCGGACTTCTTTCCCGAGGAGGAGGTCTCGGCCCCAGCCCAGGAGGGGATGGGCTACCTCCTGACCATGCCTCAGAGTCTGCAGGCCGGCGCCACGGAGCGGTACTGCCTGACGCTGCAGGGCGTTGCCACGGACACCGTCGTCACCTTGGAGATGGTGGACCTGGAGAGGGAGAATGCTCCGCCGTTCACCTACACCCACACCTACGTCAGCGGTAAGGGGGTTGGAGAATTTGTTTTTTGTTACCTCGGCTTGAGGTTGTTGTGCACCTGATGAGTAGCTTGACAGAAGTGTGTGACCGTTTCTGATTACCTCGCCACGTGGGCAGCCACACTCCGACTTTTGGAGGATCTTAGATCGAGTCTTACAAGTTACAGGTCTCCTTTTAAATTTTAGACAATTTTTGTTCTCATCCTTAGTTAGCAACAACTTAATCTAAGAAAGTGGTTTAGAGATCTATACTTGTACATCTTTCCTGACTTATCTAAACAAAACAAAAACCCCATCATTCCAGGGCTATGACATCAACAGTTATGACATCATCACACACCCCGTAGTAGACAGTAGACACAGGGACTGGGCAATGAAAG
>CM065693.1:48659258-48756758 GCA_017654935.2 Phymorhynchus buccinoides
TATAAATACAGTTTAAATAAGTTTCGAATTGAAACAGCCAAATACGCAGCATCGATCTGGCATTTTTCAAACAAAGTTAGTGACTAAGATGGCGGTCTCCCATAATATGGCACTCCTTGTGGCCGGATATGACGACACATGGGTACCAGCCATTGTCTGGTTTTGATTTTATAGCCATTTGAAGTTTGACATTCGAGATAGACCATTTGCAGAAAATGGACATAATTTTGCCCCTTTGCTTCTATTGACTTGATTTTTAAAAAAATCAACTAAACAAATAAATCGTTCAAAATTTGTCTTCCATGTTGTCGATACTGGTAGAAAATTATTACAGTGGAACCTCCCTTATAAGACCTTAAAAAATCATCCCAAATGAGGTCTTATAAGGGAGGGGTCTTTAAGGGAGGTCATTTTAATACTTACAAAGAAGGGCAATGTCTGAGAGAAGCAGGTCTTATATGGGAGGGAGTCTTATAATGGGAGGTCTTATAAGGGAGGTTCCACTGTACATAAAAATGGAAGTAAAAATATGCCCTAAATACAAAATTGGTATCTGGGGGGTTGACCATTTTTGGTTTTTGAAATGTTCTGTTTTTCCACATACATAATCAAATCTTTGGTTTTTGCTCAAAAACATTCTGAACGACTTATGTCTGTTTTTAAACGTTTTCCCATGCACCATCACAATGTTTTCAATAGGATTCTTGGCAAAGGTAAAGATGTGCCACCCCCCCTACATTTCTCGGTGAATTGCATTTTTCCGTTATTGCCTTTCTTACCATACATAAAGCTGTATTTTAGGAACATTTTTAGCTAATAACCCTTTTGGAATACTAACCCTATCCCTAACCCTAACCCTACCCCCCACCCTATAAGACGGAAAAACGCAACGAACCGCAACTGTGACAATTCGCGGTGTACTGCAGTACATAGTGGGGGGTAGGGTTAGGTTTAGGGCTAGGGTTAGGGTTAGGGTTAGTATTCCAAAAAGGTAATTAGCTCAAAATGTTCCTAAAATACAGCTTTATGTATGGTAAGAAAGGCAAAAATAGAAAAATACAATTAACCGAGAAATGCAGGGGGGGTGGCACATCTTTACTTTTACCTCTGTTTGTTCCATCACAGTTGTTTCGGGAGGAATATTTAGTTCGAAATTGAACAAAGGGTGAATACTCTCTTTCTAATTAACTCCCCTCCACTAAAGTTGATTACGATGCCAATCACCTAGCAGTGCGTGGGTCAGAACCAAAGTGAGACAAACAAAGCATCATTCTCATTTAGTTCATGTATATTTTCAGAAGTTTTTTTCAAGCCAACTTTAGTTTGACCATAAGTGACTTTTCATAAATAAGTCAAGAATGTGTTGTAGTATGTGACTAAATTAGTTGTATTCTTTGAAAATTGCTAGATTTTCACTCATGGGCGATTGTATTTATGTTTGCGATACTAAGTGAATTGTTTCAGAACATTTTTCTACTAATTATGTTTCATGATACTGCTCAACAAAGTTTTTACAATGAATCTGATGAAAGGAATATATTTGAAATGCTATGTAGAACATACACAGCAAAAATATTTTATATACTTGGTGCAATTTTTTATGTCTAGGATTTTTAGATTAAATCCTCTTATGCGTTAATTACTTGTGGCGGTGCCATAGCCGATTAGGTTTAGCCGAGGCGTGGTCACCGCTACAGCTATCTGTATTAATAAAAAAAATCGGGACTTTACTGGTTTCGTACTGACTCCGGGCATTGCCTCCAGTATTGTTCCAACCATATTTGTATTTACAAATGTCCCATATGTGTCTGATTCAGACCGAGAGGATGTAAAACTCCTTTTTCGTCGTAGATTAAATCTTTTAACTAAATAGCTTGACTTTGTGTGTGACGGAACAGCTTTGACATGCACCCAGACTCTTGACAAAAAAACACAAAAAAGATGTCATTTTCATCAAGGAAAATTCTTTCAGTTTAGCAACTTGCTTTTTACTGGCCTTTTTTGTTTTTTTCTTTTTTTTCCAGATTGAAAACATCTTTATCAAAGATCCAAACGATTTCAAGGTGAAACGGTTTGCGAATGTGGAAAACAAAGGTAAATGAGTTGGTTTTTTTTCCCTAACTGGAGATAGTGTAATCACTTCATTAGTAAATAATGTTGAAAAATAGTATAACCAATATAATATTGTTGAATTGAACTTTTCTTGACAAAGCAGTAATGTTTGTTGGGATAATTTATGACTTAACCCCCCCCCCCCAAAGAAAGAAGAAGGAGAAAAAAAAGAAAATCGTATGGTGTATTTGTTCCTATTTGCCATTTGTTTAACCCTTTCACCACCAACGTCGCATTTTTGCACCACAATGATTTAACACCCATGTCACTGAAAGGCATCAAATCAGGGTCTGTTTTCCAAAGACCCTATTCTCGTAATTTTGGGAGGTAAGGATAGGCCTCACTTTAAAAATGTCACAGAGGAATCCTCAATATTACAGACATATTATTTTCTCTACCTAGGTTAGTTTAATGGACATTTTTTGTGAAAAATGGCTGCCGGCGAAAGGGTTAAATGCTACTGGCCTCCCTCATCTGTTATTGACCTCTTAGATGTTTTTTTAAAATGCCTTTGTCTGTTACATAAACAGTTCTGTTATATATATTTTTTGAAATAAGGGAGATTCTGGGTTCAAATAAAACGAGAAAAGAAATACTGCCAAGTTGTTCAGGACTGAACAGAAAGCAGAGACGTTGCTCTGTGTTTGCACTTTGTAAGAGACCAGACATGGTAAGTGAATGCAGAAAATCAAATGTTAGAAGGGGTTTTAAAGACCCAGTGACGCACCACGATTAAGTCCCTTTTTCTTCTTCTGGGTAGCTGTGACCCACATACAAATTTCCCTAACTTGAAATTGAGGCTGCTCTTTAAACTGACTTTTCGGTTTGGATTTGGGGCCATTTATATATATTTCTTTCCGGTTATAAGAGGGAAAACACGTGATTTTGACACGTGATCTGGTGGATCTTTAAGCTCGAGGAGATGCCCTGTCCCAAAGTTTGAACACTTCTGCATATTCATTTCAAAAGCGAGTACCTCCTGATCACCATAAAGGGCTTTTAATCCATTGATTACACCAAAAGACAACATCTCCTGAAACCCTGTAATATTTTCAGAGACAATTGCTTTTCCTCCATTGCCATGCCTGGAGACTAGTTGACCTTGCTGTACACGTTACCTGTGCAGGTCTGGCCAGTCTGGAGTTCCAGCTGATCAAAGAAGCCAAGCTGGGACCCTGGACAATCGAGGTGACCGTTGATGGAGCTGTGACCACTCAGACCTTTGAGGTCAAGGAGTATGGTCAGTAGCATTATAATCATCATCATCACCATCATCATTTTGATTATCATTATCATTATCATCATCATCGTTATTCTCATCATCATCACCTAGACAGTTTGGGTGACTGTTGAGGGGGCAGTGACCACTCAGATCTTTGAGGTCAAGGAGTATGGTCAGTACCATTATGATAATTATCATCATCATTATTTAAAATATCATCATCATCATCATCATCACCTGGACAATTGTAGTGACTGTTAAGGTGGCATTGACCACTCAGATCTTTGAGGTCAGAGAATAGTTGGTAATTTTAATAATTTGGATATCATTATCAGAATTATTGTCTTTGTTGTCACTATCAAATATCAACATTACGAAACACACACATTTATGTGCACACACACATGTAGTATGTACACACACACACACACACAACACACACCATTTTTATTCATCATCATAGTTGTCATCAATGAGGCAATTATCTTTTTCACCCTGATCATCGTAATCACCATCGTTACCGCATTGTCATTGTCATCATTATTGTCATCGTGATCATTGTCAGCATATTTTTGATTATTGTAGTCTTAAGGGCCGACCACACTGCATACAGTTCGTTTCAGTGCAATCCGATTTTTGACATTTGTGAGGCATGACTGACGTAAAATTCTACTGTCTACATGAATCTGATGAAATTCTGCAAGTTATGTTCACTATATTTTGTAGTCTCCCGTACACAAATCTGATCAAATATCTTATTTTTTGTATCAGGACATTTGATTTGATTTGTGCATGAGTATAGTGAACGAAAAAAGTAGTTATTTTTGGACGAAAGTATTTCACGTGAATCACGACTCGCAGACATCGTCACAATCGTATCCAATCGTATCGTGTTGGGGTCAAACCGTATGCAGTGTGTTGCTGGCCCTTTATACTGAAACAGTTATCAGACAAGCAACACTGAAGCTGCTGTAATGTTTTCAGTGCTGCCCAGATTCGAGGTGACGGTGGACCCTCCGCCCTATTTCCTACTGTGGTTATCTTGTTGATCATCGTCATCATCATTGTCATTATTGTAGTCATTATATGTTGGAACATTCCTCAACAAGCAACACTGAAGCTGCTGTAATGTTTTCAGTGCTGCCCAGATTCGAGGTGACGGTGGACCCTCCGCCCTATTTCCTACTGTGGTTATCTTGTTGATCATCGTCATCATCATTGTCATTATTGTAGTCATTATATGTTGGAACATTCCTCAACAAGCAACACTGAAGCTGCTGTAATGTTTTCAGTGCTGCCCAGATTCGAGGTGACGGTGGACCCTCCGCCCTATTTCCTACTGTGGTTATCTTGTTCATCATCGTCATCATCATTGTCATTATTGTAGTCATTATATGTTGGAACATTCCTCAGACAACCAACACTGAAGCTGCTGTAATGTTTTCAGTGCTGCCCAGATTCGAGGTGACGGTGGACCCTCCTCCCTATTTCCTACTGTGGTTATCTTGTTCATCATCGTCATCATCATTGTCATTATTGTAGTCATTATATGTTGGAACATTCCTCAGACAACCAACACTGAAGCTGCTGTAATGTTTTCAGTGCTGCCCAGATTCGAGGTGACGGTGGACCCTCCTCCCTATTTCCTACTGTGGTTATCTTGTTCATCATCATTGTCATTATTGTAGTCATTATATGTTGGAATATTCCTCAGACAAGCAACACTGAAGCTGCTGTAATGTTTTCAGTGCTGCCCAGATTCGAGGTGACGGTGGACCCTCCGCCCTATTTCCTGGTCAACGCAGAAACCTTCGAAGGCAAAGTGTGCGCAAAGTGAGTTGGTGCCTTCTTCTTTGATTTTTGATTTTTTGTCTGTCCCATCTTCTGGGCTGTACAGTGGCGTTGCTCCCACGCCGCTCATCTCGAATCCCAATTCGCAACCACACCCCGGCTTGTTCAGGTCGCAGAATCTGAGACCAGCAGTTGGTTTAAATACATTTGTATTCAGATCAACAGGGCACACATACATCAATACATTGTCAACATAAATGAGCAGCAAGCTCATTTGACCAGCAGTTCAAGGGGAGCGAATCTATGTTAGGCCGTCAGGAGGCAACCAACCGAGGAGACACTGCACTGCTGCTGAGTCACTTCGGTGGAGTTCAGTGGAGCCTGTTCAGGACACGAGTGCCTTCTTTTTTCTTCTTTTTGTTGTTCTTTTTTTCTTTTGCAGCAGATTTTGTAACACTTTTTGGCTCTTTTGGCTTTTTGAAGTGAGTCTATAGTATGATAGTTGTTTGGTTGTGTGTGTGTGTGTGTTGCATCCGTGGTCTAATCTCCAAACTTTAACATTGGCATTTTCTTGGAAATTAGAAGGTATACATTGTTCAAACTTTGCACACAAATGTCTATGCAAACTTTGAAACAATAATGATTTGAATAATTACATACTTAAGACAAAACTGTAAGCAAATAACAAACAGATAACATGTTAGATTAGTGGGTTAGAGAGTATTCAACAGGCAACATGAGTTAAGAAACTCAGCACAGGACACTGTTATACCTGCATATTTCTATTTTGGCAACCGCAAAGAACAAATTTTGCACTGTCGTCTTCGCCTTGGCATTAGCGACTTGAATTATGATTTACTCGCCCGTCATTTATTGGATGATCCAGGTTGCACTTGTGGCTTTGTACGCGAAACAGCTGAGCATTATCTCTTAGCATGCCCCCTGTTTAATGTTGTTCGTGCTAACACCTTATCTAACCTTTCTCCTGATTATCTTACTTGTGACATTCTCTTGTGTGGTAGGCAAAATCTTCCATATGAAACCAACATATTAATATTTGAAACTGTACATCTCTTCATTTCTGGTTCGAATCGGTTTTAAACTTATTTCTAAACTGTTTTCAATTATCATGTCAAATTAAACATTCCAATCATTTTTGTGTGAAAGCGCAGTTGCACCTCTATATTGGTCTAATTGATTGAATAACTTGCTCTAGATATGTAAATATGGTTGTAATTACTTTTGTGGGATGTTTTAATGAGTGTCATATTGAGTCATCAAATTGTTGATTAATTTGTCTCTCAATCCCCCTTTTGTTTTCCTCCTTCCTTTCTTTTCTTTTCGTTTTTTGTGGTGATTTTTCCAAAATGTGACTTCTTTTCTGGTTTTTCTATTTTGTTCACTTTGTTTGTTAATTTGTGAATAATGTTTCTAAATATTGAAATAATATTTTCTAATTGGTGAGAACACACCTTCCGTCATTTGAATTATATGTAATGTATTGTGTACGGGTACGTTATAAGCTATATGCTTGTTGTTACCCAGTTACCTCGTTATTGTTTATAATTTGACATAGTTGAATAAAAAAACCCGTTTAAACCAAGAAACTCATCAACACTGACGCCTCGATAGCTCATTGGTAGTGTCTGTCTGTCATGCCAATGGTTCCAGGTCCGATTATCTGCACGGGCACTTTTTTTATATTTTCAGTTGTATCCATTAACGATAGTTTCATTTGTACTTTAACATTTTATTGGCAATCTTGTACTTTAGACACCCCCCTCAATCTTTGTTGTTGTCCCGCATGTTCCTGTTCGAGTGAGCCTTGAAGGCTTTGCCTCTTGTCATATTTTATATAACGTAGTTTACGTATGAAGGCAAAGTGTGCGCCAAATGAGTGCTTTCTTTCTTCTCTTTTCCTTATAGAAGATTTTATAGTTCTTTTCATTTTTAATACGCTGCTGTAGTTTTAAAAATGCAGCCCTAGTTTCCAGAATAGCTACTGCCTCCTAGAGACTACTACCTATAAGTTATAGTCTTCTTCTTCCGATTGGGGATGTTCATCCTGCCTTACGCTCAAAGTCATCATTTAGATTACAACTGGCGCACAGGATATGTATGCTATGTGAATTCATAGTCAACACAAAATGACTTATGCAGACCTGCCTACTGCTACGATTTGGCCGTAGCAGTTACGGAAAATAAAGCTTTGCTACGGAGCTACGGCAACCTTAACGTTGCTACGGAAAAAACAAATTGCCGCCGCATTTTATTTTTGCTTATGCCGTTCCCGGTTTTGTCGGTTTCTAAGAGCAGACGCCGTGTCACGCGCGATAACCTAGTCACTTCCGTTTTTATCAAAGTGACTGCGCATGCGTTCTTATTACTTTCTCTGGAAAAAATGGCGGACTCCAGCAGCAGTAGCGATTCGGGAGATGTTTCAAACGAAGAAAAACGAACCCAAACCAGAAAACGAAAATCATCTGGCACACCATCTTGTTCTAAGAAAAAGCATCGGCCTGCCGCACAAGTTTTTAAAATAGCTTACACGGAGGAGAGGCCTTGCATCGTCAGAAGTTGACTCGGTGCGAACCATGCTCGCTGCAGTGCAACCTCTGCCATGCGGACTTCTCTGTGAATCATGGCGGTAGAGACGATTGCCGTCAACACGTTCAATCGGCGAAACATATTAAGCAGTGCGTTTCGGCTCAGGAAGAGAACAAATCGATTGCCGTTGTTTGTGGATGCTACGGAAAAATTTGCCATGCTACTGAAAATTGATGGCTGGGCTACTGATTGGGAAAATTCCAAGTAGGCAGGTCTGCTTATGTACTGTATTTTACAGACTGTAATGCGATACTTTGTCTTTTCCCCCAGACTGAGACCCCTGCGCCTTATAATATGACTTAAGAAAATATAACAAAATCTTAATTTTCTGTAAAAAAAAATGTTTTGGGGGAGTGCGCTTTATAATCAGGTGCACCTTATCGCCTGCTAAATGCGTTTACAACCAGTTTCAAGTGATTCTTACAATTGTTTTGTTTTTTGTGTGTGTGGAAAAGGGTGCGCATTATTTTTGCTTGAAATAATGGGGTATGCTGCTCTAGATGCCGCTCCTCCTCTTAATTCTATTTTATGTGAGCATAATTGGTATTTTTAACAAGAGGCAAAGCCTTCAAGGCTCACTCGATCAGGAACATATGGGACAACAGAAAACAAAGATTGAGGGGGGTGTCTAGAGTACAAGATTGCCAATAACATTTTAAAGTTAACACGAGTGAGCCCAAACATGGAGTACAGACAAAAGGACTTGTAAATGGTATGCGAGTCACACAACCTGTGAGAAAAGAAACGAAAATCTTTGTGAAGGGAAATAATCACCAAAGAAAATGATTCACGATTTTTAGAATTCAGCAAGTTTTATTCCTTCTCTTCATTCATAATGAAGATGGTCAGATTCATGATGTTTAACCCTTTCACCGCCAGCCATATTTCAGGCAAAAATGTCCATTAAGTGTACCTGAGTAGAGAATAAAATCCATCTGCAGTATTGGGGATTCTTATGTGACATATCTAAAATAAGGTCTATCCTTACTGCCCAAAACTAAGACAATAGGGTCTTTGGATAATAGACCCCAATTTGATGCATTTTAGTGACAGGTGGTAAATCACTGTGGTGCTAAAATGCGACTTTGGCGGTGAAAGGGTTAAACACACACACACAGATGCAAGCAAACCGGATGTTTAATTAATAACTAAAAAGATTGATCTGGACGAAAACTTCCGGAAAGAGCTTAGCGATTAAATTGAATCACCTAAAAAAACAACTGCGTTGCTGTTTCAGGTACACGTACGGCAAGCCTGTGACGGGCCTTCTGAGCGTGGAGGTGTGCCCTACGGGGTACGGCAGCTTTGGGCAGCCCTGCGCCCGCCACCAGGCAGAGGTAGGGGGCACATTGAGGCTGGGGGTTCAAATCCTCGCTGAGAAACTGTTTGGCAATAGGGCATTTTATTACGCCTTAGACGGTGTTAGTTTTGACGTACAGGTGTGCTTCTCTGGTGCTTACCCCCTTCCCTGCCTGCTACGAGATAGTCTTGCAGTGTATGATATCATTGATGATGTTATAGTCCTGGAATGATGGTTTTTGGTTTAGATAAGCCAGGAAAAATATATCTCTAGACCGTTTTCTCATGAGTCTAACAAATTTGTTTTAAACTTCATAATAAGAAAATCAATAATTTCTCAGTTTTCCTCTGGCAGTGAAGGGGTTAAAGCTCCCATCTGATGCGCTGGTTATTACAAAATTATAGAACTCCCCCCCCCCCCTCTCTAAAATATCCAAGTGACCACTTACAAATCTAGAGATGAGCAATTCCCAAAAATATGCTCCTTTGAAGCAACATTTCCCAAGAGTTCCAATCATTTCTTTTTCATTGCACATAGAAACAAAATGGCAACCCCACATACACACACATACACACACACACACACACACACACACACACACACACACACACACACCACACACACACACACACACACACCACACACACCACAGGGCGTAGAGTGGCACAGAGGTAAAGCGTTCACCTTGTGTCAAGTAAACCCGAGTTCGAACCTGGGTACAGGGGATTTTTCTTCTCACTTTGCATTAGGCCTTACGGTCTGAACGTGGAGTCTTTCGGATGAGACGATAAACCGAGGTCCTGTGTGCCCATGCACTTAGCACACGTTAAACCCAGTGGCAACGAAAAAAAAAAGTTGTCATTTGGTCAAAATTTCCCCCCCCCCCCCCCCCCCCCTTTCCTTCCTCATCAGTCACACAAAAATCGCATGCAAAAAAAAAATTGGGTGGCGCGCCTCTGGCTGCGACACGCTCTCCAGGTGGGAGCAACCCGAATTTCACAGTCGCCTCTGTGACTATAAAGTACCTAATACCTAATAATACCTAATGCCTTTCAAAACACTAAGGAAATAGGAATGAAATCAAATAGGAAATAGTTTTTTTTTTTTGCATTGCGCATCCCATAGTCACTTAATAGTCTAATATGATATGAATGAGACGGCGTGACGAAGAGAACTTGAAGACTGAAAATAGACAAACACACAGCAGACCACTTGGCAGTGAAATGCCTAGTTGCATTTTTGTATTAATTTTTTTTTAAAGCTAAAGGAAAACTATTACATACCTTGTTTACTTATTTGTGGGTGGGGGGTGGGGGGTGGGGGTGGTAGGTGGGAGTGTGTATGACAAACTTAATTGGTCTATGTGAATAACATGTGCTTTTATGCATGTATTTTATGTCTTAGTTTATAATATAATGTCTCGTCAGTTTTAGATTTACAGTATTTTTCGGACTATAAGGTGCACCTGATTATAAGGCGAACCCCAAATTTTACACAAAATTCAGATTCTGTTATTACATTTTCTTTCTATTTTGTTAGTCACCTTGTAAGGCGCAGGGGTCTGAGTCTGGGGAAAAAGTATCACCTTATAGTCCGAAAAATACGGTAAGTGCACGCTGACAAAAAGATGTTCTTTATTTGAAGACAATAAAGAAATTTGAATCTATGCTAACCATACATTACCAACACTGAAAACAATTGCATAAACACCAATCGATCTGTAAATCACATATGCCATAGCAACCAAAAAACAAATCATTCAAGGGGAGTAACCCCACGGTCTAACCCGGGTTACTTTCCCCTGCCAACAACCATGTGATCACCCCAGATAACTCTTCACTTTTTCAATTTCCATCTTCTTTGATACATGGAAGTCCACATGCTAAGAATTTGTGAGTGAAGTGTGATGTACGGGGCAATGTGTATGGTGCCAGAAGAGTTAATTTGATGGTGTCTGTTCTGTGTTGTGTGTGCAGATCAAAGGATGTCACTCTTTCTCCGTCAACGCCTCCGAACTGCTGACGGATAGATACTACTTTGGTCGCAGATTTGACATCCTAGCCTCCGTGACTGAAGCCGGCACAGGTAGTGAAAGGGAGAGGGAGAGAGAGAGGGACAGAGAGAGAGAGAAAGCCCAGTCACAATATTCCGAAAATAGGATTTTCAGCTGCCTGTTTCGGTAATCGCTGATTAGAGAAATTTGAATCTGCCGAAATTGTCAGACCTGCCGTTCACCCCGATTTCGGCAGGTAAACTCCGATTTTTTGGGCTTCAACCCGCTCTCCGATCGCGATAGCCGAAACTCCGATATTTTGAGAGCTGTCAAGCAACGTTTAGTCATGTTGCTAACGAAGTGAGAGCTCTCTAATGCAGAAGGGAAGCTTTAACGACAGCCGGAAAGCATTCGACTTCCTGTTTTTATGGCCGCCATTGTGCACAGAGCTCGATTGAAGCCTAACTCGATTTTCTTCGAATTTTTAAGGGGAAAATTATTTGTCATCAAAATGGCGGCGTTCCAAGCAATAGACAACGATGTTATCGATGTTTTTACCGATAAATTGTGTGCCAATCGTGCTTTTGAACTTAGTTATAGGGGCCAGAGTGAAGTGACTGTTGAGACTCATGCTAGTGCAGTGCCTATCGATCGACCGATCATCTGCCGAGGATTCCGACACTATTTTAGACAGTGAATTGGATAGTTTCGTTGATTTTTTTTATCGGACTTAGAGTGGTTTAACACTTTATACAAAGCATAGAGATACTTTTCACACGAAAACGTCGATCGTGAATGATCGGCAATGAGACCGACAGGTGTGCGTATCCGAACATCATTTGATTTACCTGTTGATTGCATTACTAAAATAACCCTTACAGAAAGGCAAGTACTAAGTTTATTTTGAGCTTTTAATGTTTCTCTGATCATGTAAGTGACTTGTGTCTGCAATGTTTTAATAATCAACACACCACACATTTTTTTCTTTGTTGAACACACCTTTTTTGGTATATGTATTTTCGATTTTCGTAATATGCTAATAATCAATAAAAAATAAACAAACACAAAATGTCAAATTGGCAAAAATAACATTGTCAACAGTTGAACACAGAAAACAATATCATAGCAAGATTACTACAAAGTTTCATTAACTTTTATTCACAAATAATTTCAATATAATGTTTTGAATAAGCATACCCATTTCTAATTAATTCTGCCAAATCCTTGACAAGGATTGTGGGCTTGGCTCAGCCACTTCTTTATAGGATGCTATATGCTTTTCCATGCTTTCTGGGGTTCTTTTCTGCTCACTAATCATTTTGTTGTAATGTGGTTCTTTTCGTTGCAAAAACCACTTTCATTGCATGTGGTTCTTTTCGTTGCAAAAACCACTTTCATTGTAATGTGGTTCTTTTCATTGCGATGTGGTTCTTTTTGTTGCGATGTGGGGTTTTGTTGCAAAGAAACCACTTTTATTGCAATGTGGTTCTTTTCGTTGCACAAAAAAATAAATTCCGTTGGGATGTGGTTCTTTTTGTTGTGGGGACCACTTTCATTGCAATGTGGTTCTTTTCCTTGCAAGAAAACAAACTTTCATTGCAATGTGGTTCATTTCGTTGCCAAAAAACAACAACCCACTTTCATTGCAATGTGGTTCTTTTCGTTGTGATTTGGTTCTTTTTGTTGCAAAAGCCACTTTCATTGCAATGTGGTTCTTTTTGTTGCGATTTTGTTCTTTTTGTTGCAAAGACCACTTTCATTGCTATGTGGTTCTTTTCGTTGTAATGTGGTTCTTCTTTTTTTTCCCTAGGTGTGGTGGTCAACGGGTCAGCGGAGGGACCCCCCGTGACCTCCGACCCCCTGAAGATGGAGTTCAAGGATGACTCCAACGGCTACTTCAAACCGGGCATGCCTGTCATGGGAAAGGTACGACTCGGGCATCAGAATGCAAAATGTTCGCAAATAATAATAATAATAATAAATAAAGCTTCTATGGCGCTCTTCGGTGAAATAATCATCCTCAGAGCTCTTTACATATATTATGAGAACCAAAAAATCAAGAAGAAACATTACAAAACATTGAAAAGAAGATATAAAAAATAATTAAAAATGCTCTCGCTGGTCGTCCCCACCTCCACCCACCCCCTTTCACACAAAACAAACGCCCCTAATTTGTGGCTTAACTCTCTTGTGCGGTGAACGGTCGTGAACGTTCGAAAAAAAATCGGATCGGAAACGTCTAGAAGGTTCAGGAACGTACGGATTCCACGTGGCCGGTTAGGGCGCTTCCATTTTGTTTCTATCACATGGCAGTCACGTGAGCGCTTCAGCCTCGCTTTCGCTATAGATTACGCTTCCATCCTGTTGCTTGCAATGGCTTCTAGGCCGATTGGTTTGAAAGATATGAATTTTTGAAAATTAGTGACCGACTTCGGCATTTTCGCGATTTTTCCAATATGGATGACGAACAGTTATGGCGTCCATTGACTGAGGAAAGCGATGAATAGTCCTATTTTTGTGAAAGATGGGACTTATGAGATCGCGAATTGATGAGTAAGGAGTGAATTGATGAGTAAGGAGTGTATTCTGACCTATTTCGGCAGCGAGCTTGTGTTTGTTCGATCGATGCGAATTTTTGAAGTCGTGTTACTGACATCGGCATTTTCCCGGCTTTTACATCATGGATGATGAGTCGTTATTGCATCCACTGAGTGATGACAGCGATGAAAATTCCGTTTTTTGTGAAAGATAGGAATTATAAGATCGTGAAGTGAAAGGGTAAGTGAATGATTTTGATCTACATTTCCATTTCAGTCGTCTTAGGCTTCACCAGTCTGCAAAAGTAGGCAGTGAATGACTAGTGAATGCAGTTTGCAAATACACTTTGGCATTTTGATTTTTTTTGTGGAGCCATGCATCCCCATAACATCTTGAAATTCATTTTGCAAATCAGACAGACATCTCAGCAACACATTCAAAACAAAAAAACACACAAAATCTGGTAGGGTATTTTTTATTTTATTATTTTTCTGACGCTACCCCCCCCCCTTTTGTACGGAGTGACGTCCCTTGGGTTAGGATTTCAGAGGTGATTGAGAGCACAGAGCATCAGGCACAAGAGGGTTAAACTCTGAAATTAAAGTCTTCCTGTTACAGAGATTGAAATGAAAAAAAGTTCACCTTGATTATGTTTTATTTTCCCTTAGCTCAAAGTGTCCAAGCCAGACGGGACACCGGCGGTCAACGAATCGGTGAGGGTCAGCGCCTCCGACCACCGCAATAACGTTTACATGGACAAAGTGTTCAGCACCAACGACGCGGGAGAGGCTCACTACAGCATTTGTCATGGGTTCCTGGATAACACCACCAGTCTCAACATGTTTGTGAGTATCAAGCTTTACTCTCTCTCTGTCTCATCTTGTCTCATCTTTATTGGCCACTGCAACTAGGGCTATTAACGCCCCTCTCTCTGTCTCATCTTTTTTGGCCACTGCAACTAGGGTTATTAACGCCCTTGACAGCGAGAGTGAAGCCCTTGTTGGTCAGCATCCAAAAGGGCATTCACTCTCGCAAAAGGCAACCATTCAGTGGCCTGAAATAGGGTTATAGGGCGAGAGTTATGCCCTTGTTTGGTCAGTACTCAAGCATCTACCAAGGGCATTCACTCTTAGCAAAAGGTGGTTGTTGCAGTGGCCAATAAAACAACTCTTTGCCTTTTCCCTGTAGGCAGAGGCCGAAACTACTGGTTGTACCTTCCCACAGAACACAGCATTTTCTTAATCTATGCCTGTCTGTCTGTCTGTACCTATGCGTACGTGTGTGTGTGTGTGGACGCGTTTGTGTATTATGCGTAGGTGCATGTTTTTATGTCTATGAGTTTGTCACAGCGTGAGGGTGGGTATGCGAGCGCCTCTGAGTATGTTTGATATGACTAATTTTGTATGTGGAGCGATTCTTAGTTTTTGTAAAGCGCCATGAGTAGCACATCTAGAACGTGCGCTATATAAAAATTCTTTATTAGTAGTAGTATTACCTGTGTCTGTCTGTCTCTGCGTTTCTTTCTTTCTTTGAGTCTTTCCCTCTCTTGTCTTATTTTCTTTTCACGCAGAAGCGGTGAATTTTTGAAGAAGTGGAGGGCCGACTCGGTTGCCCCACAGCTAACAGTTTTTCTTTCTTTCTTTCTCTCTCTCAGTCTCTGTCTGTCTCTCTCTCTCTCTCCCATTCTTCGTCTCTCTGCCTCCCTTTGTCTCTCTCTCTACAGTGGCAGGTTGTATCACCCTACAGCACACAGCAGTTTATATCACACACACCCCCCCTCTCTCTCTCAGTCTCTGTCTGTCTCTCTCTCTCTCTCCCATTCTTCGTCTCTCTGCCTCCCTTTGTCTCTCTCTACAGTGGCAGGTTGTATCACCCTACAGCACACAGCAGTTTATATCACCCCCCTCTCTCTCTCTCAGTCTCTCTCTCTCTCTCTCTCTCTCTCTCCCATTCTTCGTCTCTCTGCCTCCCTTTGTCTCTCTCTCTACAGTGACAGGTTGTATCATCCTACAGCACACAGCAGTTTATACCCCCCCCCCCCCTCTCTCTCTCAGTCTCTGTCTGTCTCTTGATTCACTCTCTGCTTTCTCTTTCAGGCTGAGGCAGTGAATTTCGAAGAGATGGACGACGTCCCATACAATCGCCAGCTGTATCACCCTACAGCCTACGGCATTTCATATACCTCTCTCTCGCTTTCTCCCTTTCTCCACTCTCTCATCCTTGTCTGGCTCTCTTTGCTCTCTACTTTTTCTTACACTAGTTACAGGCTGAGGCAGTGAATTTCAGTGAAAGGCAGTGAATTTCGAAGAGATGGACGACGTCCCGTACAATCGCCGGCTGTATCGCCCGACGGCCCACGGCATCTCTCTCTCTTGCTTTCTCCCTTTCTTCCCTCTCTCTCATCCTTGTCTGCCTCTTTTTACTCTCTGCTTTCTCCTTCAGGCTGAGGCAGTGAATTTCGAAGATATGGACGACGTCCCGTACAATCGCCGGCTGTATCGCCCGACGGCCCATGGCAGTTTCCGGCAATGGTTCTCCCCCTCTCTCAGCTACATCGCGATCCCTGCTGGCCAGGAAGCCCTGAAGTGCGGCGACCAGCTGAAGCTCAACGTACCTTTCACGCACAGCGGGATGAAGCCCTATATCACCTTCCACTACCAGGTAAAAAAGAGAACAAGATAGACACACTCACGTAGGCATGCCTGGATGCGTGCGTGCACTCCACGTGCACACACATGTACACATGCATGCATGCACACATTCACACACACACACACATGTACACGTGCACACACACACACAGACACACACACACACTGATTCATAGGAAGTGTAGCTCAGAGCTCAGGCTGAAAAAATGCCCTTCACATGTAGCGGGATGAAGCCCTATATCACCCTCCACTACCAGGTAAAAATAAAACAAGATAGACACGCTCACATAGGCATGTCTGGATGCATGCATGCATGCACTACATGTGCACGCACATGCACACACACACACATGCACGCACACACACACACACACATTTGTCTAATATCACTTACGGGTGAACAGATGTAAAACTAAAGAACGATCACACATGCACGCACATGTACACACACACATGCACGTATGTGCACACACACACACACACAACACACAACACACACACACACACACACACACACTGATTCTAGTGATACAAGCACCATTCTTGTATCTTTTCCGTTCCAGAGTTATGACCATTTAAAGTTGGTGCGGCTTATATACAGGTGCGTCTTATAGTCCAGTTTTTACGGTAACTCTTATATCGTTCTCTCTCCACACACACACACAAGGTGATGTCCAGAGGGCGCATCATCGCGGCAGGCACCAGGGACGCCCCCACCATCCCCGACCCCATGAGCTTCCTGGACGTGGGTGCCAACAATTGCCTGGAGGTCAAGGACCGCCCCACCCCGCCCCCCAGGCCCACCTACCCCACCCCTCCGCCTCCCGTCCTCGTGGTGGACAACAACTCCAGCGAGATCGCCCCCAATGCATCTGCCGGAGGGGGGGATGAGCCTCTGATTGAAGGTGAGTAAACTCTTTGAAGTTTTTGAAACTAATCCCAGGCCAGGTTTCCAAAACACACACACACACACACACACACACCCCTGCACCAACACCCCCACCTCCCCCCACACCTATCGTCGTCGACAACAACTCCAGCGAGATCGCCCCCAACGCGTCTGCCGGAGGGGGGGATGAGCCTTTGATTGAAGGTGAGTAAACTCTTTAAAGTTTTTGAAACTAATCCCAGGTCAGGTTTCCAAAACACACACACACACCCCTGCACCAACACCCCCACCTCCCCCCACACCTATCATCGTCGACAACGACTCCAGCGAGATCGCCCCCAACACGTCTGCTGGAGGGGGGGGATGAGCCTTTGATTGAAGGTGAGTAAACTCTTTAAAGTTTTAAAAACTAATCCCAGGCCAGGTTTCCAAAACACACACACACACACACACACACACACACACACACACACACCTGCACCAACACCCCCACCTCCCCCCACACCTATCATCGTCGACAACAACTCCAGCGAGATCGCCCCCAACGCGGGGGGGGGGGGAGGTGAGTCTCTGATTGAAGGTGAGTAAAATCTTTAAAGTTTTGAAACTCATTCCAGACCAGGTTTCCAAGGGTCAGTACAGTCTTAAAGTTTAGACATTTTGAGAGTTAGAATTGTCTATAAGTTTTTACAAAATTTGAGGGTTAGTACGATCTTAAAAGTTTAGAAAATTTGAGGGTTTTATAAATGTGCAAATAAAATGTGTTTAGCTCTGTGTGTGTGTGTGATGGGGGAGAGGCGTGGTTGAGGGTGGAGATTTTGAATAATATGTGTGGGGAAGGGGACGGGGTGGTGTGTGTGTGTGTGTGTGCGTGTGCGTGTGTCTTCATGTGTGTGTGTGTGTGAGGGTGGTGCATGGTGTGTGTGTACTTCCAAGTGTTTTATTTTGCATTGTAATTTTAATTCTTATGACGTATTTACTGTATATTATGCATGTCTTATTATTTCTATGTTTATATGTGTGTTTTATGTGCATGCCAGACAGAGAATTTCTTTATGTTTTTAAAGACAGTAAATGTTTGATTGATTGATTGCTCATAGCACTGTCTGGACTGTATGACCACAGACTATATATTAGTTTCACACAGACTGTTCAGTGGGGCTTTTTCCTTTTTTGTTGGTGGAACTCAGACCTGTTTACCCTCCCGGTTTTGCCGGAATTATCCCGGGAATTTGCAAAAATTCTGGGTAAAATAATAAATTCTGGGTGAACGCTGAAAATCCCAGGATTTCGAAAAAACGTCTATTATTTGTTTCCGTTTGTATGAAAAGACGCAAGGGTTGACCAAAACCTTGGAGTTTTGAGACGCGATTTTTCATTGGTCCGTGGACCCCATGAACCAATGATAGAATTTCTTGTTGGCAGAGATTGTAGTTTTGCGCCAAACATGTCGTTAGGCAAGTCAACCGCAGGCGGCAAGCGCCAGAAATCTTCGACAAACGACAGCAGTGATAGGGTGAAACGGCCAAAAGTGAAGCAGAAATTTTCTCAAAAGTATTTGAAAGTGCCAGGAATAACAAGTTCGTGTTTGGGAGACGAGCGTGAACACTGCAAGTACTGCAACGTGGACTTCAAAATTTCGCATGGCGGCATAAGTGACATTTATTTATTTATTAAGACAACTTTTATAGCGCCTAATCTTTAAGGTCTAAGCGCTTTTTTAAGCTCTAAGCGCTTTGCATCACTGAACATGTCAACACGAAGAAGCATCGCAAGTCGTGTACCGATGTGAATTCTGTTTTTTTCCCCCTCAAATTCCGGGTTTTTCTGTGGCAAATTCCAGGTTGTTCATTATAAGGGTACAGTGATCGGGCTGGCTTTTGAAACCAATAAGTCCTGGGACTGATTGACCAAAAAATCAATCAGTCCTTTTGACAACCAATAAGTCCCATTTTTTTTCCTAATCACAATATCATCTTTGTGTTTGACACTCAGGAGTCGAAATGCCAGTGGGGCACCTTATAAAGTTTTTTTGAGTGCCCCATTCTGATTTTGAGTGCCAAGATTCACAGAAAAAATCACCACTACAGACTATGTTATTTTGGAAACAACAAACGCATTAAAAGACTGCTAATTCTGTTTGATTCATAACCCACCATGAAGCCATATTCAGACCTGCCAACCCGTACGATTTGGGCATATTTTGTATGCCAATTTACCCCAAATACGATCAGTATGTCGGGTGAATAAAAAATATGACATAAAAAAATCGTGGTGATATTATTTTTTAAAGCAGTTTGATCCCCAAAACGATCGTTCGTTTTAAATCAGCGATTTAGCATAACTGCAAAGTGTTGGAGTGTAACCACGACTTGCAAACGAATCTCGCTTGGCCAAATCTCGCGGCGCTAGAAGGTTTGTGATGCGCGCCAAGTTGGTTTATCAACACGCACCGAAATGAAGAGAATTTCTAAGCGACGAGCCTCCTGATGTAGGCAAAACAAAGAAGCCACCAGCAAGATCACAAAGATTTCTTAAGAGATATTTAACTATCCCTGGAATTCGAGAGTCGACGCGAGGAAAGACTTACGCACATTGTATTGCAGCTACTGTCAAGTCGACTTCTCCATCATTGCCAGTTCTGGAAAGTTTGACATTGAGCGGCACTGCAACAGGAAAATGCATCAAGATCGTGTAATATACTTGTATATTAGAAATAGAGTTGTCCTTAGAGTACACCACTTTTTCCAAGAATACACCACTTTCCGTGAACAAATACTCCAACTTAAAACTCAGGGTTGGCAGGTCTGCATATTTCTTTAGGCGTCCAAATGCAGTTATCTCCCCTTGTCTTACTCTCATTTCGACACGGTGTGCAAACAAGTACCTGTGTTCCGCCAGGCCTTGTTTCTAAACTGTGCCACGGAAATTCCTTTAGCCAAGATTCTTTGTGAGTTCGCTGCCGACGTTCTGTGTCATATTCTTCTTGTTTCTTTTTCTTCTCCTCGCTGCAGCTCTCAGATTCCGTAGTAGCTGCCTTTCTTTTGTTGAAGATCGGAAACATCGTAGGACTATTGATCTAAACGTTTGAATCGCGTCAACAAAAACTTAACAGCATCCGTTTGCACATGCTTAGTGAAGTACGAAAACAAAGTTTGGCGACTCTGCATCCAACCAAATGCTCAGCAGACGACGCGTTTGTTACTGAAGGCGGCTTCTTCTTTCTTTCTTCTTTCTTTAAACAACCACTATCATCTTTTTGATAGTTCTGTTGCTGCCGAACGTAGGTTGGCCTAGCTTTTTTTTTTGGAGTGCCTTTGGGGCACGCTTGACCAAAAGTTTGAGAGCCCGAGCTAACTTTTCGTAGCATTTGGCTCCGGGCACGCACTAATTTCGAACCCTGACACTCCACCGGAAGAAGTTTGACGACACACACTGTGGATCGGGAAATAACTCAGTCTCAGAGATCTCTCGCAATCGGGTTTTTCCGTATGTATGCACTTGGAACACAGTTGTAAGTAACACGTTAGAAACGACTTCGATTCTGTTTCGTTCTCCCCCCCACAGAAAATCAATGCGTAAAGGACCAAAAACCGATCAAGTTCCTGATCCCTGAGGGTAAACAGGTCTGGGAACTGTTTGGGATTCCCTCCCAGTCGATCTCCGCCATGAACCAACTATCTCTACTTTCAAAGCTAAACTCAAGACTCACTACTTTCAAAGCTCATTCGGTTTGTAAATTTGTCCTTCTTGATCTTGTACCTGGGTAGTACAGTGGAACCTCCCTTATAAGACCTTCAAAAACCATCCAAAATGAGGTCTTATAAGGGTGGGGTCTTATAAGAGAGGTAATTTTAATAAAAGAAGGGCAATGTCTCGGAGAAGTACAGGGAAACCCATTTAGTACGAGTACGGTTTAAACGAGAGCCCGTGTTTAACGAGTGGTTTCAAAATTCCCGACCACAAGCCTTCTTTTTCCTTGTTAAATAATTCTGCATACAACGAGCTCGCTACAACGAGCAACTTGCATATAACGTACAATTTATTGACTCCCAAAGTCAAGCTTTTATGCAAAAACTACGCGGTTAGAACGAGAACGCACTTACAACCACACCGCCATCCCAAAGTCAAGCTTTCTTGCACAACTACCTGGCTAGAACGAGAACACACTGACAACAACATCGCCATCTTGACTGACCCCTCGATATGTAAGCGGCATTCTGATTGGCCGATATAACAACTTGGGTGTCTGCAGCGCAAGCAGACGACACTGGACTCACTCTTTGCGCACTGATCTTGTGACTTCCGGGAAATTTTAACTTTCTCTTAAAGCGCGTGTGTGGATTTTATGTTTTTGATGTTATCGTGTGTTAATAAACTGTTTTAAAGTGTATGTAATCGGCATTAAAAACCCTATGGATACAGGATACTGGGCTTACAACCATGCTTTGTTGGGTAAGTGTGTTGTTTCCGTTTTTCTGTCTTTTTCACACTTTACCAACACGCACATCACAGTAAATGTGAGGACCGATTGATAGGTTCGTCAGGGTTGCCAAAATCGATAAAATGGTTTGAACGAGCAATGCTTACAACGAGTAAATTGGCCCTCTCCCCTGGAATTCGTACTAAACGGGTTTCACTGTAGGTCTTATATGGGAGGGAGTCTTATAAGGGAGGTTCCACTGTAATGTCTTGTGTGACTGCGGGTGTATCGGTGAATGGAAGCTGCCTTGAGTGTAAAATAATTATAGAAAGGCGCCATTGGGGTCTGCAACGAACACCTTTTGTAAGAGAGAATGCCGTTGGTGGGTGGGGGAAGATGGTTCAGTACTGACCAAACAGGGGGATAACTCACGCCAATAACCCTATTTGATGCCACTAAATGGCTGCCTTTTGCAAGAGTGAATGCCCTTGGTGGGTGGGGGAAGATGGTTCAGTACTGACCGAACAGGGGGATAACTCGCCAATAACCCTATTTGATGCCACTAAATGGCTGCCTTTTGTAAGAGAGAATGCCGTTGGTGGGTGGGGGAAGATGGTTCAGTACTGACCGAACAGGGGGATAACTCACCAATAACCCTATTTGATGCCACTAAATGGCTGCCTTTTGTAAAAGAGAATGCCGTTGGTGGGTGGGGGAAGATGGTTCAGTACTGACCGAACAGGGGGATAACTCTCACCAATAACCCTATTTGATGCCACTAAATGGCTGCCTTCCGCAAGAGTGAATGCCCTTGTCAGTACTGACCAGCAAGGGCATCACTCTCACTGTCAAGGGCATTAATAACCCTAGTTGCAGAGACCTATAGAAATGCTATCACTTATTATTTTATTTATTAATGACAGAGTTGCCCATAGTGATGTCGCGGGCGGAGATTCTGGAGGTGCCTCTGGAGATGGAGCCTGCGATACTGGAGCCTCCAGAGCCTGGCATGGAGTCCCCCAGCCTGTCAGACATGGAGCCTTTCAGGATCCAGCCCATGTCCGAGGTCGTGGAGCCTGTCAGACGGAGAAAACGAGATTTCAGTAAGGCTGCGTACGCAGTAGATGTGGAAGATCCTGTGCTCAATCCAATCCGCAGACCTGTTTACCTTTACGATTTTGACGTAATTTTTACGAAACAGAAGTCAAATTACGAAAACACCCAGGGTGGGGGGTGGGGTGGGTCTTTCGTAAAAATAGTTCCCCCATCCAGACGTGAGATATTTCAGGAAATCTTCTGATTTCAGCAGAACATTTCTGATTTCAGTTTAGCCAGCAGAACTGTTCTTGAGATATGTGTAAATTCATTGAGAAATGGGGGGAGGGGGGGGGGAGGGAGGGAGGGGGGGGGGTAGACTGGGAATGGCTGATGGAAGCGTGAACGAAGCAATCAAGCCCGAGTTGCCACTGAAACCCACAATGCAAATCCAACATGCTCATCCCAGTGGTGCAGAGTGGCACAGAGGTATCGCGTTCGCCTTGTGTCAAGTAAACCCGAGTTCGAACCTGGGTACAGGGGATTTTTCCTCTCACTTTGCACTAGGCCTTACGGTCTGAACGTGGAGTCTTTCCGATGAGATGATAAACCGAGGTCCTGTGTGCCCATGCACTTGGCACACGTTAATCCCAGTGGCAACGAAAAAGTTGTCATTTGGTCAAAATTTACCCCCTCCCCCTTTCCTTTCATCAGTCACACAAAAATCACATGCAAAAAACCCCACAAATTGGGTGGTGCGCCTCTGGCTGCGACGCGCTCTCCAGGTGGGAGCAACTTGACAAATATCCATTATTATAATTATTATTATTACTTTTTTCCAGTTATGCCCTATCCTGAGGAGGGTGCGAACGAGCCGATCGAGCGGTCGGAGCACGTCTCGGACCAACTGTCTAGCTTCCAGCTGACCTTGAACCTGACCTCCGAAATGTCGCCCCAGTTCAGCGTGTTGCTGTACTACGTCCGAGATGACGGGGAGACTGTGGCTGACAGCATGCAGTATTCCGTGGAGCCCTGCTTCGATAATAATGTGAGTCGTCATCATCATCGTCGTTGTTGTCATTATCATCATCATCATCATTATTGTCATTATCATCATCATCATCATCATTGTCATTATTATCATCATCATTGTCAATATCATCATCATCATCATCATCATTATTGTCATTATCAACATCATCATCATTATTGTCATTATCATCATCAGCATCATCATTGTCATTATTATCATCATCATTGTCAATATCATCATCATCATCATTGTCATTATCAACATCATCATCATCATCATCATCATTATTGTCATTATCAACATCATCATCATCATTATCATCATCATTATCATCATCATCATCATTATTGTCATTATCATCATCATCGCTGTCTTTGTTTTCATCGCCTTTATCATCATTCTGGTTGCCTTCATCACCATCACTACAGTTATCATCATCATCATAACCAATCATCATAATTATATCACCCTTGTTGATCACCACTGCTATGATCATTTTCATCATCATCATCGTTATCATTATTATCATCATCTTGGTTGTCATCCTGGTTATTTTTATCATTGTCATCGTTGTCTTCTTCATTATCATCGTTATCATCATCATCATCATTATGTATTTCCGTGATGATGGAGACACTGTGGCTCACAGCATGCAGTATTCCGTGGAGCCCTGCTGCGATAATAATGTGAGTCGTTGTCATCATCGTTATTGTCATTATCATCATCATCGTTATTGTCATTCATCATCGTTATTGTCATTATCATCATCATCGTTGCTATCGTCACTATCTTTGTTGTCGTTGCCTTTGTCATCGTCGTTCTGGTTGCCTTCATCACCACCACAGTTATCATCATCACAACCAGTCATCATCATCATCATCGTTATCATCATCATTTTCACAATCCCCCTCCACCTCTTCATAAATATATCGCCATTGTTGTTGTCGTCATGATTATTTTCATCACTATCATCACCACCATCATTGTCGTCATCATCATAATCATGATGGTTTTCATCATGATCACTTTCATCATCATCATTTTTATTATCACTATCGTCACGTGTTGCTATACTACGTCGGAGATGATGGGGGAGACTGTGACTGATGATATGCAGTAGACCGCATAGCCCTGTTTCGACATTAATGCGAGTTGATTGAGAGAGAGAGAAAGAGAGAATGTAGCTGATAGCATGCAGTACATGTACAAGTGGAACCCTGCTTTGATAATCCTGCGAGAAAAGTGCGCGTGTGCATGCATACTTGTCATGTTAATGTGTCAGGACATGATTGGTGGTGGTGTATGTTTATGACTTTGAAGCCCTCAGGGGTGGAAGTTCTGAATTATAAAAATAACTTTGAAAGTACTTGTTCTATACCTTTGCCTCCATGAGTGTGTCTGTAGGTGTGTGGTTTATGTGTATGTGCATGCATGTGTGTGTGTATGCTTGCGAGCATGCCTAAACGAGAAAAGAGAACGTTACAGTATAAAGTTGAAAAGTCGTGTGTCGTTTTCAAATTCTTTTATTATTGAAACCCTTTCACCGCCAAAGTCGCATTTTAGCACCACAGTAATCTAACACCTATGTCAGTAAAAGGCATCAAATTGGGGGTCTAATATCCAGCGACCCTATTGCCTTAGTTTTGGGAAGTAAGGATAGACCTTATTTTATATAATAATGTCACAGAAGAATTCTTCCCCAATACTTCAGATGGATTGTGTTCTCTACCCAGGTAAATTTAATGGACATGTTTGGCTGAAGTATGGCTGGAGGTGAAAGGGTTAATTAAAAGAATGCTAGCCCTTTCTTTTCCCATCATTACAGGTGAAAATGGAGTTTGCCGACAAGCAAGTGATGCCCGGTGCAGAGACGAAGATCCATCTGAAGGCTGCCGCGGGCTCCGTGTGTGGGGTGGGGGTGGTGGACAAGAGCATCAACATCTTGGGTGGAGATCACCAGATCACACCTGAAAAGGTGAGAGAGAGAGAGAGAGAGAGAGAGAGAGAGGGGTGTGTGTGAAGGGCTCCGTGTGTGGGGTGGGGGTGGTGGACAAGAGCATCAACATCTTGGGTGGAGATCACCAGATTACACCTGAAAAGGTGGAGAGAGAGAGAGGAGAGAGAGAGAGAGAGAGAGGGGTGTGTGTGAAGGGCTCCGTGTGTGGGGTGGGGGTGGTGGACAAGAGCATCAACATCTTGGATGGAGATCACCAGATTACACCTGAAAAGGTGAGAGAGAGAGAGAGAGAGAGAGAGAGAGATCTTGGGTGGAGAGAGAGAGAGAGAGAGAGGGAGAGAGGGGTGTGTGTGAAGGGCTCCGTGTGTGGGGTGGGGGTGGTGGACAAGAGCATCAACATCTTGGGTGGAGATCACCAGATAACACCTGAAAAAGGTGAGAGAGAGAGAGAGAGAGAGAGAGAGAGATCTTGGGTGGAGATCACCAGATCACACCTGAAAAGGTGAGAGGGGGGAGAGGGGAGAGAGAGAGAGAGGAGGAGAGAGAGAGAGAGAGAGGATGTGTGTGTGTGTGTGTGTGAAGGGCTCCCTGTGTGGGGTGGGGGTGGTGGACAAGAGCATCAACATCTTGGGTGGAGATCACCAGATTACACCTGAAAAGGTGAGACAGAGAGAGAGAGAGAGAGAGAGAGAGAGGGGGGGGAGAGAGAAAAGAGAGAGGGGAGAGGAGAGAGAGAGAGAGAGGATGTATGTGTGTGTGGTGTGAAGGGCTCCGTGTGTGGGGTGGGGGTGGTGGATAAGAGTATCAACATCTTGGGTGGAGATCACCAGATTACACCTGAAAAGGTGAGACAGACACACAGAGAGAGTGGGGGGGGGGGGGGGAGAGAGAGAGAGGGGTGTGGTGTGAAGGGCTCCGTGTGTGGGGTGGGGGTGGTGGATAAGAGTATCAACATCTTGGGTGGAGATCACCAGATTACACCTGAAAAGGTGAGAGAGAGAGAGAGAGAGAGAGGGGGGGGGGAGAGAGAGAGAGAGGGAGGGGGGGGGGGGGGAGAGGGCTCTGAGTGGGGGGTAGGGGGGGTGGATGGATAAAAGCATTAACATCCTGGGAGGGTATCACCAGATCACACCTGAAAAGGTGAGACAGACAGAGAGAGAGACAGAAGGAGAGAGAAGGGTGCACTGTGTGGGTGGTGGTGGTGGTGGACAAAAGCATCAATATTTTGGCAGATCATCAAATCGCCTCTGAAAAGGTCAGACAGAGAGAGAGAGAAGGAGAGAGAGAGAGAGAGTGAGAGAGAGAGAGATAGAGAGGGGAAAGAGATAGAGAGGGGGGGGGGGGTGGGATCCGTGTGTGTGTGTGGGGTGGGGGTAAGAGTATAATCATTTTGGGAGATCATCAAAATCACACCTGAAAAGGGGGGGGGGGGGGACAAGGGCTCTGTGTGTGGTGTGGGGAGGTGGTGCATAAGAACATCAACATTTCGGGATGATGATGATTATAAAGATGATGATGATGATGAAGATGGTGATGATGATGGATATCATTACTGTACCGTTTACAGGTCTTCAAGAAGTTGGAAGAATAGGCTTTCCACACGAGGCCAGTTCATGTACAGTTATTTCAGATCAGACTCCAAATAATGTGGATGATAATGATGATTATAAAGATGATGATGATGAAGATGGCGGTGATGATGGATTCCATTACTGTGCCGTTTACAGGTCTTCAAGAAGTTGGAAGAATACAGCCTTTCAACACGAGGCCAGTTCATGTACAGTTATTTCAGATCAGACTTGAAATACTGTGGACAACAATGATGATGATGAAGATGATGATGATGATGGATTTTATTACTCTACTATTTACAGGTCTTCAAGAAGTTGGAAGAATACAGCCTTTCAACACGAGGACAGTTCATGTACAGCTATTTCAGATCAGACTCCAAATACTGCGAGGACCGAATGTCAAAATTCGGTGAGATTGCTTTTTGTGTGTGTTTTCTTGCTGTTATTTATTTATTTATTTATTGTTATTTCTTTTCTCTTTTTCAATCATTTCTAGTTGAAATTGCAGAATAATCGTAAGATTTTTCTTATTGAATATAAATCAAGTTACGTAAGATTACAATAATTTTGGGGCACAGTTTTTTTTCTCAGACATATTGTTTGAATCGACAAGCGGTACTGATTTTGTGTGCCATTTCTGATTGTGACCTCCTAATATCTAGGAGACAGCTGCTGCTCTGAAAAAATGGGTTGAAATTTGTTTCTGAGGTAAGGAAAGAGTTGAATTGTCCTACTGTAATGCATTGAAAGTGTTGCTCCGGCATTTAATTTTGATATCAAAGTGGATTCACTCTTCTGGCACCATGGGCGATTACAATCGCCCAAGACATCACTCTACACTCCCACCAAATGCAGAGACATCCACTGCCAAGCACCCTGCCATGTGTTTGTCTATCTTTAGAGCTTATGTCAATGCTTCTTCTGTTAACCCAATGACTCCCAACCATTCGAACCGGGAATCGATCCCAGTTCCCGAGAGATGGGAATTAACTCCGAACGTCGCACCAAATCTTTTCATTCAAAAAATCACCCAGAATAAAGTAACTCACATTTCATTTCTGAAAGATGCATATTGAATAGCAATGATGATATTATTATTCCAAAGCTAACACACTGTCACACAACAAACCATGAATTGGAATAAAAAAAATCCGTAATGGCACTCCGAGCATCGCGCCGAGTCAATACTGCGTCACGTCACGTGGAAAGAAGAAAAAAATTTGGGGTCACTTTGAAAAATCCGTTCAAAGTGGGTGCTTTCCCTTGCTGTAAGAACCAAAAACGGACCACTGAGAGTCAGGAACAGGAAGAACTAACTTAGTATATTGCATTGTGGGTAGGGAGAACGTGAAAGTGAACGTACTAGACCTGGCGTTCAGCGGGCGCAATCGGCGCATACGGGCTGCATGAGTTGACAAAATTCGGTCGAATTTGGCGTCTGTGTCCTAGAGAGGGGTAAGGTCTGAACTGATCACTGCGCTGTTTTGTGTCAGTTTTTGTTTTTCAGGAAATAAAGATATCTACATGAAATTTTGCACACTGATACAGTTTATTGCCCTGACCATTTATGCCGAATTTGAAAGCTGTGAAGGCATTATGAAAGTATGGAGTCCACCTAAAACAAATTAACACAGAATCTTAGCCCCTCAACAGCGCTGGATTCAAGCACTGCATGGTGATGCTGATCATTTGTCCACTTTCCTAAGACATCAAAGAGTGCAGTGGTCATAAAATTAGCATGTCTGAGATGTTAACTCGCGTTCTTTGTCTCAAGCGAGATCCTGTGAATTTATTTTACTATTGTTTGATGAGACAAAGAATGCGAGTTAACTCCCCTCTTGTTGGACAACCTAAATCGTAAAAAAAATATATATATGGCATTCTAGAAGAGTTAATGTTTGAGAAGGGAGTAGAGATAGATTCTTCTATTTTGTAACGATTTGATAATTGAATAGCATTTTTGGTTCACTCGTGTTAACGAAGTGAGTCTATTGCACTGGTCTATTGTTCGGTTGTGTGTGTGTGTTGCGTCCGTGGTCTAATCTCCAAACTTTATCGTTGGCATTTTCTCGGGAAATAGAAGGCGTACATTGTTCAAACTTTGCACACATATAGATGTCTATGCAAGCTTTCAAACAATAATGATTTGAATATATAAATACTTAAAACAACACTGTAAACAGATAACAAACAGATAACATTTTAGATTAGTGTGTTAGAGAGTATTCAACAGGCAACATGAGTTAAGAAACTCGTCAACACTGAGTGCATCGATAGCTCATTGGTAGAGCGTCCGTCTGTCATGCCAATGGTTCCGGGTCCGATTCTCGGCACAGGCATTTTTTTTCTTCTTTTTTTTTTAGTTGTATCCATTAACTATAGTTTCATTTGTACTTTAAACCCCCCCATGTTTACGACCCTCCATCTCAAAGTCATTATTTGTTGGCAATCTTGTACTTAAACACCCCACACCCCCGAGTGAGCCTTGAAGGCTTTGCCTTTTGTTTTATATCATGAATAACTCAACATGCACACTTTTTTGTTGTTGTTGAACCAATGCCTTTTTTTGTTTTGTTGGACATTTGATGCTGACACAGAGGAAGAAGAAGAAGAGGAAATAGTAGAAGAGGAGGAGGAGGAGGAAGAAGAGGAGGAGGAAGAAGAGGAAGGGGAAGAAGGAGAAGACGAAGAACCCCCGGAGCCCCCCATCATAAGGAGGCCTTACATCTATCGCTCCTATTCCTCCGACTATGTGGATGCCATTCAGGCCTTCAAGGTAAGGTAGTAAATAATAATGGCCAATGCAGTGTTATTGGCCACTGCAAGGAACACCTTTTGCAAGAGTGAATGCCCGTGGGGGAAGATGGTTGAGTACTGACCAAACAAGGACATAACTCTTGCCAATAACCCTATTTGAGACCATTTAATGGTTGCCTTTTGCAAGAGTGAATGCCCTTTTGGATACTGATCAACAAGGGCTTAACTCTTGCCGTCAAGGGTGTTAATAACCCTAGTTGCAGTGGCCAATAGACCTTGGTCTGTCAGTAGCCCCCCATCATAAGGAGGCCTCACGTCTATCGCTCCTATTCCTCCTATGACGTAAATGTAGTTATCGTGATTTCGTTTTGTGTTGTTCCTTATGATAAGTGTGTGGTTTTTTTGTTTTTGTTAGAGTTTTTATTTTATTTGTGAAGCGCGTAAGGAGAATAAGCGCTATAAAAATTGTCACTATTATTATTATTATTATTATTGTGTGTGAGTGCATGGAAAAACCAGATATAATGGAATTTTGGCATAAATTGAGATTTTGTTTTTAAAAGATGGGGCAGAGATTCCTAGTCAATATGCAGAAAACAGAATTGAGTTATCTTGTCTAGTTTTGATTTTATAGCCATTTGAAGTTCAACATTCGAGATGGACCATTTGCAGAAATCGGACGTAGAAGACAGAATTTGTTTCGATTGACTTGATGCACAAAACAATCAAGCAAACAAAGAAATCATCCAAAATTGTTTTTCATTTTGTGGGTACTTACTGTTAGAATACAAAAAAATAAACATAAATATGCCCTAAATAGAAAATGGGTGTTTGGGAGTTGATGACCATCGTTGAGAAGCAACGATTTTCTTAATCACACAGAGAAACTTGTACAATAAAATGGGCCTAGATAAGCATTTGCTATATTCAAAGGAATGTAGCACTTGTACTGGTCTAGAGGGGCGGAAAAAGAGCAGTAAATGTGTGTGTGCGCTGCTCCCGCACTCCGCCGAGGCCGCCCCCTTGCAGGATTTTTGAAATTTCCCAGGAGCACCCATGCAAGCTCTGTTTCTAGCGGGTTTATGAATAGCTCGTCAAAAGGTGATGCTGTCTGCAGCGCACCGGAAATTCAGGAAGACTCGAATGACCAGTAAGTGCTTCTTTTTTCTCTACAGCAAATGGGGATGCTGGTGTTGACGAATTTGGAAGTGGAGACCCGACCGTGCCGATGGAGCTACCCCATCTACTATGGTGAGTGGAGTTGTGATGTGTGGTGGTAGTCGGTATTCCTCTGTCTGTCTGTATGTCTGTAGAGTTATGTTTGTTAACCCTTTCGCCACCAGCCATTTTTCGGCCAAAATTTACCATTAACCCATTCGCCGCCAGTCATTTTCAGCCAAAATATACCATTAAGCTTAACTGGGTAGAGAAAAAACATTATTTGCAATACAGTGGAACCTCCCTTATAAGATCTTCAAAAATCATCCAAAATGAGGTCTTATAAGGGAGGCAATTTTAATACTTGCAAAAAAGGGCAATGTCTCAGAGAAGTAGGTCTTATGTGGGAGGGAGTCTTATAATGGGAGGTCTTATAAGGGAGGTTCCACTTTATTGTGAAATCCTCCGTCACATGTACATGTATGACATTAGGCCTACCCTTGCCTCCCAAAATTACGAAAAAAGGGTCTTTGGATAACAGGCCCTGTGGTGCGTAAATGCGACATTGGCGGTGAAAGGGTTAATCAGATTTGGATTCCCTGGTTTTTGTGTGTGTCATGTGATTTGTGTTGATTGTTGTGCATGCTTTCAATATTTTGTAAAACGAAACGAGAATATTTTGTATTCTTTCTGTCTGCCTCTCTGTTGTTGTTGTCGTACCCTGGCTTAAAGACTCCAGGGATCATCCCAACAGCCGAAGCACTTGAACACTATGGTACAAATGCACCAGCTAGGGATGAGAACATTACGTGTTTGACCGGTTTTGATTACCCCGCCACGTGGGCAGCCACACTCCGACTTTGGAGTATTGTCTCTTGGTCTTTGTTTTCTCTCCTTGTCTGTTTTGTCAGTCCCTCCGTTTGTCTTTGCAGTATGTTTTTGTGTGTGTGTGTGTGTGTGTGTATGTGTTTGAGAGAGAGAGAGAGTGTGTGTGTGTGTGAGAGAGAGAGTGTGTGTGTATGAGAGAGAGAGAGTGTGT
The DNA here is from genome assembly GCA_017654935.2 of Phymorhynchus buccinoides. Classification (NCBI taxonomy): domain Eukaryota; kingdom Metazoa; phylum Mollusca; class Gastropoda; order Neogastropoda; family Raphitomidae; genus Phymorhynchus; species Phymorhynchus buccinoides. The sequence goes on from CM065693.1 coordinate 48,691,335, forward strand.
GTGTGTGTGTGTGTGTGTGTGTGTGTGTGTGTGTGTGTGTGTGTGTGTGTGTGTGTGTGTGTGCATGTGTGTGTGTCTGTGTGTGTGTGTGTGTGAGAGAATGTGTGCGTGAGTGCATAGAACATGTGTATGTATGTGTGTGTATATACGCACGCATATCTGCAACGGCCCATGGTTGTGTGTGTATTCTGCGTGTGTGAATGTTGCAATACAAATAATATTCTCGTTAACCTGATTGTGGCTTCTATCTATTGCTTTATGAATGGGTTGGATGGCTTCAGGCTGATTGTTGCAGCTTTGATTTGGGAATTTATGCTTTTGGTGGATGTCATCATGTGCCTTAAGCTGCAATTTTCTGGAAATTGTTTTCATTTGTGATGGTGCATGGGAAAAACAAGACATAAGTCGCTCAGAATGTTTTTGAGCAAAAGCAAAAAATAGTCAACAACCCCCAAAATGCCAATTTTCTATTTAGGGCATATTTATGTGTATGTATCTGTTTTACCAGTATCCACAATATCAAAGACAATTTTGAATGTTTTTTTTATATGATTTTTTTTTTTTATATGATTGTTTTTTATGATTGTTTTCGTTGTTTTTTATTATTAAATTTTTTTTTTTTCTTAAAATCAAATCATTTGAAAGAAGAGGCAGTATTCTGTCTTCTCTGTCCGATTTCAGCAAATGATCTAGGTGTATCGATTGTCAAACTTTCAATGGCTTAAAAAAAAAAAAAAAATAGGCAAGATAACACAATTGTGTTTCTGTGTATTGACTAGGAATCTTTTCTCCACCTTGTAGAAAACAAAATCTTAGTTTATGCCAAAATTCCGTTATGTCGTGTTTTTCCACGCACTGTCACATTTGTGCTTTCGCAAACCGCTGCTTTTACATATTTGGTTGTCTATATGCGGCTGCTTGCGTTATCTTTGTTGCCGTGTTTTTAAAAAAAAATTTTTACTTTTCCTTTATTGTTGCTTTAGTTTTGTAAAACTTTCAATTTTAGCTTAAATTCCTGTCAAATTCTGCAAGGCAAAGAAAGAAAAATCAACAATGGATTCTCTTATCCTACTATGCTAATAAAGCCTTTCTTTATCCCTTAAAATTATAGCTTTATTGTCTTGGAAAACAGACTGATTAGCAGCTGATTAACTCAAACTTAAATAATTAGTGTAGGAAAAAAAAATCAGTCAATTTCAATTTCAATTAATTTTCAGTCTTGGTAATGAAAGGGTTAAGTCATTATTGTTATTTCATTGCTGCCTGAATTATAGGTCCTTGTAGTCGAATGCTTTAGTTTTTCTTAAGTTTTGTTGCTGTTTATTGCTTTAAAATTTAAAAAAATCAGTTTCCTCAAATTTCTGTCCGTTATTGTCGAATATAAAAATAAAAACATGTCAGATTCCAGCACCATTCAAATTTAACATTTTTTGTGTATAAAATTTTTTTGGATTTTTTTTTGGAGAGAAAATAATGCTTTACGCCCTCTTCAGCCTTTTGGCTATGTGGGGCAAATTTTTTAATTATTTTTTATTTATTTTTTAAAAATCTTGTTGAATTACTTGAAATGTTTAAAATTCCTAACTGAACCCAGTCACTATATAGTGATTTGGTTTCATTTTCTATAGCTTACTTTGAGTCAGAAGGTACAGTAAGTAAAAGTGTACTCATTGTGTATGATTTTAACACAAGTATCTTGCATTCATTTGATGGGCACTTGTCTGTAGTGTGCTTTTAATGGGCATGAGTTTTTTTAAATTTTTTAATGATAGTACCGATACCTGCTAGTGGCTATGCTGTTTAAAAATTTGAATTGTGACCATATTTTATGAATTGCAAGACTGGAAAGAGTTTCATTTTGATATTTTCCTTCAGATTTAAAAAAAAAGGTTTTCAAGACACATATTGCTTGAAGTTGAATTAGCGTTAGCAAATCCTCAATATTTATATTTCGGATTTTCCCAATAGTTTAAAAAATAAAATAAATTTTTTTCAAGAGATAGAGTTCCAGGGCTCCCAGGGGCCCCCAAATGGGGGGGGTCTATGAAGAACTAGAATTCTAGAGGATTCTTTAAAAGAATGTGCAGGGGGTCCCAGGGATGCACTAGAAGAATTCTTTTTTAGCATTCGCAATGCCACTGGGACCCTCTATCCCGCCTCTAGGACCCTCTATACTGTAAGTGAAGGAGTCCCTGGGACCCCTTGTTTTGCGGGACGATTGGGAGCCCTGGAGTTCTTAAGCTAATATCTTCGAAACATTGCAGTTTTACTTCCCATAAAATGAAAAGATTAGCGTGCTCTCATATCTTTTGAACAGGGGTGAAATATGCAATTCTGTATTCTACATCTCTTTTCTACAGTCTACGGATTTATAAAACGTCATTGGTATAATTTCTCAACTTAACATTCAGTGTTCATTGTTGGAACTAGTTTTTTTTCCCCCCTCAAAATTAATAATATATATAATTCATAGCTTTATTATTAATATTGCATATTAATACAAGTATTTTCTAAAGAGAAGGTGTGTAACTGTAGGTATCATCATCATCGTCATTCATGTTACTGCTGCTTTTTATTTTATGATGATTAATGTTGTAATGTTTACTGAAGCTAATGAAATGTATGTGTATGCTGTATGTATGTGTGTGCATGTGTGTATGTATGTGTGTGTGTGTGTGTGTGTGTGCATGCTTCTGCGTGGGTGTGTGTCTGTCCCCATGATTATCACTCCAGTTGATGGTAAGAAATTCAATTCATTTCAATTCAAAAACACTTTATTATCTCTCATGGAGAAGTCACACCCAGGTGTATGTGTGTGTGCGTGCGTGTGTGTGTGTGCGTGCACGTGTGTGTGTGTGTGCCTGCGTGTGTGTGTGCGTGTGTGTGTATGTGCGTGTGTGTGTACATGTGTGCGCATGCATGCGCATGTGTGAGTGTGTGTCTGTCCCCACGATTATCACTCCAGTTGATGGAAGAAATTCTGTAATTCAATTCATTTCCATTCAAAAACAATTTATTATCTCATGGAGAAGTCACACCTAGGTGTATGTGTGTGCGTGCGTGCATGTGTGTGTGTGTGTGTGTGTGTGTGTGTGTGTGCCTGCGTGTGTGTGTGTGCGTGTGTGTGTGTGTGTGTGTGTGTGTGTGTGCCTGCGTGTGTGTGCGTGTGTGTGTGTGTGTGTGTGTGTGTGTGTGTGTGTGTACATGTGTGTGCATGCATGCGCATGTGTGAGTGTGTGTACATGTATGCGCATGTACGCGCGTGTGTGTCTGTCCCCACGATTATCACTCCAGTTGATGGTAAGAAATTCTGTAATTCAATTCATTTCTATTCAAAAACACTTTATTATCTCTCATGGAGAAGTCACACCCATGTGCCAGTAAGAACAGACATTGACATTTAGCATGCATGAATATAAAGTGCAATGAAACAAGTCACATGAGTAATACATTATATATACATAAAGGCATTGACACTGCATGTATTGAGCATGCATGGTTACCCGATAATACACATGAAAGGTTCACATAAAGAGAAACATTAACCTTTAACCCTTTCACCGCCCGCCATATTTCAGCCAAAAATGTCCATTAAATTTACCTGGGTAGAGAACAAAATCCATCTGCAGTAGTGGGGATTCTTCTGTGACAGATATAAAATAAGGTCTATCTGTACTTCCCAAAACTAAGACAATAGGGTATTTGGATAATAGATCCCAACTTGATGCCTTTTCGTGGCATAGGTGGTGCAAAAATGTAACATCAGCGGTGAAAGGGTTAATATCATTACTAAGAAATGTCTGTTTCTCTGTCCTATGCATTATACCTCTAAATACTTGCATGCATTTCTTCAACAAACAGGCATGGTCATTTTCAGCGAGTAGGCTGATTTCAGGGTTTTTGGATAAGTCGTAAGTTTCTGTATTGTCCATTGGCATTGTCAGGCATGGGAATTGTCAGTCTTTTGGCTGATTTCAGTTTTTTTGATGGTCCTCTTCAGTCTTTTTTTGCAAGTTTCAGCTTGTTTTGATGGTCCAAGAGGACTGAGATAAAAAAAGAAAGAAGTCCAATGAGTAAAACTTAAGTTATTGGTTATAAATGAATGCAAAATGAACTAAATATATCAGTCGTATCTCTAATACTGTTTTTAAGGCTTAGATAACAGAAGAAGCTTCATTTTCTGGGGGCTGTATCCCAACACACACGGTTTTCAGTTGTTGTTTTTTTTCTCCTTGTTCCTATGCCTGCTTCCAGACCCCAATTTTTTTTAGTGTTTTTTGTCTTCTCTAATTCCCATGCGTGATTGTACAACGCATATGGAAACTTGTCTTCCGGTTCCACCGTGTAAAAATAAAAATATTAAATAAAAGTATGAAACTTAAATTTATATTAACAAATATGTAGCTCTCACACCACACCCAATCATTCGTCTGCTCTCCGCTATCTTGCTCACTCATCATGCAAACCACCACCACTTCCGCCTTCATTTCTCACCTTTCTTTTCTTTCTTCCTCCCTTTCTTCCTTTCTTCCTCCCTTTCCTCCTTTCTTCCTTTCCAAGCGGAATTTTTTTTTTTTTTTAGATCAACAGGAAATTAACTGAGTATGAATTCACAAATGAATGAAAAATGAACTCAGTATATCAGTTCTTCTTCTTTTTTCACTCCAGACAGTTTCCTGTCAATTATGAGTGCAGATGCATCATGCTGCCGTTATGCGTCTAACTAAGAAATAGTTAGGCCCAGCAAGTCTGACTTTGGCTGGAGGAAATGTTTTTGAAAAAAAACAATTGTGAAAAAAAAAAAAGGCAGGAGAATGGACCGGTAAGGCAGAAAGATAGTAGATGACAGTAAACAAAGGGAAAAGGCAGAGTCAAAGAGAGTGACAGGTTAGAGGAAGTTACAAGCGTAGAACTTCCAGAAGGTGGGAGAACTATTTATGCAAAAGACCCCCCGGTATTCCCACGGGGGGAGTATATCAGTTCTAATTCTAATGCTGTTTTTAAGGCTTATATTGACGACAGCAACAGCTTCAGCTTCAGCTTTGCCCCCAGACGACATCCGATTTTAAGCCTTTTCTTGATTCCTCAATCTCATGGTTGAATTACAAATTCTTGATGAAGGATATAACGGGGACATGAGAAAAAAATAAAGAAGAAATAATGAAGAGTGCCATTAACGTTAAGGTGAACAGCAAACACAATATATGTCAGGGCTCCCAGGGACCCCCATTTGGGGGTCTATGAAGCATTAAAATTCTAAAGGACCCTCTAAAAGTGTGCAGGGGGTCCCAGGGGTGCACTAGAAAAATTCTTTTTAGCATTTGCAATGCCACTGGGACCCTCTATCCCGCCTTTACGACCCTCTATACTGTAACGGAGTCCCTGGGACCCCTTGTTTTGCGGGATGATTGGGAGCCCTGTATTTTTGCTTTGAATCATTTCAATGGTCTTTTGCTTGTTGTTTGGTAAAATGTTGGTATTACGGAGAGGAATTTGTCTTTGAGGCGACTCTACAGAGGAATTTGTTTCCCCCCCAGTTTAATAAATAGGCCTAAGATTATCCTTTTATGCTCTTTCTTTTGTAAACACGGTAGCATTTATATTTCTGGTGTGTGCGTTTCTGCATGACTTCATAAGCAGTGCTTGTGCGATTGTATGTTGTACCGTAGAATGCGGACTATAAGCCGCTACTTTTTTCCTCAACTTTGGCTCATGCGGCTTAGCGACTGATGCGGCTTATCTGTGGATTGTTTTCCATTCTACATTTATCAGTATGATTAAATCTGTTTCTGGCCGCATTGTTCAACTTATTTTGAGCATCTTTAGACTCAAAACTGGTTTTGGTAATCAACAGATTCAAATCTCGTCTGAGAACATTAAATATTTGCGTTCTGATAGGAGAATTTCTACATTTGTGTTGGTTTGCTAGCATACAATTTTCTCTTCGGCTTGTAAACTGGTGAGGCTTATATGTGAATAAATTCCTAATATTTTGTCAATTTAGGGGATGCGGCTTATAAACTGGTGAGGCTTATATGTGAATAAATTCCTAATATTTTGTCAATTTATGGGATGCGGCTTATATACAGGTGCGTCTTATAGTCCAGTTTGTACGGTAAATTATAAGTTAAAAGGGATGTGAAGTAATAATTTTACCACTGTCAGTGAGCAAAACTTCTTGTTTGCTCCTGTTGTTGTTGTTGTTGTTGGCGTAGTCATTATTCTTGCTCGTATTGCTTGTTTCTAGCCTGCATGTGTTGTTGTGAAGCATGTAGTTGTTAGCGCATGTTTAGTTAATGGTTGTTGCTATTACTTAAGGTGTTCTTTGTTTTGTAGCATGTTTGCAGATGCCTCTCAGGAAAGGATTGATAGTGGAAAGCATGGAATTGTAACATGGTGTTTCATGATCCGAACGGTTTGCTTGATGGTATGCTGTTTGTCATATCTTCAATAGGCTTGAGTTTCTTCATGAATGAAAGAACCCTTTTTTTTTTTTTTTTTCTTTGCTGTCCCATCTTCTGGCCGTACAGTGGCGTTGCTCCCATGCCGGTCATTCCGAATCCCAATTCGCAGCCACACCCCGGCCCGTTCAGGTCGCTGAATCCGAGACCTAGCAGTCCAAGGGGAGTTAATCTATGTTAGGCCGTCAGGAGGCAACCAACCGAGGAGACACTGCACTGCTGCTGAGTCACTTCGGTGGAGTTCAGTGGAGCCTGTTCAGGACACCACCTACTAAGCCCCCCCTACTGACGACACTATTCTCTTAGTCGCGGAGCCAGCGTGAGTGAGGTCCTCCTCAGAGGGCGCCACCACGACCGTCCACCGACAGCTCCCCAGAACACACTGATCCCCATGACTTTGACCCAAAACGCACCAAGGCATAGACTGGATTGGAAACCAAAACTGAGGTCACAATGAGAGCAGGGCATGTAAAGCCACAGAATTTGAGACATTTTTGAAAAAAAACTTTTCTTCTAATATAGCTGCATTTGTTCAATTTTTTCCCTTGCAATGTTATTTTATTGCGTCTTACTTCCTTTATTCAACATTTTGCCCCTCTATGGTATCCCCCCCCCCCTTCCCTCTCCGGCATTTATTACATAAATTATGTTCTTTATCCCCAAAAAATTCAGGTTTTCTTTTCTTGTCCTTTTCTTCTTTAGACAAACTAAAGTTTAGTCTGATCGATTGTTTGCTGTCAGCTGGGCTAAACAGGGTGGAAAGTAAAACCATTGACGTTATATGTAGTAGTAGTAATAGTAGTAGTAGGGACAGGCTCTTAAGCCTAGGCCTCGCGGCCTATATAACGTCCCCTTTTTGGCAATGACGTTGCAAAAATTATTTTGGGTCTGAGCAAGTTTTTGAAGGACAATCAGTCAAAATCATTAAAAAGACTGAAATTTCTGACTGGAATCCAGAAGAAATCTTTTGATTTTGCTGACTTTCGAGAAGTTTCGTTGCAGCATTATAAAGATATAAGCCTTAGTCTGATTTTCCCCTCCCCGCCTCGTCGCTTGTTCTAAATTCTCCTTGGTAGTGCTCCCATTATTTTAGGGGATGTTTTGATTTTTGAGAAAGATCTAAATTAAAAATGATGTTTAAAATTTGTTACTTAAGGCAAAAGAGAGAGAGAAGCAGAGGCAACAAATACAGACTCATAATTAGGTGAACAGAGACCTTGAAATAATGGTTGCATGTTCTGGTAAACGTTATATACAGATTAGCAAATAATGTTAACTAATTCGCATCGCAACGATTTTGAATTATTAAGAACACTCACAAATCACTCCAGCCGTCCGTACACACAAACAAAACAGACATAAACAAACAGAGAAATGAAATAAGATTACAAGTTTTTACTTCAGGTTTAGACATAGGGAAGTGGTAGATCAGACTTTCTTATATATAGACTTTATATAAAAAAAAAATGTTTACAGCAATTAGTTACCCCACTTCAAACCACTACAAACGCATAGTAAGAGGCAAAAGTGTGGTCTAAGGGAGCGAAGCGAGTTTAGAAGTGACCAAAGTGTGGTGTGCACACATATTTACTTCCCTTGAAACAAATTCATCAAATTAACAGCTTTATATTAATTCCGGCCGTATCTGGGTGGAATGACTAGAATGAGTTGAAAACCTTCCTTAAATTTCACAGATTTCAAGGATTTTTTATATTTTTTTATAATGGGAGTCCTTATTTTTCGTCCTCGTTAAGTGTCCGTGTGTGTGTGTTTCTCGTTGGGTTGTGCGCATGCATGCATGCATGCACGCGTGTCGATGACTCGCTTTTTTCAGCGGTGCCCATGCAGAGGGAGAACGTTCTAGCTCGCGGAGAGTCGTTCCCACATCCCGGAGGAGGAGGAGGAGGCAAAGATAAAGTGCGGTCTGACTTCCCGGAAACCTGGTTATGGGACTTGGTGCCTGTTGGGTAGGTGGCGCCTCTGTAGCAGTCCACTGTTGTTGGGTTTTTTGTGGTTTTTTTTAATAAAATCTCCGTTAAGAGTTGACTCTGCGCATATTAACTGAAGGCGATGTGGAGCTGCCCCCCAAAAAGGTAAGAAACAAAACTACTTAGAACGAATTAACCCACAAGCAAAATCCTGTATGTACAAGGTAGTGAAATGAGGATGTTCTACACTCAGCCCTGACAGGCAGAGAAAAAGAAATGAATGAGGAAAATGCGTTATTAAACTGTTGATAAATTTTCTATTGTGAACGCACAAAATTTGTGACATTACTTCTGCTTTCAGGTAAGTTAAATTGTGTAGCGTAACATCCCTGTTCCATCAACTGATCTGCTATTGCCCCATTTATAAAAAAATGTCCATGTGAAAACAGAAAATAAACAAATAAGCAAACAAACAAGACAACTGAAAATGTATAAGTAAGGCTCAGCGAACATGTAAAACTAAGTTAAAGATTCGAAATGCCAAAACACAAAGCAAGAAGTTTTTGTTATCATCATATCTATGAATTTTATTTGAACAAAGAGTTGGTGCTCAATTTTAGTCGTTTGAAAGCTGAAGAAACGGAGTGAACTCCCCGAATACTTCCAATTAAATCTAATTCTAAAGACACCCTGCTCAATTTTAGTCGTTTGAAAGCTGAAGAAACAGAGTGAGCTCCCCGAATACTTCCAATTAAATCTAATTCTAAAGACACCCTGCTCAATTTTAGTCGTTTGAAAGCTGAAGAAACAGAGTGAGCTCCCCGAATACTTCCAATTAAATCTAATTCTAAAGACACCCTCTCTCAGTAATAATGCTAATCTGATTAGTAGATTCTCTAAGCTGAACATTGTGTTTTTCCAAATCATACATACAAATATCCTCCAAAGTCGGAGTGTGGCCGCCCATGTGGCTTGGTGATCAAAAACGGTCACACACGTAATGTTCTCATCCCTGGCTGGTGCATTTGTACCATAGTGTTCCAAGTGTTCCGGCTTTTGGGGATGATCCCTGGAGTCTTTAAGCCAGGGTAAGGCAACAAACAAACAACAACAGCATACATACAAATCGGAAGTATGAAACAAAACAAACGAACAAACAAAAAGTGAAAAAAATTGCTAGTAATATAAATAATGAGATAAAATCACCAAAACTTCTTGTAATGTGAACCTAGGAAATCAGCCCATAAAATCAACAACAAAACAGAAACTCTATTAAAAAGTCGAGTATGGAGTATGCGCAGCCAAAGGTCTTTTCTTTTGAAATTCTGCTCAACTTGATTTACTTTCCATTTTCCTCTGTGCACATTTACCTGTTCTCTTTACTCCTCTGCTATGATTTGCAGCATATCTGCTTTCTTTCTTTCTTTCTTTTCTTTTTTTCTTCTCATTTATTTCCCACCCCTTATTCTGTCCATGTAGTAACCCTTCATCTTTTGGAATCTTCACTAAACAAGATGCTGAATTCTTTGCATCCCGATGTGGATAGTATAAGTATCCAGTCTTTGTGGACGCTATTGCTTAACGATAGCTTTAACCCCTTCACTGCCGAGCCCGGTTCCGGTTCCGGTTCTGGTTCCGGGGCAATATTTGCCAAGCCGTTTTAGGTTGCCGAGTCTATCGCAAAACTTTCTGAATAAAAGTGCGCACATGCGTAATAATAACCTATGCTTTTCTGAACGGGGATTGAATATACTATCCTTTGAGAACACTCTCACATGCATTCGAACATACTGCGAAAAGCGTATGGATAGAAAACGGGAAACTCTTAGAATAACCCTATGACGGATATTTCCGTGACGGGGCAGTTTATAGGTTACCGGAAGTTGACGGAAATATCCGTGACGGGGCAGTGAAAAGGTTCACTCAACTCAGGACAAATGAGCCGGATCTGGCTCATGCCTTGCACAGCCGTTTAGGACGAATGAGCCGGCTCCGGCTCATGAGAGTTTTCAAGTGGTTTCTGGCGTGTAACCAGCTTTCCAATGTGATGTCGTAACCTACTTTCAGTTTGCTTTGACCTTGCCTCTCTTGAAATCGACCAATCAGTGCAGACTTTGCATTCAGGTTTGGTTGTAGATGGGGGTCAAAGATCGGAATGTGAAATTTTCCTTCTTTCTGTGTGTTAGCTGTTTTCGTCAATAGGAGACAAACGACGAAGGTATGGAATCTGATATTTTACGATCGTTTAGTGCATGGTGTTAGTAATCTTTTCTGAAAATATCAGTCCATAACTTATCATAACTTCTTTTGTGGTGATTTGTTTTCGAACCTAGTCGAATGGCCCGTTCTGAACGGTTGTAAGGGGAAACAACTGGCCAGTGCTGAGTGAGTTAAGTTGTCATCAGTCACAGATGGACAAACATGAGATTCTATCAGTGCAAAGATCTATCACCAATATCAGTGTGATTCTTTGGCTGTTTTATCCATGTGCCTGATCTTTGATACAATTTCTCTTTTTTTTAAAAATATTTTTTAAAAAATCAGTTCTTCAATATCTGACTGATTTCCTTGAAATTTTAAATCCATCATAAAATTATTATCCTTCTAGTTCTATATAGCAAACGGAATATCAAAAAATACTTAAATTATTCCTGACTATCTTGGGCTCTATCTTCTCCCCATAATATCTCATCAGTTCACTTTCTATCCTGTCTTTGCTGAACTTATTTTCTTTCTTGTTCATACTACCCCCTAAAGTGCAGCAGAATCTTCAACGTGATGAAGTTGGTAAGGCGAAGAAGAAGAAGAAGATTTCTCTCTCTGTACTCTCTCTCTCTCTCTCTCTCTCTCTCTCTCTCTCTCTCTCTCTCTCTCTCTCTCTCTCTCTCTCTCTCTCTCTCTCTCTCTCTCTCTCTCTCTCTCTCTCTCTCTCTCTCTCTCTCTCTCTTTTTTAACAAGAAGTCCTTGATTTCATTCATTGTATAATAGTGTTTGATCTGATAATAATTTCTATTTAAAATGTTTTTGCATTTGCAGTTACCTATAATACATGTATATATGCATTGCTTGATGTTATTGAATGCTTTTTGCTGTTACTGTTGTGCATTTTGTATATATATCCGAGTGCATGGCATGCAATATGTGCTTGATAGTGTTGGCTTGGTAATATGTGAGAATTTGCCTTGCATGAGTTGCTTTTGCATTATTTTTGGTTGCATTACAGTTCATATTTTGTATCATGGAAATTCTCTTATAATATGTTCTTTGGCTTTCGGTTATGCTAAATGATACATCTTATTGTAGTAAATAAAACGAGTTATATAAAAAAGAAATCAATAGGGCCTTGAAAATTTGTTGCAAACTACAATATGGGCGTTTGTGTTCTTGTATATAAAAAAAAATCGAGAGTTCATGACTGTTTTCTAACAAATAACTTTCAGATAACAGAAAATAAAGTTTATGAAAGAAACAAAGTCGATTTCACACAGAGTTAACCCTTTCACCGCCAGCCACATTTCAGTAAAAAAAATTCCATTAAATTTACCTGGATAGACAACAAAATCCATCTGCAGTATTGGGGATTCTTCTGTGACATATATAAAATAAGGTCTATCCTTACTGCCCAAAACTAAGACAATAGGGTCTTTGGATAATAGACCCCAATTTGATGCCTTTTAGTGACATAGGTGTTAAATCGTTGTGGTGCTAAACTGCGACTTTGGCGGCGAAAGGGTTAAAGTTTGTCTCAAAAAAGAAAATATGCTTATCAAATTAACATTTTCACCAAATAAATACACGAACAAGAAAGAAAAAAAGATGAAACTAAAGCATCATAAGTCAAAAGTACCGTAGTTTACGGACTACAAGGCGCACCTGATTATAAAGCGCACCCACCAAATTTGACACCAAATTCAGATGTTGTTCTTATTTTGTTGTTGTTGTGACTATTATCAGTCACATTATAAGGCGCAGGGGTCTCAGTCTAAGAAAAAGGTATTGCCTAATAATAGACAGTAAAATACAGTATCTCAAAATCACACAAAAATCTTCCAACCTTTCACGTTCCACCCTACCCTCGCTTAATCTGACCGCGCCTGAAGGTATGCCCATGCAAGTCCAGGGAGGGGGGATTCCGGGTCCTTCGGGTCCCGCCGAGTCCATCAATGTGCCCCGCATGCTCCCCAGCAGGCAGGGGCCCGGGGGGGAGAAGAAGGAGGAGAAACCCCGCACAGACTTCCCCGAAACCTGGCTCTGGGATCTGCGGATGGTTGGGTAGGTGGTTTGGCAGAGTGCCGCGATGACCCATTTTGTTCTGTTTTGAAACGTTTTTGGGTAAAGGTCAAGATGTGCCCCCCCCCCCCCCCCCCCCCCCCCCCCCCCCCCCCCCCCCCCCCCCCCCCCCCCCCCCCCCCCCCCCCCCCCTACCTATCTCGGTTAATTCTATTTTTCCGTTATTGCCTTTCTTACCATACATCAAGCTGTATTCTAGGAACATTTTTAGCTAATAACCTTTTTGAATACTAGCCCTAAATCTAACCCTATAAGACGGAAAAACGCAACAAACCACAACTGTGACAAATCGCGGTGTACTGCGGGGGTAGGGTTAGGTTTAGGGTTAGGGATAGGGTTAGTATTCCAAAAAGGTTATTAGCTGAAAATGTTCCTAAAATACAGCTTTATGTATGGTAAGAAAGGCAAAAACAGAAAAATAGAATTAACCGAGAAATGCAGGGGGGGTGGCACATCTTTACCTTTACCCGTTTTGGTTTTGGTTAAGGCATCTGTTTGCTTTTTTTCCACACCATCTTTGGCTCCGGGTTCTGCAGGTGATTGGGTTAGTACGTTATTTGCAGCTTACCGTATTTTTCGGATCATTAGGCGCTGCTGTGTATTAGGCGAATAGGGCAATTTTCAAGATAAATCTGAAAAAAATAAAGTAAAAGGCGTCCTCGTTTATAAGGCGATACACACCTTGCAAAGGAAAGTTGAAGTTTGAAGCCTAAATAGTACACGTCCTGTAAACGCTTAACGACCGTCATTACTGCTGTCATAAACGAGAGTTGGCTCCCCTTTCAATTAACGGAACTTCCGTTTTTGCGACTTCCGGTTGTTGTGTTTGGACTTTTCTTCGCGAAAACTGGTAGAATTATGGCATTTTAAGCTCTACAATGATGCTTTTTACATCCAATGAAGGGTTATAGCATCTGTTGGACAGTATCTCAGACAATAGGGATTTTTAAGCATTTTAGTGTGAGTATTCGTGGTATCGGCGACTCATGACTGCTTTCGATGTTGTGACTCACAGTAGACTGTACTGAGTACAGAAATCGTTGCCTCTTGTCTTACGATTTTTTCACTAATAGGGCACCCTCGTTTATTAGGCGCATAGGTCGAAATTGGAAAAAACATATCGCCTTATTGTCCGAAAATTATGGTCGTTGAGGATTAGGAAGATTTTGTGCAGGTGTGGTGTTGTGATTCATTAGCTTTTAGAACTCCATTTGGATGTGGGATCTACAGACGACTGGGTATGTGTTGTGTTTGAGATGGGAGGCGAATGATTCCTTGTCATGTTTTGCATTCGATTAGTTTTTTGGTGTTGGTTTTTTGTGTGTTAAAATTTAAATGATGTTTTAGCTTTCAGACACATTTGGTTCTTGGATATACAGTGGAACCTCCCTTATAAGACCTCCCATTATAAGACTCCCTCCCATATAAGACCTCCCATTATAAGACTCCCTCCCATATGAGACCTAACGTCTCTGAGATATTACCCTTCTTTGTAAGTATTAAAATTACCTCCTTTATAAGACCCCTCCCTTATAAGACCTCCCATTATAAGACTCCCTCCCATATGAGACCTACGTCTCTGAGATATTACCCTTCTTTGTAAGTATTAAAATTACCTCCTTTTTAAGACCTCCCATTATGACTCCCATATGAGACCTACGTCCCTGAGATATTACCCTTCTTTGTAAGTATTAAAATTACCTCCTTTATAAGACCCCTCCCTTATAAGACCTCCCATTATAAGACTCCCTCCCATATGAGACCTATGTCTCTGAGATATTACCCTTTGTAAGTATTAAAATTACCTCCTTTATAAGACCCCTCCCTTACTAGACCTCCCATTATAAGACTCCCTCCAATATGAGACCTACGTCTCTGAGATATTACCCTTTGTAAGTATTAAAATTACCTCCTTTTTAAGACCTCCCATTATAAGACTCCCTCCCATATGAGACCTACGTCTCTGAGATATTACCCTTCTTTGTAAGTATGAACTGAAAATAATGTTTTACGTCCTGACCCGGCCTAAGCCATATGGGACATTACTTTTTACTTTAGATTTTGTAGTAAGTATTAAAATTACCTCCTTTATAAGACCCCTCATATTAGACCTCATTTGGGATGAGTTTTGAAGGTCTTATAAGGGAGGTTCCACTGTATTGCAAATGACTGGAAAAATGGCTAGAGTGAAGATTAAGGTAATCCATTTAAATTATTTCTTTTTTTAACTTGGGCATTTGCCTGATGACGTGACAGTTGGTTATTGTGCAATTTGGACAGTCAATCTTTGAATATTGATTTTTTTCTTCTTTCAAAACTTCTCTGAAAACTCATCTTTTTGAAACCTCATACTCTCACCTCTAATCCACGTAGTCCTTGATGATATTACCCTGCAGTATGTGTGCGTGTGGGGGGGGGGGGGGGGGGGGGGGGGGGGGGGCGAGAGAGATTAATACATGCATTTTGTATGAACAGTCTCACTTATTTTTAATGTTTATATTCATTGATACTTGTCTTCATGTTGATTATTCTTGGCTTGGTGTTTATCTGTATGTTAGTGTTTAGGCCTTTGTTCAGCGCTTTGAGCACCCTGCAAAGGGAGTTAAGCGCTCTATAAATAACCAGTATTATTATTATTAAGGTGGTGCATGTACCTTTGAACTACGTTTGATTTTGGGTCCTGCAGATAGTTGGGCGGTGATTTGATTGAGGATTACAATACTATTATCACCAGTCATGCGTGCATTCCTAGCAAAGTAGCATATAGTCTATTTGCCAAACATGTGAACCCGGAAGTGTCGAGTACTGTAAGGTTTTTTTGCGGAAATGTACTGTATGGGTCCCCAGCAGTCAGAAAATGCCGGATGCTAACTTGCAAGTGTTGAGCAATTTGCATAATTAGCTCAAATTAGCATAATTACCTCTATCGGTAATATCTCGGCAACCCCTTGGCCGATTCGGACGATCTTAGAGTGGTTTTCGGGGTTATTGGTGACTCTGAATCCATTTATGACATTTCTGAAATTCAAGATGGCCACCACTTCCGGTTTAAACCGGAAATGGACATATTTCAGCCCCCTAAATCACATCATCAACATCATCAGTTACATCCTCATCCTCATCATCTTCTGTTGTGTCTCCTTCTTCTCCTTCTCCAAACTCTACGTTCATGTCTTCTTCCTTTTCTTGCTGAGCACGTGTGAGTGGGTTGCAACATGTACCTTCACAACCTTCGCAGAGGCAGTAGCTGGTACAGGCCAGGCCTTCGGCTGCACAGCTGCACTTCACTGTTGTGCATGGCGTTTCAGCTTTGCAGCCACAGCTGATGACATCCATCAGGGCAGGAGGAGCAACAGGGCTCGTGTCCAGGACCGGCATTACAACTTCCTCGCCTTCCTTTGCACCTCTTTTCTTGATCCATCCGAAATTGGTGATGTCCAAAGTTGGTGGGCGAGGACGGTCTGCTGCTTTCCAACGTAGCACCTGTAGATGCGCTCGTTGTCCGTGGAGGTGCGCATTGCCCTCTGTAGGAGGCAGTGTCTTTAGTGGGGGGGGGGGGGGGGGGGGGGGGGGGGGGGGGGGGGGGGGGGGGGGGGGGGGGGGGGGGGGGGGGGGGGGGGCGCTTTCGGTAGATGTCATACCTGGCGACGTTCAGATTTGCCGACTTCTTCTGGTTGTAGACCATGAGCACGAACACATCAGTGTCGTCACAGAGAATGCGGATGGTTGCAGCTCCGTGTCTTGCTGCGTCTAACATGTACGAGATGAGGGAGACATCAGCCTCGTCATGAGTGACGATACTGTCTGCTCTGCTGACCAGCTCAATGTGATCTTCTATGCTCTGCGTGCACAGGAGCTCTCCCAGCCTCCTCTTGTTCGTCTTGTTCTTCATGACTGTGTCTCAGCCAGGTAGAGGGGTTGTCAGTGAGAGGTGGTACACTGTAGAGCTCTCCGCAGCTCTCCTCTGCCGCTCGTGGTCTTTGGCAGAGAGTTGCTGGTACCGGTCAAAGATAACGTATGTTTGCGTGATGTGCTGATGAAGCCGGCGCCCCATGCTGGCTGCGAGGTCAGCCACAGTACCTGCGGATGGCCACACCACGTGGTAGATGAGCTGTGATGCATCAACAAGTACAGCATCGGGTGGTTGGGGATTGGGGTCAAGGACTCCAAGGCGCTGGACGATCACAGACTTATTACCTTTCCCGAGGCATCTATACTCATCAATCAAGGAAGCAGGGACAGGACCAAGCTCAAAGTCGAAGAGAGCAGATAGCTCCATGTGTCTCTTGCTCCCCACCACGAGCAGCTGAGCGAATATTGCCTGCAGGTCACGTACGATCTTCCCATTGACCTTCACTCCTTTCAGCATGAATTTCATCGTCACCACCTTCTTTGAAATGGGTGTATGAAATCCCCCAGGTAGCGATGAAGAGAACTTCGTGCTCATGCCTCTGCCAATCTTCAATGCGGTTTGCACATTCACCTTTTCATCTGCCACCTGACCGTTCATGATATGGTAGAGGGTAGTAATCTCTGTGGTGCGTGGGTGGGAGTTATCGTGCAACACTCTCAGGATTTTGGCTCGGTCATCAGCGTCCAACTCCCGCCGTCCTTTACTCTCTTCTTTGTGTCTGTTGGGTTTCTGTGTCTTGTCCAGTCCTGTTGCATCATTGTACACATCGTCAAATGACTTTGAGAGATGTGGGCAGATGCCAAAGGATTGGATCCATACGGCAACCTGCTCGGGGTTGGTGGAGATGCCCTTCATGCCTCCTGCTCCCTTCCCTCGCTTGATGCATGTCTGCTCCCCGAACATATCTGCACTCGCAGCAGCTGCACCATCTGAGTGGCGACACACATGGCTTCCGGCGAGGAGGTCATCCTTGGCGGTATCAGGAAGATGCTGCATGTCACGCAGATGCCATGTGATCCATCTCGCGTAGTGGTGATGACCAGCGGCAAAGAAATAGGGCAGCATCTCTTCAAGGTAGTGTTGTTGCAGCAGCCAGTCACCCTCTCGTTCTGCTCGCCAGAATGTGTGCGCCATCAGGGTTGGGGTGATGAAGCAATCCACCCAGAGCTGGCCTGTGGGGTGCTCTCTTGCTTTCTCCAGGTATGCTGTTATCTGCTCGTGGGTCTTCTCTCCCTCCTCTAAGAAGTCATGGAGCAGAGCAGACACAACCATACGGAAGGCACGCATAGCCTTGGGCCAGGCTTTCCCATTGAAGATGGACGTCAGGCCTCCAAACGACGCACCTACTAGCTCCTCCAGACCGGTTAACTTCATGAGCACTCCAATTGAGCCGATGAATGACATGAGAGTGTGCATCATCCCAGGTCTTAACACCACAGATGACCATTGCTGCGGATCACTCCACTTGATCAGGCTAGCGATCTGGTATAGCTGCATGTCAAATGTGATATGACTGTGGCTCATGCCGAGCCGCATGAGTGATGTGTCGAAGTAGGCGATGGTACTCAACACTGTATCAGGGTGGGCAAGGGGCGAGTCAAGCAGAGGTCCAAAGACACTTATCGTCTTTGGCTTAGGAACACTGTCATCACCATTGCGATCTTGAACAGCATTGTAGGCCGACCAGTCCAGGGGAAGAGTGGAAGAGTGGAGCTGAGAGAGCCAAGCAGCGTCCTTCTTCTGTGCCCTTGAAACACTCTGATTGATAGCATCTTGGATGGCATCAGTTCTTGGTGCTGCAGGTAGATCTGGTGGAGGCATCTGCTTGGGACCACCATAATGTTTAATGACGAAACTGCTTTTCTCCATTAGATGTAGTTTCGCACATTCCAGCTTCTTCAGACGGGGCACTTTCAGCGACATGACTCCACTATCATGATTGGCCCCGCCAGTGACCAGCATGCCTGTTGGATTTTGCACAAACTGAGTGGCAAACCCTGATTAATATAAGGTTAAATTCATATTTTGTTGTATAAACATCCAGCAATTTATAACCGAGGTGACGTTATTTCAATTATTGCCCACCGGGGGCTGAAATATGGCCACTTCCGGTTTAAACCGGAAGTGGCGGCCATCTTGAATTTCAGAAATGTCATAAATGGATTCAGAGTCACCAATAACCCCGAAAACCACTCTAAGATCGTCCAAATCGGCCAAGGGGTTGCTGAGATATTACCGATAGAGGTAATTATGCTAATTTGAGCTAATTATGCAAATTGCTCAACACATGCAAGTTAGCATCCAGCATTTTCTGACTGCTGGGGACCCATACAGTACATTTCCGCAAAAAAACCTTACAGTACTCGACACTTCCGGGTTCACAATGGGGACCTTAAGGCTGGCAAGTAGACTAATATATGTCACCCAGCACCACGAAAGGGACTAAAATACTATTATCACCAGTCATGCGTGCATTCCTAGCAAAGTAGCATATATGTCACCCAGCACCACGAAAGGGACTAAAATACTATTATCACCAGTCATGCATGCATTCCTAGCAAAGTAGCATATATGTCACCCAGCACCACGAAAGGGACTAAAATACTATTATCACCAGTCATGCGTGCATTCCTAGCAAAGTAGCATATATGTCACCCAGCACCACAAAAGGGACATTAAGTCGCTGGGCTTGTTTCTCACAACAGGCTTGCAAAGTCAAAAATCTCACTTTTTGTGTTAACCCTTTCACCGCCAAAGTCGCATTTTAGCACCACATTAATTTAACACCTATGTCACCAAAAGGCATCAAATTGGGGTCTATTATCCAAAGACCCTGTTGTCTTAGTTTTGGGAAGTAAGGATAGACCTTATTTTATATATGTCACAGAAGAATCCCCAATACTGCAGACGGATTTTGTTCTCTATCCAGGTAAATGTAATGGAAATGTTTAGCTGAAATATGGCTGGCGGTGAAAGGGTTAAGGGTATTTTTGTGTTCTCCAACATCTTATCTTTCATATCCTTAAAGGATAACCTTTAATATGGTCTCTCTTGGTTAGGCGCATAACGGCAGCGCATTAACGCATCTGCGCTCATAATTGACAGGAAACTGTCTGAGCGATCGAAGAACAAGAAGAAGAAGCAGGCCTGTCTTTCAAAGAAATTGTTGAGTAGCGAACGATTTGAACAATAAATTGTGATGCACGTTATTCATAAAACAAAATAATTATTTTTTAAACGCGACAGGCAGTACCGGCGCAACTTGGCACTGAAGGGGTTAATGATTTAGTCCTTTCACCGCCAGCCATTTCTCAGCAAAAATGTTCCATTAACCTTACGTGGGTAGAGAAGAAAAAAAAATCTGCAATATTGGAATTTCCTCTGTGGTATGTATAAAGTAGGGCCCATCCTTCCTTGCCTCCCCAAATTAAGAAAATAGGGTCTTCAGATAACAGGCCCTGATTTGATGCTTTTTACCGACACGGGTGTGAAACCATTGTGGTGCAAAAATGCGACATTGGCGGTGAAAGGGTTAAGGGGGTAATTTATTTATTGTTTATCAGGGCTCCCAATCGTCCCGCAAAACAAGGGGTCCCAGGGACTCCTTCACTTACATTATAGAGGGTCCTAGAGGAGGGATAGAGGGTCCTAGAGGAGGGATAGAGGGTCCCAGTGGCATTTCCTAGTGCATCCCTGGGACCCCCTGCACATTCTTTTAGAGGGTCCTGTAGAATTGTTTTGCTTCATAGACCCCCAAATGGGGGTCCCTGGGAGCCCTGGGGGCTGTTTTACAAGGACTAACGTTACGTAGCGTGGGCGCAAATCGGCAAAAACGGTACTAAGAAACACCTCTTTCGCCGACGTTTGCCAAAAACGTTTTGTGGCTACTCCGAAAGTATCTCGTGGCGAACTATCACGTGACTAGCATGGAGTGAATGCATTTCTTGTTGTCGATTGGTCCATTAAAGTTTGTTTAAAATAATTTTAAAAAATTGACCGATCAGACAAGAGCTTGTAATATTCTTCCGCAAACGTTTTCTAAAGTGTTTGTTAGGCCCTGTTTGCCGTAAGCGTTATTCGCACGGCGACCGTTATCTAGAGAAACTCGACCCTGGTTTATGGTTTATCATGTTTAAAAAAAAATATATATCAACTCAGGGACGACGGCAAGGTAGACTACCCAGTGACGGCGCCACACACCATCACCCAGTGGGTGGGTAACTCCATGTGCGTCAGCGAGCGCGCCGGCTTTGGGTTGTCCCCCCTGACGTACCTCACCACGTTCCAGCCGTTCTTCCTCGCCTTCAACCTGCCCTACAATGCCGTGAGGGGAGAGAGGATACCCATCACTGTGACCGTGTATAACTACCTCAGCAAGTGTCTGCATGTGAGTGAAATTTGCGTGATAAAATCTTGAGATATCATCGTCAGCATCAGCATCGTCAATATTGATCCCCCCCCCCCTCTCTCTCTCTCTCTCTCTCTCTCTCTCTCTCTCTCTCTCTCTCTCTCTCTCTCTCTCTCTCTCTCTCTCTCTCTCTCTCTCTCTCTCTCTCTCTCTCTCTCTCTCTCTCTCTCTCTCTCTCTCTCTCTCTCTCTCTCTCTCTCTCTCTCTCTCTCTCTCTCTCTCTCTCTCTCTCTCTCTCTCTCTCTCTCTCTCTCTCTCTCTCTCTCTCTCTCTCTCTCTCTCTCTCTCTCTCTCTCTCTCTCTCTCTCTCTCTCTCTCTCTCTCTCTCTCTCTCTCTCTCTCTCTCTCTCTCTCTCTCTCTCTCTCTCTCTCTCTCTCTCTCTCTCTCTCTCTCTCTCTCTCTCTCTCTCTCTCTCTCTCATTGTTTATAACTGACTCAGCAAGTTTCTACATGCAAGTGAAACTATCAGTAAATTCAGATTGTACTAATAATTGTAGTCAACATAATTGTTATCATCATCGTTATAATCATTATGATCATCTATGATAATCTTGATGTATATCTGGTATTTGGTATATCGTTCGTGAAATTCAAAAACCTTGTATCTCGACTTTTGGGATTTTTGAGTTAGATCTCTAATTTTTCCCGCCACCTTCCACCAAAATCTAACGACTTTCTATCTTGGGTAAATCATAAATGAGGTTGTGAAAATAGAAGTGCCAAATTCAGATCTAGTTAAGGACAAAAACCTTGTATCTTCGTTCTTTTCAAGTCTAAGAAATGTTTTCAAAAGTAATTTTAGCAAAATGCAGAACTAAACTCGCAATGTCTTGAACAACATATTCATCATAGTTAATCAATTTTGGTCAACGCAGTTAATTTTTAAGTTTTTTTTTCCATTTTTCTCAAAACTACCAAAATTGAGATACGAGGTTTTTGAATTTCACCGACGATATTCTAGTCACAGACACTTATCTCTATGAAATTAGGGCTGCTCTCCGTCGGAGAGCGCGTCACCGCAAACGCAGCGCCTACCCATTTTTGTGTGTGTGTGTGTGCAGATGATGCTGAGGGTGGATGGACTGGAGGGGTTCAAAATCCACGGGGCAAGGGGCATCAGAGAGCCCTTCTGTCTGTGTGGGGGTCTGTCCAAATCCGTGAAGCTCTACATCACCGCTCAGGACATTGGGAGACTGCCCATCTTCGCCAAGGTGTGTGTGTTTGTGTGTGTGTGTGTGTTTGTTTATCAGTCTGTCTGTGCCTGCCTGGAGGGTTGTCCAAATGTATGAAGTTGAACTTGAAGGACATTGGAAGAATACCCATCTTTGCCAAGTTGAGAGAGAGAGAGAGAGAGAGAGAGAGAGAGAGAGCAGTGTATGGAAGGGAGTGTCTGTGCCGGCAAAAAAGCATGAAGATTTACATTGTGGCTCAGGACATGAGACATTCGCCTATTGTTGCCAAGGTGTCTCTGTGTGTGTCTGTGTGTCTGTGTGTCTGTGTGCTAGTCTGTCGAAAAGAGGGTTCCAAGGGAAGTGAGAGAGAGAGGGAAAGAGAGAGAGAGAGAGAGATTCAGCCAAATGACAATAAAAATGCACTATGTTGTGGTATCGAGTTCACAAAATTAAGTTTGGTACATGTGTGAACAAACCTGTCAAGGTATTTGAATCAGATTGTATGATTTTTCATTGTGTAGTGTATTCTCATGCTAAAGAACCTCTGATGTTTTTCACTCTCTGACTGCAAAAAATGTATGTATATTTTTAATTTTTGTCTAAAGTTGAATAGTTTTGATAACCCAAAAGTGTTTCATTATGTTGGATTGCGTGTTAAGTTTGTTACATTGTTTTTACTTGAATGTATTGTTCTTGTTGGTGTATCCTGGCTAAAAGACTCCAGGCATCATCCCAACAACTGAAGCACTTGAACACTACCGTACAAATGCATCGGCTACGGAATAGAACGTTGCATGTGTGACCGTTTTTGATGACCCCACCACTTGGGCAGCCACACTCCGTCTTCGGGTGGGAGAATGTATTGAAGACTTTAAGAATTGGTAGAATGCATTGAAAACCCAGAAAGCATCGTGAAGCATCGGCTACGGAATAGAACGTTGCATGTGTGACCATTTTTGATGACCCTGCCACTTGGGCAGCCACACTCCGTCTTCGGGTGGGAGAATGTATTGAAGACTTTAAGAATTGGTAGAATGCATTGAAAACCCAGAAAAATGTACCGTATTTTTCGGATCATTAGGCGCTGATGTATAGGGCAATTTTCAAGAAAAATCTGAAAAAAATAAAGTAAAAGGTGTCCTCACAAAAGAAAGTCGAAGTTTGAAGCCCGTACATGTCCTGTAGACGCTCACCGACCGCCAGTACTGCTGTCATAAACGAGAGTTGGCTCCCTTCTCAAATAATCGAAGATCCGTTTTTGCTACTTCCGGTTGTTGCGTTTGGACTTTTCTTCGCGAAAACTGGTAGAATTATGGCATTTTAAGCTCTACAACGATGCTTTTTACATCCAGTGAAGGGTTGTGGCATAGGATGGTATCTCGGATGATAATGTGATTTTGAAGCATTTTAACATGAGTATTCGTCGTATCGGCGACTCGTTGCCACTTTCGATGTTGTGACTCACAGTAGACTGTACTGAGTACGGCAATCGTTGCCTTTCTCTTCTTACGATTTTGTTCACTAATAGGGCACCCTCGTTTATTAGGCGCATAGGTCAAAATAGAAAAAAATATTGCCTTATACAGTGGAACCTCCCTTATAAGACCTCCCATTATAAGACTCCCTCCCATATAAGACCTACTTCTCTGAGACATTGCCCTTCTTTGTAAGTATTAAAATTACCTCCGTTATAAGACCTCTCCCTAATAAGACCTCATTTTGGATGATTTTTGAAGGTCTTATAAGGGAGGTCCCACTGTAGTCCGAAAATGACGGTAATGTAAATCAATGTGATGTGTGTTGGTCAGTCTGAGATCATCCCCGGTGTGTGTGGAAACGAGGCACAGATGGACATGCAGTATGTGGGCCTGACCGACGCTGTGGAACGCAAAGTACTGGTCAAGGTGGGTCAGTGTGTGTGTGTTCCTCTCTGTGTGTGTGTTCCTGTGTGTGTGTGTGTGTGTGTGTGAGAGAGAGAGAGAGAGAGAGAGAGAGAGAGAGAGAGAGAGAGAGTAACAGAGCATTTGTCTGTCTTTGCTCCCCCCCCCCCCCCCCCCCCCCCCCCAGTGGGGATGCCAGGGGCATCTTCCGTACAAATAGTTCCCCCTATGTGTGTGTGTGAGAGAGAGAGAGAAAAAAAAAAAAAAAAAATATATGTGCGTGTGCATTGGGTGTAACGTGAATTAAAAAAGAGATTGTATGTGAGTGTGTGTGAAACTAGAGAGAAATAGTGTGTGTGCTTGGCGTGAGTGTGAATGAGAGATAACTTTCTGAAAGGCTTATCTTTGTGTTGACATCTTTTATCAGCTAGACAAGTATGAAAGTTAAAATTAAAAACGCATCTATTGAAATCAAAGAATGCCAGTAGCTTTCCATAGCTTCCGTGTTTTTGTGTGAGATTTGTTGCTGTCTCTCAGCTGGAGAGAGACCATTAACTTAATGGAGTCACGTCGGAGACGTCTGTCCGACACTGTTCTAATCGTTTGGCCTTGTTCGCAGTTCATGCGCAATCCGTAAATAAGTAAAAGAAAGAAGGGTAAAAATTTACGGATTAGGGGAAATACGGCTTTTCCTTTCCTTCTTTAGTTAATTACCGATCGGCGATTGCGCACAGGTTTCCGCACGGAATCTCCGCATATATGTGTATGTACCCTTTGGAGTCGCGTGTGAGGCAATTTTCCGACCAATTCTGGCAATTTTTCATTGCTAGTAAAGCAATAAGAGGGAAATAACTTGCCTTTCCTATGAAAGCTTAGACTTTCTTCTTGCAGTTGCTTCCCTTAGACTGTCTCTAGTCCCTTCTACTTTCGTTTTATGTTTGTTTGAACTGATCTGCTATTATCTTCAAATTTGTTTAACCCTCTTGTGCCTGACACTCTGTACTCTCTAACACCTCTGCAATCCTAGCCCAAGGGACGTCACTCCGTACAAAAGGGGGGGTAGCGTCAGAAAAATAATAACATAAAATATACCCTAGCAGATTTTGTGTTTTTTTTTGTTTTGAATGTGTTGCCGAGATGGCTGCCTGATTTGCAAAATGAATTTCAAGATGTTATGGGGATGCATGGCTCCACAAAATCAAAATGCCAAAGTGTATTCGCAAACTGCATTCACTAGTCATTCACTGCCTACTTTTGCAGACTGGTGAAGCCTAAGACGACTGAAATGGAAATGTAGATCAAAATCATTCACTTACCCTTTCACTTCACGATCTTATAATTCCTATCTTTCACAAAAAAGGAATTTTCATCGCTGTCATCACTCAGTGGATGCAATAACGATTCATCATCCATGATGTAAAAGTCGGGAAAATGCCAATGTCAGTAACACAACTTCAAAAATTCGCATCAATCGAACAAAAACAAGCTCGCTGCCGAAATAGGTCAGAATACACTCCTTACTCATCACTTTGCGATCTCATAAGTCCCATTTTTCACAAAAATACGACTATACATCGCTTTCCTCAGTCAATGGACGCCATAACTGTTCGCCATCCATATTGGAAAAATCGCGAAAATGCCGAAGTCGGTCACTAATTTTCAAAAATTCATATCTTTCAAACCATTCGGCCTAGAAGCCATTGCAAGCAACAGGACGGAAGTGTAATCTATAGCGAAAGCGAGGCTGAAGCGCTAACGTGACTGCCATGTGATAGAAACAAAATGGAAGCGCCCAAACCGGCCACGTGGAATCCGTACGTTCCCGAACGTTCTTGGCGTGTACGATCCGATTTATTTCTGAACGTTCCCGAACGTTCACCGCATAAGAGAGTTAATTCGAATATGGCGGTGACCACATCTAGCTCACTTTATTCAAACATTAAAGGAAGTAATGTTTGTGTTTATAGCTTATATTGAGGTGGAAAATTGCGTAATCGGAGGGGAATTTTTTCTTATTTTTTTTCTTAGGAACTAATAAAGATATCTTGATGAAAGTTTGCACACTAATTGGGGGCATTGCCCTGAGCATTTATACTAAATTTGAAGTCAATAGGATTAGGCATCATGAAAATATAATGACCACCTAAAACAAATACACGTACAATCTTGCACAGTTTTGCGTTTTGGAACGAAGTGTATGACGATGCTGATGGTATGCTGACCTTCCTATGACATCACAGAGTGCAACTATCTATGTTCCAAATGGTCCAGGTCATTCACTTGTGTTCCTCAAATCACTGAAAGTGAGTCAAAAATTTTGTGGAATTGTTTGGGTGACAAATTCAATTTTTGAACAATAACTATAAGAGATACAGACTTCTAAGTCTTATTGCACTCAGCACACATTCTTACATATACATGCAAATATTCATGACTCTATGTACCTTTGGTGAGCTGTAGCTGTCGGAGCAAGACAGTAACCATGCGAAAAAAACAAGTTTTGCGAAAACGGATGTTAAGCGTTTTACAAGCATTTTTTTAATTTATAGACTAAACCAAATCTATCGAAACTTGACTGGCTTTGTGATATTTAGATTCAGATCATGAACAAAATTGTGAGGCGGTCGAGTAGGAGGTTTTTGTTTTCCTAGTTAAGCGCGTTTCATCAGATTATTTACATCGTGAAATACATGCTGCTCACTTGTGCAAAGTAAGGCGCATGGGTGCAACTTTTCCTGGTATGCAAGGATTTCCTGGTTTTGAATTTTCACCAGAAAAGGATTTTTTTTTTTGGGGGGGTCAAATATAAATAAACAAGTGCAAAATCGCAATAGTTTGTGGCACGCGGTCTATTTTTACCACTCCAATCATGAGTCACCTCCCCTGGCTTTTCAATAATTAAATCTGTAAACCAGAATGTTATCTCTGCACCATTTCGTAACTTTTTATATCTTTTGGAAAACATTTAAAACTATGTATCCTACTTATACTCATCAAAAGAAGCACCGCATACTCGTCGTGTCTGTTGTAGTGTCTGTATTACGTATATGTTTATTATTTTGTACGCTTTTAAAATCCATCATTTTAAAGAGCGGCCAGAAGTGTAGCCTCGATTTTAAGTGCGACAATTTTGGACCGACCGACCGACCGACCGACCGACAAAGTGAGTTATAGGTTTGTGGCTTGAGCCACAAACAAAAATTTCTTCAGCTGCAGGGGGACATTGCCCCTAGACCCCGGCCTTTCAGTTTTTTTTCATTTTGTGTAGTTGCACCCATGTTTTAGACGTTTCCAAAAATATACTAATTTGTCTATCACTCGGTACGTATTGCATGTTTGTATGATGTGTATTCGACTTTTGGTGATTTTAAAAAAATAGAAAAATGACGTAAAATAATGTGATTTTGCGCGGTGTGTTGTGTGGGTGGACAGGCCGAGGGGGTGACCCAGCAATACAGCCACAGTGTCTACATCTGTCCTAAAGGTCAGTGAAATAGTTCCCCCACCTTCTGGAAGTTCTGTTGCTTGTAACTTCCTCTAATCTGTCACTCTCTTTGGACTCTGCCTTTTCCCTTTGCTTACTGTCAACTAGCCTACAATGGAACCTCCCTTATAAGACCTTCAAAAAGCATCCAAAATGAGGTATAATAAGGGAGGTAATTTTAATACTTACAAAGAAGGGCAATGTCTCAGAAAAGTAGGTCTTATATGGGAGGGAGTCTTATAATGGGAGGTCTTATAAGGGAGGTTCCACTGTACTATCTTTCTGCCTTACCGGTTCATTCTCCTGCCTTTTTTTTTTCAAGAAACACTTTCAAAAAGATTTCCTCCAGCCGAGCGAAGTCGGACTTGCTGGGCCTAACTATTTTCTTAGGCGCATAACGGCAGCATGATGCATCTGCGCTCATAATTGACAGGAGACTGAGCGATCGAAGAAGAAGAAGTGTAAAAATCTTAACCCCTTCCCTGCCAGCTCTTCTACTATGATGTCATTGATGATGTCATATTAACCTTTCATGTCACAACTCTGGAATGCTGGGTTGTTAGTTTTTTTGCTTCTGAACAGTCAGGAAATATATCGTCGGTGAAATTCAGAAACCTCTTATCTCAATTTTGGTAGTTTTGAGAAAAATGCAAAAAAAATGTTTTAAAAAATTAACCACGTTGACCACAGTTAATTAACTATGATGAATATATTGTTCAAGACATTGCGAGTTTAGTCCTGCATTTCGTTAAAAACTACTTGAAATATTTTTTGGGAAACTTGAAAAGAACGAAGATACGATGTTTTTGTCCTTAAAGACCCAGCACGTCACGTGTCAAAATCACGGTTTTCACGTGTTTTCCCTCTTATAGCTAGTAAGAAATCTTAAGAAATCGTCCTAGCATAAGAGGGAATGTGATGTGACGTGTGGGGTCTTTAACTAGATCTGAATTTGGCACTTACGAGTTTTTCTTCTATTTTCACAACCTTTAGGAGATTTGGCATGCCTCTGTGTGTGCGTGTGTGTGTACATGCAGGCATTGCACATGTGTGTGTGTGTGTGTGCGTGTGTGTGTACATGCAGGCATTGCACATGTGTGTGTGTGTGTGTGCGTGTGTGTGTACATGCAGGCATTGCACATGTGTGTGTGTGTGTGTGCGTGTGTGTGTACATGCAGGCATTGCACATGTGTGTGTGTGTGTGTGTGTGTGCGTGTGTGTGTACATGCAGGCATTGCACATGTGTGTGTGCGTGTGTGTGTACATGCGGGCATTGCACATGTGTGTGTGTGTGTGTGCGTGTGTGTGTACATGCAGGCATTGCACATGTGTGTGTGCGTGTGTGTGTACATGCAGGCATTGCACATGTGTGTGTGCGTGTGCGTGTGTGTGTGTACATGCAGGCATTGCACATGTGTGTGTGTGTGTGTGCGTGTGTGTGTACATGCGGACATTGCACATGTGTGTGTGTGTGTGTGTGTCTGCTGATCATGATGCATGCATACATAATTTGTGTGTACCTACGTACATAAGAGATTTGCGCCAACTAGGCTACAAACTCCAATTTTTGTTGTTGTGCACATTGTTCAAAACTCCTACCCATATTCAATCACATTGGTTATCTTTTATTTTATTTTGTTCTTGTACAAATATGTCAAATGAATTATGTAGTTGAAGCAAGATGACCTATTTATACAAAGATTCCATTAGTATTAAAGACACCCCCCCCCCCCCCCCCCGATGTCACGTGTCACATTCCCTCTTATGCTAAGAAGATTTCTTAAGATTTCTTACCAGCTATAAGATGGAAAACACGTGAAAAGCGTCATTTTGACACGTGACGTGGGGGGTCTTTAATTTTCTTCTATTATGAAATTTTTGTGTTGAGGTCGTAGATTAATTTTGATGCGTATTTTATGCCTTTTTTGATGCATATTGTTCTTGTTTGTTTACTTACACCAGACGGCAAAGAGTACATGGAAGAAATTCGCCTCCCCCTGCCCAGTGACATTGTTAGCGATTCTGCCCGCGGGGATGTCACCGTCATTGGTGAGCTGTGTTGCTGTGCTTTTCCGAAGAAGCAATGAAACATAGACTCGCATGAGTGAGCCCAAAAATCACAAACAACATAAATTTGTCGTTGACACGAGTGAGCCAAAGAATCACAAACACAAATTTTGTGTGATTTTTTGGCTCACTCATGTAAAAAAAAAGTGAGTATATTTTCATGCTTCTAAAATTTGTGTTTGTGATTTTTTGGCTCACTAGTGTCATTGACACGAAAGCGAGTCTATGTTTTCATGCTTCTTCAACTGAAGAAAACACAAATTTTGTGCTTGTGATTTTTTTGGGCTCACTCAAGTCTATGTTTTCATGCTTCTTCAACTGAAATTTGTGTTGGTGATTTTTTGGCTCTCTTGTGTCTATGTTTTCATGCTTCTTCAGTTTTCCGGGTATCTGTGTGTCTGTCTGTGGTAACTTTGACATTGGCTTTTTCTCGGTATCTAAAAGGCGTTCATCGATCAAACTTTGCACACATATAGATTACCGGTAGATGTCTATGCAAGCTTTCAAACGATAACTAAATACTTAAATACTTAAAACAACATTGTAAACAGATAATAACAAACAGAACATTTTTGATTAGTGGGTTAGAGAGTATTCAATAGGCAACATGAGTTAAGAAAGTCTTCAACAGTGAAAGCCTCAATAAGCTCATTGCGTAGAGCGTCTGTCTCTCGTGCCAATGGTTCCGGGTTCGATTCTTGGCAAAGTCTTTTTTTTTTTTTAAAGTTGTATCCATTCATGATAGCTTCATTTGTACTTTAATCCTTTAGTTCGGAAAACGTTCAGAAAAAAATTGGATCGTAAATGCTGAGAACGTTCGGGTACGTACGAATTCCATGTGGCCAGTTTGGCCGCTTCCATTTTGTTTCTATCACATGGCAGTCACGTGGTTTATGCTGGTGACGAGTGCTAACAGCAGGCATGGTGGACCTCCGCGAATCGCGGAAAATCCGCAAAACAGTTTGAAACAAAATTATTAAAGAATGCATTGAAATGGCATGAAAAGGTGAAAATTTAACTCATTTATTGAATTTTATTGAATTTTCTTCGGCCCCCTGGACCCCCAGCCATTTTCCTTGAAAACCACTGTGCCCCCACTACCATGCCTGTAACAAAAGGCATGAACTGAAAGGAGCTGAGAAAAGCTGCTGTGTATAGCAAAAAATTAATGTGAATGCAAGAGGGTTAAATGTTCTTTGTACTCTATAATTTGTCTTCTTTTTTTTCTCCCCCAGGGGACATCATGGGTCCGGCGCTGACCAACCTGGATCACCTGGTGCGCATGCCCACAGGGTGCGGGGAGCAGAACATGGTGGGCTTCACCCCCAACATCTACGTCCTCAAGTACCTCACCGCATCGGGGAGACTCACCGAGCTCATGGAGGACAAGGCCAAGAACTTCATGGAGATTGGTGAGTCAGAGTTGCTTTAATCCTTTCACTACCAGACTCAAACTGAAAAAAATATCGATTTCTTATTATAAAATTAGAAAAAAACACTACTCTTTTCAAGTAGTACTCTACTCAATTTGGACCTTGGCTACTCTTCAAAATTGAAAATAATTATCTAATTACTCATTTTCAGTTAACAGTGTTTGATGGTTTAATGAATAAAACTACACATTTTGAGCCCAAACTACTCATTTCGGCTATCCATACTACTCAAGACTTGTGTAGGGGGTAAACAGGTATGGTCAATGAGATAGCATTACTGTATGCAGGGTTAATACAGTCTTTGAAAGTCTTTGAGAAATGGAGTGTCATTTTCAAATCTTTGAAAGTCTTTGAATATTGGTTTTGGTCTGTGAAAATTGTGAAATGGTTTGTAAGAAAATAATTGACGCCTTAAAAAGTCATTGATGCCGTAAAGTTTGTTTGTTTGCTTCCAGAATTAACCCTTTCACCGCTAACTTCGCATTTTAGCACCACACTGATACCACCTATGTCACTAAAAGGCATCAAATTGGGGTCTATTATCCAAAGACCCTATTGTCTTAGTTTTGGGAAGTAAGGATAGACCTTATTTTATATATGTCACAGAAGAATCCCCAATACTGCAGATGGATTTTGTTCTCTACCCAGGTAAATTTAATGGAAATTTTGGGCTGAAATATGGCTGGCGGTGAAAGGGTTAACAAAGAAGCAATTTAATTTTGCTTATCTTCCGAAATCCACGGTCTGACGATCTAGTTCTGTCTAGCAGACTTCCTCGATTTATCAAGAGTTCCCTTCGCTATATCTGGGTCTTTTGGCTACTCTGGTTTGCTACTTGAGTGACCGTGATCGAAGCAATCGAAGCAAAAAGAAGTTGAAAATGCCAGGTAGCTGCCATTTCAACGAGAAGTGGCTTGAAAAAAATGAGTACAAGAAGTGGCTGCGAAAGCTCACTGCTGACAAACAACAGGCTTTCTACCCTCAGTGCAAAAAAAATCATGAGAGGTCTTTGAAAATATGATA
The DNA here is from genome assembly GCA_017654935.2 of Phymorhynchus buccinoides. NCBI lineage: Eukaryota > Metazoa > Mollusca > Gastropoda > Neogastropoda > Raphitomidae > Phymorhynchus > Phymorhynchus buccinoides. The sequence continues at coordinate 48,723,395 of CM065693.1, forward strand.
AGGGTCTTTGAAGATGTCTTTGAAAGTTTGTGAATGTTGGTATGATGTATGAACCCTGTGTATTGCGCAGGCTACCAGAGGGAGCTGACCTACCGACACCCAGACGGCTCTTTCAGCGCCTTTGGCCCGCGGGAGGGGAAAGCCGGCAGCACCTGGCTCACAGCCTTCGTGGTGAAGTCCTTCGCCCAGGCCAAGCCATACATCTACATCGATGATGAGGACCTGGAACGCAGCATGAACTACCTCATTTCCACACAGAACATTGAGGATGGGCCGCTGCAGGGGTGCTTCTTTGAACGGTGAGGCTGGACGAATACTGTTGGTTGTGTATTGGAATGCTAATCACAATTTTAGCCTTACATCTACATTGATGATGAGGACCTGGAGCGCAGCATGAACTACCTGATTTCCACACAGAACATTGAGGATGGGCCACTGCAAGGGTGCTTCTTTGAACGGTGAAGCTGTTTGATGGATACTGTTGGTTGTGTATTGGAATGTCTTTTTTTGCATCTACCATATTTTTCCGACTATAAGACGCACCCCTCAAATTTGATCCAAAAATCAGATTTTGTTATTCTATTTAACCCTTTCACCGGCAGTCATTTTTCAGCCAAAAAATACCATTAATTTTAACTGGGTAGTGAACATTTTTTATCTGCAATATTGTGAATTCCTCTGTGACATGCACAACATTAGGCCTATCCTTGCCTCCCCAAATTAAGAAAATAGGGTCTTCGGATAACAGGCCCTGATTTGATGCCTTTTAGTGACATGGGTGTTAAACCATTGTGGTGCATAAATGCGACATTGTTGGTGAAAGGGTTAATCATATTCTGTCATGTTGTTGCACCTAACCTGAATTTCTCTTTTGGAGATACTAATTGCGTTTCTCTTCCTTTCTGCGTCTACAGAGGCTCTGTGTTCAGCTCGTACATGCAAGGGGGTCTGGGTAAAGACGCCAACGATGCCGCTCTCTCTGCCTACGTCCTCGTTGCACTGTTGGAGGCAGGGGAGCCTAGAGAGGTACGTCATTTTGTATGATCCAGACCTGTGCACTCTACTCTTTTCGAGTAGTACAGACAAACCTCTATTTTAAGACTTCCAAAATGTCCGGAAAAATCGGTCGTAAATTGGAGGGGTCGTATGACGGAGGTTTTCACTGGCAGCCGTAGAAAGAAAAAGTTCAGCACAGTTCATACTCTCTTCTTCATGCACACATACAATGACATATTAAAACTGGATTTGGGTCTTTCCAACTCCATAGGATTGTGCAATCGATATTACAGTTTCAATTTGCCGACTTCTTTTAATCACCTCCACTCTCGTCCAAAGTCAGTGGTTTTCTTTTTCAAAGTCAGTGGTTTTCGTGCTTTTCCTACGCTCTCCGCCATCTTTTCTACAACAAGGGAAGCGACTCCGCTTTCAGGCCCTTGACCGTGGTTGTTTCCCTTTGCTCGAAGTCTATGCAGACGACAGCAACAGTCGTAAAAACCAACAAAATGGCGGTCGTAAGTCGCGTTTTAGAGGAAGTCGTTTAAGAGAGGTCGTTTACATAGTAAAATGCATCTGTGCCAACAAATCCGGTCTCAAATGAGAGGTGGTCGCTTAACAGAGGGTCGTAAAATAGGAGTTTGTCTGTATTCGACTCAATTTGAACCTCTACTACAGGGATGCATGTGGGTGTGCCTGAAGCCTGAATTCAGGCAATTTGATGCAGGTTCAGGCAGTGGTCTGCAGACCTGTGTACTCTACTCTTTTCCAGTAGTATTCTACTCAATTTGAACCTCTACTACAGGGGTGCATGTGGGTCTGTCTGAAGCCTGAATTCAGGCAATTTGATGCAGGTTCAGGCAATGGTCTGCCTGAAGATAGGGCTCTTTCTGCTCTTCAATTGACCATTACCGTACTTTTCGGCTCATTAGGCGCTGCTGTGTATAAGGCGAATAGGGCCATTTTCAAGAAAAATCTGACAAAATCCATTTAAAAGGCGCCCTCGTTTATAAGGCGATGCACACCTCACAACAGAAAGTCGAAGTTTGAAGCCCGTACACGTCCTGTAAACGATTACCGACCGCCATTTTGTTGTCGTAAACGAGAGTTGGCTCCCTTCTCAAATAATTGAAACTTCCGTTTTTGCGACTTCCGGTTGTTGTGTTTGGCCAATTCTTCGCGAAAACTGGTAGAATTATGGCATTTTAAGCTCTACAACTATGCTTTTTGCATCCAACGAAGGGTTGTGGCATCTGTTGGACGGTATCTCGGATGATAACAGGGATTTTGAAGCATTTTAACGTGAGTATTCGTCGTATCGACGACTCGTTAGCACTTTCGATGTTGTGACTCACAGTAGACTGTACTGAGTACGGCAATCGTTGCCTCTCTTCTCACGATTTTGTTCACTTATAGGGCGCCCTCGTTTATTAGGTGCATAGGTCGAAATTGGAGAAAAAAATATCGCCTTATAGTCAGAAAAATATGGTATATCAAAGGTTATGATGGAAAGTTCAGGCAAAAGCTTTGGTCACTGCATGCACCCATGCTACTACAGTGGAATCCGCTTAATCGGCCACTTGTGGGACCAGGAAAAATATGGCCGATAAAGCGAATCGGCCGATAAAACGAATATCTAGATACTGTATGACACAATTATGCAAGTCAAAAGCAATGACGTCAAAATTAAATGTTGCAGTACAAATTCAAATTCTTTCCCTTTTTGTGATGTGTGTGTGTGTGTGTTTATTAATCCCACAACTTGACAGAAGCACGAGTAAAAGACAATGATTTTGTTTTCTTGAGTGATTTTAACGCCATGCAGGGTCTTTCAATTGACAACAGCCCACCTTCCAACTTCACCCTCAACCATGTAAACGTCAAAAGCGTGTTGTCAGTTTGTCTGCCTCTGTTGTTGGGGGGTAAAGAGGAAAAATTAGAGAGAAAAAGTGGCCAATAAAGCGAAATTGAAGATTTCAGCTTTGGCCGTTAAAACGAACAAAATAACACATGCTTAAGAAGAAAAAAATCCGTTCCAGAGGAAATTGGCCGATTAAGCGGCTTTGGCCGATTATCCGATGGCCAATTAAACGGATTCCACTGTACTATTCAAAATTGAAAATAATGCTCTTTCATTCTTGATTGCTACTCATTTTCAGTGAAGATTATTTGATGGTTTAATGAGCAAAGCTACACATTTTGCACCCAAACTACTCATTTCAGCTATCCAGACTACTCAAGACTTGTATAGGGGGTAAGCAGGTCTGCGGTATCCTTTCATTTGAAATGAACCCCTCCGTGGGGATACTGGGGAGTCTTGTATAAATAGTTCCCCCACCTTCTGGAAGTTCTGTGGCTGTGACTGGCATTAAGTGCGTCAACCGACAGCTGAAGCTGAACCCTGAATTGGACGTGCACACAATATCACTGGTGGTTTATGTCACCATTATGATGATGATAATGATGATAATAATGATGATGTTGTTTATATGTTAATGACGAATCTTTCAGGGTCCAGTGGCTGTGACTGGCCTCAAGTGCGTCAACCGACAGCTGAAGTTGAACCCTGAATTGGACTTGTACACAGTATTACTGGTGGTCTAAGTCACCATTATGATGATGATGATAATAATGATGATGATGATGTTAATGACAAATCTTTCGGGGTCCAGTGGCTGTGACTGGCCTCGAGTGCGTCAACCGACAGCTGAATTTGAACCCTGAATTGGACTTGTACACAATGTCCAGGCATCAGAACGGCCAGCGGATCCGCGGATTTCCGCGGTTTTGGTAGCCACTGGCCGCGGTTTTAGCACTGCCGGCCGCGGTTTGTACTTCATTAGGCAGCGCGATCTTATTCTCAAATGGTATTCTTCGGTTTGTTTTCATACTGCGCCTTCAGTGGCCATGTTTGTTTTTTCTTCCGAGTTTGAGCTCTCTAGACTCTTACTTTCACTGTTTCAGAGTTTGTTTTGATGACAGTGATTGTGATTTGGGTTTTAAATGAGTCGATTTAGAGGATATGATCGCGGGAGGATGATGTGAGAACGGCGAGAAATCGGGTAGCGAATGATCGCAATGATGCCGACTACGGACTAGAGTTTTGTGGGGTCCGACTCGATGGACTCCGAGTCATGGCGAGTGTTGTTCGCGCGGATTGGACTCTGGAGTATTCTGATGCCTGATTATCACTGGCGGTCCATGTCACCATTAAGATGATGATGATAATAATAATGATGATGTTGATGATAATAATGATGCCTTTGGAAATGAAAAATCTTTCAGGGTCCAGTGGCTGTGACTGGCCTCGAGTGCATCAACCGACAGCTGCGACTGAACCCTGAGTTGGACGTGTACACACTGTCTCTGGTGGTCCATGTTACTATAATAATGGTAATATTGATGATGATGTTAATGACGAATCTTCCAGGGTCCAGTGGCTGTGACTGGCCTCGAGTGCATCAACCGACAGCTGCGACTGAACCCTGAGTTGGACGTGTACACACTGTCTCTGGTGGTCCATGTTACTATAATAATGGTAATATTGATGATGATGTTAATGACGAATCTTCCAGGGTCCAGTGGCTGTGACTGGCCTCGAGTGCATCAACCGACAGCTGCGACTGAACCCTGAGTTGGACGTGTACACACTGTCTCTGGTGGTCCATGTTACTATAATAATGGTAATATTGATGATGTTGTTAATGACGAATCTTCCAGGGTCCAGTGGCTGTGACTGGCCTCGAGTGCATCAACCGACAGCTGCGACTGAACCCTGAGTTGGACGTGTACACACTGTCTCTGGTGGTCCATGTTACTATAATAATGGTAATATTGATGATGTTGTTAATGACGAATCTTCCAGGGTCCAGTGGCTGTGACTGGCCTCGAGTGCATCAACCGACAGCTGCGACTGAACCCTGCATTGGACGTGTACACAATATCACTGGTGGTCCATGTCACTATAATAATGGTAATATTGATGATGTTGTTAATGACGAATCTTCCAGGGTCCAGTGGCTGTGACTGGCCTCGAGTGCATCAACCGACAGCTGCGACTGAACCCTGAGTTGGACGTGTACACACTGTCTCTGGTGGCCTACGTCAACACGCTGTATAATCCGTCCTCCAATATGACTGCTAGCATCATGCAACTGCTAGAAAGCAAAGCCACTGTGGAGGGTGAGTAGCCACATTAACTCTTTAGTCTACTTGTTAATATTTGATTATTCTTCTCCTGCGTTCCCAGGCCATGTGGTCATAATGGGTAAGGTGCGTATGTGTCCGGTTTTTCAGTTTTCACTGGTCTCCCCGCTGCGTACAGTCGACACATTCTGATTTTGGAGGAGCTCAAAAGAAAAAATTTATTTGGAAGATTTTTTTATAGAAAAAAAAAGATTTATAACAGTGACTAACAATGTTTTGTCATTTAAAAAAAAATCGTTGCTGACTTCTTTTCATACACTATCCCAAAGAAGGGTCAGCTAAAGTACTGGAAGCATGAAGGAGATACGCCCAAGCCAGTCAACGTGTGGTATTACTACACTGATTGTATAAGTGCACTCTGTCGACATTAGGTATTAGGTACTTTATAGTCACAGAGGCGTCTGAAATTCGGGTTGCTCCTACCTGGAGAGCGCGTCGCAGCCAGAGGCACGCCACCCAATTTTCTGTATGCATCACCCACGTTTCTGTATGCTACTCAAGTAATATTATTGTTCATTTTACTTAACTGAAGTCTCTATTTGTCACCAGGCCAGCTGAAGTACTGGAAGCGTGAGGGAGAACTGCCCAAGCCGGTCAACTCGTGGTATTACTACGCGGCGCCCTCGGCGGAGGTGGAAATGACGTCATACGCCCTGCTGGCCACGCTCAACTTTTACGGGGAGAAGGCCGTGGCCCAGGCCCAGACCACTGTGTACTGGCTGAGTCAGCAGCGCAACGCCTTTGGGGGGTACTCTTCAACCCAGGTGTGTAATGATATCATAAAGCTGGTGTGAGACCTGGGTGTGGATCCAAGTCGTGTTGTGCAAGCCTCTGTGTACTGGTGTGGCATTCTCAAAATGGATTTGTTCTCAACATGTCTGCGCATGTGCGCAATCGATCATGACGTACCATCCTAACCCTAGCCCTAACCCTAAGCCTATCCCTAACCCTAAACCTATCCCTAACTGTATCCTTTACTTCGCACATGCGCAGACATGTATGTTGAGAACAAATCCATTTTGAGAATGCCACCCTGGCTCTCACAGCAACACGTTTTGGGGGGTACTCTTCAACCCAGGTGTGTGATATTTGATATAATAAAGCTCCCCATGGGGATATCAGGGGGGGGGGGGGGTCTTTCGTAAAAATAGTTCCCCCACCTTCTGGAAGTTCTGTGCTCATAACTTCCTCTAATCTGCCACTCTCTTTGACTCTGCCTTTTCCCTTTGCTTTCTGTCATCGACTATCTTTCTGACTTATTGGCTGAGTCAGTAGCCTAACGCTTTTGGAGGAAACTCTTCAACGCAGGTTAGACCTAAATGTTGCTCAGTGTATTTTCTTATTCGTTTGATGCTCATCAATCTCTCTCTCTCTCTCTCTCTCTCTCTCTCTCTCTCTCTCTCTCTCTCTCTCTCTCTCTCTCTCTCTCTCTCTCTCTCTCTCTCTCTCTCTTTATGTCTTCTCTTTATTAATGCTTACTGAAATTATTTTGCGGTTTTGTATTTCACCTCCAATTATATGGGCCAAAGGCCTGATCATTAAACCATTTGTTCATTATTGGTCATTATTCATTGTTTCTCTCTCTCTCTGTGGTTTAAATGCTTTATTTTCTAAAGAAACATCAACAACAACAACGACATAACTGAAGCAGCAACAAGCAAAGCTTATGACGTGCTCAGTTCAAAATAAATTACACAGCATAAACATTGACGGAATTCTCTCTCTCTCTCTCTCTCTCTCTCTCTCTCTCTCTCTCTCTCTCTCTCTCTCTCTCTCTCTCTCTCTCTCTCTCTCTCTCTCTCTCTCTCTCTCTCTCTCACTCTCTCTCTCTCTCTCTCTCTCTCTCTCTCTCTCTCTCTCTCTCTCTCTCTCTCTCTCTCTCTCTCTCTCTCACACACTCTCTCTCTCTCTCTCTCTCACTCTCTCTCTCTCTCTCTCTCTCTCTCTCTCTCTCTCTCTCTCTCTCTCTCTCTCTCTCTCTCTCTCTCTCTCTCTCTCTCTCTCTCTCTCTCTCTCTCTCTCTCAATTAATCTCTCTCTAGCAACATTGCTTTATTTCCTGACACGGTACTGGGACTCAACGCCCTCTCGGAATTTGCCGCGCTCACCTTCTCGGACCAGCCGACCGACCTGACGCTGTCGGTGACCAACGATGGACTGCTCAACGAGTTCCGCGTCACCGACGACAACAGCCTGCTGCTACAGCGACAGGAGATGGCCGTGGAAGGGGACTCCACTCTAAAAATCTCGGCCAAGGGCGCGGGGTGTGCCCTGGTTCAGGTCAGAGTTGTAGTTGTTTTACACTGTTTTATTCTGGTCCTGGTTATAATATTCCCCGGTGGGGATACCTGGGGGTCTTTTGTATAAATAGTTCCCCCACCTTCTGGAAGTTAAGTGCTCATAACTTCCTCTAATCTGTCACTCTGACTCTGCATTTTCTCTTTGCTTACTGTCATCTACTATCTTTCTGCCTTACCGGTCCATTCTGCCATTTTTCACGAAACACTTTCAAAAAGATTTCCTCCAGCCGAAGTCGGACTTGCTGGGCCTAACTATTTCTTAGTTAGGCGCATAACGGCAGCATGACGCATCTGCGCTCATAATTGACAGGAAACTGTGAGCGATCGAAGAAGAAGAAGAAAGGTTATGATATGTTAACCTTTACCGTGCTTCATGGGTCGTCCAAGACCCAGAGACGCACAAATGACTTAATATCTCAGGAACTATTGGGACTATGATAATAAAATTTTAGGTGTTTTTTTTAAAACATAGTTCGACACATGTCAGCAAATTTTGGTGCCAATGCAGTTAAAACTAAAGTAATAATTAGATACGTCATTTATAACATACTTCTCCTATGCAACGCGGGTCATGGAGGACCCATACTTTATAGAGCAGACATATGTCACTGCAGTGCATTGAGTATGGGTCGTGGGAGACACGCGCCATCTGGAGAAGTATAAACACATGGTGACGCTTTGACGAGTATGGGTCCTGGAGGACCCGCATCATCTGGACAGGGATAAACACTGCTAAAATGCATGTAATAATCTGTGGGTACTGGGAGACCCGCATCATCTGGAGAAGTATAATCACAAGCAACATCCGGTAAAGGTTAAAGGAGCGTATAGAGGCCATTGACTCGATAGAACTGGGAGAGCGCAAGAGTCCTACTGTCAAGATATTCAGACGGTGTTCCGTTTTTAATCAGGTTTTAAATGTGTGCTAGGCCAAAGACCTTTCTTCTGCAGTATCCAAGCAAGCCCAATCTTTGAAATACTAGATAGTTTCACATATAAATTATAGAATTGTTTGTGTTTAACCCTTTCGCCGCCAGCCATTTTTCAGACAAAAAATACCATTAAAGTTAATTGGGTATAGAAAACAAATGTGCAATATTGGGAATTCCTCTGTGACATGTATAACATTATGCCTATCCCTACCTCCCAAAATCAAGAAAATAGGGTCTACGGATAACAAGCCCTGATATGATGCCTGTTAATAACATTGGTGTTAAACCATTATGGTGCATAAATGCGACATTGGCGGTGAAAGGGTTAAAAATATTTAAAAAAATAGCCGAGGGAGTCATGACATTGAAAGTTGTTGAATTCTGTCATTCCCTCATTCATCAGAAGCTTATACTATAAACTAAGAATTGCACGCATTCAAGCCAACATTGTATTCGCTGTAATATGTTCCATATTTTTCTGGACTACAAGGCGATATTTTTGTGTTCCCCAAAGGGAGACCCTTGTGCCTTATAACGTGACTAATAATATAGTAAGAAAATGTAATAACAAAATCTGTATTTTGTGTAAGATTTGGGGGGTGGGGGGGGTGCCTTATTGTCCGAAAAATACGTTACATCTGATTCTTCTTTTCTTTTATAACAAATTCCCCTCACGGCTGGACTTCGTGCTAAGAGCAGACCTGGAATTGTTTGGAATTTGCAGCTGTGGTGTCTTACCTTAACAAAGTGTATGTGTGTGTGTGTCCTTGCGTGCGTGTGCCTCTGTGTGTGTGTGCCTCTGTGCATGCTTGTTTCCTTGTGTGTGTGTGTGTGTGTGCCTGCATGCTTGTGTGTGTGTGTGTGTGCGTGCGCATGCCTGTGTGTGTGTGTGCATGCTTCTGTGTGTGTGTGTGTGTGTGTACATGCCTTTGTATGTGTGTGTGTTTTACAGGCTAACGTGCGATACAACAAGCTCCCTGTTAAGCTAGGCATCGACGATCCCAAGTTCACGATGAGGGTAGACCCCAGGAATTACAGACACGACAGAAATAGATGTGATCGACGCACCATCTACATCACTTTTGGGTAACTGCGCCTTCTACTGTGTGTGTCTAACCTCAAAACCCACCTGTTGCCCTGTCATTGACCGACATCTTGGAACAAACTTCCTCTTTCCCTCAGTCAGTGACCGACCCTCTCTGCTTTCAAATCTAACCTCAAAACCCACCTGTTTCCCCGTCATTGAGTCTCCACTCTCTTTCTCTTCTCTCTCTTGCCTTTAGGTCTGTTTCTGCTGTATACCATTTATGTCATACGTGTGTGTGTGTTCGCTTTGTATTGCATTTTTGTTTGAATGCGTTATGAATGCTAACGTGTGTGCGCACGCTTTGATTTGATTTCTATCAAGATTCAGCGCTGTATAAATACTGTATGTTGTTGTTGGTGTGTGTGTGTGTTCTTGATTTCTTTAGCCCCTTCAGTGCCGCCTATTAGTTGCGCACGTGCCGCCAGTTTGCCGCACGATTTTTGAACGCAGCAAAATCGCCATTTAGCGGCGACCTACCATAATTCACAGACTATAAGCCGCAACTTTTTATTTATATACAGACAAACCCCTATTTTACAACCCTCTGTTAAGCGACCACCTCTCATTTGAGACCGGATTTGTTGGCACAGATGCATTTTACTATGTAAACGACCTCTCTTAAACGACTTCCTCTAAAACGCGACTTACGACCGCCATTTTGTTGGTTTTTACGACCGTTGCTGTCGTCTGCATAGACTTTGAGCAAAGGGAAACAACCACGGTCAAGGGCCTGAGAGCGGAGTCGCTTCCCTTGTTGTAGAAAAGATGGCGGAGATTGTAGGAAAAGCACGAAAACCACTGACTTTGAAAAAGAAAACCACTGACTTTGGACGAGAGTGGAGGTGATTAAAAGAAATCGGCGAAGTGAAACTGTAATATCGATTGCACAATCCTATGGAGTTGGAAAGACCCAAATCCAGTTTTAATGTCATTGTATGTGTGCATGAAGAAGAGAGTATGAACTGTGCTGAACTTTTTCTTTCTACGGCTGCCAGTGAAAACCTCCGTCATACGACCCCTCCAATTTACGACCGATTTTTCCGGACATTTTGGAAGTCTTAAAATAGAGGTTTGTCTGTAGTAGAATAGCATCTGCCCCCCTCTGCTATCTGGCAGTCATTGTCGGAAACGACTGACTAGCATACAACAGGACTAAGGTCGTGTACACACATAAGCGGATATTCCATGCGGAAACCCGTACGCAATCCATAAATAAGTGAAACAAAGAAGGGAAAAGAGTTGCGCACGTGTCCGAATTTCCCCTATATGCGTACTAAACTTTTATCCTTCTTTCTTCCACTTATTTAGGGTTTTCCGTACGGAACTTGCGCGTCTAATGTGAACCTAGTTTTACTTAGACAAAAATGTGTGTGTGCATGTGCATTTAAGTGCTTATGCAATTGTGCCTGCATTCATGCATTGTGTGTGTCTGTTTGCAGTAAGCGAGGTCGCAATGAGTTCAGTTCGGGGATGACCATGTTGACCGTGCGAATGATCACTGGGTGGTCCCCTATCCCTGAATCGCTACGAGCCGTGAGTATTCTGTGTGTGTGTGTGTGTTGTAGACATTGCTTTTGTAAATATCAGATTAATTGCATTGGTTTCAGAAAAATCAAAGCATATTTTGGTAACCACTTTTTTTGTACTCACTTTGAGTGAAATGATCAAGTGGCTGTCACAATGCGTGCTTGTGTGTGTGTGTGTGTGAAAGACCCCCCAGTATCCCCATGGGGGGGAACACCATGTGTTTCGATTTTGAAGATCATTTTCATTGACAACAACCATGTTTGAGAAAGGAACATGGCACCACTAACATCATGAATCCGTTCTCAATAGACTATTTTGGGGGGAAAAAACTAGGGGAGAGCACCTCGTGAAAATTAGAGTTGTTTACTTCGACTTACTCAGTCAGATGCCATAGCAACAATGGCATCAAAGCTTGAAGCCGCAGGATGTGAGTCAGCAGCCTGCAAACATTTTTTATTTAAAATTAGGGGTGGCCAGTTGCCACAAACTGATAAAACTTGCAAAATGTGACGTTAAAATATAAATGACATAAATTTTTAGAATGACGCACAGTGTTCGTACTAAGTCCTGTATGTCTGCTCAAGCACACGAGGCGAGAGCTAGGGATCTACTTGATGGTAGAGTAACTTCCCCCGTTTGACCGATTGAATTAGGCAAGATCACTCACACACACACACCATGAGAAATTACTCCCCTTAATTATTTCGGAACGATTCCTATGTATTAGAAAGCGTTTGCTTGTGAAATATTGTTCGTTGTTGGATGATGATTTTTCTGTTGTGTTTGTTGTCGACAGCTGAAGAGTATGTACCCCATGCTGGGGATAGAGAGGGAGGAGGTGGACGAGGAGCAGGGAGTGATCAGCTTCTACCTGGATGAGGTGAGAGGGAGGGGGGGGGGGAGAGAGAGAGGGGGGAGGGAGAGAGGGGAGGGAGAGAGAGAGAGGGGGGAGGGAGAGAGAGAGGGGGAGGGAGAGGAGGTGGACGAGGAGCAGGGAGTGATCAGCTTCTACCTGGATGAGGTGAGGGGGGGGGGGGGGGGGGGGGAGAGAGAGAGGGGGGGAGGGAGAGAGAGAGGGAGGAGGTGGATGAGGAGCAGGGAGTGATCAGCTTCTACCTGGATGAGGTGAGGGAGGGGGGGAGAGAGAGAAAGGGGGAGGGAGAGAGAGAGGGGGAGGGAGAGGAGGTGGACGAGGAGCAGGGAGTGATCAGCTTCTACCTGGATGAGGTGAGGGAGGGGGGGGAGGGAGAGAGAGAGGGAGAGGAGGTGGACGAGGAGCAGGGAGTGATCAGCTTCTACCTGGATGAGGTGAGGGAGGGGGGGGGGAGAGAGAGAGGGGGAGGGAGAGAGAGAGAGAGAGAGAGAGGGGGGGGAGGGAGAGGAGGTGGACGAGGAGCAGGGAATGATCAGCTTCTACCTGGATGAGGTGAGGGAGGGGGGGGGGGGGAGAGAGAGGGGGGAGGGAGAGGAGGTGGACGAGGAGCAGGGAGTGATCAGCTTCTACCTGGATGAGGTGAGGGAGAGGGGGCGAGAGAGAGAGAGGGGGGGAGGGAGAGAGAGAGAGGAGGTGGACGAGGAGCAGGGAGTGATCAGCTTCTACCTGGATGAGGTGAGGGAGGGGGGGGGGGAGAGAGAGAGAGAGAGAGATTGATTTTCATACTGGAATAAAAAGTGCAAAAGAGAATTCCCAAATGCTTTTTAACAGTGTTGTTGTTGTTTTTTGGTTACACCTTTTAACCCCTTTCGCTGCTGGAGAAAGATAGAGATGTTCTTCTTTTCAATTATAAAATTCAAAACGAGATCTGTTAGATTTGAGTCTGACAAAACGGTCTAGATATATACATATTTTCAGTGAACATTATTTGATGGTTTAATGTAGAGGACTACTCATTTCACACCAAACTACTCATTTCAGCAATCCAGACTACTCCAGACTTGTGTAGGAGGTAAGCAGGTCTGGTACTGATCGTTTTTGATTACCCCGCGACATGGGCAGCCACACTCCGTCTTCAGGGACGTATGAATGGTACAAATGCAAAAATAGAACCTTGGTTGTTTTGTGTGTGTGTTGTTGTTCAGCTGGATCTGCGAACTCGCCGTTTTGCCCTGGACGTAGAACAGGATCGGGATGTGCTGATCAGCAGCACCAAACCAGCAGAGGTGCAGATCTACCAGTACTACGAGAAGGGTGAGTTATAGTTAGTGCATGGATGCTCCTGTTTTGCCCTGGACGTGGAACAGGATCGGGATCTGCTGATCAGCAGCACCAAACCAGCAGAGGTGCAGATCTACCAGTACTACGAGAAGGGTGAGTTATAGTTAGTGCATGGATGCTCCTGTTTTGCTCTGGACGTGGAACAGGATCGGGATCTGCTGATCAGCAGCACCAAACCAGCAGAGGTGCAGATCTACCAGTACTACGAGAAGGGTGAGTTATAGTTAGTGCATGGATGCTCCTGTTTTGCCCTCGACGTGGAACAGGATCGGGATCTGCTGATCAGCAGCACCAAACCAGCAGAGGTGCAGATCTACCAGTACTACGAGAAGGGTGAGTTATAGTTAGTGCATGGATGCTCCTGTTTTGCCCTCGACGTGGAACAGGATCGGGATCTGCTGATCAGCAGTACCAAACCAGCAGAGGTGCAGATCTACCAGTACTACGAGAAGGGTGAGTTATAGTTAGTGCATGGATGCTCCTGTTTTGCTCTGGACGTGGAACAGGATCGGGATCTGCTGATCAGCAGCACCAAACCAGCAGAGGTGCAGATCTACCAGTACTACGAGAAGGGCGAGTTATAGTTAGTGCATGGATGCTCCTGTTTTGCCCTCGACGTGGAACAGGATCGGGATCTGCTGATCAGCAGCACCAAACCAGCAGAGGTGCAGATCTACCAGTACTACGAGAAGGGCGAGTTATAGTTAGTGCATGGATGCTCCTGTTTTGCCCTCGACGTGGAACAGGATCGGGATCTGCTGATCAGCAGCACCAAACCAGCAGAGGTGCAGATCTACCAGTACTACGAGAAGGGCGAGTTATAGTTAGTGCATGGATGCTCCTGTTTTGCCCTGGACGTGGAACAGGATCGGGATCTGCTGATCAGCAGCACCAAACCAGCAGAGGTGCAGATCTACCAGTACTACGAGAAGGGTCAGTTGGTTAGTCTGTTATAGTCCCCGTCAACAGCTGTGGCTATCTCAGGACTGTCACCGCGTAAAGTTCGACCACGTATACATGGGCACAACTTTTCCTGGTATACAAGGATTTCTTGTTTTTGAATTTTACCAGAAAAGGAAGTTCCTTTTTTAAAAATGTATCAAACAAGATCTTTGTGTGTCTGCTGTATTTTACTTCGTGAAAATTAGTAGTTGTTTACCTTCATTACTCGGTCAAATACCATAGCAACAATGCAACAATGGCGTCGAAACTTGAAACCGCAGGATGCGAGCCAGTGGCTTGCAAACATTTTTTGGGGTGGCCAGTGGCCACAAACTGATAAAACTTGCAAAATGTGATAAAAATATAAATGACATAACTTTTTAGAATGACGCACTGTGTTCTAAGTGCTGTATGTCTGCTCAAACACATGAGTCGATAGGCTACGAGAGCTGATGGTAGAGTGACTTCCCCTGTTTGACCGATTGAATTAGGCAAGATAACTCCCTCACACCATGAAATTACTCCCCTTAATTATTTCCGAACAATTCCTATTGGAAGGCTGCTTGTGTTGTATCAGACCCGATGACCTTTAGGATGATGATTAATGATGATAGACGGTGATGTTGGTGACAATGAAAATGACGCTATCCATGTGTTTGACAGATGGTTGTAATTAGAAGGCTGCTTGTGTTGTATCAGACCCGATGACCTTGAGGATGATGATTAATGATGATAGACGGTGATGTTGGTGACAATGAAAATGACGCTATCCATGTGTTTGACAGATGGTTGTAATTAGAAGGCTGCTTGTGTTGTATCAGACCCGATGACCTCGTTGAGGATGATGATAGACGGTGATGTTGGTGACAATGAAAATGACGCTATCCATGTGTTTGACAGATGGTTGTAATTAGAAGGCTGCTTGTGTTGTATCTGACCCGATGACCTCGTTGAGGATGATGATTAATGTTACAGGCATTGTAGACCTCTGCGAATCGCGGGAAATCCGCGAAACAGTTTGAAACAAAATTATTAAAAATGGCATGAAAAAGTGAAAATTTCACTCTCATTTATTGAATTTTCTTCGGCCCCCTGGACCTCCGGCCACTTTCCTTGAAACCCACTGTGCCCCCACTACCATGCCTGATGATGATAGACGATGACGTTGGTGACAATGAAAATGACGCTATCCATGTGTGTTTGACAGATGTGACGGTGATCACGTCTTATGGTCTGAAGACGACCTGCGGCACCAAGGAAGAGATCCCTTATGACGCTCCGGAACCACGACCAGGAGTCATCGAACAGCGCAGGGTGGACCCCCGTCAGTGGAAAATATCATTCTCCTTGCTTGTTTCATTCTCCTTGCTCTTAAAGGGGCACCCTGACCGCTGAGTTTTTTTCAGTATCTGTATCGTTAAAAATTGGGGACTTTCCTGGAGTTGCACTGCCTCCGGGCATTGCCTCCGGGATCGTTCCCACCATCTTTATATCTACTAATGTCCCATATGTGTCTGTTTCAGACCGGAGGACGTTAAACGGATTTTCATCATGAGTTTTTGTAAGAAACATGTCGAGATCACCAGGAAAACACCCTTTGCAGAGATTGCAACACTCGCTTTGCTCTGGTTTCCTAGAAAGGGTGTTTTCTGTAAGGGGTGTTTTCCTGGTGATATCGACGTGTTTCTTGCAAAAAACCTCATCCGTCAGGGTGCCCCTTTAAGTTCTCTCCTTTCCCTGAAATATAGTATGGTTTGTTTCAAGACACTCATTCTTTCTCTCTGAACCCACAATCTTTCTTTCTCTTCCCTCAGATATACTTAGTGCCTTCTTGAAAGCCTTTTTTTCCCCCATTAGATATTTCTTGCTACCATACCAAACATTTTGTCCTTTTAATACGGAATGACTGTAAGGAGCACTCCATACATTTTACCCAAAATATCCGATTTTGTTACCATATTTTCTTACTATGTGCATGGGAAAAACAGACATAATGGAATTTTAGCATAAATTGATATTTTAATTTTTCATGGTGGAGCACAAAGATTCCTTGTTAATAATACACAGAAAACCGAATTGAGTTATCTTGTCTAGTTTTTATTTTATAATTGTTTGAAGTTTGGCATTCGACATAGATCATTTGCAGAAATCGGGCATGGAAGATACAATTTTGCCTCTTTGTTGACTTGATTTAGAAAACAATCAAATAAACAAAGAAATCATTCAAAATTGTCTTTCATGTTGTGGATACTGGTAGAACACATAACAATAGATATAAATATGCCCTAAATAGAAAATTTATATTTTGGGGGTTGTCGATTATTTTTGGCTTTTGCTAAAAACCGTGGCTTATGTAGGTTTTTCCCATGCACCATTTACATATCAGTTATATTATAAGGCGAAGAGGTCTCAGTCTGGGGAAAAAAGTATCGCCTTATAGTCGGTAAAATATGGTACTAAAGATTTCTGTCAAACATTTTGTCGTTATATATGATTGACTCTGGTTGATATAGTACTGTATTCTACTGACTATAAGGCCTAGGGTTAGGGAATTATATGGCCTATGATTATAAAGACAAAATTTAACACAAAATTCAGATTTTATTAGTATATTTTCTTCTTATATTATCAGTCACATTGTAAGGCGCAGAGGTCTCAGTCTGGGGGGAAAAAAGTATCGCCTTGTAGTAGAATAATACGGGTACTGAAGATTTCTGTGTCTTTTGATGCCAGTGAACCGTGGTGGCAGTCGTGGAGGACCTAGCGCCATCGACCTGGAGAGGGACAGGGAGAGGGAGGGAGGGCAGAGGGTAACCCCCACCCGCCCACCCACCACAACCAACGCCACCACAACTACTACTACTACACGCCGTCCTTCTGTGAGTGAGGAGGGTTGTTGGCTTATTCGCATTGCAATGATTTTGTGTCATTAAAAAAACTCCCAAATCACTCCAGCCGCACACACAAACAAAACATACATAAACAAAAGGAGAAATGAAAGAAGATTACGGGTTTTTACTTCAGGTTCAGACATAGGGAAGTGGTAGATCAGACTTTTCTTTATATAGACTTTATATATAAAAAAAAACTACACCGATTGGTTTCCCCACAACAAACCACTACAAAAGCAAAGTCAGATGCAATATTGTGGTCTAAGGGAGCGAAGCGAGTTTAGAAGTGACCAAGGTATGGTGTGCACACAGATTAACTTCCCTTGAAGCAAATGCATCAAATTGACAGCTATCTATTAATTCTGCACATATATGGCTGGAACACCTTCACTCCCACCAAATGCAAAGACATTCACTGCCACGTCGCCTGCCATGTGTTTCTCTTTTCAGGGCTTATGTCGGTGACTTTTTCCCATTAAAGCAATGCATGCGCACTCTAAAAAAAAAAATATAGCTACCCTCCGCTGAGATGCAACGGACTTGTCACCAAGATCGTCAAAAAATACAGGAAGGGGAGGGGGACGGGACACCCCAGGGAGGGAGGGGGACACCCTAGGGGAGGGAAGGGGAACACCCCAGGGGAGGGAGGGGCACAGGGACACCCCAGGGGAGGGAGGGACACCCCAGGGGCACAGGGACACCCCAGGGGAGGGAGGGGCTCAGGGACACCCCAGGGGAGGGAGGGGCTCAGGGACACCCCAGGGGAGGGAGGGGCACAGGGACACCCCAGGGGAGGGAGGGGCACAGGGACACCCCAGGGGAGGGAAGAGGACTGGGGGGAGGGAGGGGCTCAGGGACACCCCAGGGGACACAGGGGAGTGAGGGGGAACACCCCAGGGGAGTGAGGGGGAACACCCCAGGGGAGGGAGGGAGAACACCCCAGGGGAGGGAGGGGGAACACCCCAGGGGAGGGAAGGTGACTGGGAACACCCCAGGGGAGGGAAGGGGACTGGGAACACCCCAGGGGAGGGAGGGGCACAGGGACACCCCAGGGGAGGGAGGGGCTCAGGGACACCCCAGGGGACACAGGGGAGTGAGGGGGAACACCCCAGGGGAGGGAGGGGGAACACCCCAGGGGAGGGAAGGTGACTGGGAACACCCCAGGGGAGGGAGGGGCTCAGGGACACCCCAGGGGAGGGAGGGGCACAGGGACACCCCAGGGGAGGGAAGAGGACTGGGGGGAGGGAGGGGCTCAGGGACACCCCAGGGGAGGGAAGGGGAACACTGGGAACACCCCAGGGGAGGGAGGGGCTCAGGGACACCCCAGGGGAGGGAGGGGCTCAGGGACACCCCAGGGGAGGGAGGGGCACAGGGACACCCCAGGGGAGGGAGGGGCACAGGGACACCCCAGGGGAGGGAGGGGCACACCCCAGGGGACACCCCAGGGGAGGGAGGGGGAACACCCCAGGGGAGGGAGGGGAACACCCCAGGGGAGGGAGGGGCTCAGGGACACCCCAGGGGACACAGGGGAGTGAGGGGGAACACCCCAGGGGAGTGAGGGGGAACACCCCAGGGGAGGGAGGGGGAACACCCCAGGGGAGGGAGGGGGAACACCCCAGGGGAGGGACACCCCAGGGGAGGGAAGGGGGAACACCCCAGGGGAGGGAGGGGCTCAGGGACACCCCAGGGGAGGGAGGGGCACAGGGACACCCCAGGGGAGGGAAGAGGACTGGGGGGAGGGAGGGGCTCAGGGACACCCCAGGGGAGGGAAGGGGACTGGGAACACCCCAGGGGAGGGAGGGGCTCAGGGACACCCCAGGGGAGGGAAGGGCACAGGGACACCCCAGGGGAGGGAGGGGCTCAGGGACACCCCAGGGGAGGGAGGGGCTCAGGGACACCCCAGGGGAGGGAGGGGCACAGGGACACCCCAGGGGAGGGAGGGGCTCAGGGACACCCCAGGGGAGGGAGGGGCACAGGGACACCCCAAGGGAGGGAGGGGCACAGGGACACCCCAGGGGAGGGAGGGGCACAGGGACACCCTAGGGGAGGGAAGGGGAAAAAAACAGGGGAGTGAGGGGGAACACCCCAGGGGAGTGAGGGGGAACACCCCAGGGGAGGGAGGGAGAACACCCCAGGGGAGGGAGGGGGAACACCCCAGGGGAGGGAAGGGGACTGGGAACACCCCAGGGGAGGGAGGGGCTCAGGGACACCCCAGGGGACACAGGGGAGTGAGGGGGAACACCCCAGGGGAGGGAGGGGGAACACCCCAGGGGAGGGAGGGGCTCAGGGAACACCCCAGGGGAGGGGAGTGAGGGGGAACACCCCAGGGGAGGGAGGGGGAACACCCCAGGGGAGGGAGGGGCACAGGGACACCCCAGGGGAGGGAAGGGGACTGGGAACACCCCAGGGGAGGGAGGGGCTCAGGGACACCCCAGGGGAGGGAGGGGCACAGGGACACCCCAGGGGAGGGAAGAGGACTGGGGGGAGGGAGGGGCTCAGGGACACCCCAGGGGAGGGAAGGGGACTGGGAACACCCCAGGGGAGGGAGGGGCTCAGGGACACCCCAGGGGAGGGAAGGGCACAGGGACACCCCAGGGGAGGGAGGGGCTCAGGGACACCCCAGGGGAGGGAGGGGCTCAGGGACACCCCAGGGGAGGGAGGGGCTCAGGGACACCCCAGGGGAGGGAGGGGCACAGGGACACCCCAGGGGAGGGAGGGGCTCAGGGACACCCCAGGGGAGGGAGGGGCACAGGGACACCCCAGGGGAGGGAGGGGCACAGGGACACCCCAGGGGAGGGAGGGGCTCAGGGACACCCCAGGGGAGGGAAGGGAGGGACACCCCAGGGGAGGGAGGGGCTCAGGGACACCCCAGGGGAGGGAGGGTCACCGTGATACCCCAGGGGAGGGAAGGGAAAAAACCAGGGGAGGGAGGGGGACAGGGACACCCCAGGGGACACAGGGGAGGGAGGGGGACAGGGACCCCCCCAGGGGAGGGAGGGGCACAGGGACACCCCAGGGGAGGGAGGGGGAGGGGGAACACCCCAGGGGACACGGGGGAGGGAGGGGGACGGGGAACACCTCAGGGGAGGGAGGGGGACAGGACACCCCAGGGAGATCAGGGGAGTGGATGGGACACCCCAGGGAAAGGAAACTGAGGGACGTACGCCCCTCCCCTGGGGTGTCCCCCTCCCCTGCCCTGTGGTCTCCCCTACCCTCCCCGCCCCTGGGGTGTCCCATCCCATCACCTGGGGTGTCCCCTCCCCTGGGGTCTCCCCTCCCCTCCCCTGGGGTCTCCCCTCACCCTGGGGTCTCCCCTCACCCTGGGGTGTCCCCTCCCCTCCCCTGGGGTGTCCCCTCCCCTCCCCTTGGATCTCCCCTCACCCTGGGGTCTCCCCTCACCCTGGGGTCCCCTCACCCTGGGGTCTCCCCCTTCCCTGGGGTGTCAACTCACCCTGGGGTCCCCTCACCCTGGGTCTCCCCTCCCCTCCCCCTGGGGTGTCCCCTCCCCTCCTGGGGTGTCCCTCCCCCCCCCCCCCCCCCCCCTGGGGTCTCCCCTCCCCTCACCCTGGGGTGTCCCATCTCTTCCCCTGGGGTGTCCCCCTCCCTGGGTTCTCCCCTCCCCTCCCCTGGGGTGTTCCCTCCTCCCCCTCCCTGGGGTGTTCCCTCCCCTGGGTCTCCCCTGGGGTGTCCCCTCCCCTCCTCCCCCCCCCCCCCCCTGGGGTGTCCCATCTCTTCCCCTGGGGTGTCCCCCTCCCTGGGTTCTCCCCCTCCCCTCCCCTGGGGTGTTCCCTCCCCTCCCCTGGGGTGTTCCCTCCCCTGGGTCTCCCCTGGGGTGTCCCCTCCCCTCCTCTGGGGTGTCCCTTCCCCCCCCCCCCCCCCCTGGGGTGTCCCTTCCCCCCCCCCCCCCCCCCTGGGGTGTCCCTTCCCCTCACCCTGGGGTGTCCCGTCCCAAATTTGGTGGTTGATTATTATTATTGATATGTGTGTTTTCTGCTTTCAGGGACCCAACTGTCCCGTGTGCGATCTGAAGAAGGCTCCAGATAACTACAAGGACATCGTCTGCGATTCCACTGCTGGTGAGAAGTTTTCTTTGGTTATTCTTAGATTTACACCCCTTCTTTGTCCCTGCAAATGGTTGAAATGGGCACCCTGTCCCTGGAATCCACTTTTCGGTTTTGCAGTCCCTGGAAACTGAAGAAAAATCTGTTTAACGTCCTCCGGTCTGAAACAGACATATATGGGACATTAGTAGATATAAAGATGGTGGGAACGATCCTGGAGGCAATGCCCGGAGGCAGTGCAACACCAGGAAAGTCCCGAATGTTTAAGAATAGATATTATTGTTGGAAACGGAGTAAAATCAAAATTAAAACAAATTTGATTCTACTGGAAACTGCGTAGAATCAAAATTTTATAGCTTACCTTACATTACATTAGAACACAGGAACTCCCAAAGCAACAAACATTGTTATTTTCTTTCTCTTAGCTTACTGAACACCAAAAGATCTTGAATATAGAAACATGCTGGCACCGAAAAGCAACAAAAAGACCACCCAAAATATCCAGTCGTAGAATTTTTTTCCTAGATTACAAAATGCATGATTTATTTTCATGATGCACGACATTGCTATGTTTGTCCCTGGAAACAAGTCTGTCCCTGTTTTTATTAATAATAATAATAATAATAACTCTTATATAGCGCCGTTCTCCTGGCGCAGCAGGACTCGCAGCGCTTTACAAAAAACATACATACAATAATCATGAAAGAAAAAACAACATAATTATATAAAAAAGGAAACACAACCATAAAAAAAAATATATTAGCCCACTATCGCACTGCACTCACACATAGTCCAACTCAGCAAAAAAACTCACAGAGGGTGAACTGAAGGGGAGAAGACACAGGAAGTATTTTCTGAATAAATTCTGAATATATTTTTTTAGCAGTTTGTCCCTGGAAATAAATCTAGGCAGTTTGTCCCTGGAAACAAGTCTGTCCCTGGTTTTATTAGCAGTCTGTCCCTGTTTTTATTAGCAGTTTGTCCCTGGAAACAAGTCTCCCTGGTTTTATTAGCAGTTTGTCCCTGGAAAAAAGTCCCTGGTTTTTAAGCAGTTTGTCCCTGGAAATAAGTCTCTGTCCCTGTTTTTTTAAAGCAGTTTGTCCCTGGAAATAAGTCTGTCCCTGGTTTTTAAGCAGTTTGTCCCTGGAAATAAGTCTGTCCCTGGTTTTTAAGCAGTTTGTCCCTGGAAACAAGTCTCTGTCCCTGTTTTTTTAAAGCAGTTTGTCGCTGGAAATAAGTCTCTGTCCCTGTTTTTTTAAAGCAGTTTGTCCCTGGAAGTAAGTGTCCCTGGTTTTTTAAGCAGTTTGTCCCTGGAAATAAGTCTGTCCCTGGTTTTTAAGCAGTTTGTCCCTGGAAACTGCAGCAGGGGTTAGGCAGCCCTGATTTTAATAATGTTGCAATATAGAGTTCTTCCCAAGCATACATGCTTACTCAAGCATTTTCCTGCTAAAGGATCCATCAAGATGGCGTCAAAGCGACCACGTGGTGAGAGTTCTAGGTCAAATGATCCAAAATCTGATGGAAAGACACCAAAGAAAACCGCCAAATACATGGTTTAAAAAATGTTTTTAAAGGTCTCCCAGTGCACTATTGCTTGCATAAAATTGTGTAATTACAAATAGTTTTCTTGTTAATCTGGTTTTGTGAAGAAAAAGAATCGGCCACGCATTGGATTAGTTTTTTTTTCAAAATTACTATTTTTTGTTTCAGAAATTACAAATTTGCCAAAGAAGGGTAAACAGGTCTGATTTTTTATCCTGTGTATACAAATATTTCATTAATTTAATTTCCAGTATACAAAAACGTTTCATTACCTTTTTTCTAGAAACAAATAATTATTTCATAGCTTTTTTTTCCAGTGTACAAAAATAATTCATTCATTCATTAAAATTCATTATTTTTTCCCCCAGTGTACAAGGCCCACGTGGGACGTAACAGGAGGTTCTCCATGAAGATCAAGGCCAACCTTCGACCGGCGAAGAAGCAGAGGGATCTCAGCTGGTTCGCTAACGTCAGAATGTCCCCAGGATGCAAGTGCTCTCTGCTGGACCCACCACGTAAGCATAAGACCAACGATATCAACAATTATGATTATAATAATATTTATGAATAAAATGATAATAATACTACCGTATTTTTCGGACCTTTGTTTTCCTGTGTACACAAATAATTTCATTAATTTAATTTCCAGTGTACCAAAACGTTTCATTACCTTTTTCTAGAAAAAAAAAATTTCATTGCTTTTTTTTCCAGTGTACAAAAATCATTCATTCCTTCATCAAAAAAAAATTCCCCAGTGTACAAGGCCTATGTGGGTCGTAACAGGGGGAGACGCACCCCCCAAATTTTACCCAAATTTCAGTCTGCTGTTATATTTTCTTACTATTTTATTAGTCACATTATAAGGTGCAGGGGTCTGGGTACAGGGGATTTTTTTCCTCATTCTGCACTAGGCCTTAACGGTCTGAACCTAGAGTCTTTCGGATGAGACGATAAACCGAGGTCCTGTGTGCCCATGCACTTAGCATACGTTAAACCCAGTGGCAACGAAAAAGTTGTCATTTGGTCGAAATTTACCCCCCCCCCCCCTCCCTCATCAATATATAAAAAATTGGGTGGCACGCCTCTGGCTGCGACGCGCTCTCCAGGTGGGAGCAACCCGAATTTCACAGAGACGCCTCTGTGACTATAAAGTACCTAATACCTAAAAAATTATCGCCTTATAGACTGAAAAATATGGTAAATAGAAACAAAGGGATCTCCACTGGTTCGCTAGTGTCAGAATGTCGCCAGGGTGCAAGTGCTCTCTGCAAGTGCTCTCTTTTCAGAGAAGAACGTGCTGATCATAACTCGAGCAGCCAACCTAGGCATGCAACGCAAGGTTCTGACGGTGGACTCCAAGACATAGGAAGCAGCACAAACGGAAGTTCGATTATTTTTGATGGCTGCCTAGAAGAAGAAGAAGAGGGAGTTTATCTATAAGAGGCTAGCCTAATTAGACGCTAAACCAACCAGAGAGAGAAGAGGGAGCTCAATATCGTTTATGATAGCAGTAATGGCGGTCCGGTAAGCATTTACAGGACGCGTACAGGCTTCGAAGTTTGACTTTCTTTTGCGAGGTGCCTTATAAACAAGGGCGCCTTTTGCTTTAATTTGTTTCTGATTTTTCTTAAACATTGCCCTGTTCGCCTTACAGCAGCGCCTAATGATCCGAAAAATGCAGTAATCTTTGAAAACAATAATATTTGTGATGCAGTACGCGAATACCCAGCTAAAGTCGGCCAGCCACAAGAGAGAGAAAGAGAGAGAGAGAGAAAGAGAGAGATTTGATTGATTGAAAAATTGTTCGATAGAAAATTAGAGATAGATGAATTCTGTTTTTTGCCTGTTAATCTGTTGTCTCCGGCCTTTCTGAAAATATGAATAAGTCAAAAGTGATCATTTACGACATTAGCCTGGTTTTCATGTGCTGCATCACATTTGTTTAATCTTTTCTGGTCAATTTTCAGAGAAGAACGTGCTGATCATCACCCAAGCAGCCAACCTAGACATGCAGCGCAAAGTTCTGACGGTGGACTCCAGGACCTACGTGTTCAACCTGCGTGGAAACAAAATCCTGGAAAGAGACGCCAGAAGAGCGCAGAAACACTGCCGCATGAACTGAAACTTTTGTTTGTTTTCCAGCTTTAAAATCTATGTATATATTGATATGTATGTAATATCTTTGAGTTTTAGATCAACTGGGTTCCACACATATACATATGTAATATCTTTGGGCTTTTAGATATGCAAGGTGCACACACATATGTAATATCTTTGAGTTTTAGATAAACTGGGTTCCACACATATACATATGTAATATCTTTGGGCTTTTAGATATGCAAGGTGCACACACATATGTAATATCTTTGAGTTTTAGATAAACTGGGTTCCACACATATACATATGTAATATCTTTGGGCTTTTAGATATGCAAGGTGCACACACATATGTAATATCTTTGGGCTTTTAGAAGAAAAAAACAGGGGTGCTCGTACAAGTGTAATACCTTTTGGTATTGGGTAAACTAGGTGCTCATACATCTGTTGGTTTCAGATAAACAAGGTCCACACACACATGTATATGTAATATCTGTTGGTTTCAGATAAACAAGGTCCACACACACATGTATATGTAATATCTGTTGGTTTCAGATAAACAAGGTCCACACACACATGTATATGTAATATCTGTTGGTTTCAGATAAACAAGGTCCACACACACATGTATATGTAATATCTGTTGGTTTCAGATAAACAAGGTCCACACACACATGTATATGTAATATCTGTTGGTTTCAGATAAACAAGGTCCACACACACATGTATATGTAATATCTGTTGGTTTCAGATAAACAAGGTCCACACACACATGTATATGTAATATCTGTTGGTTTCAGATAAACAAGGTCCACACACACATGTATATGTAATATCTGTTGGTTTCAGATAAACAAGGTCCACACACACATGTATATGTAATATCTTCAGGTTTTTAGAAGAAGAAAAAACCGGGGTGCTCATACATGTATAATATCTTCGAGTGTTTAGACGATCAAGGTGCACAATCTTAGAGCACGTTTTTTACACAGTCTGTCACAATTATGAATAAATATTTACCAAAAGTGAAAACATTTTTTGGGAGGTATGGATCAAGTAATTATGGCGGGTGTTAACATGTGGATGTGTTCTGCTTTATTTTGATTTATTTTTTATTTAAGTTCAATCATTTATTGTCCCTATCTCATTAAAAACAAGGAAATTTGTCTTGCAATCAATCAATACAAATAACGAAAACACAATAAATGAGAACACCCTAAGGTGTCTGTACTGGTGAGCACCCCGACCCCCACCCCCACCACAGCAACGGAGCGACAGGCCAGTCACAGTGTAATTTCAGGCATGGTGGACCTCCGCGAATCGCGAAACAGTTTGAAACAAAATAATATTAAAAAATGCATTGAAATGGCGTGAAAAAGTGAACATTTATTGAATTTTCTTCGGCCCCCTGGACCCCCCGGCCATTTTCCTTGACAACCACTTTGCCCCCACTACCATGCCTGAACTTGCCCATCGCCGCGCCACCATGTGAAAGAGTGAAAACTGCCCACATGCACAGAGACCTCAACATATTAAACATCTTCACACACACAAGTTGTTGCATTGTTGTTGTTTTTAAGATAGAAAAACTACCTCCGAAACCTGGGTTTTCAATTCGCTGCTGCTTTAAACCGTTTTAAAATTTTGAATTCATATACCAGCTATGCTAAACCGCAAGAATTTCAGCTGAATGAACTTAAGAGGGACTGTGATTACTTTTAGACTTTTCTCCTTTGTGGACTTTTTAATTTAAAAAAAAAATAGTTCCAATTGTAAATGAGCTTACTGTATTATTTTGTGGGGAAAAAAATCAACTGGACATGCTTTTCTATATCTCGATTACCTGTACTTAGCTGATCCGTTCCATTTTTTTTATATAATTATCATTATTCCTTACACCTTTATAACCAATTGACTTTATATGTATATATAATATATATACACTAATTGTGCATTTGTCACTTCATTTGTATGTGTTAAAAAAAGTATATCCTTTTTTTTTAGTTTGAACATATATTGTGCTGTATTAGACATGTTCATTGTGAGTAAGAGTAGGTTCTTCTTCTTTTTTATTTTAGAAAGAATAGGTTATTTACCGTAAAAACTGGACTATAAGACGCACCTTTATATAAGCCGCATTGACAAAATATTAGGTATTTATTGTTTGTGGCTCAAGCCACAAACCTATAACTCACTTTGTCTGTCGGTCCAAAATTGTCGCACATTTTGACAAAATTGTCGCACTTCAAATCGAGGCTACACTTCTGGCCGCTCTTTAAAATGATGTATTTTAAAAGCGTACAAAATAATAAACATATGTAATACAGACACTACAACAGACACGACGAGTATGCGGTGCTTCTTTTGATGAGTATAAGTAGGATACATAGTTTTAAATGTTTTCCAAAAGATATAAAAAGTTACGAAATGGTGCAGAGATAACATTCTGGTTTACAGATTAAAATTATTGAAAAGCCAGGGGAGGTAACTCATGATTGGAGTGGTAAAAATAGACCGCGTGCCACAAACTATTGCGATTTCGCGCTTGTTCATATATGAGCCGCAGAGAAAAATGCATGTGTACAAACCAACACAAATATTGACATTCTTCTATCAGAACGTAAGTATTTCATGTTCTCAGACATTGAATCTATCGATTACCAAAACCAGTTTTGAGTCTGAAGAAGCTCAAAATAGGCTGAAGAATGTGGCCAGAAACAGATTTAATCATACTGATAAATGTAGAATGGGAAAAAAATCTGTATCGGTCTGTAAGCCGCATGGGCCAAAGTTGAGGGGAAAAGTAGCGGGCTTATAGTCCGCATTTTACGGTATGTACGTCGTACCTGCGTGTAGTAATACTCGAATCTTTTCAAACGTTTAGTGCACAAGAGAGTTAAAACCCATTTCACTCTGCATTCATACGCGTCATCGTCTTTCTTTTCTTTCAATGGCACAGCTGTACTTACTGCTTCGTGTGTTCTTTTTTTTTCACCTCTTATGTAACTCTCTCTTTTCACCCTTTTCACCCCTTTCACTGTCATAACTTATATCATAACGAAGGGGGTCTGATATACTTTTTTTGCTTTTAAGCAGCCAGTCAGGGGGGGGGGGGGGGGGGGGGGGGGGGGGGGGGGGGGGGGGGGGGGGTTACATCCCCTGACCATTTTCCCAGATTGACTCTAAAAGTTTTCTTTTATATTTGACAATTTTAAATGTTTGTTGTGTTGGGGTTTGTTTTTTTTTGGGGGGGGGGGGGCAGTCAAGGTGTTAAGGAGTAAAGCTTTTCTGTCTAGCATTGTTTGAATAAATGGGTGTTTTTTTCATAATAACCAGTGTCTTGTTTCTGTTTTGTGAGAAGAGTTTTAAGTTCGTATTATACACATGCACACAAGTAAGCAAATACGTACGCACACTCACATACTCAATCCCATACACACACTCAATCACACTCGCTCACACACACTCACTCACACACACACACATTCACACACACACACACTCACTTGCTCACACACACACACACACTCACTCACACACACACACACACACACACACGCACGCATCTTTGAAAGGGAATGGAGTGTCCCATGCATACTTACTCTCCAGTCACGCAACACAGGCTTTCAGGGCTGGAGCGGGGCTGCTCTTATGTTGATAGAGCAGGTGAGGCCAGTACGTGCGTCTGGATTCCCATCAGAACCTCCAGGTCTTTCTTTCCCATTCGTTGATGGTCCTCCACCTTCTCTTAGCGATGCAACCTGCAGTAACAAAACAAAAAATGCAAAATGCGACTTGAACAAACCAGGGTGTAGCTGCGAATTGGGATTCGGAATGAGCGGCGTGGGAGCAACGCCACTGTACGGCCCAGAAGATGGGACAGCAACAACAAAAAAAGAAGAAAAAAAAGTAAATATTTCCGTTACCGTATATTGCGGACTACAAGGCGCACCTGATTATAAGGCACCCCCCCCCAAATTTTATACAAAATTCAGATTTTGTTATTATAGTTTCTTACTATTATTATAAGGCTCAGGGGTCTGTCTAGGAAAAAAGCATCGCCTTATAGTCCGTAAAATAGGGTAGTCGAAAAAGGGAAATCGTAAGAGCTGAGATTTAGAGCCTTCTAGCTTCTTCTTCTTCTTCGATCGCTCAGACAGTTTCCTGTCAATTATGAACGCAGATGCGTCATGCTGTCATTATGAGCCTAACTAAGAAATAGGCCCCAGCAAGTCGGACTTCGGCTGGAGGAAATGTTTTTGAAAGTATTTCGTGAAAAAGTGGCAGGAGAATGGACCGGTCAGGCAGAAAGATAGATGAAAGGGAATAGGGAAGGGTCAAAGAGAGCGACAGATTAGAGGAAGTTACAAGCACAGAACTTCCAGAAGGTGGGGGAACTATTTGTACGAAAGACACCCCCGGTATCCCCACGGGGCGGATCGCTTAACTTATCTGTTGACTTTTCCTAAAGTCAAGATGTGCCACCCCCCCTACATTTCTCGGTTAATTGTATTTTTCCGTTTTTGCCTTTCTTACCATACATAAAGCTGTATTTTAGGAACCTTTTTAGCTAATAACCTTTTTGGAATACTAACCCTAGCCCTAACCCTAACCCTACCCCCCCCCCCCCCCCCCCCCTATAAGACGGAAACACGCAACGAACCACAACTGTGACAAATCGCGGTGTACTGCAGTACATAGTGGGGGGTAGGGTTAGGTTTAGGGTTAGTATTCCAAAAAGAGAATTAGCTGAAAATGTTCCTAAAATACAGCTTTATGTATGGTAAGAAAGGCAAAAATGGAAAAATACAATTAACCGAGAAATGCAGGGAGGGTGGCACATCTTTACCTTTACCGAAATGTTATTTATTTATTTTTTAAAATGCCAACAATACACACAGGAAAAAAAAGAGAGAGGGAGGGGGGGCTGGGGGGTGGTGGAGAAAATTGAAGAGGGTGTATGAGAAATGAGCAGAGGGGGGGTAACAGAAAGATCCACAAGTGCAACACTTCCATGGATGAAACCTCATGGCAGGAAAAGATGGAATCCTGATGTTGGATCTGTTATTTTTCAGGAAATCCTGATCGAGTTTGCGACATACTTTATTGAAGAATAATTACACTGGAGTGTATAGGAGAAGACAAGCATCCGGTCTCTTTTCCCCTATATGAGTAGTGAGGACAGAAACACTGGTTATGTCCCTTTTAAGCGTGACACATTTACACGTCGATAGGCCAGTTGAATTCTCCGTTCAAATTCCAGTCTGAGTTTTTGGATAGCCGCCGCTGTGAATGGTGTATAACTACCCCACTAACGATAACTATCAGCCCGGTTCGCTGTAACTCTTAAGTAGTCCATCTTACCCTTTCAGAATCTTTGACTGGAGTGAGAAAAAAACCCAGAACTTGTTTTATTGTTAAAAGAGACGAAATCTGTCTGTAAACGCTCTGGTTTTATTAGTTAGTAAAAGTGTAGGGGAAGACGGGGTAAAAAGCGCATGGGCGGGTAAGAAGCCCACCCCAATTATCTCATGAAATAAAGAAAATTTCAGTCAAATTTGCCCATGAGACGAATGCTAGACATTAACGCTCGTCCCATGCGCTTTTTACCCCGTCTTCCCCTACGCCCCAAAAAATACCTTCAGCTTCTGGGATTTCGCCCCGTTGGCAATTGGATTATACATGAACTGATGTGTTTAAAACTGTTACAATTATGTAAAAGTGTGTTTGTTAAACATGTTGGAAGCCTGGCTGCGCTACAACCTCCCCCCCTCCCCCCCGAACATCAACATTAAAATGTCAGCGACTACATTTTTTTTTTAACCAAAATTTTATTTTATTAAAGGTGGACCCTGACGGATGAGTTTTTGCAAGAAACACATCGAGATCACCATGAAAACACTATTTACAATTACAGAGATCGCAACACTCACTTTGCTCTGGTTTCCTAGAAATCAAACCGTCAAATCGGCGATTCATCCTTGGCGGAGGTGCTGGAAGTCAAATTCTTTCACTGAAAGAGAAGGCGTGTGCCGTCTCTTTTGTAATGGCGACCAAATTGTTTGCACGATTTTGTTTTCGCAATACAAGCCTGTTTATTTATTTATTTTAAATGTTTTTAAGCAGTTTATGTAAAAGAGTTTCGCTCACAACAAAGGAAACAGCCTCAATTTTTTTTTACAGCACTAAACCGCAATGGGTTTGGCCCCCACCCACCCCATCCAAAATGGCTTCTCTCTCTCCGGCACCTCCGCCAAGGAGGAATCGCCGTTTTGCCGGTTTGATTTCTAGGGAACCAGAGCGAAGTGAGTGTTGCGATCCTTGAAAAGGCTGTCTTTGAGGTGATCTCAAGTGTTTCCTGCAAAAAAAAAACCTCATCCGTCAGGGTGCCCCTTTAAAGACCCACCACGTCACGTGTCAAAATCACGATTTTCCACGTGTTTTCCCTCTTATAGCTAGTAAGGAATCTTAAGAAATCTTCCTAGCATAAGAGGGAATGTGTCACGTGACGTGGGGGGGTCTTTAATAAAAGCCGCTTGATGGCCGCCAGAACCAAGACCTTATACTGCTTTTCGTTTCGCCCAGGTTTCGCCCTTGCACGTGTGCATGCACCCCCAAACTAACGACTCCTTGCAACCAGTCACTCCTCATTTCGCAACTATATTACGTACGAATATCGCAGCTGCGTTTACCACCTGTGTGTTCCAATTATACCTGGAACTCTTATTTTTCTGATTTTTTTTCTCTCCACCCATCCACACCCACACCAATTTTCTCTGCATACACATGAATGCACGCACACACACACACACACACACACACATACACATATGCACGCACACGCACACGCACGCACGCACACACGCGCGCACACACACACACACACACACACACACACACACACACACACACACACACACACACGCACACACACAAGCATGAATACACACATACACACACACGCGTGCAATTAAGTGCACACGCAGACAGTGAGACACGCTGACAACCTCCAAGACACCCCCGCCCCCCACCACCACCACCACTTGTCTAAGATCACTGTAAGGTAGATAGACATTGCATTAAAGAACGAACGAACACACTACATGTAGCACAAACACACATGCATGCATACACACAACACACACACGCATGCATGCGCTTCATGCATGCATGCGCATGCTCATATGATGCTCCCATGCATGCACACACATACTCTCTCTCTCTCTCTCTCTCTCTCTCTCTCTCTCTCTCTCTCTCTCTCTCTCTTCTCTCTCTCTCTCTCTTTCGTCTCTCTCTCTCTCTCTATGAATTCCGTTTTTTTCTTGGTAGCTTAAATTATTTGCTGCACTTTATATTTTCCTTCCCCCTCGATCTGTTCTTCTTTTCCTCCTTCCGACTGGGGATGTTTATCCTGCCCCACGCCCAAAGTCTTCGCTTAGACTGCTATTGGCGCACTACAGGATGCATGCTTTGTGAGTTTGTGTCATCCATTCCACCGGCACACACGGCCTACTCGTACCGAAATAGTGGAATGGGCTTTAACGTGCGCGCAAGATCTTGTGCGTGCGTTCGCACACGGGACCTCGGTTTTAGGTCTCATCCGAAGGACCAGGAAATAGGAGTAAAGTATCTCTCCCAAGGAACCAACACCGTGACCAGCCGGGTTCGAACCAGCGCGCTCGCAAAACCCGTTGGATTACGAGCGGCGACTCTAACCAACCGAGGCCACGGCGCCTGCTCTTCGTGATAATGTGGGTGGGAGAGACTATTATGGAGTTAATTCATTAATGTCCCTTTTCTGACAGGCCTAGTAAAATAGAAAGTCTAAATAATGCGTAGAGGGCACAAGGGAGGGTGACAGCACACATATACGCGCATATAACCCCCCGCACCCTCCCCTCCCCTCCCCCCCCTAAATAGGGAAACATACAAACAGCTTTAACAACATTAATACTCCGGTAATGCCACTTTATTACGAAGGGAACAAACCGCGCTTCTCTCCAATTGAATTATTTAATGTGGTTGTCTCCCTTGAACAATAAAGACAAAAATTGAGGGGAGGGGACAGGAGGGTAGACAGGAGCGGAAAGAATATTGTACCTACAAGAACGTGAAGAAGAAGAAAGTGGAGTTTATCATCTCCATTTTATAGACCAGAAATTTTGTGGATCATAGATCATTTTGTGATTGTGCGTGGGAAAAACTGACATAAGTTGCTGATAAGTGTTTTTGAGAAAAAGCCAAAAATAGTTCCCATCCCACCAATTTTCTATTTAGGGCATATTTGTGTCTATTTAAAAAAAATATAAATTATACCAGTATCCACGACATGAAAGACAAATTTGAATTACTTCTTTCTTTATTTTATTTTTTCTTATTAAGTCAATAAAAACAAGGAGCCCAAACTCGATCTGTCTTCTATGTTCCGTTTCTGCAAATGATGTAACATCAAACTTCAAATGACTATATTAATTACTCTAAAAAAAATAGCCAACAAATTTCAATTCTGTTTTCTGTGTATTTAGCCTACTAGGAATCTTTGCTCCATCTTTGGAAAAAAAACCACAATTCTG
>CM065693.1:48771758-48801758 GCA_017654935.2 Phymorhynchus buccinoides
GAAGTTACAAGCACATAACTTCCAGAAGGTGGGGGAACTATTTATACAAAACACCCCCCCGTATCCCCACGGGGGGGGGGGGAAGAGGAGGGGGAGGGGGGAGGGGGGGGGAGGAGGGGGAGGAGGGGGAGGAGGAGGGGGGGGGGGGGGGGGGTACTATATCAATAAGTTTCCCATGTGTATGAATGTCACAGGCCTACATAAGTCTTCCTGTCTGGACTAGAAACCCGGTGACACAAAAATAATATGACCTCAAGTCAAACTCGGCTAAATGGCGCCCGGGAAACAGGGCGATAGTCGGTGTCATAACTGTCAACACTAGACGAGAGAGAGAGAGAGAGAGAGAGAGAGAGAGAGAGAGAGAGAGAGAGAGAGAGAGAGAGAGAGAGAGAGAGAGAGAGAGAGAGAGAGAGAGAGAGAGAGAGAGAGAGAGAGAGAGAGAGAGAGAGAGAGA
The DNA here is from genome assembly GCA_017654935.2 of Phymorhynchus buccinoides. Classification (NCBI taxonomy): domain Eukaryota; kingdom Metazoa; phylum Mollusca; class Gastropoda; order Neogastropoda; family Raphitomidae; genus Phymorhynchus; species Phymorhynchus buccinoides. The sequence continues at coordinate 48,772,213 of CM065693.1, forward strand.
GAGAGAGAGAGAGAGAGAGAGAGAGAGAGAGAGAGAGAGAGAGAGAGAGAGAGAGAGAGAGAGACAGAGGGAGAGAGAGAGAGAGAGACAGAGAGAGAGAGAGAGAGAGAGAGAGAGAGAGAGAGAGAGAGAGAGAGAGAGAGTCAGAGACAGAGAGAGAGAGAGAGAGAGAGAGAGAGAGAGAGAGAGAGACAGAGGGAGAGAGAGAGAGAGAGAGAGAGTCAGAGAAGAGAGAGAGAGAGAGAGAGAGAGAGAGAGAGAGAGAGAGAGTGTGTGTGTGTGTAGAGGTTTGGGGGTGGTGAAGGATAAAAACAATTTTGGGTGAGGGGGGTGGTGTGGGGTTGGTGGGAGTGGGGTTGTACTAGGGGGCTTCCGAGGATTTCGACAGAAGGAAGGACAGAGAAAAAAGGTATAAAAAAAAGAAGAAAAAAAAAAGAAGGGAGAAATAAGAAAACGGCCAAAATCTGATTGAACGGAAATTAAAAAGGGGCCTAAATCCCATCAGCACACCCTTTCACGAGATTTTGCAACGTTTTTCCACAAACGACAAAGGCATTGAGGAAGTGGGTTTTTTGCCTCGCACAAAGACAGAATAACTGTAAATGGATCTCGGCTTATTATTTTTTTTCTTGGTATTTGGTATATTCTAGTCACAGAGACTTATCTCTGTGAAATTCGGGCTGCTCTCTCCCGGAGAGCGCGTCGCCGCAAGTGCAGCACCTACCCAATTTATATATATATTTTTTTTTTTTTTTTTTTTTTGGGGGGGGGGGGGGGGGGGGCAGAGGGTGAGGAGGGTGTGTGGGCACACTTGGAAAACCTAGCTATCAATTTGGCCATACCAGGCAGCGGGATTTCTCCCTGCTCTTACCTACTTTCAACTGCCGTGGGATTTTTACGTGCGTAAAGCGCACGGGTCAGACTAGCTTTAAGTCCCCATCCGAAGGACTCGACGTTCAGTTCTATTTTCCCGTCGAACTAGAAAGAAAGGGCGAGGAGGCCGGGATTCGAACCCGGGTCACTCACGTTCTTGCAACCACGCATTACATTTGGCAGGCGAACGTCTTAACCACTCTGCCACCTTCCTTTCCTATTAGTGCTTTGATATCGCAATACTATAGGTAGTATGATTTGGCGAGAGATCATTTTAAAAGGAGGCACGAAATCACATAGCCAGGCCGGATCTAGGGGGGGGGGGGGGTGCTTTGGGTGCTGTAGCACCCCCCCCCCCTCGGCTGTCAAAAAGGAAAAGGAGATGCTCTTGCAATAAGGTGATAATGTTTGATTGTCTTTTGTGTGTTATGATTGCAAGCTAAGCAAGGTGCAAAACTGATAAAAACGCTCTTAAGAAGTTCTGTTCTGAGCTCACAGGAGATGCCACAAAACAGTTTTAAAATGTTGAAAACTCGTTTTCGGCCGGGGGGCTTCGCCCCACTGGACCCCCCACCAGGGCTTTGCCCCTGGACCCCACCAGGGCCCAGGCGGCCCCTGGACCCCGGCCTAAAAAAAGTTTCAGGCCCCCCCCCCCCCTTCAAAAGTCTGTGATCCGGCCCTGCGTAGGCCTATCTGCTTTGGGTGCCAACACTCTGGAACTAAAAAACATAAAGGTGTACTACACCGTGTGCATTTACATTAATGTCTTCCTGGTGCCCGAAAGTGGTCCCAGCCTTCTAAGACTGACACTAGTACGTTCAGGTGAGCGTCGGAATCATTTGTATAGGGGAAGACGGGGTAAAAAGCGCATGGGCGGGTAAGAAGCCCACCCCAATTATCTCATGAAATAAAGAAAATTTCAGTCAAATTTGCCCATGAGACGAATGCTAGACATTAACGCTCGTCTCATGGGCAAAATGAGACTGAAATTGGCTTCATTTCATGAGATAATTGGGGTGGGCTTCTTACCCGCCCATGCGCTTTTTACCCCGTCTTCCCCTATCACATTTGCAAAGATCTAGGCTTGCGGTTGGGGTTAATATTGGCATACTAAGTAAGACACATAATTATGCTTAAACAAGCCCGATGTTCGGTTATTTTAACCCTTTCAGTGCCAGCCATATTTTAGTTAAAAAAATGTCCATTAAATTTACCTGGATAGAGGAGAAAATCCATCTGCAGCATTGGGGATTCTTCTGTGACATATCATATAAAATAAGGTCCATCCTTACTTCTTCAATTACTTGTAGCGGTGCCATAGCCGATGAGGTTTACCCGAGGCGTGGTTACCGCTACACCTATAATCGGGACTTTACTGGTTTCGTACTGCCTCCGGGCATTGCCTCCAGTATTGTTCCCACCATATTTGTATTTACAAATGTCCCATATGTGTCTGATTCAGACCAAGAGGACGTAAAACACCATTTTCGTCGCTTCCCAAATCTAAGACAATTTATATGGTCTTTGGATACTAGACCCATGTGTGTGTGTAACCCGCATGCGTAGTATTGGATTTGTATTCAATATATAATATTGCAGGTTGTTTTTGTTGTGGTTATTGTTTTGTTAGCGCTCTGAACTCTTCGGAGAAAGAGCGCAACAAATAGCCATTATTATTATTATTATTATTATTATTATCATTATTATTATTATTATTATCATTATTATTATTATTATTATTATTATCATTATTATTATTATTATTATTATTATTATTATTATTATTATTATTATTATTATTATTATTATTGTTGTTATTAATATTATTTGAGATTTCTATTCACCTTATCGAAAGACAGGAAAGCTGTGGAAAGTTCACAATTTTATTTTTATCCGACTTGGTTGGACGGTGTGAGGAAGCTTTTTAGCCTGTCGTTATTTTGTAATAATATATTTTGAGGACTGGCCTCACAAGAATACAAATGTATTTAAAATTATGGAGAAAGAGGTTTTGAAGGGAGTATTGGTCTTCCTAGGTTTTGAACAGGATTAATCATTCTTGTGCTTCACCAATAAGGTGTGCACACCCGCCAAAAAACCCCAATCTTTTTATGTCTTGACTCCGTTTATAGTGTTTTTTTTAACATTTTGACCGTGTTCGGTGTGTTCTGAATGTCTTTATGTTGCACGTGAAGCAGACTTCTTTTTTCTTTTTAAGACCCACCACGTCACGTGTCAAAATCACGGTTTTCACGTGTTTTCCCTTTTATAGCTGGTAAGAACTCTTAACGGTGGACCCTGGCGGATGAATTTTTGCAAGAAACACGTCGAGGTCACCAGAAAGACAGCCTTTCCAGGATAGGAACGCTCACTTTGCTCTGGTTTCCTAGAAATTCAACCGTCAAAACGGCGGTTCCTCCTTGGTGGAGATGCCGGAGAGAGTAGCCATTTTGGATGGGATGGGTGAAGGTCACTCATTGTGGTTGAAGGGTTTTCTTTTTTTGCAGTGCAGTAAAAAAAGAATGGAGCTATTTCCTTTGTTGTGAGCGAAACTCCTTTAGATAATCTGTATAACATTTTAAAAAGAAAAGAAAATGTTGTACAAGCGACTTGATCTGAGCGACTTGATCTAAACGCAGGCGGCCATTTGAAAAGAGACGGCACACGCCTATTAGCAAATAACCTTTTTGGAATACTAACCCTATCCCTAACCCTAGCCCTAACCCCAACTCTACCCCCCTTGCGTGCGTGCGTGCGTGCGTGCTTGCGTGCGTGCGTGCGTGCGTGCGTGTGTGCGTGCGTGTGTGCGTGTGTGTGTGTGTGTGTGTGTGTGTGTGTGTGTGTGTGTGTGTGTGTGTGTTGTTCTTTAATTTAACGTCTTTTCACTTAAAAGTGATATTACACAAGAAACGTGTGTGTGTGTGCGTGTGTGTGTGCGTGTGTGTGTGTGTGTGTGTGTGTGTGTGTGTGTGTGTGTGTGTGTGTGTGCCAGGGTTAATTGTGCCACTTTATAAAGGCAAAGGGGATCAAGAAGACTGCAATAACTACAGAGGGATAACACTGCTGAGTTGCATAGCAAAACTATTTACATCAATTCTCAATAGCAGGCTTACATATTTTGTTGAATTGAAAGGAATCCTTTCAGAAAATCAAGCAGGTTTTAGAAGCATGCACTCCACACTTGATCACACTTTTGTTCTTAAAGCATTAATTGATATATTTTCTGTAAGTAATGAAAAATTATTGATTACAAAAAGGCATTTGATTCTATTTGGAGACAAGCCTTATGGCACAAATTGATGAAACAGGGTATTTATTGGAAAATATTACATGTTGTCATCAATATGTATAATCAAATAAAATCCTGCATCTTCCTTGATGGTGAAAAATCTGAGTTTTTTGGTAGTTATAGCGGAGTTCGTCAAAAAGAAAACCTGTCACCTTTATTATTTGCGTTATTTTTGAATGATCTAGAACAATGCCTTATTGATAATGGCTGTTCTACATTAGAATGTGATTTCAATACATCAGAAATAAAGCTTAAGAACTTTATTAAATTACTAGTGCTGTTATGTGCTGATGATACAATTTTGTTAGCAAATTCTAGACCTGCCTTGCAAAAGGAACTGAATGTTTTACATATGTATTGCCAAAAATAGCAACTTGAAGTCAATCCAGTTAAAACTAAACTAGTTGTTTTTCATGGACGAAACAGTGCGCGTGAAAAAGTGGTCTTTGGGAATAAAAAGATAGAGACTCTTAATTCAATAAAATATTTAGGTATTGAGTTTAGTAGAACAGGCTCTTTTTTAAGGCAAGAAAATATGCATATAATCAGGCTCTTAAAGCAATGTTTGCCTTACTACAAACTACTAGGAAACAGAAATTGCCAATTCATATTTGCATAGATTTGTTTCATTCAATGGTTATACCTGTCTTGTTATATGGTTGTGAAATTTGGGGATATGAAAATGTTGATATGTTAGAAAAGTTAGTTACATTTTTTTAAATATTTGTTTAGAGTAAATAAAACTACAATGACTTCCATGATTTATGGTGAAACTGGAATATATCCTCTGTCTTTACTTGTTAAAACAAGAATGATAAGGTTTTGGGCTGATTTGGTTAATAATGATTCTGAAAAATATTCTAGCAAATTGTATAATATTTTACATGAACTGTATGTAAAGGGTCTTTTTGTTTCACCGTGGCTTGATTATGTTAAAAGTATTTTAATTGAAACTGGTTTTGATTGTGTTTGGGACTCCCAATCATTTTCGAGTAAAACTAACTTATGCAAGTGTGTTAAACAAGAATTACAAAATAACTATATTCGTGACTGGCGCAATTCTCTTGAGAACAGTAGTAAATGCTTATTTTATAAACATTTTAAGACAGAGTTTGGAAGGGAACATTACATTTCAACCTTACCAGATGTTTATGTTATATCTTTATTCAAGTTTCGATGCAGCAATCATAAATTGCCTATTGAAGTTGGAAGACATTATAATGTTCCAAGAGAATTACGTATTTGTTGTTAATTGCGAAATGGGCGAGATAGGAGACGAATTTCATTGTATAATGCAATGTCCAAAATACAATGAACTTCGTGAAAAATCTGTTCCTAAAAAAATTCTGAAACCCAAATCCGTTTTCAATTTCTGTAGCATGTTTCAAAAAGGACGACGTATATGTTTAAATTTAAGTAAATTTCTAAAATTTGGAAAGATAATTTAAAAGTGTTTCTTTCACTGCTCACCAAATATTGACATTTCGCTGTTACTTTTGAATTGTTTGCGGTTTTGATTGAGTTTTATGTTTGGTTTATACTGTTTGTGTATCCTCCATGCCCCAAAAGGGGTCAAAGGATTAAACTTCTTGAATCTTGAATCTTGTGTGTGTGTGTGTGTGTGTGTGTGTGTGTGTGTGCGTGTGTGTGCGTGTGCGTGCGTGCGTGCGTGTGTGCATGTGCGTGTGTGCGTGCGTGTGCGTGCACGCGCGCGTGCATATGTGCATGTGTGTCTGGGTGCGTTATTGCTAAAGTGCATATTTGAGTGTAACATTAGGGAAGAAATGCTAAATAAGAACAAGGTTAAAACAAGAATCCAAAATTGAAATATAAAATAAAAATGCAAACATTCTAAGAAACAACAATTATAGAAACGAGCCAACTGGACTTAAACAATAAATTTTGAACTAAATTCAAAAGAGATACGGCATCTTGGAATATACATTTTCATTAATCTTTTCTGAATTCTGATAGGGCCAATTCAAAATAAGGGCAATGATATAGAATGTGAGTTGTTGTACAGTTGTCAATAGCACCACAGACACATTCAATGTTTTTGTATGAATTTAGTTTTAAAAGCATTATTGTTGATTTATTTATTCTGATTTTGGTGCTTTATAAACAGTGTACTGCTGGGTGAAGGAGTTAGTATGAAAGATGGTTGAATGCGCATTGAGTTGTGTAGCAAGAAATGAGCTCTAAGCTTATTAGGGGAAGACGGGGTAAAAAGCGCATGGGCGGGTAAGAAGCCCACCCCGGGTAAGAAGCCCACCCCAATTATCTCATGAAATGAAGCAAATTTCAGTCTCATTTTGCCCATGAGACGAGCGTTAATGTCTAGCATTCGTCTCATGGGCAAATTTGACTGAAATTTTCTTTATTTCATGAGATAATTGGGGTGGGCTTCTTACCCGCCCATGCGCTTTTTACCCCGTCTTCCCCTATATATGATTAAATTAGCAGCAGTCCCCGAAAAATCGTTCGGACAGACAGACGGACAGACAGGAAGCAAACAGGGCAGCATGGCAAACCAAACGCGAGAGAAAACATAAATCAGCACATTTTATTAAACCCCCCACCCCCACCCCAAGAACACGGAACATTTCATAAAAAGTTAACGCTGAGTTTGTTTCTGAGGTTCACAAATACAGACATTGGACACAGACAAGTTTTATCAAAGCGAGAGAAAACATAGTCATCTTCTATCGTGCGAAACTATTAATAAACACTACAAAATTGGCACTACTCTTTCTTATGCGTCGACAGTTTGGCACGGATCCAAACCCAAAGGAGAAATAAACTCACATAAACCCATGCAAAGAGTCAGGTTACCAAAATAGCCCTTATGTCATTCTGCTGACCAAATTTCTGACTTATTCGAAGTACATCATATATAATTCAAGTCGGTCAGTTGCAGGTGATGCACCACTCTACAACATTTGAAACGATTCAGTACAGCAGTCCCCGGAATATAGTACGAATAAACGGAAAAATAGGTTTAGGGCAAAAGACAAACAGCACGACGAAAAACTTAGTCCTTCTCTATTTAATGATTTCTATGTCGAAAGTACAGCAAATAACCACACATAGATATGCACATGACCCTACATGGTCCCTTGTGTTGTTACCTATGATATGCACATGACCTTACATGGTCCCTTGTGTTGTGACCTATGATATGCACATGACCCTACATGGTCCCTTGTGTTGTTACCTATGATATGCACATGACCTTACATGGTCCCTTGTGTTGTTACCTATGATATGCACATGACCTTACATGGTCCCTTGTGTTGTTACCTGTGATATGCACATGACCTTACATGGTCCCTTGTGTTGTTACCTATGATATGCACATTACCTTACATGGTCCCTTGTGTTGTTACCTATGATATGCACATGACCTTACATGGTCCCTTGTGTTGTTACCTATGATATGCACATGACCTTACATGGTCCCTTGTGTTGTTACCTATGATATGCACATGACCTTACATGGTCCATTGTGTCGTTACCTATGATATGCACATTACCTTACATGGTCCCTTGTGTTGTTACCTATGATATGCACATGACCTTACATGGTCCCTTGTGTTGTTACCTATGATATGCACATTACCTTACATGGTCCCTTGTGTTGTTACCTATGATATGCACATTACCTTACATGGTCCCTTGTGTTGTTACCTATGATATGCACATGACCTTACATGGTCCCTTGTGTTGTTACCTATGATATGCACATGACCTTACATGGTCCCTTGTGTTGTTACCTATGATATGCACATGACCTTACATGGTCCCTTGTGTTGTTACCTATGATATGCACATGACCTTACATGGTCCCTTGTGTTGTTACCTATGATATGCACATTACCTTACATGGTCCCTTGTGTTGTTACCTATGATATGCACATTACCTTACATGGTCCCTTGTGTTGTTACCTATGATATGCACATTACCTTACATGGTGCCTTGTGTTGTTACCTATGATATGCACATGACCTTACATGGTCCCTTGTGTTGTTACCTATGATATGCACATGACCTTACATGGTCCCTTGTGTTGTTACCTATGATATGCACATGACCTTACATGGTCCCTTGTGTTGTTACCTATGATATGCACATGACCTTACATGGTCCCTTGTGTTGTTACCTATGATATGCACATGACCTTACATGGTCCCTTGTGTTGTTACCTATGATATGCACATTACCTTACATGGTGCCTTGTGTTGTTACCTATGATATGCACATTACCTTACATGGTCCCTTGTGTTGTTACCTATGATACGCACAAACGATATGGCTGAAGTAGCAACCAATAATGTACTATTTCCCTCTCTGTCTTTCTCTGTCTCTCTCTCATCTTTCCTATAATTGTATTTTTTGTTGTAGTTGCTAGGTTTATTTGTTATGCTCACCTACTTAGATATGTGTGTTCAAGATAGTACATATTTGATTATAAATGAATGATGATATATTTGATTTATTTTTCATTCTTTTATGTTTCATTTTTTATTCTTTTATGTTTTCTTTTTCTTTTCTTTAAATGTTATTATGTCTTCGAAAAAATAATTAAAAAAGCATCAATAAAAAAAAGTACAACAAACAATTCAAGAAATAGTACAGATAGGGTGTTTCTAAGACATTCAAATACTAACCAACGTAATGTTTTCTTCTGTAACAGGATTGCTCAACATTAATAATCATGGAGTCAAAATACCAAAACATTACTGCATCTTGCAATATCTCTAGTTCGATCAGTACTATCATATGGGCAAGAGGTTTATTTCAGTGCCTCAAATACTCTTTTAAATAAGTTACAAGGCATAGACAGTAAAGCTATCAAACTAGCGCTTGGTGTCCCTATGCACTCTAACACGCTTAGAACATACACAGAGAGCAATATATTGTCATTAGCGGAACATCGGAACTTAGCAGTTTCAAAATATATAATCAGAGGCCTTTCTGTTGACAATAATACAAAGGATGAAATATTCTTAAATTCAGAGACAGATTTTCCGAAGAGAGTAAAAACTATAAAATCTCTACAGCCAATCAAGAATTATATTGAAGACATTATGAGTAAAAGTGAGATAAATATCCATAATAACTCTATCATGCCTATTATACCACTAATGCCACTATGGGAACAAAGAAAGGCAACATTTGATATAGAATATACCAGTTACAACAAAGACGAAGAGGTTAATCTATTAGTTTCTGACGTTCGACGCCATTTAGATTCAAAATATTCAAATCACCTGAAACTTTTCACTGATGGTTCAGTCTTAGATACATCAGACAGTGGGGCAGGTTTTGCTATACCATCACTGTATTTTATGCGCAAGCTGGGCAACAAATTTCTTCTTATGGAGACAATAAATTGATTTGATTGATTGATTGATTAAAATATAAAAGGCAAAGACATATTAATATTTACTTCTGAATTATACACAATAATGCGAGCTTTAGAATTTGTTTGTGCTCTTCCATATTCCATTTATAGCATCTTATTTTGTGTTGATTCAAAATCAGTTTTACAAACTCTGAAGCAAAATAACAGTAAAACTCGTAATGATGTTGTCTTTGAAAATAAGCATTTAATTCATTGTGTTATTGCAAAAGGTATAGGTATTGAATGTTGCTGGGTGCCATCTCATTGTGGGCTCTTTTGGAATGAGGTTGCTGATGGAGCTGCTAAAAGAGGGGCCTTCAATAACAATAACACATTTTTAGATGATAAATTGGCATTGTTAACACATGAAATTTACTCTTTGTTGGAAAAATCCATTTGTATCAATCCATCTGACTTTAGACCTAATATTTTGATGCATAGCAGATCCACCGTTAGTTTAGTGTACAAGATACGTCTAAATTCATTGAAAACTAAATACATAGAAACTAATTGTCTCTGCACTCAGAGATGATCAATCCATCATTTACTATTAGAATGCCCAATGTTGCTCTCTAAATACCGAATGTTCAATATGGACTTTTTTCTTAAGTATAATAATACCAAGGATATTGTAAGTGACGCAGAAATTGACATTGCTTTAATTGCGAAATTAATGCTGTCCACGCCTATTGGAAGCTTACTGTAGATGTTTTGCTTTGTGTGTTGTTATAATTGCTTTTTAAGCTTGCATGGCTTAAAAAAAAAATTAGTTCAATGTCTGCATGTTGTCTAAAATCACTATTCGTGTCAAAAGACATTAAATTAAAGATTCATTCATTTATTCACACTTTAAGAAATCTTCAGGATCAAACCCTTAATTATGATAAGTGCTTTCAATTTTTTTTTATGAAAACAAAAAGAAAGTCCATTCCTTCTTTTATAAATTGCTTAAGATTAGCTTAGCTTAGGTTTCCGCAATCATCGTGCAACATATTATTCCGCCCCAAACCGCCCAGCCGGAAGTTGCCTCTGTGTATTCAAACCGCCCTAAACCGCCCTTGTCTTGCCCCCACTCTGAGACCCCGTCTGATAGCATTTTTATCACGCACAAAGTTCTGGCTTGTTATACACACACTATGATGGAGCTTCTCACTTGCAATGAACAGGTAGTAACTGTATGGCGCTCTGTGTGCTTCAAATTACAGATTTTCCTGAAAATGTGTGAAAAAAATGTGAATACTAGAAGAAGTTTTTTCTGTAACAAATGCGAATGCAAGAGGGTTAATCGAGAAGGGGCGTAAAAGGGCCGCGAAGCCCACTTCTAGCCCTATTTCACTGCTACATCCTATCTTGCGAGACTTGAATAGGCTTACCATAAATTGCTTACAAAATTGGCACGAATGTTTCGTCGACGGATTGGCATAGATCCAACGCAACAAAAAGAGAAAAGTACACTTCTGGAGACCCATGCAAAGACCTAGGTCCCCAAAATAGCCCTTCTGTCATTCCTGCTGATCACGAGTTCTGGCGGATCAAATTTCTGACTTCTTACAACTGAATAACATAAACTAAGGTCAGGAGCCAAGCAACATCTAAAACAAACGCAGTGCATAATTGTTAGAGCTTATTTATAATTGTCATGCACGCGCGCGCGCATGTTTCTCTTTCTCTCTGGGCGCGCACGCGCGCGTATGTGTGTCTGTGCGTGTGTTGTCAAGCGTACAAGGAAGTGATTGCACTTATCAAGTTTAACTGAGAGAGAGAGAGGAATAAGAGAGAGAGAGAGAGAGAGAGAGAGAGAGAGAGAGAGAGAGAGAGAGAGAGAGAGAGAGAGAGAGAGAGAGAGAGAGAGAGAGAGAGAGAGAGAGAGAGAGAGAGAGAGAGAGAGAGAGATTCGGATGATTTATTCATTTAAGGCCAAGACCCCTTATGAAGGGGGTAATACACAATAAACAAATGACATAATATATCCAAATAAAGAAAATTACAATCAAGAACACAATGTAGAACGAAACTTAAAGGCTTTACTTTGTATAAGAACAATGCAAACCTTTTTACAACGTTTTCCTGAGTAGAAAACATAAGCAATACAAGTCTAAACACAGATGGGTGGTTATAATATTTAGAAGCAATACATTTCTGTCTCAAATCACTTAAAGCAGTACACATTAGAACAAAATGAACTTCATTTTCAGAAGATTTATTGCATAGTGGACACATGAGATCAATCTCAGTGTGTTGCCTGTAGCGAAGATGATGAACCGAAATATTCGAAACACCAAATCTAAATCTGGTAACAATAAACTTTAAGCGCATATCCATTTTCATAGACAAATAAGTCGGAATACAATGTGAAGAATTAATCTGTCTATATAAATCAAATCTATTACTGTCACTTATATGAGAATTCCATTCTTGCCATCTGCAGTCCACGAGTCTGGAACGAACAAGTAAAAGTTGTTACATCTTCAACACCCTGATTTAGCCACACAAAACCTAGACCTAATTCAAATAATTTGTTCTTTAATTTTGTTACCCAATTTGCTTTACCTCTGGCATCCAATGTGTACAGCATGATATACGCTTTTTTAGGGAATCTGTCATTACTCATACTTACCAGTTTCAACCAATAACGGATACATCTAAGCGCAGAGCTAAGGAAAATGAGGTAGTGATTAGTCTCACCATATATTAAATCGTTGGGTGTATTCATCGAAACACCAAGAAATCTCTTTAGGGCAAATAAGTGGACTTTCTCACAATTGACTGCAGCTTTATCAAGGCCCCAATTTCAGCACCATAAAGGACGATAGGTAGAATTTGAGAATCAAAAAGCTTAACAAAAACTTCAAATGATTTGGTTTCCAAGAAAAGATAGCTTTTTCAAAATACAAAAAGCCGCAAATTTTCCTTTGCTAGCAAGATCTTCACAAGCAAAGTTAAAACTTAGTCTAGTTGAAAAGTAAATTCCTGAATATTTATAAGCATTTACCACAGGCATACGTTCTCCATTATATAGCCAATATTCTCTTGCTGCCAGATACCCACCTTTTCTAAATACAATTATATTACTCTTTTGTAGGTTTACCTTTAACTGTAAAGTAGTAGCTGCATGACATAAGGCATTGAGCTGTGTTTGTAGTTCAATGACTGTTTCAGATAGGAGAGCAACGTCATCGGCTAAAAGAAGCATAAACAATTCTAAGGCATCATTCATACAAAGCACACCATGTCTACCGTTTCTTATAACTTCTGTTGTTAACTCATTAATAAACAATGAAAAGAGAACAGGACTACACACGTCCCCCTGTTTAACACCACTACTGCATACAATATAATCTGTTAGTTTCCCACCAAACCTTACCCGAGCTTTCACACAATTATACATGCTTAATACACTTTTAAATAACTTACCTCTAACACCATTTTTCAGAATAATGGGCCACAGAATACTTCTATTGTTAGAATCAAAAGCTTTCTCGAAATCGATTAAAGCAACATAAAGCTTACGATTGAAAGAAAACTGCTTTTGGATAAAGGCCATCAAAGTAAACATATGGTCTACAGTGGAATAATTACGTTTAAAGCCTGCTTGGTATTCACCAGTAAGGTTATTTACTTCCACCCACTCTTGTAGTCTATTATTAATTATAGTACTGTACACTTTACTTGGTATATCCATTAAAGATATGCCACGATAATTGCTGGGATTGTTAACATTACCTTTCTTATATAGAGGCAAAATGATAGATTCCGTCCAGTTATCAGGGTAAATTCCCCTCCAAGATCAAAGAGAGAGTTGAAAAAGGTCACTAAGAAATCAACAACAACGCAAAGCAGAGATGCGTTAGCGGTACACTTAAAATTATCTAATATCCACATTGTGGACATAGTATGAGAACACTCATGCTGTCAAGGACAGAGCAAGATCAGGTCAACCAGAGTAATAACAGCTGCCCAAATCAGTAGATCTGATCTCGACACACTGAAATCGCATAGTCATTGCAACATTCACAGATGCACAAATCCCAGAAATGCTTAGAGTCTTGGCCCAAACAGTTCACATCTGACTACAGGGAGCAACTTTCTCTCCCCCCCCCCCCCCCAAGGAAAACCAGTCTATGCATCTGAGGTTCTGACTCTACGTCATCTGGCTAAGCGTTTCCTTTCCAACAAAAGGAGAGAAGGCCTGGAGCAAGGTGGAGGAGGTTCAGATTATTATCTTGGCCTGCCTGAACACCAGATTTGTCAATCATTGATCATCTGTGGAATTACTGGAGCGTGTATACGACAGAGGGTTCCATAACATCAGCTACCTCCAGAATTTCTAAACGCTGTGCAGCAGGAGTGGCAGAGTATCCCCTAACGCATAATTTTGCAATTTTAACGGCATTCGTAGGTCGTGTCTGGTGGACATTATGCTCGAGGTAGGCACACCCCATAAACGGCACTTTCCTGCACCCCTATGTCATTCAAGTGCTTGTATGCGCAAATCAATTGGCTTTCCAAGAATGACATTCTGGGATGTTAAAATGGCTGTCCGTTCACAATTTTCCATTCATATTATTGACCTTTTATGGCGTTTAAATGACGAATAAATTAAACGTTGAAAACCCGATGTAAGGTTTCTTTTTGTGGAGGGAATATAATTAACGCTACAACTGAACAGAGAGACGAAAGGGAAAAAACCAACAACCCAAAAACATAACAGATAACAACCACCACCACCACACACCACAATAACAATTCGGAGTTACCCCCCCCCCCTCCCCCCCCCAAAAAAAGAAGTGTGAATGTTGGCTTTTGATTATTAGGAATATTGAGTACCCATGACATTCTTGACCTTCAACCTTGACCTTTGACCCTGGAGAAGGTCTCTGTCTCTCTCCACCTACAGAAAAAGCCCTTCGATGGCTCACGCACTGAACAGACGAGGACGGATGAGGCCAGACGACGAACGTCGCCTGCAGATCAACTCGCAGTTCATAGAAGAGCAAATAGACGGGCAACACTTGGCCGGATCTCTCTACGCCTCTGAGATCATCGACAGCGACGAACGTGATGAAATCATGGCAGGTGGCACACGCTTGGAGCGAACACGACGGATGGTGAACATTCTGCTACAGAGAGGGCCTGAAGTTTACCATGTTCTTCTCCAATCACTGGATAAATCAGGGTACGTGTCTTTGGGAGTTGGATAGATCGAGGAAGAGGAGGGGTAGTAAACGGGAATGAATGAAATTTTGCTTAACGTCCTCCGGTCTGGAACAGACACATATGGGACATTAGTAGATACAAGGATGGTGGGAACGATCCTGAAGGCAATGCCTGGAGGCTGTGCAACACCAGGAAAGTCCCGGATTTTTAAGGGTAGTAAACGGTATAAAGCACAAAGCAGATACAGGTGGGTATGGTGACATTGTATAGAATGTACTTACTCCCCCTTTACTACATACAGGTCTTTCCTGGTATTGCAGTATCTGCAGGATCGACCCACTATCTGCACATTTATAAATGTCCCATTATGAACAACCTGTTCCAGGTCGACGGATGTTAAACACATGTTCTTCTGGGTATGGTGGCAATGGGAAAGCGATATCAGGCTATAACTAAATTGCAGCCTACAGCAGAAAAATGACAATGCAGCATTCAGCCGAATCCACATGGCAGGCTTTCTGTCATTGAAAGTTTGCTTTTTTTGTGGTGGTCATTATTTAATATAATTATATATTTCATTTTTGTGCCAGCATACCATGTTATTAAAGTGTTTATTATATCTGTGATATATATCAAGGCGGACTTGGCAGTAGGTTGCACTGTAGATTCAGTCGAAGATTGAAATGTCATCTTTCGGCCATAGGCTGCACTGCAGATTCGGCCAAATTCCCATGAGGATTAGATGGATTAAAGGGAAAGGGGAAGGAAACAAAGATGAAGAGGGTTGGATGGGAATGCATGAGTAGGCGTGGGAAGGAGAAGAAATGTCATGCCGGATAAATAAGATCATTGGAAACAACAGACACAAAGGGGGTGGCTCGGGACATTTTGAAAAGGGGTGGAAGTCTGACTGGAAACAGGATGGGGTGGGGTGGGGCAATAGGTGTAGAGTGGCACAGAGGTAACGCGTTCGCCCCGCATACAAATAAACTCGAGTTCGAACCTGGGTACAGGGGATTTTTCCTCTCATTCTGCACTAGGCCTAATGGTCTGAACATGGAGTCTTTCGGATGAGACGATAAAGCGAGGTCCTGTGTGTCCATGCACTTTAGCACACGTTAAACCCAATGACAAGGCAACAACTGTCATTTGGTCAAAATTTACCCCCCCCCCTCCCCTTTCCTTCCCCATCAGTCACACAAAAATCGTATGCAAATTAAAAAAATGGATGGCGCGCCTCTATAAATTTATAAAGTACCAATTACCACACCAAATAGTTAGAGAGAGAGGGGGTGGGGGCATGGAGTCAACGTCAGCAACTAAAACATATTAGTACAATGTGCAATTTGATATATATACATATAAATGTACGTGAGATGAAAATCTTAAGGACAGATTGAATGTTATCATCTGCTAAGAGATTCGCAACTTACAAAATGGCCGAGTGCAAAAGTCACGAAAGACAACATCCTTCAATTTATGCTCCATTTTTTTCCTTTTTGTTGTTGTAAGCTTAAACATTCTCACCACTGTAGTCACAACAAGCACAGACACGTTCATGAATCTTTGTGAATCTTGTTCTTGTACGAGATTCAAACTCCGTACCTAGTGCTGCGTATCTGGGGGACTGGCGATAAAAGCAAGATTAAAACTTTCCACAAAAGGTTTATGTTTTGTTGCTTAGCTATTTTTTGCACTTGGTGGAACTGTCATAATTATTATCTTCTGATTGGCCAGTTACAATGACGTGGCCAAAAAGATACGTGCCACGGAAGTAAGGACCTACACAGCCCTTGATCCCGGCAGGTTACTCAGTGAGGCCAGCATGGTCAGTGGTAATTCTGGGATACTCCCAGGACGAAGCAATACCTCTGAAGCCACATGTCCTAATCTACCCACCGACAAACCTGAAGGTTTTTTTTTTTGTGTGTGTGTGTGTGTGTGTGTGTGTGTGTGTGTGTGTGTGTGTGTGTGTGTGTGTGTGTGTGTGTGTGTGTGTGTGTGTGTGTGTGTGTGTGTGTGTGTGTGTGTGTGTGTGTGTGTGTGTGTGTGGTAAGTGTGTGTGTGTGTGTGTGTGTGTGTGTGTGTGTGTGTGTGTGTGTGTGTGTGTGTGTGTGTGTGTGTGTGTGTGTGTGTGTGTGTGTGTGTGTGTGTGTGTGTAAGTGTGTGTGTGTGTGTGTGTGTGTGTGTGTGTGTAAGTGTGTGTATGTGTGTGTGTGTATGTGTGTGTGCGTATGTGTGTATGTGCACATGTGTGTGAGTGTATGTGTTTAAGTGTGTGTGCATGTGTATGTGTCAGTGTGTGTGTGTGTGTGTGTGTGTGTGTGTGTGTGTGTGTGTGTGTGTGTGTGTGTGTGTGTGTGTGTTGTGTGTGTGTGTGTGTGTGTGTGTGTGTGTGTGTGTGTGTGTGCATGTGTGTGTGTGTGTGTGTGTGTATATGTGTGTGTGTGGGTGCGCATGCGTGTGAGTGTATGTGTTTAAGTGTGTGTGCATGTGTATGTGTCAGTGTGTGTGTGTGTGTGTGTGTGTGTGTGTGTGTGTGCATGTATGTGTGTGCATGTGTGCGGAGAGTGCGCGCATGCACATGCAAATTATTATTGTTCTGCAGACACATAAGAGTTTGTTGCCTTGTAAGCTGAGACTGATCTCCATTTCTCAACACATTTCTTTAATATTCATTACATTTTTGATTCAATGTTGTTACCTTTTTATGTTCTTCTTACTGTTTTTGTTTTTTTCCGATTGTTTATGTATAAAACATATTTGAAAATTAAGATAGCGCTTCATTACTCTGCTGAGCCGTCCATCACTATTATTCTCTGTGCACTTTTGTCTTTAAGATAGGGCTTTATAGTTTTCTTGTTGCCCTATCTAATGATCTTTGTTCGGATTTTCATTTGTGACTTTGAGAAATAAAATGCTATTTAAACCAAATGCATGTGTTAGGTAGACTGGCTATGACCTCCTGATATCACAGAAAGTAGCTACTTTGCTGGAGAGCCGGGCTAGGCTGGGATTTTGTTTTCGGTGGAGATGCGTTACCCATGGCACAGCCACACTATCTTGACCAAAAGAACGTCAGGACAACTGGCGCTAGAGGAGGTCCCCACAGGCTGAGCGCTAAGTTGAAGCTGAACTGTAGACGTGATTGATGCCTGCTCACCATTCAAGGTGGTAGACGTAGACGTTGTACGCACGCAGTGGTGGTGCGAACGAACTAAGTCAGTGATAGCATTCTGGATCGTAATAATTATACCAAGAACCGGTGCAAGCGCCTAGTTTATTTTAGTTCTTAGTAGAGAGTTTGAGAGCCAAGGTGTCCAAGAAAAAGAAGAAGACTTAGCTGTAATCTGATTTTCCATTACCGTAGAAAATCATTTATGATATATATTTAAGAAATTTAAGAAAATTTATATAGCGCTTCACCTTTAAGCTCTAAGCGCTTATAGCTCTCGCTGTACTAAAGGCCCCAACCTAAGGCTAATGTCAGCCAATGATGAAAGCAATTTCATTAAAGGGCCCAGGAGCGTAATGCAGATCTTGTGAAATGAGTCACAGGTTTGCCCGAACGACTGGAGATAATGGGACACAGCCTTATTCGGCGCGTGACGCAAATGCAACAGCGAGTGGACTCCACTCTTTCCGGCCTGGCCACCCAAGGGGCGACGGGTGGGGACGGAGGGACAGAGGGGAGAGTCTCCCTCCCCCCTCAAGAAAAGGAGGAACTTCAGGATATCAAGGAAGAGCTAGCACAGCTGAAGACTTACATTTTGCAGGTACAGCCAATGGCACTTTTGATGTAACAGATTTAAAGTGTGTAACGGTTCACGTCCTCTCCTTTTTCTGTTTTTCTTTTACACACACACGCCCACACACACATACACGCACACATACACGCACCCCCCCCCCCCACACACACACACACGCGCACGCCGAATGTGTCAAATCAGCTTCAATAATATAAACGGTACGGGTATAGGCCTACCATCAAACCAAATTTGAAGCGAATATGTGCAGCAGTTCACATGCTATTGTTCGGACAGACAAAACAGCAAAGATGAGTCTAGTCAAAATAGCAACGATTGCTATTTCTCTAACTACTCTGGACTGTGGTGGGGTAAAATAGGAAATAAAGAATGTGGTGTTTTCTTATACCAATTAAACCCTTTGATAATTATACTATACACAAAGAAAAAGGTTAAGCACCCCTTAAAGCAAATGAGCTATTACAAGTCTGACAGGAGGGATGAGACGCAGGGTTGAAGCAGTCATCCAGGCACAGGGAGGAAACACACGCTACTGAACTTTGATTTGCCAAATTAATTTTGGACACTCCTCATGACGTTTTCCCACAATAATTAACTTTTGATATAGCCATATGAAATTGTTACATTGATAATTCAACATGGCATTTTTAAAATTGAAAATGACAACCCTTTTTGCTTCAGAATATCAGAATGCATTTGTAAAACCATACATTAAATTATGCGTTTTCTTATAGTCAGATAGTCAAACTTTCATTTACCAATCAATGTTGTTTCATTCTTTATTGATTATTTGCAATAAATCTCGATTTCATCTCATCTACAGCAAAAAAAGTGGTGGGGTGCTTAACTTTCTTCTTTGTGTATATGTCTTCTCTTGATTGTCTCTAGTTTCAGGAACTGTTGTCGTCGCTCAACATGCAGCAGGCATCTGTGACTGAAAAGCTTTCGGGGGAGCTGGAACAGAAGACTGCCCAACTGCAGGAGGCCAACAAAAGGATAGAAGAACTGGAACAACGCATCCAACACCACATGACGGTCAATCTTTTGATTACGCTTTTTCGTTTACATTTATTCTTACACGTGTGTTTGCAAATGTTGTACCTTTGTACGTTTACTTTTTCCATATTATCTATTGCCTTCTTTGTTAAATGTTTGTTTTTTCCATGATGATTCTTGTTAATTAATTATGCAGCTGTTCTTTTGTAATGCATAAATGTGTTGAGTACGCCCATAAGCTTTAACTTGTACTCTTGCGCTGATATATATTTGTATCTGCATGAAATTGTGTGAATAAAATGTTGTTCTAACCAAGGTCAAGTTACTAGAGGTTAAAGTCAAGGTTGATGTAAAGCCAAGTCAGGATGAGGATTCTTTGAGAAGATCACAATCACACAATTGCTATAAAAAAAAAGATAAAAAAGTCAACGCCAGGTCACTGCAGGTCAGGGTGCGGTCACTATAGGTCACAAAAGTCATGCCACGGCTAACTGGACAGTCAAGGTCACGAAAAGAGAGGGTGGGAGGGTGGAATGGATAGATAGCCGTCTGTGGCACAGGAAGAAGGCATTCCAACCGAGTTCTCTTTCTGGGCGAATCAGACAAGAACTAGAAGGGTGGGAGTAAAAGACAAACGTTTTTAACAGAATTATGCTGTCTGCGTCTGACAGGAGGTGGGCAGTCTCCGAGAAGAAATGAAGCAGCATGAGGAGCGGTTCGGCACTGAGAACACGAAACTGAAGAACAAGCTGCAACAACAGAACCATGCCCTCAACAAACAGCAACAGAAAATCGGCGACTTAGAGGTTAGAAGAACTGTACGGTCAATTCAAGTGTAGGGGAGAGCCGCGGGGCTGGTTGTAGCATTTTTTAAACAGTCCATTTACTCTTCACTTGTTGGCCATTTCTACAACTTTAATGGCTTAATCAAACATTCCCCTCAATGTTGCAATAAACGTTTGAACTGAAACCCTTCTAGTTTACGCAACGGGTGATCAAGACCAAGGTCACCCTACTTGTTACAACTTGCCCTACATGTGGGGTAAGATGTAACAGTGTGTGGGGCTGGTCGTAACACACTTTTGCACATCATGTAGCTTTATATGATGATATGACAACATTATATTTTACAAAAGCATAACTTGGCACTTCAACATTCACTGATTTCTTAAATTATGCCTGCAAAATAGCAATGGGCTTATAGAGGCTATCAGCGGTCCCACACCACAGTAGGTCATGTCCGCCTACGATGCTGACAAACAAGTGAAGAGCTAAAAACAAATCTGAATATGTGACAACGTGCTCAAAGGTACAAACATTCCCTTCAAGTATAGTAAAGTGACCACGTTGCTAATATGGTAGAGTAATAACAAAATTATCAAAAATGCGGAACAATTATTCAGCTACCCAATTGTTGCATTTTGTTGCGTCTAGTTCATGCACATATTCATTTAAAGCCACCATTTGTCGTGGTGTTGTGGGTGAATTATAAAGGGTTGTAACTGACCTAAACTGGGCAGCCAGCCCCTAAATAGTGAGCAGTTATTTCGTTTGTTACTTCCTGCCCCTGTTACTCCCAGCCCCGCTCTCCCCTACTCTGATCGAGTGATTATATAAAACATCGGGACTTTCCTGGTATCTCCAGGTTCGTCTCATTACCTTTATAGTTACAAATGTGTCACATGAACCTGTTCCAGGTCGAAGGACGTTGAACAGATTTTCATGTATGGTCAATAGCTTCGACAGCAACGAGAAATGATTTGATAATTTTTAGTTGAGTGTTTCGGATGGACTTAAAGACTTTTAAACTAGAATAAATTGCGCTGGGTCAGTGTACTGCAAACCCCTCAGGGATTTGTCAATCTGGGGACACCACATACGATGCTGGTTATCCTAAACACCCGTTGGCCTGAGCGATGCGAAAGCATTATGCGCCCAACACAAGAACATTTACGTCCTCTTGAGCTAGAGAAAACCGATGTTTCTTGGGCATGGGATTCACAACAGCAAAGAGATTTTAGCCCAGTTGTACGAATTAGTTGTTTACTTCGTCTTGCATAGGGAACCGTAGTCGGACATGACTTACAAGTACACACTAGTACATCTTGTTCTCAGAGGTCTTTGGGCTTGGAATGTAGTGAACACTTTACCCCCTATCAACAATCAGACTTTTATGTCTATAATCTGCGTGGCTTAATATGTAGCATCAACATGTACACGCATGTATATGTAAGTTTGTTAATATGTGTGCAACGTTAACTTGCAGCATCAGTAGGCCCTTGTGTGTGTACATTATCTGTATGTCTGTGTTTATTTGTGATTATAGCGTTAACGTTTTGCATTGATGTGTGTGTGTGTGTGTGTGTGTGTGTGTGTGTGTGTGTGCGTGCGTGTGCGTGTGCGTGCGTGCGCGTATCTCATGTATGTCTGCGTTTTTGTCTACATGCTACATCGATGTTATGGTGTACACAGACAGCGGAAGGGAGGATGCAAAAGGACCTCAATGAGCAGCGTCGAACGATGGAGAAGCAGATGCAAAAGCAGCAGAAGGAAAAGCAGGATCAGAACCGACAGACGGAGAAGCAGGAGAAGGAACTCAGAGAGCAGAGAAAGGCTCTGGAGCTGCTGAGTAAGCACGTCATCGAGAACACCAACAAGAAAAGCACCTCTACAACAAACAGCAATAATGTCAGCAACAGCACCAGCAAGCCGGTCAAGGCAACAAACAAAGCCAGCAGGCTATGCACAATACGCCACCAAACAGATGCCATCAAGCCTGTCATGAAGGTAGACATTACCTGCCACACTCAAGGCGCCAATAACGTCACTCCCACTATCACTGATGCTTACGGCAGTGTTCGTCCAGCAAAAGGCAGCGTGGCCAAACCCAGCAGTCAGTATCTGCCAGCTAATGAGCCCAGCCTCAATGGTGCAGCGTCTTCGAGCGTGTCTGTCTCTACACACTTCCCTGTTCAGTACATGGATAAGATAAAAGCACAGGCCCCTGCCCTCCCGCCAATCTATAAGCGGAAGTGACGCCATTTTCTGTGGAGGAATTGGTGGAATGTTTGTTTCGCTAACTAAATCAGACCAGAGGAACAGCAAACGAAAACAAAACAAAACGGGAAAACAAAACAGTTAAAGACACTAAACAAAGACTCAGAATAATAATGGTGCGGATAAAATGTTAAGCATGATTTGGAACACAGACTTTTGATTTTATTTCTAAATTCAATGAATTGTATTACGGAGGAGAGCCTAAACCAATGTAGTTCTGATGGTACAAAAAAGAATTAACACACTACGAACAAACTTTGTAAATGTTCCAAGCAGCGACCTCTAAAGTACGTAGGCCCACAGTTCATAGTTTGATGTTTTTGTTACAGAGCAGTTGGCCTCAACATTTAGTCTATCAGGTTCGGGGTGGGGGTGGGGTGTGATCATTACCATCGGGGGTGGAGGTGGGGAGGGGTGCAATTGCCATCATACATTTTTGTTAAGGGGGAACCCTACAGATGTCAAACTATGATTATGATAGCAATTGCCCCCACATTTGGTAATGAGGACTCCCTATTTTGGGGGTCTACCTGATGGACTAATTGGACAAGTAAGTAGTTGATTCAAACCAGAATCAACGTAAATATATACAGTAAATGGAAATTAGAAAAGTAGACCCCACCTTCCACAATTACATGCTCTAAACACATGATGATCCAGGCAGTCACAATTATTTACTTTCAAAGGAAACGCGATTTTATCTGTGCCCAAAAAATTATCTACAAAATATATAACATGCAATTGCCCTGGGTTATTAAAAAATTGAAAATGCTCCGAGATCAAGTTTCTGACACACCAGTGATATGTTAAATGAAACAATATGAGTTACGACATGCAGGCCCTTTTTACAGCAAGCCTAATGTTATTATATTGCCACAATCAACCGATAAAACGTTACGCATACCACTGCTCTTTGTACACCCATGTTACACTTTCCCATTTCCCAATGCTTCTTTGTACAGTTGTGTGTTGCCTTTCCCTATAGCAATGCTATATTGGGCTATGCACCATTGTATGAACATACGGATTACGTTATGGTCACCTTCGTGTAGTTGTGTTAATCTGGACTGCGTCCTCGGCATAGCTCTGTCACGTTTAGGTCAGTGCCTCTTTGCTCAACTTGTCGGATAGTAACCTGGAAAAGGTAAAGATGTGCCCCCCCCCCCCCCCCCTGCATTTCTCAAAACAACAACAATTGTATTGTTGTGAACAAACGCCCTTACTTCACACCTATATTGCTTTAAACAGTGCCCCTTTGTACAGATTTGTTCGACTGGATAGTAGTGCCCATTTATAAGTTACGTTACGCTGCATTGGATATAGCTCCCTTTTATTCAGATAATGTTACGTTGGGAAGTACCTATGTTCGACAATGTCATGTTAGACAATGTTCCTTTGAACAGCTTTGTTTAATTGCGCCTTTTGTACACCAGTGTTACGTTTTTGCAACTGTCTTTGATGGTACATCCTTGTACACCAGTGTTACGTTTTTGCCACTGTCTTTGATGGTACATTCTTGTACACCAGTGTTACGTTTTTGCCACTGTCTTTGATGGTACATTCTTGTACACCAGTGTTACGTTTTTGCCACTGTCTTTGATGGTACATCCTTGTACACCAGTGTTGCGTTTTTGCAACTGTCTTTGATGGTACATCCTTGTACACCAGTGTTACGTTTTTGCAACTGTCTTTGATGGTACATCCTTGTACACCAGTGTTGCGTTTTTGCAACTGTCTTTGATGGTACATCCTTGTACACCAGTGTTACGTTTTTGCCACTGTCTTTGATGGTACATCCTTGTACACCAGTGTTACGTTTTTGCAACTGTCTTTGATGGTACATCCTTGTACACCAGTGTTACGTTTTTGCCACTGTCTTTGATGGTACATCCTTGTACACCAGTGTTACGTTTTTGCAACTGTCTTTGATGGTACATCCTTGTACACCAGTGTTGCGTTTTTGCAACTGTCTTTGATGGTACATCCTTGTACACCAGTGTTGCGTTTTTGCAACTGTCTTTGATGGTACATCCTTGTACACCAGTGTTACGTTTTTGCAACTGTCTTTGATGGTACATCCTTGTACACCAGTGTTACGTTTTTGCAACTGTCTTTGATGGTACATCCTTGTACACCAGTGTTACGTTTTTGCAACTGTCTTTGATGGTACATCCTTGTACACCAGTGTTACGTTTTTGCAACTGTCTTTGATGGTACATCCTTGTACACCAGTGTTACGTTTTTGCAACTGTCTTTGATGGCACATCCTTGTACACCAGTGTTGCGCTTGACAGTACCTCTCTTTACATATATATTTGATAGTGCCTCTTTGTACACGCGTGTAACGTTTGAGAGTGCCCCTTTTTATGAATAATATGTTTGATTGTGCCTTTAGTACAACATTGTTAAGCTGGATAATGCCCATCTTTACAGCTATGTTTGACAGTGCCCCTTTGTACAACTGTTACGTTAGACATCTCTTTTCACAGCCCTGTTTGACAGTGCCCCTTTGTACAACTGTTACGTTAGACATCTCTTTTCACAGCCCTGTTTGACAGTGCCCCTTTGTACAACTGTTACGTTAGACATCTCTTTTCACAGCCCTGTTTGACAGTGCCCCTTTGTACTCAAATGTTTGATAGGCCTAGTGCCTCTTTGTGCACATGCGTTACGTTTGATAATGCCCCTTTTACAGATATATTTGATAGTGCCTCTTGGCACATCCGTGTTACGTTTGATAATGCCCCTTTTACAGATAGAATTGATGGTGCCTCTTGGCACATCCGTGTTACGTTTGATAATGCCCCTTTTACAGATAGAATTGATAGTGCCTCTTGGCACATCCGTGTTACGTTTGATAATGCCCCTTTTACAGATAGAATTGATAGTGCCTCTTGGCACATCCGTGTTACGTTTGATAATGCCCCTTTTACAGATATAATTGATAGTGCCTCTTGGCACATCCGTGTTACGTTTGATAATGCCCCTTTTACAGATAGAATTGATAGTGCCTCTTGGCACATCTGTGTTACGTTATACAATGCCTATGCCTTTTTGTACGGTTGTGTTATGCTGGACATTTTAACTGTTTGTCATCCTGTGGAGAAGGGTTCATTATGTGTACCATGTCAACTTGTTTTTGTAATATAAATATAATCGCCTTGAGACCTCCATAGCAAAATTTTCTGATTGATATTTTTAAAGACAGTAAACCTTTCTGTTGGATATCTGGTTGTTGTTGTTGATGCTGCTTAAAAAAATAAAGAGAAAGAGAGAAGCTTGAAAACTTGAATGAGGATGAACTGCATAAGAGTACTTCTTTTCATCAGGTCCTCAGACAAATGAAAATAATAAATAAGTAATATGGACAATTAATTAAATGAACAACAAACAGCAATATCAATAACATCAAATAACATCGAACTGACAAATGGATAAGTAGGTCTACTGTTAAAATAAAAGCAGCAAACACATTCTCTCTCTCTCTCTCTCTCTCTCTCTCTCTCTCTCTCTCTCTCTCTCTCTCTCTCTCTCTCTCTCTCTCTCTCTCTCTCTCTGCGTGTGCGCGCTTGAGTGTGAATCAGAAAAGGAAGGCATTTTAGTTTGGCTGCTAGTTTTCAGCATAGCTAAGACATTTTACACAGACTTGAGAGTGAAACACTTACTGGAGAAAAACCCCTGAAACAGACTGCAACGTCACTGACCAAAGCACCACACAAACAAATACACAGCAAGTGCAGAGTGATGTTTTATTGACGAGACAAAACAGAATATGTAATATTTCAACAAAAATGTCTTTTTCAAACAACACAGACAGCACAACAATACTTCCCCTCTTCACAGTCGAACAGTCTCCAAACCGGATTGTTTTTCTGTCTGAACCTGATCAATTTGGAGACTGCTCGACTGTGAAGAGGGGAAGTATTGTTGTGTCGTCTATGTTGTTTGAAAAGGACATTTTGTTGTTGAAATATTACTTGTTCTGTTTTGTCTCATCAATAAGATAGCGTCACTTTGCACTTGTTGTGGACTTACCTGCGATTCACATAAACGGACTTGACGTGGCAGAATCTGGGGTTGTGGTCCCCCAGCCACCGGTTCCACTACATCAGATTGTCCAGGTCTGTCAATGGCTTGGTCAGGGTCTGGCATACCGCCATTGTCGTCGTCCTCTTGGGACTCCACTTCCAAAGGGTCCAGGTTAAAGGTCGGCTGTAAACACAAGAATATATTAACACTGAGACATGTCTGCCGCTCGTCGACATTTAACCCTTTCACCGCCAATGTCCCTTTTTTGCACCACAATGATTTATCGCCTACAACATTAAAACTCTTGAAATCAGGGTCTATTATTCAATGATATTGTTTTCCTAAGTTTTGGTTGTAAGGCTTGACCCTATTCTAAATGTGTCACAGAAAACTCCCACAATAATGCAGACGAAATCTTTACTGTAGCCAAGTAAGTTTAAAGGAAACTTTTGGCTCAAAGATGGCTGGCGGTGAAAGGGTTAAGCCCCATGTGGCACATTTTGTGCTACGATGTCTTTTACTCTTTGTATTGCATCCCCTCCTTTACTGGGATGTGCACCCTTAATTAGTGAGGTGTACACCCTTAATCAATGGGGTGTACACCCTTAACTCAGAGACATGTCTGCCGCTCAGCGACATTAAAATCCCATGTAGCATAATTTGTACTGCAATGTCTTCTACTCTTATTTTGACACCCCCATGCAAAATTTGGATTGATTCTATGCAGTATTTCACGATATAGGAGGGTGAAGAAAAACGGAAACATGTCTGCCGCTCGGCGACATTGTATTTCCGAGGGATCATTTATGTACCAATGTGTTATACTCTTAGTGTCACATCCTCACACAAACTTTGAAGGGATTCTATCTTCTATACGTTCATGAGATAGAGCTTAGACAAGAAATATATAGCGCAAAGAACGAAATTTTGGTTTTCAAGGTTACATTTCAAGGTCAAGGTCAGCATGCCAATAATGTATGCTCGGATGTTTTCTACTCTAGGATGTACACTACCACACACAATCTGAAGCGCTTATGTCAAGTAAAAATGTAGAAAATATGGCTTAAAACCCAATTTTCATACCCCTACCACTTTCAAGGCCTACCGATCTCCCTGACCTTGACCTTGACATTGATCAGTATGCCATCATCAGAACGGCCATAAGCCAAAGCACCAACACGCCAAGTTAGAAGACTAAGACCAACGGTGTGGAAGTTATGGCCCCTTAAAGATTTTCCGTTTTCAAGGTCATACGCCAAGGTCAAGGTCACGACGGCGATACTTTATGCGCGGATGCCTTCCTTGCATGGCGACACACCACCACACACAATTGGAAGCGATTCTGGCAAGCGGTTCTGGAGATATCCTTGGGGCAGACAGAAAAACAACAACAAAAAAACAAAGAAACATACCGCAACGAATTTAGACTCCTTTGCGATCGTAGATTGGCAAAGGGCAATGACAAAAAATGAGCTCTTTCTTTCAAGACACGTGGAACCCACAGCCAGACAGACAAGTAAACCACCGAGAAACGCGACACTGAGATAGATTAGTGGGGGAAAAAACAACCCCACACCACGACATTACCATCCATTTTTCTCAACACCCCCAAAATCACCTGACAAACATGGCAGGCTCCTGGTAGGGGACACCACCGTGGATAAAAAAGAAGAAGAAAGTACACACGGACAATGATAATTATCTCCCCGGAACTGGAAGTGACGTCAGCGCCCCAGAAATTCGACCGGATTTCCCTTCCACTTTTTGTTCCCATCGTGGACGGCGATTTGACCGTCTGGGCTCCTCCCTAGGATTATAATGCCATCGCCGGTGATGCTCATTTTGTTGTCCTAAGAGCTACTCACATCATGCTCGGTGTCCATCTGTGTTCTACCGAGGACCCAGCATGTTTGACAATCGTGTGAAAGGTAGCACACGCCTTGTTGCTTTTGACTCGCTGACAGGTTTTATACACACAAGCAGGTCTGCTTCTTTTGGTCTCCCTTCCCCAAGACCCAAACAACATGGGCGACAGCGGACCAAATGCTGTACACAACGCACGCCAGTCGGTGTGAATGACATGGCAGCAGGTGTGAGGCACAGAATGAAACAAAACAGATGCTTTGTATTAGCCAGGACACAAGATGTACACCGAGCCTTACATGGCTTTTCATCATTGGTTGATGTTAGCCTGAAGTAGGGGCTAATCATGAAGTGAGAGCCCGCACCCCCCAAAAAGTAGATTATCGTTCTTCGCGGACAGAAACGTGAATATTATTGCTCAATAAATGATTTTCTGCAGTAATGGAAAACAACAACAACAACGACAACAACAACAACAACAACAACAACAACAACAACAACAACAACAACAAAACAACAACAACAACAATAATAATAATAATAATAATACATTTAATATAGCACTTTACCTCAAATGAGCCCAAAGCACTTTACAACCAAGTGTTCAACAATAAGCAGACAACAAAAATAGTAGTCAAGAATGACACAGCCAGCAACAATGCATGCACCTAGCAGCACACACAGACACACGTAGTATACAAAGTGACATACACACACGCGCGCGCGCATGCAGGCACGCATACACACACATAACTTTATACACACTTGTTGCACATAGACACAGACTCGATCTTTATCTCACATTTAGTCTTTATCTCATAGACACTAGGTTGCACGGACACACACAGAGACAGCTGCACACACACAAACATACACGCACATGCACACAAAGACACACATACACGCACGCACGCACGCACGACTTCGGCGCACGCACACGCACACGCACACGCACCTTGTCTGGCACACACACACACACACACACACTTACACTCCAGAAGATGCACACATACATTAGTTTAAAGCTCCCCCACCACGATAAGGTGGAAGCCCGCGGGGGAATTTCGATGTTTAGAGACAATTTCATGTACCATTGCATCAGTAAGTGTC
>CM065693.1:48806758-48829258 GCA_017654935.2 Phymorhynchus buccinoides
TGGAAGAGAGGTACAATTATTTGATTGCGTACTGTAATTAGGCCCAGACTTGTGAAGTCGCTGACGCAATTTGAATTAGCTTGTTCTGTGTGTGCATGCTATTTCTTGTTTTTAGTGCCAACACTTTCGTCTGTTTCTCTTCCTGGTTTTCAGACAGTGGTTTGAATGTAAGCATTCAGAGGGTTGACCCGAGACTAGCAGTTTGACAGGTAAGTGTTTGTGAAACAACAAATGTATATTTCTTGTCTTGCGATTCTTGCGTTTAATACAAACTTGGGCCTACAATACATACAACACGTTTGCATTAATAAGAAGCAAATGATGTCAGTTTCAATTTAAAGGGGCACCCTGACGGATGAGTGGTTTCTTTTGCAAGAAACACGTCGAAGTCACCAGAAAGACAGCCTTTTCAAAAATGGGAATACTTATTTTGCTCTGGTTTCCTAGAAATCAAACCGTCAAAACAGCGATTCCTCATTGGCAGAGTTGCCTGAGAGAGAAGCCATTTTAGACGGGGTGGGTGGAGGCCACTGAGAGTGGTTGAAGCTTTTTCTTCTTTGTAGTGCAATGAAAAAGCAACTTACCTTGGAGTTGTTGTGAGCGAAATTCCTTTTGGTAAACTGTATAAAAACTGTATAAAAAGTCTTGTATTGTGGAAATTTCGTGCAAAACGATTTGGCCTAACTCAAACGGCCATTTCACTGAAATAATCTGACTTCCAGCACCTCCGCCAGGGAGGAATCGCCGATTTGACGGTTTGATTTCTAGAAACCAGAGCAAAGTGAGTGTTGCGATCTCTGTAAAGTGTTTTCCTGGTGATCTCGACGTGTTTTTTCTCTCCCAAAAACGGAAACGAAAGGGTCCACCAGTTTAATACCAAACAAAACGCGTATTAGGAAATGGCGACTACGAAAATAAAAGCTGATTTTTTGAAATATAAAAAAAATGTCATTGGGCTTTTGATGAATATTTGAAATGTCCTTTGTAGTGTGTGTGTGTGTGTGTGTGTGTGTGTGTGTGTGTGTGTGTGTGTGTGTGTGTGTGTGTGTTTGTGTGTGTGCGCGTGCGCGCGCGCGTACGTGCGTGCGTGTGTGTGTGCGTTTGCACGGGCGTGTGTAGGGGGTTATAAAGTAATCCGTTGTTAACTGTCTTTTCCCCATAATCTGTATTAGGCTTGAGCATTAGGGGGTGGCAAAATGTAGGCCCGCACTTTGATGTCTGATTAGTTTTATGGTATCTTTTAAGATACGAAAAACAAACAAACCAGTATCGTATACGTTTCGCATGAAGTGCCTGAGGTGTTTACTTCAGCTTTTACCATTATTTTCGTTTAGGCTAATATGCAACAACAACAAAAAGTAAAAAGAAACCTACACAAGTCAGGGTTCTTGTTTTTTCACCCACATTATCGATATAGGAATAATGAAAGTTAAGCGTTTTTGTTTGTGGCTCAAGCCACAAACCTATAACTCACTTTGTCGGTCGGTCGGTCGGTCGGTCGGTCTGTCGTTCCAAAATTGTCGCAATTCAAATCGAGGCTACACTTCTGGCCGCACTTTAAAATAATGTATTTTAAAAGCGTACAAAATAATAAACATACGTAATACAGACACTACAACAGACACGACGAGTATGCGGTGCTTCTTTTGATGAGTATAAGTAGGATAAATAGTTTTAAATGTTTTCCAAAAGATATAAAAAGTTACGAAATGGTGCAGAGATAACATTCTGGTTTACAGATTAAAATTATTGAAAAGCCAGGGGAGGTGACTCATGATTGGAGTGGTAAAAATAGACCGCGTGCCACAAACTATTGCGATTTCGCGCTTGTTCACTCTTAAATTCTTCTTTTGTATTCACAGTTGTAATAAGTTTCTAAGTGATATTGATTAATAATACCTTTAATTTTGTTCATCTTTATATTACTTGGTTTAATAAATGCAGTCTCCATCTGTTCAATCAATTGTGTAACTATGATGTTATTTTAAGGAGCACGGTATAAGCTTCGAGCTTGTTGTTGCTCTAATTGTCTTTCTGTTCGATCGTTTCCAAATGAATAGTTTTGCTTAAACCAAGCGTTTTGGCGTTTTTGTGTAAATAGTTACTGTCCATAAAGATTTTAAAAATAAAAGATTCAATTATTATAAATTTGCTCGATTGCCTATTTGCCAACATGCTTGTGGACGATGACAAGATACTGATGGCAAACGTTGGCCATCAATTATTTGCTAATTTTGTTCAAACTGGAATGGGTCAATTAAATTTTAGGATTAATAAAAAAATTAATGGCCTTCAACAATATTCTTTGATTATGTCTGTGTCTATAGGATTTTGAAGGAAATATAGTAAGGACCTGCAATGTCCCATATGTGCCTTCCCAGGTCGAGAGGACGTAAAACTCAAATTTACCTAGTAAGGACCTGCAGCTTTTTCTGTTTGTTTTTCTGTTTTTAATCTGTCCGTGGGGAAGCATAGAAACATGTGTTGCTCTCTCTCTCTCTCTCTCTCTCTCTCTCTCTCTCTCTCTCTCTCTCTCTCTCTCTCTCTCTCTCTCTGTGTAATATATCTTGACTGCTAAATGTTGAAAGCCTTTATCCATAACAAATCAGGTAGGTCTTTGGCAAAACATCAGGTAAAGAATACAAAACCCAGGAAAGTAGATATAACTTTTGATTTAGGGGTGAAATGATAACAAACTCTTGAATATTGTGTGAGTTTGGGTGGAGGTGTTTACGTATTCATTGTTTTATTGAATTATTTCATAATCATTTTTATTTTTTTAAGGTTAAGCACCATAGATTTTGATCATCTTTATTTATTATTATTATTATTATTATATTATTATTATTATCTTTATTATTATTATTATTATTATTATTATTATTATTTATTATTATTATTATTATTATTTCTTATCTTTATCATTTATTATTATTATTATTATTATTATTATTATCTTTATTATTATTATTATTATCTTTATTATTATTATTATTATTATTATTATTATTATTATTATTATTATTATATTATCTTTATATATTATTATTATTATTATTATTATCTTTATTATTATTATTATTATTACTTTATTATTATTATTATTATTATTATTATTATTATTATTATTATTATATTATTATTATTATTATTATTATTATTATTATTTATTATTATTATTATTATTATTTATTATTATTATTATTTATTTATTATTATTATTATTATTATTATTATTATTATTATTATTATTATTATTATTTATTATTATTATTATTATATTATTATTATTATTATTATTATTATTATTATTATTATTATTATTATTATTATTATTATTTTATTATTTATTATTATTATTATTATATTATTATTATTATTATTATCTATATTATTATTATTTATTATTATTATTATTATTATTATTATTATTATTATTATTTTAGGATAGACTTTAACCTTGATCACTAAAAGGATGATGTAGAGGAAGCTTACTCTAGATGTTTTCTTCCTTTGTGTGTTGTCGTAATCTTGTTTTTTGTTTTTAAATTGGTTAAATTTTTCCATGTTGTTTACAATCACTATTCATGTGAAAAGACATTAAATTAAAGATTCATTAATTCCTGTAGAGGACAATGGGTCCTTTTCGTACCACTTTAGGATAATAATAAATAAAAAAAGAGCTCTGTATCACGAGCAGATATTCTGACAGCTAGAAACAAAAACAAATGCAACGCCCAGCGGCTGCAAAGTCCCCTCGCAGCATCGCCGAGCTACTCCGAAATCGGAATGTGTCGGCTGTACACATACATAAAAACGCATCAAAACAGCACGTAACTACATAAAAACGCATGAAAACAGCACGAAACCGAATAGTTTTTGATATATAGCCTTAGGGTTCGGACCCGTGATTTGAGCGCGCGCGATCATGCGCAAACGCGCGCACAGAAAAATTCATGACAACTGTGTTATAGACCATTCATCAAGAAATGTTGTGGAAAAAAATGCATTGAAATACATGCAAAACTTCGCGAGATATTAGCGATTATGTGTTTCGGGGTTTGAACCCCGTAACTGGCGCGACCTTGACCTTAATGTAGAACTAAATACATCAGTGGATAGCTTGCATCTTGGCAAACTAGTATACCAAATTTGATGATGATAGACTGAATAGTTTTTGAGAAAAACGGACGAATAGCCGGACGGACGGACGGACGGACGGAGGCACGTCGGAGGCACGGACGGATCATACAGAAACAATACTCCCCGAACCTTCGGCTCGGGGACTAAAAATACTCACCAATGAATACTGGTGACGAAGTTTCCATAATTGCGTATTATGAAATAATAAGTGTTATTTATACATTATTTCTACCTCTCTCGGCCGACCAAAAGAAGCAGCAGCAAGTCATGGCCCAGGCATTGAGCAGAAGACGAGGCCGGATGAGACCGGACGATGAACGTCGCATGCAGATAAACACACTCTTCATCGAGCAGGAGGTAGATGCTCGCGACTTGGCCCCATCGCTCTTTGCATCTGAGATCATCGACAGGAATGACCGAGACAACATCGTGGCCTGCGGAACAGCCTTGGAGCGAACGCGACGGATGATCGACATCCTGGTGTTGAGAGGACCTGAGGCTTACGACACTTTTCTTCGATTGCTGGTTGAAACAGGGTAAGGTGTTTTTATTTTCCCGGGTTGTTGTTTTTTCGTTCAAAACTACTAGGAGTATGCTTAATTGGAGCTAGGCCGAATTTGACTGTGTCTGTGTTTCTGTGGTGATTGCTTTTAACACTAACATATGTACACCAACAAGTGTAAAGTCACGTTTTTTGGGTGGGTGTGATCGCTTCAGTACTTACTACATGTATTCATTCAAGTCTCTTTTGTAACCAGAATCTCGTTTAGCCTACTTAGCAGTTAACAAGTTTAGAATACATCTGACAAGATTTCGTCTTGGCATAAGCGACCTGAACATCAATATCAGAAAATGTTCAAACATGCCCATTCTGTAACCAAATTGAGAACGAACTGCACTTTTTATTGAGATGCAATGTTTATACTGCTCTCAGAGACAAATACATATTGAAGCACAGACAGTTTTTGAATGTTAATTCTATCGAACTAAAACAACTACTTGCGAATCATAACATACATAATACTAAATATATTATGTACTATGCACTGAGGAAAAGAGAAGAACTCGTGTCTCAGATATGATAAGCAGCTAGGCACATTCATGATCGATGCCGTTAGTATATTAATTATTATACACTTGTTGTCATTTCTTTTTATGTGTGCACCGCACCTCCTATGTTATAGGCCGGAGGCCTGAAACATTAAAATTGTGTTCAATTGTGGTGATTTTTTGGGGCCAGTTGAAAGCTGTTAGAGCCAACACATCACCAACCAAAGCTCAATGCATACCAGCTCGTTCTGCGTGGTGGGCTGTGTACGTGTCACATATTCAAGATTTGAAATGCTATGCCATTCTTGAATACATATTGATATGCCTGTACACTATTCTCTCTACCAACTGAATGTTGCTGTGTTCTGTGTGGGTGAGGGTCACATAGGCAAATATGGCTAATCTTTTATTAGGATGATGCTGGGTTTGCTTCCCTTTGACTCTTACTCATGTAGATCTAGGTGGAGGGTGCCGTAAGCAACTTTGATGGAGGGGAGTTAATTTAAGGAGAATTCTCCACCTTGTTTTTATATCTTCAAAGCTCAAATGAAAAATGTTAAATTCTTGGCCAACGGCTTAGCGATGATGTCCATTACAGTTTTTCAACCAAAGATCCAATATTAACGAAGGGGGAAAAGTCCAGAAAAAGCTCTTTTTGTTGTTGGCCAAAGTCGCATTAAAGAAGGAAGGATGATTTTGCTCTCACCTGTTGCTGAGCTGTATATTCCGAGCAACTTGGCACTATAAGACTACCTACAAGTCACATCGCTGATGTGGCTAAAGGGCCAGTTAAGTAGATGACAAAATTGCCTATGGAGTTTTATCATGCCTGTGTGGCAGGTTTGGTTCTGAATTGTTGATTTTCTTCTTTGCTGTTAACCCTTTCGCCGCCAGCCATTTCTCAGCCCAAACAAATCCATTATACTGGTAGAGAAAGAAAAGAATCAGCTTCAATATTGGGGATTCTTCTGTGGCATGCACAAAGTAAGGCCTATTCTTACCTCCCCAAATTAAGAAAACAGGATCTTTGGATAACAGGCCCTGGCTTTATGCCTTTTGGTGACATGGGTGTTAAACCATTGTGGTGCAAAAATGTGACGTTGGCGGCGAAAGGGTTAAACTGGTCTCTCTGTCTTTGTAAGTACGTTATAACATTACACAGTTAAACATCACGGACAAAAAGCACCCGTCATGCAAGAATATATGCTTATCCCATTACCCTGAGTCCGTTCGTTTGTACCTGAGTTGGCCTGGCCTGGCACCATAACTATTGGCTTTGAAAGGATTACCAAATGTGTGTGCGCTTAAGAAGTGAAATGCTAGATCAACCGGCCGCGCGGCAGTATTTTTGGGGTTCATTGACGTTGACCTTTTACCAATGACGTTTCGTATTCGAACTTGCCATCATATCCTATCTGCATGCAAATTTGAGGGTCCTAGTTCCCCCATCCAAACACTATCGTATTAATATGCATACATAGCCACGCCCAACGCCAGCAGTCCGCAAATCCCGTTGGCCGAGAGATTGGGGGTGCACCCTGGGCAAGGCATCTCCACTATAAACAAATTCTCGCCCAGCCCTTCAGAAGAGTATCTGCCCCCTCTGCTATCTGGCAGTCATGGTTGGAAACGACTGACTGGCATACACAGTCTGGAACAAAGGGAAGTAACAAGTTACAATTGGTGGCTAGTTGAGAAGCAATATTTATTTCCCTTGTGCCGCTATGCATCTTGCAACAAGTTTTCAAGTTTTCAAGTTTTTTTTATTTCAGCTTCCAGCCCAGAGGGCTTCAAAGCCATAAACACAAACACTCACAACACATTTGTCCCCATAAACATTCAATGAAACAAACGTGCAGAACACAAGGCAATTGATATGATATTAACATATGCAAAAAAGAAATTACCAGTGCTAACAACAAAACAACAGTAACAACAAGCAGCATGCAGCACATTTTCAGCTCCAGTGACCTTGACGTTTGACCAATGACATTTATTTTTGACCGTGGCCTCGATAGACTAAATACCTATACGCATGCACACTTTGAACCTCCTAGGTCCCTCCGTTCAAACGTTATCGTGTTCACATAGATAGTCAGATAGTCAGGAACAAACAGAATTATCTGAAAACATTACCATATCTCTTCGCAGCTGGTAATTACCGAAAGCAATAGTCACGATACGCATCATCCTATTCATGCAATACAAACTTTAACATTGTCATCATTATAGTCACAAAGAACATAAGCTCTTCATGGTAGCCAATTTATATTTTGCCATTATTGTTTTAATCTTTGAAAACGTTATTTCTTCTGATTGGTCAGCTACTGTCATGTGGCCACAAAACTACGCACCACAGAAGTAACGACCACTCCTGGGACAATGTCAACTGACCTTGACCCATTTAAACAGGGTCAAGGTCAACGCCTGAACGACATTGAAAGCTTGCTTCGAGAGGCCAGCATGGTCAGCATGGCCAGTGATGATTTTGGGATACTGTCTGGACGAAGAAATCCTTTGGAAGCAATTTCTCTGAAAGTACCCACCAGCAAACCTGAAAGTATGTGTGTGTATTATTTTGTTTCTTTGTCTGTCTGTCTCTCTATCTGTGTATGTGTGTTCCAATGCGGTAGCAGTTTTCCTTCCCATTTAAACAGGTGTATCTGCTAGTCATTTGCTGACATCTCTATGCCTTTTATTTGAAAAGCCTTACAGGGTTTGACTTCAGTCCATGAAGAAGCAAAAACAAATTGTCATATGCATCAACAGATTACATTCAGCACACTTTCAAAATCTTAATTTCCAAACTGATGACACTGCTTTTTGAAGACGCGGTTTGATGGCGAAGACCTTTCAGTAAATATCATCGAATACCTATTATTGATTGCCTCGAAAGGCATCAAGAATGTTCTTCTTCGTCTTCGATCACTAGAAGGAGCCACCAATGTCCTTCACGAAGGAAACAGTTGTCTGAAGGCCCGCCAAACGGCCGTAACGTTTGTCCCTCAGTGATGTTGGATTTGGCCATGCTGTTTGTCTGGGGGGATCGTGGAGCTGGCAATGTTGCAATATGTGCTCTACGTTGATGACATCTGTTCCACACAGGTACATATCAGACTCGCCGATCTTGAATTTTTGGAACATATTTTTTGTATGTGCATGCATTCTCTTATGTCCAGTCCTCAGCATGATCAAAAGGACCTGGTCAGGTCTGTCCAGTTTGTGGTAGCAGTCAGACTGGTTGAAGCTTGGGTGACGCTGCTTCCATTTCTGTTGGGACAGAGCTTTGATGACAGTCTTTTCTTCTCCGTAGGAGACCTGTCTGTCCTCTTGCTCCAGCTGCCCTCCCTCTTTTGCCAGCCTGTCCGCTTTCTCGTTGCCATGGATCCCACAGTGTGCTGGGAACCCACTGCAGGACCAGGTTTGTTTGAGCCGAGAGATCCATCAGCGCTGTCGTCAGCTCATTTAGGTATTTTTGACAGGGGTTGTGGAGTGCACTCAGAACAGAGAGAGCGTCTGTGAAGATGACCACTTTGGACTTTGTTCATAGAAGGTGGGCTCTGACTTCTGTTGCTGCTGTTTGGAGGACTTCAGATTCCGCCTTATTGTTTCTGTAGTATTTGCCGGTGGCTATGGAATGGTGTGTTTCTCCATCTTTGTACCTGATGTACACTCCACCCCCTCCATCTCGGACAGCTTCAGCCGCAGATCCATCCATGAAGGCATGGGTCCATCTCTCCTCTTGGTACTTGGAGTTGATGTACTCCAGTGTCAGCAACTTCCTCTCTGGCTCTGATTGAGTGTCTTTGCTCACCGCTCCTGGGACTTCACAGCAGATGGGTGGCATTCCCTAAAAAAATCCAGAATAATTTGTAGAGATTTGCATAAAATCTTGTTCCAAAATCTTCGACCTTTTAGGACTTCTAGTATGCGTCATCCATTCACTGCCGTCATTGTTAAGTTTAGTGTATTGTATTCACCTCGTCAAAGTCTTTTTTAAAGACGAAAATTTGGTTTTATTCACCGTGTTTATTGTTTATTTCACCTTCATGTGCTTGTGTGAGTGTAGCGTTTTGATGTGTTTAGTTCAATTAACCTTTTAGGACTTTGGAATGTTAGTTCCTGGTATGAGAGAATAAATTGTCATTCAGTCAAAAAGTAATATACGCCTAGGCGCCTTAATATGTTGTTGTTTTCTTAAACCATTTCGTTCTGTTTAACAAAGACACATTATTTGTGATGCAAGCAATTGAGGCTTTCACTTCGAATGTCTGGTGCGGTGTTGTGACAAGAGGCATTGTGAAATGATTCACAGATCTATCAAGGCGGCTGAAAACGATAGAACACTTCTTGTCAACTACGTGGGACGTCCTCAGTCAGCGTGTGACTCGAATCGAACGGAGAGTGGAACCCGCATGTTCCGCCACCACCATCCGTGGAGAGATGAATGAAGAAAACAATGAGGACGAGCATGGGGTGACAGAGAGGGAGGGCTCTTCCTCCCTTGTAGGAGAGGAAGAACTTCAGTGCATCAAGGAAGAGCTGGCAAACCTGAAGACAGTTGCTTTGCAGCAGGTGATGCAGTGGGGGGGGGGGGGGGGTGGAGGGGGGAGGGGGGTGGGGGGGGGGGGGGGGGAGGGGGGAGGGGGGGGGGGGGGGGTGGAGGGGGGACGTTTAAAAACAAATCGCTGGTGTAAACGAAATGGTTAAATATTAATTTAATTTGAGCTCTCTCTCTCTCTCTCTCTCTCTCTCTCTCTCTCTCTCTCTCTCTCTCTCTCTCTCTCTCTCTCTCTCTCTCTCTCTCTCTCTCTCTCTCTCTCTCTCTCTCTCTCTCTCTCTCTGTGTGTGTGTGTGTGTGTGTGTGTGTGTGTGTGTGTGTGTGTGTGTGTGTGTGTGTGTGTGTCAAGTCAAGTCAAGTCAAGTCAAGTCAAGTCAAGTCAAAATCATCTTTATTGAGGGTTAAAGAATAAGCTAACAAAGCTTTTTTTCATCCTGCCCTCGTGTGTGTGTGTGTGTGTGTGTGCGTGCGTGCGTGCGTGTGTGTGTACGTGCGTGGGTATGTGTATATGTGTGTGTGTGTGTGTGTGTGTGCGTGAAAAATAATGTCGACCTTTAAAGGGATCTAAATGGTGTTCAATGATAAGCCTTGGCCTAGATGCATAAGAGGTTTTTATGTAAGCTTTTAAGAATAAGGATTTGCATAATAACATTAGCAGGTGACCTTGACCTTTGACCTTGAACAAGTCCGTGAGGTTCAACTGTATGACCAGATGTGGGGCAAAATATATCTGAGACGGATGCCGCTAAAACAGAAAGAAGAAAAAAAGAAGAAAGGGCATACAATTAATACAAATGATCACACTTTTCTCGTTTCATGTTTCTTTCATATTTGTTTTTTCTTTTAACAGGAGCACGATTTTTATATGGCTTTTTCATCTTGCTCGTCTTCGTTTCGTCTGTAGATTGAGGAACTGACACAGGAGAACGCTCAAAAGGCGGCTGAAATTGAAAACCTGACGCGGGAGCTGAAGCAGAAGACAGCCCAGCTGCAGGAGGCCAAGGAGAAAATTGAGAAGCTGGAAGAACGCATCAGAAAGGTCGAGGTTGAGAGGGCCAAATCTCGACAGGTCAGGGTGAAGTTCATCAATTAAATATCGGGTTAAAAGAAATCCGCCGAAAGGACGTTAATCTCATCAACACCTAAATCAGGGTCAAGTTCAAGGTCAGTTCACTGCCAAGGTCAGGGTTTTGTAGTGACTGCCCATGTGGGGTCAATTTCATTTGGATGGATTCAAAACTTCGGGTTTCGTGACGGAACCTAGGACGACAACGACAAAAAAACAAACCTGTTGGATGTGGATTTCCAGCTTAAGTGAAATACTTCTGCTATGAATATCTTGGAATAATTTGTCTTATGATTGCTTCAGTTCTAAGTACCTGTTTAGTTGTGTACACTATGTAATGCTGTAACTTGATCAACTGCGTTTTTGGTTGTTGTTGTTTTAATGAGAAAAAAACCCTATTACGAAATGTATAAATCATTGATGCTAAAGTGTAAATGAAATTCGTCTGTTAGAGATACAGGGTGGCTAAAAAAAAATGAAACCCACAAAATTGCTAATAAAAAGTTTAATAACCAAGCTATCTGTTTGTTTTTTCGGGATTTTAAAGAAGATTTAATGCATGAAAGATTGCAATAATTTGCTTTTTCTAAATGTGTTTGTGAGCTCCCGAAATTAACAGTTTTCATGGTAACCCAATGTTTAGAAAGTGCATACTTTTTCAGGTCTAAAAACGCTTTCGCAATTACACTGTCATTCTTTGCAGTTTCAATTTGTACAGTATCCGGACAGAATTCTTAGTCATATGTGGGCTGAAAAGGTCAGGATATCTTGTTGTACAGTCTTGCATTCTGATTTTCAGGGCAAAAAAGACAGTCATGTTTGAGAAACAGACCGTTTTCAGACGACAGACATTTTCTGCAAAAGTGTTTTTGCCCCTCAAAAGGAGACTTTTCTAAAAATGGGTTACCGCCCAAACTGTTCATTTCTGGAGTTTTCCGAGGCATCTTGTAAAAAACAAACTGTTGCAGCTTTTCGTGCAACAAACAAACAAACGATAGCTTTAATATTATTAAAAAAAATTAGTAACGATTGTGTGGGATGCATTTTTGTGAGTCACCCTGTATCTTGGAAGTAATTGTTTTATGATTTACTTTCCAAGTACTCTTTAATTTTGTACACCATGTAACGCTGTAACTTAAGTAACTGCTTTTTTATGAGAAAACCCCCCCAACAATCACAAACTGTATAAATCAATAATGCTGTGAACTTTAAGTCTGGAGTATTTAAAATCTGTTTATGGCG
This sequence comes from Phymorhynchus buccinoides, assembly GCA_017654935.2. Classification (NCBI taxonomy): domain Eukaryota; kingdom Metazoa; phylum Mollusca; class Gastropoda; order Neogastropoda; family Raphitomidae; genus Phymorhynchus; species Phymorhynchus buccinoides. The sequence goes on from CM065693.1 coordinate 48,818,821, forward strand.
TATTTTAAAACATGACGTTATTCAGAAAATGAAACAAAATGATGACGTATAACGCTTCAAACAGACGGTTGTAGCTAGAGTAACCAAGCTTCTAATGCAGTACAAAAGCCACCCATTTTTCAAAAAGTCCATCTCTTGCTTCGAAATTATTAAAGTTGTATCCAGTAGAAAGAAAAGAGGCGTGCGTGCGTGCGCTGACACACACACACACACACACACACACACACACACACACACACACATGCACAAACACAGGGCACGCACATAACTGTTGTTGGCTTCTTTTCTTCAGATGACTATTGTAACTGTGCGTTAATATGTGTATACTTTTTTTTTCCTAAGACATTTAATCTGTAAAGTTCATGTTATATCTATGTCTATCAGGAGGTGGACTCTCTTCGGACAGACGTAAAGAATCAGAAGGACACACTGCGAAAACAGACGACGAAACTTAGCAAACAGGAACAGCAAATCAGCAGCTTGCAGGTTAAAGTAACTGTATGGTCAAAGGGATTTGAGCGTACTGTTAACCGCCGTTTTGTCCAAATTCCGCCGTTTTGTCTATAGACAAAACGGCGGGATTAGATCCGCCGTTTTGTCCAAATTTTCTATTATGATTTGGACAAAACGGCGGTTCAACAATCCGCCGTTTTGTCTATCGACAAAACGGCGGGTTGGACAAAACGGCGCCCGATTTTGAACCGCCGTTTTGTCCAAATGAAAGTTGGAGTTATAAAAACTCATTCTTGACAAGTTCTCATTTTGTTTTAGTCTTTGCTAAATAAAATGAATAACAAGCTGACCACTGACACTGGTCACTTTGGCCTAATTTTACTGTTTGAATGCTAATTAGTGTATTAGGAGATCATATGAACAATTGTTGATGTGGTTGACCAGTGGTCAGTGTCACTGACCAGTGGTCATTTTGGCCTATTTTCACTGTTTGACTGCAAATTAGTGTATTAGGAGTTCAAATGAACAAATGTTGATGTCATTGACCAGTGGTCAGTGTCACTGACCAGTGGTCACTTTGGCCTATTTTCACTGTTTGACTGCAAATTAGTGTATTAGGAGTGTAGCGTCAGAATGATGTGTGCATATGTCTGCATACGTGTGTTTATGCCTATTTATAAAGTTATCACAATGCATCAATGTGCGCGTGCATTTATGTCTGTGTTGTGCGAACTAGGCCACAAACACGAGCGTCTCATGCATGTAGGGTAAGACGGGGTAAAAAAGCCCATGGGCGGGTAAGAAGCCCATGCCAATTATCTCATGAACTAAAGCCAATTTCAGTCAAATGTGCCCTTGAGACGAATGCTAATGTGACTGAAATTGGCTTCATTTCATGAGATAATTGGCATGGACTTCTTACCCGCCCATGGGCTTTTTTAAAATTTTACCCCGTCTTCCCCTATGCGTGTATGTGTTTTCACAGATGTTGTGGTGTGGTGTGCAGACATCGGAGAAGAAGATGCAGCAGAGGATGGATGAGCAGCACAGGGAGTTCAGGGAGTTCAAGCAGCTGGTGCTCCCCGGCAACAACAACAACAACATCAACAACAACACCATGGCAACAAGCAGCAACAACACCAGCATCAATACCAACAAGCAAGATACCGCAACAAAGAAAGACAACGCTCCACGCCCTGGCCCGACTCTTAATGTTACCGGTCTTCCGGCAGTGCGCAAAACCGCCAAATCTCGCACTCAGAATCTGCCGCCCCCAAACGATAGGGCAGGGCAATTTAGCAGAATGAACATGCGGAAGTGATGTTATCGCCCGCCGGGCAAAAGGTGGAATGCCATGTTTTGCCTGAAAAATAAAACGGGGCGCCGTGTCACAAGGGCTAACGTTACGTAGCGGGAGCTCAAATCGGCAAAAAAGGTACTAAAAAACACCTCTTTTGCCGACGTATGCCGCAAACGGTTTGTGGCTGCTAACGAGTTAACAAGCGACAAACTATTTGAAGGATCATGGGAAATATCAATACTTCCGGCTTTTTTTTTATATCTCGCGTGAATGTGACTTTAACTTGAAGATACAACAAACAAACAACTACACTTTTTAACTTGAAGATTAAAACAACAAGCTTGTCACAGCAAATATTCTTTAGTCTATCATGAAAAAAATACGGGATGGTTTTAGCAGATAAAACGAACGCAAACTTGTGTTTTTGAGTGTTGTTTCTTAATTGTTCATGATGTTAGATGGCATAATACAGTGCAAATTTAAACTTCTGCACACAAATAGACGTGGATGAAATCGAAAACTTTGTACAAACTGCCAGAAGTATGATTTATCTCCCTTATGATAGCAACCCTTTTCTCTCTCCCAAAAGTGAAGAGTAGGCTTAAAGAGTTATCTGACCTTAGCAAACGTTTAGGTGATTCTTAGACCCCTTTTGGCTTAACAGTTATTCGCGCAGCGACCGTTATCTAGAGAAACTCGACCCTGAATGCGGAAGATTTAAGACAAACAAACTACAATGTTGCCAAAGAAAACTTTCCATTATAAGCTTATCTTTTGTTGACCAACATGAATTTTAATTTTAATTCAAACAAAGTTTTGAAAAAATACAAAACAAAACTCACAATAACATCTGTGTATTATGTGTTGAAGATGGAATCCTAGCTTAGAGTCTCTATAACAAGGATTTGTTTTTTAAGGAGTAGATCCAGAACCGATCTAATTCTGAGGGTACCAAACATGACCATTACACTACGAACAAACCCTATAAGGACTCCAATCAATTACACCAGGTGTCACTAAATCGGGTTGTTCAACAGGGTAGGCAAGGGTGTCATAAGAAACTTTGGTGGAGGGGAGTTAATTAAACGAGAGTTATCTCCCCTTTGTTCATGTTCACTACCTCTTCTTCTTCTTCTTCTTCTTCTTCTTCTTCTTCTTCTTCTTCTTCTTCTTCTTCTTCTTCTTCTTCTTCTTCTTCTTCTTCCAGTAATGTCCACCTGCCGTTTATCAGCAATTATCGACATATACATAGTGTAGAGCGAATACGCAGTCATATTTCCCTTTTGGTACGATGTTCTGAAAATTTGAAGGCGAATGTTTTGTGAAATGTCCTGTTAATTTAGAGGATGGCTGACGCTTCTCCGCGCTGTTTCCCTGGTTAAAATAACACAAAAATAACGGACTGTACAAGATCGTGAAGGGAGACGGCGGATAGCTCATTCTCGTAATCCAATAAAATTGTAGGAAAGTGCGCGTGCGTGTCTCGTGGGCTACGTGGGTGGGGAGAGAGAGAGAGAGAGAGAGAGAGAGAGAGAGAGAGAGAGAGAGAGAGAGAGAGAGAGAGAGAGAGAGAGAGAGAGAGAGAGAGAGAGAGAGAGAGAGTGTGTCTGCGCGTATGTTTTCCATTGGCTTTCTATTTATAATTTTGTTGGATAATTTTTTAATTTATTGGACGTGCTTCTGAATTTATATGGGTCAAAAGGTGATTGAGCAATCCGTTTGAGATTCTTTCGACTTCTCATAGAGTTCTCTACTTTTGAGTTAGTTTAACAACGGACACGTCGTCGAACAGCGTGTGTCATCCTCTAAAATAGAAGGTTATCTTGCAAAATATTTGCCTTCACATTTTTGTAGCATCGTATCAAAAGGAAAGTATCCCAATAGTAATTTGTATGATTCGCCTTAAAGTAACAGGAGTTCAAAGACGAAGATGCGCAGCACGGGATGATAGGATTTGAGAAATATCTTAAATAATAGATAAACTTTTGTTGTTTAGAATGATATTTAAAAGATACGAAGAGCGGAATTTGGTGGGTATTTTGTAATGTAGGCTTGAAGGGGAGGGGTTGAGTAAACATTTAGTGAAATGTATAAGATAGAAGAAGGAGAGAGTCATGCACGACCGCTTAGTGCTCCGGTTCAGCCGAGGACACCCGGGCCCCACATGATGCATGCAGAAAAAAGATATTTGTTTGAGTCATGCACGACCGTTAAGCATACCTGGTTCAGCCAGGGACACCCGGGCCCCACATGATGCATGCAGAGGGGAATATGTATATGAATCATGCACGACCATTAAGTAGGCCCCACATGATGCATGCCTCACTATTTTAATCCGTGTTGTTCAACATTGTCGTAGCTCAGCAAATCACACCACCCACACTCACCCCAAATCCTCAATATTCAGCAAACCAGGACCAATTTGAAGGACTTCAACTTTCACCATTGATTGTGCTAGTAATGATAATATGCTTACTTGCTTACCATGTTGTTTACCTTTGTCCATGTACCTTTGTTACCTTACCATGCTGTTTACCTTTGTTCATGTACCTTTGTTACCTTACCATGCTGTTTACCTTTGTCCATGTACCTTTGTTACCTTACCATGCTGTTTACCTTTGTCCATGTACCTTTGTTACCTTACCATGCTGTTTACCTTTGTTCATGTACCTTTGCTACCTTACCATGCTGTTTACCTTTGTCCATGTACCTTTGTTACCTTACCATGCTGTTTACCTTTGTCCATGTACCTTTGTTACCTTACCATGCTGTTTACCTTTGTTCATGTACCTTTGCTACCTTACCATGCTGTTTACCTTTGTCCATGTACCTTTGTTACCTTACCATGCTGTTTACCTTTGTTACCTTACCATGCTGTTTACCTTTGTCCATGTACCTTTGTTACCTTACCATGTTGTTTACCTTTGTCCATGTACCTTTGTTACCTTACCATGCTGTTTACCTTTGTCCATGTACCTTTGTTACCTTACCATGCTGTTTACCTTTGTTCATGCACCTTTGTTACCTTACCATGCTGTTTACCTTTGTTCATGCACCTTTGTTACCTTACCATGCTGTTTACCTTTGTCCATGTACCTTTGTTACCTTACCATGCTGTTTACCTTTGTTCATGTACCTTTGCTACCTTACCATGCTGTTTACCTTTGTTCATGTACCTTTGTTACCTTACCATGCTGTTTACCTTTGTCCATGTACCTTTGCTACCTTACCATGCTGTTTACCTTTGTTCATGCACCTTTGTTACCTTACCATGCTGTTTACCTTTGTTACCTTACCATGCTACCTTACCATGCTGTTTACCTTTGTTACCTTACCATGCTGTTTACCTTTGTTACCTTACCTTTGTTACCTTACCATGCTGTTTACCTTTGTTACCTTACCATGCTGTTTACCTTTGTCCATGTACCTTTGTTACCTTACCATGCTGTTTACCTTTGTCCATGTACCTTTGCTACCTTACCATGCTGTTTACCTTTGTTCATGTACCTTTGTTACCTTACCATGCTGTTTACCTTTGTCCATGTACCTTTGTTACCTTACCATGCTGTTTACCTTTGTCCATGTACCTTTGTTACCTTACCATGCTGTTTACCTTTGTCCATGTACCTTTGTTACCTTACCATGCTGTTTACCTTTGTCCATGTACCTTTGCTACCTTACCATGCTGTTTACCTTTGTTCATGTACCTTTGCTACCTTACCATGCTGTTTACCTTTGTTCATGTACCTTTGTTACCTTACCATGCTGTTTACCTTTGTCCATGTACCTTTGTTACCTTACCATGCTGTTTACCTTTGTACATGTACCTTTGTTACCTTACCATGCTGTTTACCTTTGTTCATGTACCTTTGTTACCTTACCATGCTGTTTACCTTTGTTCATGTACCTTTGTTACCTTACCATGCTGTTTACCTTTGTTCATGTACCTTTGTTACCTTACCATGCTGTTTACCTTTGTCCATGTACCTTTGTTACCTTACCATGCTGTTTACCTTTGTCCATGTACCTTTGTTACCTTACCATGCTGTTTACCTTTGTTCATGTACCTTTGTTACCTTACCATGCTGTTTACCTTTGTTCATGTACCTTTGTTACCTTACCATGCTGTTTACCTTTGTTCATGTACCTTTGCTACCTTACCATGCTGTTTACCTTTGTTCATGTACCTTTGCTACCTTACCATGCTGTTTACCTTTGTTCATGTACCTTTGCTACCTTACCATGCTGTTTACCTTTGTTCATGTACCTTTGCTACCTTACCATGCTGTTTACCTTTGTTCATGTACCTTTGCTACCTTACCATGCTGTTTACCTTTGTTCATGTACCTTTGCTACCTTACCATGCTGTTTACCTTTGTTCATGTACCTTTGCTACCTTACCATGCTGTTTACCTTTGTCCATGTACCTTTGTTACCTTACCATGCTGTTTACCTTTGTCCATGTACCTTTGTTACCTTACCATGCTGTTTACCTTTGTTCATGTACCTTTGTTACCTTACCATGCTGTTTACCTTTGTCCATGTACCTTTGCTACCTTACCATGCTGTTTACCTTTGTCCATGTACCTTTGTTACCTTACCATGCTGTTTACCTTTGTCCATGTACCTTTGTTACCTTACCATGCTGTTTACCTTTGTCCATGTACCTTTGTTACCTTACCATGCTGTTTACCTTTGTTCATGTACCTTTGCTACCTTACCATGCTGTTTACCTTTGTTCATGTACCTTTGCTACCTTACCATGCTGTTTACCTTTGTCCATGTACCTTTGCTACCTTACCATGCTGTTTACCTTTGTCCATGTACCTTTGTTACCTTACCATGCTGTTTACCTTTGTACATGTACCTTTGTTACCTTACCATGCTGTTTACCTTTGTTCATGTACCTTTGTTACCTTACCATGCTGTTTACCTTTGTCCATGTACCTTTGCTACCTTACCATGCTGTTTACCTTTGTTCATGTACCTTTGCTACCTTACCATGCTGTTTACCTTTGTCCATGTACCTTTGTTACCTTACCATGCTGTTTACCTTTGTCCATGTACCTTTGTTACCTTACCATGCTGTTTACCTTTGTCCATGTACCTTTGTTACCTTACCATGCTGTTTACCTTTGTTCATGTACCTTTGTTACCTTACCATGCTGTTTACCTTTGTCCATGTACCTTTGCTACCTTACCATGCTGTTTACCTTTGTTCATGTACCTTTGCTACCTTACCATGCTGTTTACCTTTGTCCATGTACCTTTGTTACCTTACCATGCTGTTTACCTTTGTCCATGTACCTTTGTTACCTTACCATGCTGTTTACCTTTGTTCATGTACCTTTGCTACCTTACCATGCTGTTTACCTTTGTTCATGTACCTTTGCTACCTTACCATGCTGTTTACCTTTGTCCATGTACCTTTGTTACCTTACCATGCTGTTTACCTTTGTTCATGCACCTTTGTTACCTTACCATGCTGTTTACCTTTGTTCATGCACCTTTGCTACCTTACCATGCTGTTTACCTTTGTTCATGTACCTTTGTTACCTTACCATGCTGTTTACCTTTGTTCATGTACCTTTGCTACCTTACCATGCTGTTTACCTTTGTTCATGTACCTTTGCTACCTTACCATGCTGTTTACCTTTGTTCATGTACCTTTGCTACCTTACCATGCTGTTTACCTTTGTTCATGTACCTTTGTTACCTTACCATGCTGTTTACCTTTGTCCATGTACCTTTGTTACCTTACCATGCTGTTTACCTTTGTTCATGTACCTTTGCTACCTTACCATGCTGTTTACCTTTGTTCATGTACCTTTGCTACCTTACCATGCTGTTTACCTTTGTTCATGTACCTTTGCTACCTTACCATGCTGTTTACCTTTGTACATGTACCTTTGCTACCTTACCATGCTGTTTACCTTTGTCCATGTACCTTTGTTACCTTACCATGCTGTTTACCTTTGTTCATGTACCTTTGCTACCTTACCATGCTGTTTACCTTTGTTCATGTACCTTTGCTACCTTACCATGCTGTTTACCTTTGTACATGTACCTTTGCTACCTTACCATGCTGTTTACCTTTGTCCATGTACCTTTGTTACCTTACCATGCTGTTTACCTTTGTCCATGTACCTTTGTTACCTTACCATGCTGTTTACCTTTGTTCATGTACCTTTGTTACCTTACCATGCTGTTTACCTTTGTCCATGTACCTTTGTTACCTTACCATGCTGTTTACCTTTGTCCATGTACCTTTGTTACCTTACCATGCTGTTTACCTTTGTTCATGTACCTTTGCTACCTTACCATGCTGTTTACCTTTGTTCATGTACCTTTGTTACCTTACCATGCTGTTTACCTTTGTTCATGTACCTTTGTTACCTTACCATGCTGTTTACCTTTGTCCATGTACCTTTGTTACCTTACCATGCTGTTTACCTTTGTCCATGTACCTTTGTTACCTTACCATGCTGTTTACCTTTGTCCATGTACCTTTGTTACCTTACCATGCTGTTTACCTTTGTTCATGTACCTTTGCTACCTTACCATGCTGTTTACCTTTGTCCATGTACCTTTGTTACCTTACCATGCTGTTTACCTTTGTTCATGTACCTTTGCTACCTTACCATGCTGTTTACCTTTGTTCATGCACCTTTGCTACCTTACCATGCTGTTTACCTTTGTTCATGTACCTTTGCTACCTTACCATGCTGTTTACCTTTGTCCATGTACCTTTGTTACCGTACCATGCTGTTTTGCCTGTGGAAAAATTGGACAGAGACAGTTACGCTCATGTAAGGTCATTGTCCATCTGAATGTAATTCTTGGAGTTGAACAAAGGCTTGTTTGTTTATCCTTCTGGTTTCCTTTGGTCGCATCGAGCATAATATACTCTTTTTAAAAATGATCGGTTTCATTTGTTGATGTAATCGATTCATATCCGTGTAGTGTGAACTTCTGTTACTTAGTATTTTTGAACTTTTGTTGTTGAACTATATATTGTTCAAAACAACTGAAAGGTCATAGTATTTCAACCTAAGAATTTGAATGGTTGTATTTGTTTCAACAGTTCAATTCTGCGTTGTCACGTGGGGACGGGGACGCTGCAGTTGCACACATTGGGGGAGGGGGATCTTCAATGGGTGTTTGTTGTGGTTGCTTGTCTCCTGCACCTTGCGAGACCGAAAGCAAATCAGTTTGAAATCAAATTGACGTTGACTAGAAACCATATTAAGAATGTTCACTCCTAACGGTGTGGGAATGTTTGAGCGTCACTCTGAAATACATGCGTTTCCAAAATGACTGTGAAAATTTGGTATGGCCTGTTTTGAGCAGCATAATTGTAAATGCATGCATCACAAATAAAGTTGCCGTGGACAACATTCTGTAGTCCCCTACAATGGCTGAAAACAAAATGGTTCTTAATAGGATACCTCAAAGTTTGCCATATCCTGCACAACATAGGGTAAGACGGGGTAAAAAGCCCATGGGCGGGCAAGAAACCCATGCCAATTATCTCATGAGATGAAGGAAATTTCAGTCAAATTTTGCCCATGAGACGAGGAACTTCCAGTCAAATTTTGCCCATGAGACGAGTGTTAATGTTTAGCGTCCGTCTCATGGGCAAAATGTGACTGAAATTTGCTTCATTTCATGAGATAATTGGCATGGGCTTCTTACCCGCCCATGGGCTTTTTACCCCGTCTTACCCTATCTTATGTACTATTTATGTTAATAAATATTTAGAATAATTGTTTCCATCTTTTTTTTTAATGTGGTTTTGCAGATTCATATTATTATCCAGTTTTAGTATCAGTTTCATATGGATCCCAGGTCATAACCACCTTAGACGTGATCCTTCAGAGAGACAAGAAACACAGGTCAAGCCGGGGTGTAGCTGCGAATTGGGATTCGGAATGAGCGGCGTGGGAGCAACGCCACTGTACGGCCCAGAAGATGGGACAGCAAAAAAAAAAGAAAAAAGAAAAAAAGAAACACAGGTATGGCCGTATATAATCGGTTAATCCATTACCTGTATTTGTTATGCATAAATAGAAAATGTATTATTACACAATGACTTTAACATTAGTAAACTATAATAGGGTTTATGTTGTGGTGGTTGTTGTTTGTTGGTGGTGGTAGTAGTGGTAGTGGTGGTGGGTTTTCAAAAACAATTTTTGTCGGCTTCACCTAAAATCTTTGTCCTTGTAAAATATAATTTTCCAGTGTACTCTCCTCTCTCTCTCTCTCTCTCTCTCTCTCTCTCTCTCTCTCTCTCTCTCTCTCTCTTCTCTCTCTCTCTCTCTCTCTCTCTCTCTCTCTCTCTCTCTCTCTCTCTCTCTCTCTCTCTCTCTCTCTCTCTCTCTCTCTCTCTCTCTCTCTCTCTCTCTCTCTCTCTCTCTCTCTCTCTCTCTCTCTCTCTCTCTCTCTCTCTCTCTCTCTCTCTCTCTCTCTCTCTCTGCAAATATCAGGTGCAAAAGAAGTGTGCTTTTTTTTTCCATGTTTTTTTTTCATTTTTTCTGGCATATTAAAATTGGAATCAAAACGGATTTCACTGATGAAAAGGGCAACACTGTCAGGTGGCGACAGGCGAGTGCGTGCTTTGTTTGTTGATGGTTTTTTTAATTTATTTTTATATCTTTTTTGTATTATTTTTCCATTTCTCCGTCA
>CM065693.1:48836758-48841758 GCA_017654935.2 Phymorhynchus buccinoides
CACACACACACACACACACACACACACACACACACACACACACACAATCACACAATCACACACACACATACACAAACACACATACACACACAAAACTGATGAACAGAAATTTGGAGAATCACCATCAAAACAAAAAAAGATGATTTAATGAATGAATCTTTAATTCGACGTCTTTTATCATAAAGACAACAACAAGCCATTCGAGTGTGTACATTAATTTTGTATAATTAATTTTAAAAAAAGATAGTTATCATTTATTTGTGAACATTTGACTTGATTTGCAATACACGCATACATTTACGGGCGTAAGCAACACGCACGCGCGCACGTACTCATGTACGCACTTACGCAGACAAACAGACAGACAGAGACACAAACACACACATAGACGTACACACACACACACACACGTACATACACATATGCGCGCGCACGCACACGCACACACACACACACACAGACACGTACACACACACATACACACACACACGTACACACACGCATACACACACACACACTGACACTGTGACACACACACACACACACACATACACACACGTACACACACACACACAAACACGTAAATACACACACACACACACACACGTAAATACACACACACACACATACACACACGCACGCACGCACGCATGCACGCACGCGCGCGCGCACACACACACGCACACACACACACGTACACGTACACTTACACACACACACACACACACACACACACACACACACACACACACACACACACACACACACAACCCCATCACATGCACACACACCCCACCCCCCAAATACACAGCAAACCTTTCCCTCTCTCTGTCTCAGACAGGTAATCAGCCTATTAGTTTCTCGAACGCAGGAACGTCTAAACCGAAACCTATCCAATGTCGACCGAGTGAAACCGAGCGACAAAGCACACAGACGCCACCTAGTCGTCAACTAGTCTACCCTAAGTAGCAAAGGAAGGTAACTCCGATTGACAAGAAAGTGAACTCTCTTAGTATGGGCTAAAACGTGATAAAATACCAGTTAACTACTTGGCTTTAATATACCGGTTAAGTAGTTAAGCGGACTTTCTTATTCCAGTTAACTAGTTAACTGATATAATCAACTTCCGCTTCCGCTTTTGTCAGGAAAATCAACTCCTTTACTGTTTTTTGTAACACGAAATCCCATTGGATGTACTGCAGATCAGCAATCTTTTCCCATTTACACTGTGAAAGAGTTACATACCTTCAATATCATTTTTTTTATTAGCAATTTGTATCACGGATCGGACCTGCAGTACCTCCAGGATCTGCCCAGAGCTTTGAATGATGGTTGGTTGACGGTTCATCCCATATGTGCTGTTTTGCAGCCGAGTTTACGTTTTTCAGAGACCATATTTTAATCACAAACTAGTAAAAAAAATAAAAAAATAACAAATAACATAAAATAAAAACCATCTGTTGAAATTCAGCCTGACGGATATAATCTATTCACTAACTAATAAGAAACGGGCAATGATAAATATATACTTTTTGATGCTATTTTGGGCTTATTTCAGCTACTAAAACGTATTTGGAGCAATTTCTGGGAAAAGATTGCTGATCTGCAGTATCCAATGGGATTTCGTGTTACAAAAACCAGTTAACTAGTTTGTTTTCTTGATAGAATGCCACTTAAGCAGTTAACTGACCGGAAGCGGAAATTGATAATATCAGTTAACTAGTTAATAATAAAGTCCACTTAACTACTTAACTGGTATATTAAAGCCAGTTAAGTAGTTAACTGGTATTTTATCACGTTTGAGCCTCATGTCTTAGTTTCGGGACTGCGAGTGCGCCATAGCAAAGACACTGTAATGGGAATAAGACAGACAACTGGAGAGAGGGCGAGCCGTGCTGATAGGGTTATCGTTCGTGATCCCATTAACAATGGCGGATCTAAGCAAAGACTGGAATTTGAATCGACGTTTTCAAAAAAAAACACCAGATTCAAATGCGAGTGCTTGGGCAAACTTTTTTCTGTTTCCCTAAAGACAAATAAAGGTAAGGCAGCTGCAAATACGGCCAGAAAATATATGAAATAGTTAACACCCAGTGTTAGATTACTGCTGATGTTCATGGTTCAAGGGGGGCATAATCAGGGTTTCTGTCCTCACTACTCATATAGGTCGAAAAGGCGGCTTGTCTATCTTATTCCCATTACAGTGTCTTTGACCATAGCTACCTCTGTCAAGGTCTAATGGTTTGGTTGGCCCTTTGACCCCGGAAAGTGCATTCAGATTTGAGCCGAGCAAAAAAAAGAGGAAAAAAAAAGGCAGTTTAATTTTTTATTGAAAACAAAAAGTAGGTTAATTAATTTACCTTCCTTTAGCATCCATCCAAGAAAGTGGGTTTTTTTACGTACTCAACAGCTGTCGCTGTTTATTACGATGTTGGAGGGAATTGTTCTTCTTCTTGTTTTAAACAAAGTTTATTGACATAATATATTGCAGTGTACACAGATTATTTCATGAGCACAACAAGCTATAACCTTTGCTAGCGCACTCTTCTTCTTCTTCTTCTTCTTCTTCTTCTTGCTCTTGCTCTTCTTGTTCTTCTTGTTCTTCTTGTTCTTGTTCTTCTTCTTCTTCTTCTTCTTCCTGTTCTTGTTCTTCTTGTTCTTGCTCTTGTTCTTGTTGTTCTTGTTCTTGTTCTTCTTGTTGTTCTTCTTCTTCTTGTTGTTCTTGTTCTTGTTCTTGTTGTTCTTGTTCTTCTTCTTGTTCTTGTTCTTCTTGTTGTTCTTCTTGTTCTTGTTCTTGTTCTTCTTGTTCTTGTTCTTCTTCTTGTTCTTGTTCTTGTTCTTGTTGTTCTTCTTCTTCTAAAACACCGAGTTGACATCTCCAAGGCCTATGTCATTGACCTTCATCGGTACCCATGCGCGAGCCAATGCATCCCTGTAGCAAGTCTGAACATCGTAAGTCCAACGATGTCAAAGATTAAATTATGGCCGCAAGAAGAAATATCGGTTTTCAAGGTCAAACTTCAAGGTCAAGCAGCAAACAAACAACTACACGACAAGTGCAAAGTGACGTTATTTTATTCACAAGAGACAAAACAAAACTACTGGATATTTCGGCGAATGCGCCTTTATCAACACAGACAAACAATTAAACAGCAAACATCAAATATAGCAAAAGGAGCAAAAAGTAGGCAACAGAAGGAGCAAAAAACCATCAAGATCAAAATAAAAACAATACTTCCCCTCTACAGTCCAACGTGTAAATGATACAACAAAGTTGAAACCAAAGAGCAAGGCTGTGAACACAAATCAAGGTCAAGGTCAGCACGGTTTTTCCCCACCACCACGGCTGCCACTTATTGGACCACCACATTTTCAGCGATTCTGTTCAGCAGTTCAGGAGATAATATCCCGGACAGACAGACAGACAGACAGACAGACAGAGACGAACGATCGCAGATCACAGAATGAACTGGAAGGGGGGTGGGGGTAATTAATACCATATCCAACCACCTCGGCGGAGATAAATCAAAACAAGTCAACAGAAAAACAACAACACCCCTCAACAAAAACAAAAACAAAAAAACAAAACAAAAATGCTGAATGGAAATGAAGCAAGGTAACGACGTTTGGCGGGTGCGAGCGAGACTAGTAGCTAGACTTAAGGCTCGGTGTACATCTCATGTTCTGGCTAATACAAAGCATATGTTTTGTTTCATTCTGCGTTTTTTCTCACACCTGCTACCATGTCATTCGCACCGACTGGCTGTGCGTTGTGTACGCAAATTTGGTCTGCTCTCACCCGTGTTGTTAGGGTCTTGGGGGGAAGGGAGACCCAAAGAAACAGACCTGCTTATTAAAGATAGACTGACGCGTCACGATTAAGACCCTTGTTTTTTTTCTTTCTGGGTAGCTGTGACCCACATATAAATGTCCCCATGTTCAAACTGAGGCTGCTCTTTAAAATGATGTTTGGCTTTGAATTTGGGGGTATTTGTAAGACCTGGTCAAAACAAGATTTATTTCCAGCTATAAAAAGGTGATGTATTTGGGGTTATTGTCAACTTTGATGTAAAAACAATCATTTTCATGCATTTTGATGAAATTAACACTGGTTGCCAATGGTTATGGTGGCCATTTTGAAAATAAACAACCGATTTTGTGTGCATGCTCATTCTGTACAGGACAGACATATTGACACCAAACTAGTCTTAAACAGTTCTTTTACTTCTGTATTACAACTTTGCAGAGTACTTTTTTGATATCTTTACAAATAAAAAAAGTTAATTTTTTTTAATTTTTGCTCCGTTTACACTATCCAAATTGTGCATTTTCATTATTTTGATTGGAAATAATTTGGCAAGATGACAAGTTACACAAAATTCCTTCTGCATAGTTGTCAACAAGGGTTTTATCTAAATGTATGCTGAATTTCAAGTAGTTGTGATGATTCTGAGAGGAGTAAGAGTGCGCACAGTGTTCTGAATAAAGCAAGATGAGAAAATTGCGTTGAAAGATGGAACGAGTGTAGGTGAATGAATGTACATATCTGACAAAATACACATTCCAGTTGACAAAAATGCATAATGTATATCATGAAAAATAATTAAAAATAATAATGAATTTTTTTTTATTTTAGGGGCAAAACATCACCTAACCTGTCAGCGAATCAAAAGCAACAAGGTGTGCGCTACTTTTTCTCACAGGATTGTCAAACATGCTGTGTCCTCGGTACAACACAGATGGACACCGAGCTTTAAGATAGATGAAGCGCCAGCCAGCCAGCCAACCAACCATAGCTCGAGCTCGAGCGCGAGAGCGGCGCGTGCCTGGGTGTGACGTGACGTAAATGAAAAAACGTTTGCTGCGCTACTAGGCGTAGAGTTCACACGCTTTGCGGTCTTCGTGGCTAGAGAGTGGTGAGAGGTAGGTAAGGCTTTGGAGACGAAAATAAGTAGGGCTTATGTTTGTAGGGGTTCTCTCCCTTCTCGTTTTGACGCTGG
>CM065693.1:48844258-48846758 GCA_017654935.2 Phymorhynchus buccinoides
ATATTTGTTATTGTTTACCTGCCGCGGGAAGGACTGCTACACATACATATTTTTTTTTTCTCTCTTCATAATTTCCACTTTATTGTGTTTTTTTCTGTGTTTTCTTTTCTCCAATAATTGATGTCACATGCGGAAGAGGAATGATAATCATCTATCTTATTTTCTTTAAAATATTTACTTGAAAAAAAGTGTGTGTGTTTGTGCGCGTACGTGCGTGTGTGCGTGCGTGCGTGCGTGCGTGCGTACGTGTGTGTGTGTGCGCGCGCATGTATAAATGTGGGTTTTGTTTCTTCTACTATATGCACACGATCAATGCATTTTTGTGTGTGGAAAATGCAGAGCTAACAACTACTCACTTGTACCTATTCTGTTCCTCTACAATTCGCCTCCTTTTTGTGTGTTGAACTTAGGTCGATTTCTACTCATTATTCTCTTTGGATATTTGTTTCTCATCCCATTACATTTGTTTTGATGTGCTACTCAGTGTTCTCTCTTTCTATTTCATCCCCTTTTCAACTAGCTTCAGTTAATTTATTGTTTGTGGCTCAAGCCACAAACCTATAACTCACTTTGTCGGTCGGTCGGTCGGTCGGTCCAAAATTGTCGCACATTTTGACAAAATTGTCGCACTTCAAATCGAGGCTACACTTCTGGCCGCTCTTTAAAATGATGTATTTTAAAAGCGTACAAAATAATAAACATACGTAATACAGACACTACAACAGACACGACGAGTATGCGGTGCTTCTTTTGATGAGTATAAGTAGGATAGGCCTACATAGTTTTAAATGTTTTCCAAAAGATATAAAAAGTTACGAAATGGTGCAGAGATAACATTCTGGTTTACCGATTAAAATTATTGAAAAGCCAGGGGAGGTAACTCATGATTGGAGTGGTAAAAAATAGGCCGCGTGCCACAAACTATTGCGATTTCGCGCTTGTTTTATTTCGTGCCTAGCTCGCATTGACAAAGTAGTTACTCTATGAAACAGTCTCGGTTCTTGTTGTCTTCTTGTTTGAACCCTTTCACCGCCAGCCATTTTTCAACGAAAACTTTCCATTAAATTTACCTGGGTAGACAACAAAATCTGTCTGTAATATTGGGTATTCCTCTGTGACCTATTTAAAGTAAGGCTTAACCTTACCTCTCAAAATTAAGAGAATAGGGTCTTTGGACAACAGAAGCTGGCTTGATGCTTTTTTGTGACATGGGTGTTAAATCTTTGTGGTGCACAAATGCGACGTTGGCGGTGAAAGGGTTAAAGTTCTCAATAAGAGGCCCGAACTTCAACCTGTTTGTTTGTAGTGTTTTTCTGTTTTAAAGATTTACTCCTCCCCCCCCCCCCTTCCAGTTATTCTGTAGTGGATCGCTGATATTTGAAAACAACAACAACAACAACAACTTTTCATCTCAAGTTTTGAAAGTCTTTGTAATAACTGAATAGTGAACCCTTTTTTGTACACCTTGAGGGAGAAAGGTGGCAGAGTGGTTAAGACGTTCGCCTGCCAAATGTAATGCGTGACGGCAACGTGAGTGACCCGGGTTCGAATCCCGGCCTCCTCGCCCTTTCTTTCTAGTTTGACAGGAAAATCGAACTGAACGTCGAGTCCTTCGGATGGGGACTTAAAGCTAGTCTGACCCGTGCGCTTTACGCTCGTAAAACCCCCACGGCATGTTGAAAGTCGGTAAGAGCAGGGAGAAATTCCGCTGCCTGGTATGGCCAAATTGATAGCTAGGTCTTCCTAGTGTGCCCACACCCCCTCCTCACCCTGTGCCCCCCCAACAAAAAAAACACCCCCCAAAAACAAATTGGGTAGGCGCTGTACTTGCGGCGACGCTCTCTCCGGGGGAGAGCAGCCCGAATTTCACAGTGATAAGTCTCTGTGACTAGAATATACCAAATACCAATACTCAGACGGAGTTTCTCTTGAACACTGTAGAATACAGTAATAATTGAACAGTGAACCATTTTTTATACACAACCTTGACGACTCAGACGGGAGTTTCTCTTGAGCAATGTAGAATACTTATATACAGATTATTGCAGTTGAGCCAGAATCTGGAAGACATTAATTCTACTACAAACGAGAACAGATCACCTGAAAGCGAAGAAGCAGAAACAGAATCATTACTCGTGACTGGCAAAGAAAGAACACGTCGTGTGTTATTCCGCTTACAGACTTCCTTCCTCACTTCTTGTACGCACTTACAAAATGGAGCTACGGATCCAAATGGAGTTTCGTCAGTTCAAATTCTAATCAAAATTCTGACAATGAAGAATCAAGTGTTCTAATTGATTTTTCTTGATCTTGATCTTGGTCTTGATTATTTGACTGGCAGAGTCCAATTCAGGACGTAAAACACCAGTGGGTGAATAACTTGGGGAGAGCAACTCTTTGGAAAAGCCAAAAAAGCTTATCACTAGACTGACCCAGCCAGCCAGGTCCCGATTTCAACAAGGAGCTGAAGTTGTTGTGGTGATAATGCCACTATGAAATT
>CM065693.1:48854258-48856758 GCA_017654935.2 Phymorhynchus buccinoides
AATCCCTGACCTCTTCCTGCCCTTCTCTCTGTTTGTCTGTCTTTTTGTTCTGTCTCTGTCAGTCTGTCTGTCTGCGTGTCTTTCTCTCGGGGTTTCTCTCTCTCTATGTGTGTGTCTCTCTCTTTTAAGTAATTGTTGTTAGTCCCCGAGCCGAAGGTTCGGGGAGCTATTGTTTTTGTCTGGTCCGTCCGGTGTCCGTCCGGCGTGCCTCCGTTCGTCCGGCTATTCGTCCGTTTTTCTCAAAAACTATTCAGTCTATCATCATCAAATTTGGTATACTAGTTTGCCAAGATGCAAGCTATCCACTGATGTATTTAGTTTTACATTAAGGTCAAGGTCGCGCCAGTTACGGGGTTCAAACCCCGAAACACATAATCGCTAATATCTCGCGAAGTTTTGCATGTATTTTAATGCAGGTTTTTTCTCACAACATTTCTTGATGAATGGTCTATAACACAGTTGTCATGAATTTTTCTGTGCGCGCGTGTGCGCATGATCGCGCGCGCTCAAATCACGGGTCCGAACCCCAAGGCTATATATAAAAAACTATTCAGTTACGTGCTGTTTTGATGCGTTTTTATGTAGTTACGTGCTGTTTTGATGCGTTTTTATGTATGTGTACAGCCGACACATTCCGATTTCGGAGTAGCTCGGCGATGCTGCGAGGGGACTTTGCAGCCGCACGGCGATGCACTTGTTGTTGTTGTTTTTGTTCTTCTTCTCCTCCTCCACTCCCCCCCCCCTCCTCCCCCGTCCTCTTCCTCCTCCTCCTCGTTTCTCTCCTCCTCCTCCTTCTCTTCCTAATCCTCCTCCTCCTCTTCCTCTTCTTCTTCTTTCTTCTCCTCCTCCTTCTCCTTCCTCATTCTCCTCCTCTTCCTTCTTTTTGCTTCTTCTTCTCCTCCTCCTTCTTCTTCTTCCTCTTCCTCCTTCTTCTCCTCCTCTTCCTCCTCCTCCTTCTTCTTCTCCACTACTACTACTACTACTACTACTACTACTACTACTACTACTACTATTACTATTACTACTACTACTACTACTACTACTACTACTACTACTACTACTACTACTACTACTACTACTAGCCCACTTCTAATAAACCTACCCTTTATTTCATTCCATCCTACCTTCTTCTTCTCCTTCTTCTTCTTCTTCTTCTTCTTCTCCCTTCTTCTTCTTCCTTCTTCTTCTTCTTCTTCTTCTTGTTCTTCCCTTCTTCTTCTTCTTCTTCTCCTCTTCTTCTTTTTCTTCTTTTCTTCTTCTTCTTCTTCTTCGTCTTCTTCTTATTCTTTCTCTCTTCTCTTCTTCTTCTTCTTCTTCTTCTTCTTCTTCTTCGATCACTCAGACAGGAATACGATTTGAAAGCATGCAGTTTTAAAAGTGCACTTTCTTAAAATTAGAGGCAACCCTTTATTTATTTCTTCTTCTTCTTCTTCTTCTTCTTCTTCTTTTCTTTCTTCTTCTTCTTCTTCTTCTTCTTCATCTCTTCTTCTTCTTCTTCTTCACTACTGCACACCTGCAGAGTGTCTATCACTGTCTCTGTCAGTGTGTACGGTGACATCAAACCTGCATGTTAACCCTTTCACCGCCAAAGTCGCATCTTAGCACCACAGTGATTTAACGCCTATGTCACTTCGCCGAAATATCCAGTAGTTTTATTTGGTCTCTTGTGAATAAACTAACGTCACTTTGCTCAGTGGTAGGAATCGTCCTTGACTCAGTTCGCATCAACTGCTCGCACTCTCCAGTTTTTTCAGACTCGCTTCATTCTGGCATTAACTATTCTGGCACATGCTTCATCTGGCACACTACCCCCCCTCCCCCCGCCCCTCCCACCCCGCTTTCCCCCCCACCCCCCCCTTTTCCTCTTTCCCCCTTCTTAATTCCCCCCCCCCCCCCCCCCCCCCCCCCCCCCCACACATACCAACTTCCAGACCTTCTTAATAATCCTACCTGCGCGTTTATCTTCAGTTCTAGTTACTGCGTTTTCATTTGGTGGTTTTTTTTGCATTCGCGATTCTGTAAGAAAACGAGTCACTTTAGTACTAATAAAAAGGTGTGTGTGTGTGTGTGTGTGTGTGTGTGTGTGTGTGTGCGTGTGTGTGTGTGGTGTGCGTGTGTGCGAGTGTGTGCGTGTGCGTGTGTGTGCGTGTGCGTGTGTATATGTATATATATAGTGTGTGTGTGTGTGTTGCGCATGTGTGTGTGTGTGTGTGTGTAACCGACCACACGGTGTGTGTGTGTGTGTGTGTGTGGTGTGTGTTGTGTGTGTGTGTGTGTGTGTGTGTGTGTGTGTGTTGTGTGTGTGTGTGTGTCAAGTCAAGTCAAAGTCAAAAATGATCTTTATTGAGGGTTAAAGAATAAGCTAACAAGGCTTTTTTTCATCCTGCCCTGTGTGTGTGTGTGTGTTGTGTGTGTGTGTGTGTGTGTGTGTGTGTGTGTGTGTGGTGTTTGCGCGCGTGTGTGTGTGTGCGTGTGTCCCCCCTCCCCCCTGCTGTGTGTG
>CM065693.1:48861758-48869258 GCA_017654935.2 Phymorhynchus buccinoides
AAGTACGGAAAATTTGCAGTATCAGTGATAAACCGTCTGTTTGCAAGAATTTTTTGATTTTTTCAATATGTCTGTCCCAAGGATATCTCCCGAACCTTTAAAAAGAATCACGTCAACAATTGTATGTGTGAATGTGTTACTCCTTAATAGCGTTAGATACAAAAGCAGTTTTCGTTTAATAGGAAGTTATATGTAGCTTTTATAGATTTTGAAAAAGCTTTTGATTCTCTAAATCGTTGTTGCAAGGTCTGTTCTGGTAAGAAACCGTTTGACCGAAAACGCGTCAAATTGTGTGTGAAGGCATGTGCCTCCTTAATATTAAAGAGATGTGCGTTCTAATTTTGCCGTCTGTGACCTTGACCTTGACGTATGACCTTGAAAAAGGCGAAAATCTATTTTTAGCCATATCTGGGGCACCGATCAACATAGGATGTTGAAAACTTGGTATGACATGGTGCTTTGGTTTACAATTGTTCTGATGAACTTTGGCATACCTATCACTTGTCAAGGTCGAGGTCAAAAAGATCGCTGGAGCCTGAAAATCGGTTATGGGTCAGTTTTTTTCTCCTTCTGTCTGTCAGCAAGGATATCTTTCGAACGGGTTGACAGAATCAGTAATCAAATAGTGTGTGTGCTGCGGTGTGTCACCATGAGAGAAAGATGGACTTACAATCCGCGCAAATGCCAGTATTGCCGTCGTATACCTTGACCTTGGCGTACGACCTTCTAAAACCGAAAATTTTTCAGGGGCCATAACTCCCACACCGTTAGTGTTAGAGTCTTCTAAATTTGGCATGTAGGTACTTTGGCTGATGCCCGTTCTGATGGTGGCATACCGATCAAGGTCAAGGTCACGGTCCGGCCGATCCGTAGGCCTTGAAAGTGGTAGGGGTCTACACATTGGGTTTTAAGCCATATTTCCACCACATTTGTACTTGACAGAAGCGCTTCAGATTGTGTGTGGTACTGTATACCCTAGAGTAGAAAACTGATTAGATATCCGAGCATAAATTATCGCCATGCTGACCTTGCTACTTGAAAATTGACCTTGAAAACCGAATTTTCCTTCTTTGCGCTATATGTTTATTCTTCAAGCTGAATCTCGTGAACTAGAATTCAGAATCCCTTCCAATTTTGTGTCAGGATGTGACACTCTACGGGGTGTCGCAAGTTGTGTATGGCATTGCTGGTGACGGAATGTCTGCCGCTCGGCGACGCCCTTGTTATTGTTTGCTATCATAATAATGTATGCGCTTTAATGCGGAAAAAAGAGAGGCCCCGGTGACATTAAGGTGTATTATTATGCCAATATCAATTATAAACATTTAAAATTCCGTCTCTCAAGGTTTCTCTCTCTCTCTCTCTCTCTCTACTCACTCTCGTTACTTCTCTCTCTCTTCTCTCTCTCTCTCTCTATCCACTCTCTGTGCCCCCCCCCCCCTATGATCTTCAGCTACCCTTTGTTTTTCTTTGTTCAGCTGGTTTAGGAACGGTATTAAGTCTACAAACGTGTTCCAATTTCGATTTAGTTAACTCTTAGCTTCGTACGTCATTAAAAAATTGTAAGAAACCTGTCGATTTATTTATACAAAGCTGTTACGTTTGCGATCAGTTTGATATCATGAGATACATTAATTTGTTAATATTATTATGATCAGCAACCCGATGATGTTTTGTTTATCCTGTACCCTTTTCATGAGTTCTTCTTATTTTTCAAATGAATGAATCGTTTTTCTCATTGTCTTGTTTTCTCTCTTCTCTCCCCCCCCCCCCCCCCATATTTCTTCACTACCCACTCTTTTTCACACACACAGCTGGTTACACACACCTGTCACTCTACACACACACAATTCGGTTTAGATTCTGGCTCACACGCACATCGCAAACAAACACACACCACACAACACTTTCACCACCAAACTCACACACACCACACGCACAGTGACACGACACCTATGTCACTAAACAGCACACAATTGGGGTCTATTATCACAAACACACTATTGCACACACACTGGGACAGTTCACACACACCTTACACGATATATGTCACAGAAGCACCCCCAATACTGCACACACATTTTGTTCTCACACCACACACACATTTAATGGACACACACACTGGCACACAAAGGTCACACAAGTTGTTATTTTTCCCATGTAGCAAGACACCCGCAACACACACCCTGTACACACAACACACACACAACACACACACACACACTATAACACACTTTGTCGGTCACACACTCACACACTCACACACGGTCGCACGCACAAGCACACGCACACACACACACACACACACACACACACGCTCGAGGCTACACACACATACACACACTCACACATGACGTATTTCACACACCACACACATACATACACACACCACACACACACAACACACACGCTCACACACACACACACACACACACACATGACACACACACACACACACAGTTTTCACACACACACACACACACACACACACACACACACACACAGACACACACACACGCTCACACACACAATTACACACACACACACACACACACATGACCCCACACACACAGACCCCACACACCCTACACACACACTCACGCACACACACACAGCTACACACACATCACACACATCACATTCACACACACCGTTCTTTTTTTCTTTTCAACAAAAAAAAAAAGGAAAGAAAAAAAAAGGGGCGTGAGTTCTTACTTCGCCCCCCCACCAGAATCCCCTCCCAGTTATTTGAAAAAAACCAAGTCAGCAATAAAAGATGTAACACAAATGTTACAACATTCCCCTTTAGTTTCTGGGATTTTAATACACAATTGTTTTTTGTGTGGGTATTATTACAAATATCTTTCGTGTACGGATGAGTTATTGGCTTTCAGTATTAGTATGAATAACTAATTCACTTTCTAGAAAGTAACGACAAGGTAGGCCCTACCTTAGAAGATAATTATTGATACATGTACTTATCATTATTTTTCAGTTCTTTCTTTACTAAGTAGATATTTGTAAAGTAAGGACAGATATCCCTCTCTGTAATGGAATTGTTCGGAAATAATTAAGGGCACTAATTCCATAATGTGTGGGAGTGATCTCCTCTAATTCAATCGTGTCAAACAGGGGACGTCACCCTACCATGCACTATAGTACAAATCGACTCTTTTTAGACATTCGCAATAGAACACTGGGACATTCTAAAAAATCCACCTCTTGTATTTTTACCACTCTGCATACTGTAAGTGAAGGACTGGTCCCTAATGGGACTAAAAAAATGTTTTGCGTCGGACGATCCTGGCTTCGACGCCATTGTTGCAGATATGGTTGTGAAGTACGGAAAGCAATATCCCTCTCTGCTCTAATAGGAATTGTTCGGAAATCTATTAAGGGGACCAAAGTCATGGTGTGTGGGAGTAGCATCTTGCATAAGCAACAGTCACATTGAGTCAAACATAAGCAACAGTCACTTACCAGACAGACATAGACTTAGAACAGCTGCTCATTCTCGTGTGACATTTATACAACAGCCACAATTTACACAGACTTTAAGTTCCAACAGCCACGTTGAGACTTCTCATAAAAAAATGCGTCATTGAGATAGTTTTTACGTCACATTTTGCAAGTATTGAAACAGCCATAAGTCAGCGAGCCACATGGGACAGACTATTAAGCAACCGTTACATTGAGACAGCCATAAGCAACAGTTACATTGAGACAGACATAAGACTTTCGCCACCATTGCCTGCAACAGGACATTAAAAGCAACAGTTACATTGAGACAGACATAAGCAACAGCCACTTTGAGACAGACTAGGTGTTTGACCACATTGTAACAGACATTAAGCAACACTCTAATTTTCACGACAGTGCAGGACGCAACAGTTACTTTTGAGACAGACAAAGCAACTATTAACTGAGACAGACATAAACAACAGTTACATTGAGACGACGTAACCAACAGCCACCTAGAGACAGACATAAGCAACAGTTACATTGAGACAGACATAAACAACAGCCACATTGAGACAGACATAGACAACAGCCACATTGAGATTGACATAAGCAACAGTCACATTGAGACAGACATAAACAACAGCCACATTGAGACAGACGTAAACAACAGCCACATTGAGACAGACATAAACAACAGCCACATTGAGACAGACGCAAACAACAGCCACATTGAGACAGACATAAACAACAGCCACATTGAGACAGACGTAAACAACAGCCACATTGAGACAGACATAAACAACAGCCACATTGAGACAGACATAAACAACAGCCACATTGAGACAGACATAAACAACAGCCACATTGAGACAGACATAAACAACAGCCACATTGAGACAGACATAAACAACAGCCACATTGAGACAGACATAAACAACAGCCACATTGAGACAGACATAAACAACAGCCACATTGAGACAGACATAAACAACAGCCACATTGAGACAGACATAAACAACAGCCACATTGAGACAGACATAAACAACAGCCACATTGAGACAGACATAAACAACAGCCACATTGAGACAGACATAAACAACAGCCACATTGAGACAGACATAAACAACAGCCACATTGAGACAGACATAAACAACAGCCACATTGAGACAGACATAAACAACAGCCACATTGAGACAGACATAAACAACAGCCACATTGAGACAGACATAAACAACAGCCACATTGAGACAGACGCAAACAACAGCCACATTGAGACAGACATAAACAACAGCCACATTGAGACAGACATAAACAACAGCCACATTGAGACAGACATAAACAACAGCCACATTGAGACAGACGTAAACAACAGCCACATTGAGACAGACATAAACAACAGCCACATTGAGACAGACATAAACAACAGCCACATTGAGACAGACATAAACAACAGCCACATTGAGACAGACGCAAACAACAGCCCAGACAGACATAAGCAACAGCCACATTGAGACATACATAAAACAGCCACATTGAGACAGACGTAAACAACAGCCACATTGAGACAGACATAAACAACAGCCACATTGAGACAGACGTAAACAACAGCCACATTGAGACAGACATAAACAACAGCCACATTGAGACAGACATAAACAACAGCCACATTGAGACAGACATAAACAACAGCCACATTGAGACAGACATAAACAACAGCCACATTGAGACAGACCCAAACAACAGCCACATTGAGACAGACAAAAAGGATGACCCATGAGACAGACATATATGACGCGGGCACAGACAGCCGCACAAACCAGCACATTGAGACAGACACATAAACAAAGCCACATTGAGACAGGACAGAGGACAACAGCCACATTGAGACAGACGTCAACAACCCCCAACCCCCCCCCCAGACACCCCAACCCCCCCATTGAGACAGACATAACCAACAGCCACATTGAGACAGACGTAAACAACAGCCACATTGAGACAGTGCCAATAACAGCCACATAGTTTCAAACAACAGCCACATTGAACCTCCCTTATAAGAACAGCCACATTGAGACAGACTAAACAACAGCCACATTGAGACACTTCTCTGAAACAACAGCGTTCATTGAGACAGTATTAAACAACAGCCACATTGAGACAGACATAAGGACCAGCCACATTGAGACAGACTAAACAACAGCCACATATGAGACAGACATAAACAACAGCTTCTCTGAGACAGACATAAACCAGCCACATTGAGACAGACATTAAAAACAGCCACCTGAGACCTTATAACAACAGCCACATTGAGACAGACTAAACAACAGCCACATTGAGACAGACGCAAACAACTGCCACATTGAGACAGACTTTGTAAACAGCCAAATTGACCACCCTTAAAAGACCTCCCATTGATACAGACCCAGGTTCCCTCAAAAAAAGGATGAAGACCTACTATAGACTGTACATCCCCCTCTCTCGGCCTAAGGGATTTGAGGACATAGCTCCCTTATAAGACCTCCCAGTCCCTAAGGACCCCCCTCCCCCCCACATAAGACCTACTTCTCTGAGACATGTTGCCCTTCTTTGTACAGTTTCAAATTATGATACAGAGGAACCTCCCTTATAAGACCTCCCATTATAAGACTCCCCTCCCACATAAGACCTACTTCTCTGAGACATTGCCCTTCTTTGTATGTATTAAAATTACCTCCCTTATAAGACCTCCCATTATAAGACTTACCCTCCCACATAAGACCTACTTCTCTGAGACATTGCCCTTCTTTGTAAGTATTAAAATTACCTCCCTTATAAGACCTCCCATTATAAGACTCCCCTCCCACATAAGACCTACTTCTCTGAGACATTGCCCTTCTTTGTATGTATTAAAATTACCTCCCTCATAAGACCTCCCATTATAAGACTCCCTCCCACATAAGACCTACTCTCTCTGAGACATTGCCCTTCTTTGTATGTAATATACAAATTACCTCCCTGATAAGACTTCCCATTATAAGACTTCCCTCCCACATAAGACCTACTTCTCTGAGACATTGCCCTTCTTTGTATTATATTAAAATTTACCTCCCTTATAAGACCTCCCATTATAAGACTCCCCTCCCACATAAGACCTACTTCTCTAAAGACATTGCCCTTCTTTGTATGTATTATAATTACCTCCCTTATAAGACTCCCCATTATAAGACTCCCCTCCCACATAAGACCTACTTCTCTGATACATTGCCCTTCTTTGTAAGTATTAAAATTACCTCCCTTATAAGACCTCCCATTATTAAGACTCCCTCCCACATAAGACCTAATTCTCTGAGACATTGCCCTTCTTTGTATGTATTAAAAATTACCTCCCTTATAAGACCTCCCATTATAAGACTCCCTCCCACCATAAGACCTACTTCTCTGAGACATTGCCCTTCTTTGTATGTATTAAAATTACCCTTCCCTTATAAGACCTCTCCCTTATAAGACCTTACAAAACCATCCAAACTGAGGTCTTATAAGGGAGGTAATTTTAATACATACAAAGAAGGGCAATGTCTCAATACAGTGGAACCTCCCTTATAAGACCTTCAAAAACCATCCAAACTGAGGTCTTATAAGGGAGGTTCCACTGTATTGATACGAAGGGGTGAGGCGCGTGAACTTATGTGGGTGACGTCTCGAGTGATGTAAGAAAACAAAAACAGAAAACAAACAGCAACTCAGTAACGAGCGTTGTCAGGCAATTATGCACAGGCTACAGCAGGTGCGCTGCACGTGCGTGCGCTACGTAGCGGGCGGATCAGTCAGCCCAGAGGAGGGTGGCTGGGGGGGGGGGGGGGGTGTTCTGAAGCTGACGATAATTTCGAATGCCAAAGAAGCAGAGGAAGGAAAAAAAGGTAAGGCCGGGGTTCACATTAGACGCGTAAAGTTTCCTGTACGGAAAACCCTAAATAAGTGGAAGAAAGAGGGACACGCATATGATAGGTGAAATTCGGCCTCGCGCGTTAAATCTTGTCCCTTCTTTGTTCCACTTGTTTA
>CM065693.1:48886433-48896433 GCA_017654935.2 Phymorhynchus buccinoides
GATAGTACCTTCTGGCTTTTACCTGAGAAGAATGATAGTACCTTCTGGCTTTTTCCACAGAGAGAGAAATGATAATACCTTCTGGCTTTCACCGGAGAAGAATGATAATACCTGCTAGCTTTCACCAGAGAAGAATGATAGTACCTTCTGGCTCTCACCAGAGAAGAATGATAATACCTTCTGGCTTTCACCAGACAAGAATGATAGTACCTTCTGACTTTCACCAGAGAATGATAGTACCTTCTGACTTTCACCAGAGAAGAATGATAGTGCCTTTGGCTTTCACCAGAGAAGAATGATAGTACCTTCTGTCTTTTACCAGAGAAGAATGATAGTACCTTCTGGCTTTCACCCGAGAATAATAATAGTACCTTCTGGCTTTCACCAGAGAAGAATGATAGCAATTGATTGAAGCTTATATTATTTAAATCCGTCTACATTGTCTGATATGCACTTTCTCTTATACTGAGCACGCCATAAGCCTAGCTTGTTTTTGTTGCTTCAGTTTTGTTGGTTTGTAATGTTTGTTAGGCAAAGACAATAAAACATTTTAACCAGTTTTTAGAAAAAGAAAGAAAAGAAAAAAAGAATGATAATACCTTCTAGCCTATTACCCTTCGATATTGCGCTCGCTCAGATCAAGCCTGTCACATCCGTGAGCACACAGATAGTGAGTAGATGCAATATGTTTTTGTTTTTTAAAAGGGCAGTTTTGGGGTTTTGATTGCAGATGAAATAATAAAAACTGCATTATGCGTTGGACATTTGATACGCGGATCTTTCTGTGTCCGGTACCATTAAAGGTGGACCCTGACGGATAAGTTTATTTTGCAAGAAACACATCGAGATCACCATGAAAACACTCGTTACAGAGATCGCAACACTCACTTTGCTCTGGTTTCCTAGAAATCAAACCGTCAAATCGGCGATTCATCCTTGGCGGAGGTGCTGGAAGTCAAATTATTTCACTGAAAGAGAAGGCCTGGCGTGTGCCGTCTCTTTTGTAATGGCGACCAAATTGTTTCCACGATTTTTGTTTTCGCAATACAAGCCTTTTTATTTATCTTTTTAAAATGTTATGCAATTTACCAACATGAGTTTCGCTCACAACAAAGGAAATAGCTTTTTTTTTTAATTTACTGCACACTACAAAAAAGACAAAGCTTGAACCACAATGGGTTTGGTCCCCACCCACCCCATTCAAAATGGCTTCTCTCTCCGGCATCTCCGCCAAGGAGGAATCGACGTTTTGACGGTTTGATTTCTAGGAAACCAGAGCAAAGTGAGTGTTCCGATCCTTGAAAATGCTGTCTTTCTGGTGATCTCGACGTGTTTCTTGCCGAAAAAACCTCATCCGTCAGGGTCCACCTTTAAGGTGAAGAACGCTTCTCAGATGTAAGATCCCGCTACACTGCATACGATTCGATTCGCCGCGACCCGATTTTTGACGTTATTTAGCGAGGCATGATACATGCGCGATTCTACTGTCTAAATAAATTTGGTTGAAATCCTATTAGATATCTTCATTACATTATTTTGCAGTCCGCCGTACACGAATGATAAAATACCTGTATTGGGTTTTAATTTTTTTTTTATCAGACATTTAGGTCAAGATGTGCCACCCCCCCTACCTATCTCGGTTAATTGTATTTTTCCGTTATTGCCTTTCTTACCATACATAAAGCTGTATTTTAGGAACGTTTTTAGCTAATAACCTTTTTGGAATACTAACCCTATCCCTAACCCTAGCCCTAACCCTAACCCTATAAGACCGGAAAAACGCAACGAACCACAACTGTGACAAATCGCGGTGTACTGCAGTACATAGTGGGGGGGTAGGGTTAGGTTTAGGGCTAGGGTTAGGGTTAGGGTTAGTATTCGAAAAAGGTAATTAGCTAAAAATGTTCCTAAAATACAGCTTTATGTATGGTAAGAAAGGCAAAAACGGAAAAATACAATTAACCGAGAAATGCATGGGGGGTGGCACATCTTGACCTTTACCGACATTTTATTTGATTCGTGAATTATTTTGTGTCTACTTGAGGACACCAAATAATAAAATCGCATAAAACCCGAATTTCACAGAGACGCCTCTGTGACTATGAAGTACCTAGTAACCTAATACCTAATAGTGAGCGAAAATAGTAGCATTATTTTTGAGGCGGAAGTATTTTGCCAGTGGATCTCGACTCACCGACATCGTCACGGTCGGATCGTATTGGGGTCAAATCGTACGCAGTGTGGGTGACCCTTTAGAGCCAATAGCCTACTCAGATCCGGTTCGGCTGATGCACATCGCACACGTATCTTTTAATATGACACCTCGAACTCTTCGACACCTTTTGTGTCCGTGTGTGTATGTATATATAATATAAGCCTCTTCTGCTCATCATCCAGTAGTAGTAATAATCATAATAATAATAATCCCCAACCCTTCCGAAATCATTGACTGTGTGGCCTGCGCCTCTACGAAGCAGATTTTGTCTAAAATACGCCTTAGTAGCCCGTAATTTCCTGATCAGGGACCCTCTGATACTCTTTTAGCATTTGCATCCTTAAAACCGCTTTTTTTTGGGTAAGCAGTACCGTCGGTTATTTTTTTTAACCATGCCTGGACGTCTTCTGATCTTGGTCTGGCTGGGGGTAGGGGTTGGGGTGAGCCTTTGTGGTCATCTGACGGCCGCCGCCGGACACGGAGCGTTGACCACCGCCAACACTGAGCGGTCATCCTCCGGGGAAGATCAGAAAGAGGAGGAATCCACCTCAACCACGCCCTGCGTTGGTCAGCGAGTCTTGGAGAGGCAGATCGCCATGGAAGGAGACCTGGGGGACCTGAAGCAAGCCGTGCTGGCACTTTCGCGGTAAGTAGAGCGGCGGACTGTTTTTTTTATTTTAATTAATTAAAGACCCCCCCCCCCCCCCCCCCCCCCAACCCCCAACCCCCCCCCCCCACATCAATTGTGTCACATTCCCTCTTATGCAAGGAATATTTCTTAAGATTTCTTACCAGCTATACGAGGGGAAAACACGTGAAACCGTGATTTTGACACGTGACGTGGTGGGTCTTTAATTAAAGTAAAAGGCTTCGGTTACGGGACCCGTAACCCAAGCCCCTGTGCTAGTACTACAGTTACGCTTTTGTCACGGGATGCATTTTTTTTTTTAAATTGAAAGAAAGCTGACTACTAACTAACCCTACCCCAACCCCTATCCATTGTTTGAGCCAAATGTCGAGACGCTTTGGTCAACTTAGGATGATTATTTGACCGCCAGGGGGCAATCAAACCAGTAGGGGCTTAGCGCGTGATATTCTTAGTTGGGCGTAGTGAGAGAGAGAGAGAGAGAGAGAGAGAGAGAGAGAGAGAGAGAGAGAGAGAGAGAGAGAGAGAGAGAGAGAGAGAGAGACTCATCTCCATCTTCGCCCAACTAAGAATATCACGCGCTAAGCCCCTACCGGTTTGATTGCCCCCTGGCGGTCAAATAGTCGTCCTAAGTTGCTCATTAGATAAACGAAAGAAGAAAATGCATTTTCGGTGTGGTGCGCGGTGCGGGTGTGCGTGCGCGTGCGCACTTGTGTGCGCGTGCGCCTGTGGGTGTGGGTGTTGGTGTGTAAAGCGTACAGCATGTTATTATTGTAACTATTTTACTCTTGTATAATTAATTGTGTGTGAGTGTGTGTGTGCGCATGCATGTGTGCGCGCGCGCGCGCGCGCGTGTGTGTGTGTGTGTGTGTGTGTGTGTGTGTGTGTGTGTGTGTGTGTGTGTGTGTGTGTGTGTGTGTGTGTGTAAGGAAGTAAGAGAACGTTGCGTGCAAGCATCGTGCTTATTTTACTTTCTAATGATTAATTATTTGTTTGCCTTTAATGTTCTTGTTATGAATGTAAAGCGCACTGAGCTCATGTGAGAAAGAGCGCTATATAAATTCCCATTATTATTATTATTATTATTATTATTATTATTATTGTATTGTTGTCTCTGTGCAGTCATATTTTAAAAGAAGAACCAGAAGAACCCAGCCACGATCCGCTCCTGGAACTGAAGAACAAGCTCGTCGTCGTGGAAGCCAAACTGGAAGTAGCGGAACTGAACATGCTAGCCTCCGAGATCAAACTGAAAACTGCGCTATCGATGGAAGGCAAGCTGGAGGCGATGGAGGCAGCCGTGGAAGACGTGAAGTCCGAACTGAAGAACGCGACTTCTGCGCTTCAGGCCAGGGAAAGAAGAGGTAATTCATTCAAGTCCCAACTAAAAACTAGAGGTGGGAGGGAAAAACCGGTTTGAACCGAAAAACCGGTGCTAAACTTTCGCGGTTCGAAAAACCGGTTCGAGTTGCTGTCAACCGTTTTTTTAAATTTTAAACTGCAAACTGAAAGTAAGTTTTTCTTAGAATAACGTATTCTTTTCGAGAAAAAACCCAACACTGATTCTCAGTGCAGATTGGGTGTTTTGTAAACCAAGAGTAGCTGTTTTTACTTTGTGGTGGTGTATGACTGACTTTGTCTGAGTGTTGAGTTGGAGTGTGAGTGTGTCATAAGTCATAAGTTGCTTTAGTGTGTGTGTGTGTGTGTGTGTGTGTGTGTGTGTGTGTGTGTGTGTGCGTGTGTGCGTGTGTGTGCGTGCGTGTGTGTGCGTGTGCGTGCGTGTGCGTGCGTGCGTATGAATATTCTGACAAATAAATATGTGTTTGCATAGGTGAAACTAGTGATGCGAGTACTGGTTTAAAAAAAAACACCGGTTCGGTAAAACCGGTTCGAAAAGGGAAAAACCGGTTTAAAACCGGTTCGGATTTTTGAACTGGTTCTTAAATCTCTTCAAAACCCACTTCTTCAGGAAAGCTTTCTCTCTGTAAAGTCTATGATCCTTTCCCCACTCTTGTCTTCCAGCTCATTGACGTTGAGTATGAGGTTAATTAATGCATGTGCGTGTGTGTTTGGGGTGGGGTGGGGAGTAGGGGTCGGGGGTTGGGGATGGGGTGGATGGGTGGGGGGATGGGGAGTCGGAGGGATAGTTGGGAGGGGGGGGGGGGGTTGAAGGAGGTGGATGTTAGTGTGGTTGTGTTATGTTTATATGCAATGCCTTCTCTAATGTATTCATTTTTTTAAATTATAGATGTATGGTGAGGATACGTGAACCAGTCTGTTAGAAATGTTTGTACGAATGGTGAGTGAAAAGCGCATTGAGTTGCTTAGCAAGATTATGCGCTTTATAAGCATTATTAATTAATTATTATTATTATTATTATTATTATTATTATTATTATTAATAATTAATTAACCCTTTCACCGCCAATGTCACATTTTTGCACCACAATCATTTAACGCCCATGTTTATCAAAACCCTTGAAATCAGGGTCTGTTATTCAACGATATTGCGTTCCTAAACTTGTTTAGTGAGGGTTGACTCTATTATTCTAAATGTGTTACAGAGAAATCCAACAATATTGCAGACAAAATTTTTTTGGGTGGCATCCAAGGAAGTTTAATGGAAATATTTGGCTCAAAGATGGCTGGCGGTGAAAGGGTTAATCCTGACGAGAGAACTAGACTCAAGGGCCAGCCACACTGCATACGATTCGATAGCGTTGCAAATCCGATTGCGACGTTTGTGAGGCGCATGATCGATACGCTGTGAAATTCTCTGTCTTCATAAATCTGAAGACATTTTTTTTTTACTAGTTATGTTCACTGTATTTGTAGGTCTTGATTGCCCCCCCCCCCCCCCCCCCCCCCCCCGGCGGTCAAATCCGCGTCATAAGTTGACCATTCCTCCCACTAGGCGTTCAAGACTGCACTTGGTCATCTCCAAACATGGACACACTCAATTTTTAGTAAAGATTTATTTTTTGTGTATTTGACGGTTTAAGGTTTTGGTTAGGGCTAGAGTCAGTTTTAATTTCAGATTGAATGGTTAAAAGATACACATTCTAAAGTTTCGCTGAAAACCAACATTGTCGCGCGAATGGCGTCACTTTCCATATTTGGAGATGACCAAGTGCAGCATTTGAACGTCTTGTATTCCTCCTTCCCTTCTTTCTTTTTTTACCCGGCCAGTGGCCTTCTACGTGTGGCACAACACCCAGCCTCTGACGGTGGCTGCTAAAGCCACGCTGGTCATGAACCACGTGGCCACTAACGTCGGTAACGGATACGACTCTTACACCGGAGTATTCACTGTGCCCGTGTCCGGGCTCTACGACTTCCAGGTAAGGGGAGATCGGGGCTGCTCCGCCTACCTTTTCAGCTTTTCTTCGTTATAAATGGGCAAGGATGCTAGAAAACGTTATTTGCCAAATTATTGTTTTAAAAAAAGCCACGTAATAAAGTTTAATTCCTTATTTCAGTCAAAAAATAAAATAACTCTCAGTCGTTTAGCTTGTTTCATAAAGGCCATTTTAAAAGAGTTCTGAACCTTAGTTGACTCTGTTAATTTGTTCTACTATTATTCACACCTCTTGGTACACGAAGGGCATCTCCATGTCTGAGTTTATGCCCTAATTGTTTTTTGTCTTGTTTCATATGTCAATATTTGTTAATGAAAGATAAGTTAACTAGCGGTTTAAAAAAAATAAAATTGATTCACATGTGAAATTCCAGCAACTGTGTGTGTGCATGCATATGTGTGTATGTGTATGGTGGTGTATCTGTGCATGATGGTATTGTGTGCCTGTCTATATGGTGATGAGTACTGTTAAAAAAAAATGTTGAGCCCATGTATGTTGATGTGTACTGTTTCGAAGTCTTTTGAGTTATTATTTGTAATGTTTGATGCCGCAAATGTGAATGACATTTATTTTCATTTTCTTGTGCCCCCAGGGGTTTTTGGAATTAAAAAAAAATTGACTTGGCAAGCTAACTCAAGTAGAAGCTTCATTCCAGTAGTTAAAGGGAAAACAACCGATCCCAGGGATCGGGTCTTTCTCGTCAGAAAAGCTCTGCCTCGCGGTGGCTCGCACATCAGGGAACAAAGAAGGGCGAACCGTCTCTCTCGCCAGCTGTGATTCAAATGCGGCGCGGGCTGTGAATGAAAATCCGTTTAACGTCCTCCGGTCTGAAACAGACTCATAATGGGACATTAGTAGATATAAAGATGGTGGGAACGATCCTGGAGGCAATGCCCGTAGGCAGTGCAACTCCAAGAAAGTCCCGAATTTTTAACGATACAGATGTATTTTGATCCAGGCGGGGTCATAGAAGAAATAATGTTTTACGCCCTCTTTGGCCTTTCGGCCATGTGTGGCATTAAAACGGGGCTCATATCAGTGCTTCCCCTCTTTTATACTCCGGCCGTGCCTTTAACGTAAATATACACAAGGGAACTGTTCTGGTGAACCAATTACTGTTGATTACGTTTATCGATCACTTTTGTTCTATAATAAAGTGTATGGTATTTATTTTGTACGTATTCGTATGTATCTCGCCGAGAGCTTTCAAAGAAGGTGCAACTTGCCTATGTTTTGTTCAGTAGTTTTTGAAATACATTTGAGGCATGATGACGTACTTGGACCTAATTTTTTTTCTCGAGAACGCAACATACGTGAGTGCTAAACTTTGGTGACCATAAAGTACTACTATTGCTGCTTCGTATGACACCAACAAAGCTTGTGTTGCAGATACTTTGAGATTAAGTGTTGCTTAATCATAATTGCACCAAACTAAACCTGGTTACCGTCTTCACGGGACTAATTCAAAGTTTGGACATCACACAAGGCCCTCCATGACAGAATCTGTTGACAATGAGGCAGACCACCTTGTTTTGTTTTCCCAGATGATGTTGACATGAACTGATGTAAATTCGTGCATAGAAGAGTGGGCGTGTGTACGTGCATATGTGTGTGTGTGTACTTTTTTGGAGTATGACTATGGCGAGTCATTAATATTAAGATATATGTGTGTGTGTGTGTGGGTGTGAAGTGGCGTGTGTCCGTGCTGCGCATGTGTGTTAGAATGGGCGAATATGCTGGCGTGTGTGTTTGCGTGCCTGTACACGAGCATGAGTGAGCATATACTATGTGGTTGTATGTTAAGCACAACGGAGCCTGCGCCTATGTTGACGTTTGCTCATACAAGTTCCTTCTGTTTTGTGAAAACAGCTGATGACAGGAATGTAAAGTCGGTAATTGCCAATCATGTCATATTATTTTTCTAACTTTGGTATTTTTTGTAACTTCTAATGTTGGCACTGAAGATAGAATTAAAATTACAGAGAGAGAGAGAGAGAGAGAGAGAGAGAGAGAGAGAGAGAGAGAGAGAGAGAGAGAGAGAGAGAGAGATTTGCATTGCTTGAATAAAGAGGGGAATCTGTTGCCCAAATCGATTAGGTCAGTTATTTGTGTTTATAGATTTATTACACTATTACCCTGCGTAATTAATGCGTAAAGATTGGTGACGTAATTTTGTTTACGTAATTTAGAATATGACGATTCACCTTTGGTCATGTATTCCCAAGATTAAGGCGGACGCCGAAATGTTAGGCCATTTAAAAAGACCTAAAAAAAAATAATTGATTGTTGTCTTGGACTTCATTGTTTTATTTTACATGACAGATATATCCTCTCCCCCATCGGGAGAAAAAGTCAAGTCAGCACATTTTACTTTTTCTTATTTTCAGAACAGAACAATTCTAAAAGTTAATAACTGAGTTTGTTTCTGAGGTTCACAAAATACAGGCATTGGACACACACACACAAAGTTTTATCAAAGGAAATTATTCTGCATTACAAAATAATGCACCAACTTTTAAAAAAATGATTTATCAATTCATTGCACAGTTGATTGGTTCTTTCCGACAGGCTTCCTTCATGGCGTATACTGCCTCTACCAAGCGCGTTTACGCGGCCATTTTTGTGGACAACAAGCAAATGAGTCTGGGCATCGCCGACTGCAGACACGGCTACTTTGACCAGCCCACCATCCGGGCCATCGTGCACGTCACTTCCGGGCAAAAAGTATGCGTCAAGAACCCCAGCGGAACGACCGCGTTCTACTACGTTTCTCTTGGTGAACAGTATACCACTTTTTCTGGGTTCCTTATCAAAGCGGATCGATAGATTGCTCGTAGGCTGCAGCGCGTTGAATGGTCAACCTAACACGCCAATTTGACCGCCAGGTGGCAACCAACTCAAGAGGGGCTTATCTCGTGATATCTTCATGTTTGGGTGGTAGGAGAGGGAGGAATTGGAGCAAAGAGAGAGAGAGAGATGAGAGGAAGGAGTGGACTCATCTCCTCCCTAGAGAAGACCCTCTCTCTCTCTCTCTCTCTCTCCTCTCTCTCTCTCTCTGGAGAAAGAAGAAAGCTCTCCTTGGAACTCTCTCTCTCTCTCTATCTCTCTGTATCTGTATGTGTAATATTATGCCTTGCCATGTTTAAAGAGATGTATTCTATGTTCGTATATGTACCAAGGACAGATTGGAAGACTAGGCGTTGCCTATCACCTTCCCTATCTTTATCCTTGAAAAATAAAGTTAAAGTTTTCAAGTTTTCAAGTTTTCAAGTTCTCTCTCTCTCTCTCTCCTCTCTCTCTCTCTCTCTCCTCTCTCTCTTCAAGTCTTCTCTCGCTCTCCTCTCTCTCTCTCTCTCTCTCTTCTCCTCTCTCTCTCTCTCTCTCTCTCTCTCTCTCTCTCTCTCTCTCTCTCTCTCTCTCTCTCTCTCTCTCTTTTATCCCCGACTAAGAATATAGAGAGGATTAGCCCCACTCGAGCGTTATGCCACCTGGCGGTCAAAATAGCCAGCTAAGCCGCTCATTGCACATGTTGGGATGACTGACACTTCTCGTTTGATTTCGCTACCCCCTCTTCTCTCTTTTTCTTTATCGCTGTCTGCGTGGGTCAGCTTGTGCATTCAACGGGAATGAAGTGTTACTGATTATGACTCGTTAAAGAGTTCTTTGGGGAAAACTGTTATGGCTTAAAGGGGCACCCTGACGGATGAGGTTTTGTAAGAAACACGTCCAGATCACCAGGAAAGTACCCTTTAGAAAGATTGCAATACTCCATTTGCTCTG
>CM065693.1:48932014-48934514 GCA_017654935.2 Phymorhynchus buccinoides
GACGACTCGACTCGACTGTATGTCTCCTGCCCGCGTGCGACGACGTCGACTCCCCCCGGTACGGAGCAGGTCGCCCAGGTTGTGTCCTGAAGACAATCTTTGGAGGGGAGAAATTGAACAAAGGGTGAATACTCTCTTTCTAATTAACTCCCCTCCACCAAAGTTGATTACAATGCCAATCACCTAGCAGTGCCCAATCAACTTTGGTGGAGGGGAGTTAATTGGAAAGAGAGTATTCACCCTTTGTTCAATTTCGTTATCTCCTCTCTTGGCCTCTCTATTTCATTCTTTGGAGGGGAGGTTTGCTCACCAAAAACCAGCGACAAGACAAGCGGATAACAGCTAGCAAGCCCCTTGGACAACCTTTGGCTTGTCTCGCAATGCTTCATCGTCTCCTACCGCCCGCGACACAGATGCTGACTCCACCATCTAGGACAGAAAAGACTTCGACTCGGGACTTCGTCCGAATGTTCCAGTAACAGACAGCTTTATCCGCGAGTCCTGAGTACGCAACGTGTTCCGGAATCATCCACGACGGCTGCCAGGTCAAGAACTCCTTGTCCCATCATCATCATCATCATCAACTTCATAATCATCTTCAACCAGGAAGACCGAGTCTTCATGATATATCTGTCCATAATAGGCAACGCCTAATTGGACGTTGAACTCACTATCAAGCAAGCAAGCAAGCAGGACATTCTCGTTTCTTCCATTATTTGTTTCTACATTGCTCTTTTTTTTTTTTCGATATGCAAATAAATTATAACGATAAGTTTTCTCTTTTTTTTTAATTTTTTTTTTTTTTTACAGTACATAATATACTTTAGGCATTTTCAGAAATGACAGACCTAATTTCAGGCATTTACCCTACCGATCAAAACAGTCATTTTTGGAAACTAAAAGTTTCAGGGCATTTCCGTTAAAAGACTAACTTCCGTATTTAACTGTAAAATATATAAACGTACCGCACCTTATGCCTTTGTGTATAGATTTATAGAGAGTTACGTCATCCTTCTGTATAATAATAACGACTTCCGGCCAAACGCGTGCCAGAGGGAGGTAAGTGCAACCACTTCTTCCGGCACGTGCAGATAAAAATAGCCCATTATATTTGTAGGCATCCTCTCGACAGCAGTAACTTAATTTAAATTTCCTGTTAGGAGGAGAAGGCACTTGCGAGAAAAAACAAAAACAAAAACCAGAAAACCCACCTTCACATTCTTCCGAAGAGAGAGAGAGAGAGAAACGAAACGAAACGAAACGAATTTTTATTTATACAGGGTAATGAGATAAGCATTGCTTTTTTACACTCAGCCCTGTGGGCAAACAAGAAACTAACAGACCAACAAATAAATAATGCAAAAACATTATAAAGTAACATATAAGCATCAAAGCAATCCTTCAAACCATCATCAAGAATAGCAATATATACAAAATAGCAATGTAAGAGGGAGACGAGTTAAGGACAAGAGACAGACAATATAAGGAAATTGAAAAGCATGTGTGTGTGTGTGAGA
Organism: Phymorhynchus buccinoides; assembly: GCA_017654935.2. Taxonomy (NCBI): domain Eukaryota; kingdom Metazoa; phylum Mollusca; class Gastropoda; order Neogastropoda; family Raphitomidae; genus Phymorhynchus; species Phymorhynchus buccinoides. The sequence goes on from CM065693.1 coordinate 48,933,532, forward strand.
GAGAGAGAGAGAGAGAGAGAGAGAGAGAGAGAGAGAGAGAGAGAGAGAGAGAGAGAGAGAGAGAGAGAGAGAGGGGGAGATGGGGGGGGGGGGGGGGCGACGGACAGATAGCTTGGCAGACAATAGGTAAACAGACGAGATGAACAGACGAATATACAGGCATGTGTCAGGTGTAATGATAAATTATTTAAAAATCATTTAAAGAGAGAGAGAGAGAGAGAGAGAGAGAGAGAGAGAGAGAGAGAGAGAGAGAGAGAGAGAGAGAGAGAGAGAGAGACAGACAGACAGAGAGAGACAGGAGAGAGAGAGAGAGAGAGAGGAAGAGAGAGAGAGAGAGAGAGAGAGAGAGAGAGAGAGAGAGAGACGGAGAGAGAGAGTGAGAGAGAGAGAGAGAATGACACAAATTGCTTTATTCACTACGGCCTTTGCCCCTCATGAAGGGGGGTACAGGATAGCAAAATATTAACATAGTACTGACTGTAACAATATTTACAAGAGAGAGAGAGAGAGAGAGAGAGAGAGAGAGAGAGAGAGAGAGAGAGAGAGAGAGAGAGAGGGAATGACAATGACAATAATTGCTTTATTCATTAAGGCCTTTGCCCCTCATGAAGGGGGGTACAGGATAGCAAAATATTAACATAGTACTGACTGTAACAATATTTACAAGAGAGAGAGAGAGAGAGAGAGAGAGAGAGAGAGAGAGAGAGAGAGAGAGAGAGAGAGAGAGAGAGAGAGAGAGAGAGTTAGAGAGAGAGAGAGAGAGAGAGAGAGAGAGAGAGAGAGAGAGAGAGACCAAAACGAAAAACGAAAACGAAATTGTATTTAACCAAGGAACATGAGATAAACAAGTTACATGCTTTTTTCCACCCAGCCCAGAGAGAGAGAGAGAGAGAGGGAGAGAGAGAGAGAGAGAGAGAGAGAGAGAGAGAGAGAGAGAGAGAGAGAGAGAGAGAGAGAGAGAGAGAGAGAGAGAGGACAGACAG
>CM065693.1:48942014-48947014 GCA_017654935.2 Phymorhynchus buccinoides
CGTCATAATTTATTTATTTATTTATTAAGAACATTTCTATAGCGCTTATTCAACACAGCTCTAAGCGCTTTACACTTTTTGTTTTACTAAAGGGTATATATGAAAAACATATGAACAAAAATCCCTCCCCCCCTTACCACCCACCCCGATACCCCATCTCTCATTATCGAACACAAAGATAAAACATGAACAATTATTGTAAACAACATAATATACAACGTAGTATAACACACACACAGAGAGAGAGAGAGAGAGAGAGAGAGAGAGAGAGAGAGAGAGAGAGAGAGAGAGAGAGAGAGAGTGTGTGTGAGAGAGAGAGAGAGTGTGTGTAAGCCTAGAGAGAGAGAGAGAGAGAGAGAGAGAGAAGGAGAGAGAGAGAGAGAGAGAGAGAGAGTGTGTGAGAGAGAGAGAGAGATAGAGAAGAGAGAGAGAGAGAGAGAGAGAGAGAGAGAGAGAGAGAGAGAGAGAGAGAGAGAGAGAGAGAGCAGAGAGAGAGAGAGAGAGAAGAGAGAGAGAGAGAGAGAGGGGGAGAGAGAGAGAGAGAGAGAGAGAGAGAGAAGAGAGAGAGAGAGAAAGAGAGAGAGAGAGAGAGAGAGAGAGAGAGGGAGAGACCCCACGCCTAAAAAGCACTTCCTAGGCTTATACTAGGTAGTTTTATTTGTTTTTTTAGTCCCCGAGCCGAAGGTTCGGGGAGCTATTGTTGGTTTTTTTGTTGTTTTTTTGTTTGCTCTTACACTAACAAACACCTCCTCCGTGTAGTCAGTGATCTGCGTCACGTCAATTCTCGCGCTACTCATTACCCCGGGTATTTTAGGATACAGCTCATCATCCATCCACCCCGGCCCACCCGACATAGCAAGGTCAAATTACGCTATTTAAGGGTGCATAGCATAAGTAAGCTTATTATATAGGTGTGTCCCTTTTTTTCTTTTCTAAGTCTTGCACTCAAATAACCGATGTTTACAGGGTTCATTAAAAGGTTGTAACAGGAATGTAGGGTGGGGGTGGAAAAAAAAAAAGGTTCCTTGAAGGGGGTGGGATTGTGTGTGTGTGTGTGTGTGTGTGTGTGTGTGTGTGTGTGTGTATTTGTGTCTGTGTGTGTGTGTGTGTGTGTGTGTGTGTGTGTGTGTGTGTGTGTGTGTGTGTGTGTGTGTGTGTGTGTGTGTGTGTGTGTGTATGTGTGTCTGTCTGTCTGTCTGTCTGTGCGAGCGCGTGTTTTGCTTGTTTGTGTAACGCCAAAATGTCAAAAAGGAGTAAGAACAGACAGGCAGAATGTCAAGAAGAAGCACTAAAAGTGAACAATACAAGAAGAAAGGAAGAGCGACCGAAGAACAAAAACTGGAAACAAAATCATGCAGTAGAAAAGAATAAAAACGAGAAAGAACACGAGAAAAAGAAAAGCGAAGCTACGAACACAAGCACAGTGGGGGGGGGGGGGGGGGGGGGGGGGGGGGGGAGAGCATAAAGAACAGAAAAAATTATGAGAAGTAGGAATAAGAAAGAAAGAAAGAAAGAAAGAAAGAAAGAAACAACCCAAAGCAAAAAAACAACAAGACATAATTATACTGCTCACAAAAAGTAAGGGATATTGTGTTTTGTAAGACCACCCTGGGTTCAATAACGAAATTACAAGTTCTCTTTCAATTTGAAAACAAAAGTATGTTATTCCCTTGAACTTAAAATCGAAGACAAAAATCAATTGTGAAACATCAGGTTTGAAACATCCGCCAGAGAAGGCGATATCAATGGGTGCAATGTCCAAAAGTCACAACATTAATCATAAAACAGTTGATAATGTGTTGGACCACGGTTTCCTGCAAGGCATAGCGGGGCATTTGATTGAAAATGGTCAGGGGACCTTGTAGACCGTGGGAAGGTCTGGGTTTCGTGGATGTGAAGGTGGTCTTGCACAAAATGTTCTCAGTGGAGACGCGAATGTTCATTTTGTAGGTTCAAATCTGCCCAACGCTGGCGTTTTTCAATTTCAGCTTGCATCATTTTAACGGTCGTAAGAGGATCTAGGGACGCCGGGAAAACCCCATTAATCCTCCAGAAAATATCCAGGAGACTGTTCCAGAGCATGAGAAGGCATTGCCTTGGATGCCTGGTAGCAAACAGTGGCCCAACAATCTGTCAACTGTGTAAAGGTGTTTTGCGAGTTAGAATAACACACCCACTGATGTTTATCGACTCTGGCAGTCAACGTGACATTTAAAAATTATTTTTTGTCCTCGATTGTACAGCCAAGAAAGGCTGAATGAAGACTCATTTTCACATGAAATGAAACTTACGGTCTGGTTATTGAACCCGTGGTGATATTGCAAAGTCAATGTCTCCTAGTTTTTGTGAGCAGTATAGAAGCATGAAATGAAACTTATGGTCCGGTTATTGAACCCATGGTGATATTGTAAAGTCAATATCTCCTACTTTTTGTGAGCAGTATAGAAACATGAAATGAAACTTATGGTCTGGTTATTGAACCGTTGGTGATATTGTAAAGTCAATGTCTCCTACTTTTTGTGAGCAGTATAGAAGCATGAAATGAAACTTACGGTCTGGTTATTGAACCCGTGGTGATATTGTAAAGTCAATGTCTCCTACTTTCTTTGAGCAGTATAGAAACATGAAATGAAACTTATTGTCTGGTTATTGAACCCATGGTGATATTGCAAAGTCAATGTCTCCTACTTTTTGTGAGCAGTACAGAAACCGGAACAATTATTAATAGCAAGAGCAAAGAGAGAGAGAGAGAGAGAGAGATAAAGGCAAAAGAAAAATAGTCTCTTGATAGCTAACAGAAGATGCAAGAGCAGTAACAGAACAAGAAGGGAGAGAGATAACGGCGGAGGACCAGCAACTTCAACATCCAATTACAACCCACTTGTCAAAGAGAGAGAGAGCTGAGAAGGAGAGAAGGGAAGAATAAAGAAAGAAAGAAAGAAAAGAGAAGAGAAGAAAGGGAGAAAGACAGACAGAAAGAAAGAAAGAAAGAAAGAAAGAAAGAAAGAAAGAAAAGAAAAGAGAAGGAAGGGAGTGTGACGAGGTAATGGGTTAAAAGGTTAAGTCCCTAGGGAAGACTTTAGAAAATTTGCCTTTAGCCCACTTCTCTAGGGTATGGGAGATGAGCAACTTTCCCGGCCCCTTTTCATCTAATAAATTTATATTTGTGCCCGGGTTCTGGCTCGTATGGTTGTAAGAAATACAAGTGGTTGAATTGCTCTAAATGGCAGACAGAGAGAAGTAGGGTTTTACATGAAATTACAAGACTCCCACTCTCATCAGTCTGACCAAAGGGTTCAGGATTATTTGACACTTGTATTTTATTTACTCCCAAAATCTGCATAAGATTATGCAACAATAATAATAAAGCAGCTCAATGGCGCCAAAACAAAAATATGAATGAAAAAAACAATGAAATCCGAAAGGATTCACAAGACTTTGGTCTTTCTATAAGGTTCGCCCCATGCCGGAAGGGTTACTAATTATCTTCAGTGTCCGTAGGAAAGTTCCAGTGATTGGCACGGTTTGGTAAACTTAGCTCTTGTCGAGTTCCTCCGTAATGATCGGCGAGTGCTGGGTTGGCTGGGCTTGCTCGTCAGATGAGAGTAGCTCCCAGTCGTTCCGGTTACGGCTTCGCGGGATGGCACGGTTCAGGCGTGGTCTCCTCACGGATTCTGGGTGCGGGGCGTCTTTCCCGTCTTGGTGCTTGTGAGACAGGGATGATCTTCCTGCCCACGATGCCCTGCTGATAATCACAGGAGAAGGTGGATGTAGATCTCTATGGCTTAGAGACAAGGGGCTTCAGTCGGCAGGGAATTAGTGAATCCCAACCGGCTTGAAGGCTTCCCTTGTACAATAGCACTAGTTAATAAATAAACTGAATTTCAGTTAACAAACTGAGATCAGTAAAACATAAAAGGTGATCAAGACAACATCACTCTCCATCCAACACCTGGAAAGGAATGTATCATAAAGTGCAAGATTGCGGCCCATAGGTTTCCTACTAAAAATAGACAAAAGGGTTAGTAGGCATAAACTCCGGTTCTGGTACCAAAAGTGTTCAAGTCAAAAACACACACACACAAATAATCAGTGCACATAAATAGAATAGAATGTTTACCACTTCTTTTCAATAACATATCTATCTACTCCTTATTCATCATTGAACATAGGATCTAGATCAAAACTAGGGTCAAACAAACAACCAGTCTCAATCACCAGTCATCAATAAGACTTACTAGGTGGGCTATTCTGGCTGGGAGAGGTGTTGCTCTAGTCAGTTTCAGCGTCTTGTGTGAAAAACTTTTTCTCACTACGCCAATTATAGCCTTCACTTTCAAACAATGAAAGCCTGTCATTGGTTTATAGCAATTGACACATCACAAGATGATGTTCAAAATGTAACAGAACAATCACGCGCCTATTACATCCTTATCACGTGCCGACATTCAAATCCTTCTCGTGCTCGGAAAGGCAAAACCGTCTTCAAAAGGGAATTGACCGTGGTTGTCACTTTCTTGTGATGGGGAAGGACGAGGTGTCTTACAAAGGGAGCCGACTGTTGATATCACTATCTCGTGATGAGACGGTAGATAAGAGGGGGGGGGGGGGGTGAAGGGAGATAACCTCGGTAGGGGTTACATGCCGACCGGGGAGACAAATCCCTTACTCGGCGTTCTCTTTGAAGCGGCCGGGCAATTAACGTGGCGGCTGGTCGAGACATGAAAAAGAGAGGGGGGGGGAGGGGAGAAGGGGGGGGGGGTGTAGATAAGGAATAAAGAAAGCGGGTCGCGCGGGACACTTACGTCACAGGGAGAAAGAAAGAAAGAAAGAAAGAAAGAGTATATTATGGAAGAAAAGGAATAAGGAGAGAGAGAGAGAGAGAGAGAGAGAGAGAGAGAGAGAGAGAGAGAGAGAGAGAGAGAGAGAGAGAGAGAGAGAGAGAGAGAGAGAGACTGACTTTGAGACAAACAAAGAAACATGGATACAGACAGGATAAA
>CM065693.1:48967014-48974514 GCA_017654935.2 Phymorhynchus buccinoides
ACGAGCGTTAATGTCTAGCATTATATTCTCATGGGCAAATTTGACTGAAAGAGAGACTTTGAGTTCATGACCATAATTGGGGTGGGCTTCTTACCCGCCCATGCGCTTTTTACCCCGTCTTCCCCTACCCAAACATTTCCCCCCCTACAACCATGCCCTCTAGGAGCATTAGATTTCCAATTCGAGCAATGTGCAGCTTTTGGCAACGCCACCTATGGCGCTAAGTTGTACACATGGCCCAAACCCTACACACACCGAAAAAGAGTCTTTGTCTTTCTCGAACTGCAATCTTTACTCTCTTTTTTTGTTAAGCAAAAGTGTTTTTTTCCCACAGCCGAGAGAGCTCCATGAGCGTTAGATTTTCGGTCCGAGTTTACGACAACACCAACTGTGGCGGGAAGCTGTACAAATGGCTGCCCTCTACAGACATAGAGAGAAGAGTTTTCTTTCTGTAACTCGAATCTTTTGTTCTTCTTGTTGTTGTTGATGTTGTTGTTGAACAAATAGTTTTTTTATTTCCATAGCCATGCCCTCTAGGAGCGTTAGATTTCCGTTCCACACAGTGCACGGCCTACGACAACGCCACCTATGGAGGGAATCTGTACAAATGGCTGCCCTCTACAGACATAGAGAGAAGAGTTTTCTTTCTGTAACTGGAATCTTTTGTTGTTGTTGTTGTTGTTGTTGTTGTTGTTGTTGTTGTTGTTCTTGTTAAACAAATAGTTTTTTATTTCCTCAGCCGTGCCCTCCAGGAGCGTTAGATTTCCGGTCCGAGCAATGCTCGGCCTACGACAACGCCACCTACGGCGGGAAGCTGTACAAATGGCTGCCGTACACGGACCGGAAGAACCCGTGCGCCCTCTACTGCATCGCGAAAGGGACGAGAACCGTGGTGCGGCTGGCGCCCAAAGTGCTGGACGGAACCCGGTGCAAGGACAACGCCTTTGACATGTGCATCAGCGGGAAATGTTGGGTAAATTGTGCCCATGCACTTAGCATACGTTAAGCCCAGTGGCAAGGAAAAAGTTGTCATTTGGTTGTTACATAGTTCGTAATGATCGTTACAAGAGCGAGAAACTCTCTATTCAAACGCTTGGAAGGCTTACAAACACATGTACTATACTTGCGAAGGTATTTAATACGTGCGTAACGGTCGTTACATAGATCGTAATGGTCGTTACAAGAGCGAGAAACTCTATTCAAACGCTTGGAAGGCTTACAAAGACATGTACTATACTTGCCAAGGTATTTAATGCGTGCGTAACGGTCGTTACATAGTTCGTAACGGTCGCTACAAGACCGAGAAACTCTCTATTCAAACGCTTGGAAGGCTTACAAAAACATGTAATATACTTGCGATGGTATTTAATAGTGCATAACGGTCGTTACAACAGTGAGAAACCCTCTATTCAAACGCTTGGAAGACTTACAAAGACATGTACTATAATTGCGAAGGTATTTAATACGTGCGTAACGGTCGTTACATAGTTCGTAACGGTCGTTACAACAGCGAGAAACTCTATTCAAACGCTTGGAAGGCTTACAAAGACATGTACTATACTTGCGAAGGTATTTAATACGTGCGTAACGGTCGTTACATAGTTCGTAACGGTCGTTACAAGAGCGAGAAACTCTATTCAAACGCATGAAAGGCTTACAAAGACATGTACTATACTTGCGAAGGTATTTAATATGTGCGTAACGGTCGTTACATAGTTCGTAACGGTCGTTAGAAGAGCCAGAAACACTCTAATCAAACATTTGGAAGGCTTACAAAGACATGTACTATACTTGCGAAGGTATTTAATACATGCATAACGGTCGTTACATAGTTCACAACGGTCGTTACAAGACGAGAAACTCTATTCAAACACTTGGAAGGCTTACAATGACATGTACTATACTTGCGAAGGTATTTAATACGTGCGTAACGGTCGCTACATAGTTCGTAACGGTCGTTACAAGAGCGAGAAACTCCCTATTCAAATATTTGGAAGGGTTACAATGACATGTACATGTTACGCACATATTAAATACCTTCGCAACTATATTTCATGTCTTTGTAAGCCTTCCAAATGTTTGAATATAGAGCTTCTCGCTCTTGTAACGACCGTTACGAACTATGTAACGACCGTTACCCACTTATTAAATACCTTCGCAAGTATAGTACATGTCATGGTAATCCTTTCAAGCATATGAATAGAGTTTATTGCTCTTGTAACGACCGTTACGAACTATGTAACCACCGTTACACACGTATTAAATACCTTCGCAAGTATAGTACGTCTTTGTAAGCCTTCCAAGCGTTTGACTAGAGAGTTTCTCGCTCTTGTAACGACCATTACGAACTACGTAACGACCGTTACGCACGTATTAAATATTTTCGCAAGCATAGTACATGTCTTTGCATGCCTTCCAAGCGTTTAAATAGAGAATTTATCGCTCTTGAACGACCGTTACGAACTACGCAACGATCGTTACGCACTTATTAAATACCTTCGCAAGTATAGTACATGTCATTGTAAGCCTTCCAAACATTTGAATAGAGAGCTTCTCCCTCTTGTAACGACCGTTACGAACTATGTAGCGACCGTTAAGCACGTTTTAAATACCTTCGCAAGTATAGTACATGTCTTTGTAAGCCTTCCGAATGTTTGATTAGAGAGTTATCGCTCTTGTAACGACCGTTACGAACTATGTAACGACCGTTACGCACATATTAAATACCTTCGCAAGTATAGTACATGTTTTTGTAAGCCTTTTATGCGTTTGAATAGTTTCTCGCTCTTGTAACGACCGTTACGAACTATATAGCGACCGTTACGCACGTATTAAATACCTTCGCAAGTATAGTACATGTCTTTGTAAGCCTTCCAAGCGTTTGAATAGAGAGTTTCTCGCTCTTGTAACGACCGTTACGAACTATGTAACGACCGTTACACACATATTAAATACATTCGCAAATATAGTACATGTCTTTGTAAGCCTTCCTTGCGTTTGACTAGAGAGTTTATCGCTCTTGTAACGACCATTACGATCTATGTAACGGCCGTTACGCATGTATGAAATACCTTCGCAAGTATAGTGCATGTTTTTGTAAGCCTTCCAAGCGTTTGAATAGAGAGTTTCTCGCTCTTGTAACGACCGTTACGAACTATGTAACGACCGTTATGCACGTATTAAATACCTTCGCAAGCATAGTACATGTCATTGTAACCATTCCAAATATTTGAATAGAGAGTTTCTCGCTCTTGTAACGACCGTTACGAACTATGTAGCGACCGTTACGCACGTATTAAATACCTTCGCAAGTATAGTACATGTCATTGTAAGCCTTCCAAGTGTTTGAATAGAGTTTCTCGTCTTGTAACGACCGTTGTGAACTATGTAACGACCGTTATGCATGTATTAAATACCTTCGCAAGTATAGTACATGTCTTTGTAAGCCTTCCAAATGTTTGATTAGAGTGTTTCTGGCTCTTCTAACGACCGTTACGAACTATGTAACGACCGTTACGCACATATTAAATACCTTCGCAAGTATAGTACATGTCTTTGTAAGCCTTTCATGCGTTTGAATAGAGTTTCTCGCTCTTGTAACGACCGTTACGAACTATGTAACGACCGTTACGCACGTATTAAATACCTTCGCAAGTATAGTACATGTCTTTGTAAGCCTTCCAAGCGTTTGAATAGAGTTTCTCGCTCTTGTAACGACCGTTACGAACTATGTAACGACCGTTACGCACGTATTAAATACCTTCGCAATTATAGTACATGTCTTTGTAAGTCTTCCAAGCGTTTGAATAGAGGGTTTCTCACTGTTGTAACGACCGTTATGCACTATTAAATACCATCGCAAGTATGTTACATGTTTTTGTAAGCCTTCCAAGCGTTTGAATAGAGAGTTTCTCGGTCTTGTAGCGACCGTTACGAACTATGTAACGACCGTTACGCACGTATTAAATACCTTGGCAAGTATAGTACATGTCTTTGTAAGCCTTCCAAGCGTTTGAATAGAGAGTTTCTCGCTCTTGTAACGACCGTTACGAACTATGTAACGACCGTTACGCACGTATTAAATACCTTCGCAAGTATAGTACATGTGTTTGTAAGCCTTCCAAGCGTTTGAATAGAGAGTTTCTCGCTCTTGTAACGACCGTTACGAACTATGTAACGACCGTTACGCAAGTATTAAATACCTTCGCAAGTATAGTACATGTGTTTGTAAGCCTTCCAAGCGTTTGAATAGAGAGTGTATCGCTCTTGTAACGACCGTTACGAACTATGTAACGACCGTTACGCACATATTAAATACCTTCGCAAGTATAGTACATGTCTTTGTAAGCCTTCCAAGCGTTTGAATAGAGAGCTTATCGCTCTTGTAACGACCGTTACGAACTAACGACCGTTACGAACTATGTAACGACCGTTACGCACGTATTAAATACCTTCGCAAGTATAGTACATGTTCTTTGTAAGCCTTCCAAGCGTTTGAATAGAGTTTCTCGATCTTGTAACGACCGTTATTATTAAATACGATCCAAGTATATTACATGTTTTTGTAAGCCTTCCATGCGTTTGAAAAGAGTGCTATCTCGCTAACGACCGTTACGAACTATGTAGCGACCGTTACGCACGTATTAAATACCATCGCAAGTATATTACATGTTTTTGTAAGCCTTCCAAGCGTTTGAATAGAGTTTCTCGCTCTTGTAACGACCGTTATGAACTATTAAATACCATCGCAAGTATATTACATGTTTTTGTAAGCCTTCCATGCGTTTGAAAAGAGTGCTTCTCGCTCTTGTAACGACCGTTATGAACTATGTAACGACCGTTACGCACATATTAAATACCTTCGCAAGTGTAGTAGGTCTTTGTAAGCCTTCCCAGCGTTTGATTAGAGAGTTTCTCGCTCTTGTAACGACCATTACGAACTATGTAACGACCGTTACGCACGTATTAAATGCCTTCGCAAGTATAGTACATGTCATTGTAAGCCTTCCAAATGTTTGAGTAGAGTTTCTCGCTCTTGTAACGACCGTTACGAACTATGTAACGACCGTTACGCACGCATTAAATACCTTCGCAAGTATAGTACATGTCTTTGTAAGCCTTCCATGCGTTTGAATAGAGAGTTTCTCGCTCTTGTAACGACCGTTACGAACTATGTAACGACCGTTACACACGTATTAAATACCTTCGCAAGTATAGTACATGTCTTTGTAAGCCTTCCAAGCGTTTGAATAGAGAGATTTTCGCTCTTGTAACGACCGCTACGAACTATGTAACGACCGTAACGGTCGTCACTAATACCATATACTCTATTCAAACGTTTGGAACGGTCACAAAGACACGTACCATACTTGCAGACGTATTTAATACTTGCGTAACGGTTGTTACACAGTTCGTAACGGTCGTTACAAAATTGTGATGCTCCCTATTCAAACGTTTTGAAGACTTGCAAGACATATAATATGCTTGCAAAGGTCGTTCATATGAGCGTAACGGTCGTTACACTGTTCGTAACGGTCGTTAGAAGACCGAGCTATTCTCTATTCAAAGGTTTTGAAAAATTACAACGACATCTAATATAGTGGTGTAGGTTGTGGTTTTTTTACATGCAAAGGTCGTTAATATGTACGTAACAAATCAAAAGATCCATAATAAATATAATCTTGAACAAACTCTTTCAGTTAATTAGTCAACTAAGTGATCTCTTAATTACAGAAAGTGGGGTGTGGCTACCGCTAAAGTTCTCACCGAGAACTGGACTTGTGCATTCTGTGTGAATGACACATCTTGTGCCCGAAGGAAATCAAAAGATCCATTCATAATATTGAACAAAAACTTCCAGTTAGTTGGTCAATTCATTGATATTTTAATGGTCAACCTATGGCGATATTTTTCACGCCAGAGGGCAGTCAATGCACTATGGGCTTATCACGCGATTTTCTTACTTGGACGTGTAGTGAGTGCCCGAGAGGAGCGATGGTAGGACCACTCACTGTTTCTCTCTCTCTTTCTTTATCCCCAACTAATAATATAGAGAGGATTAGCCCCACACGAGCGTCATGCCCTCTGGTGTGAGAAAAATCGCACTAAGTCTCTCATTGGTCTCCTATTTTTTTTTCTTTCTTTTTTTCTCCCCCTTCATCATACATCAAACAATACTTTAATACAGCACACCACATATAGTTTCCTTCATCATACATCAAAAATCTTTCAGTTAATTAGTCAACTAATTGGTCTCCTAATTACACAAAGTGGGTTGTGACTACCGCTAAGGTTATCACCGAAAACTGGACCTGAACGTTGTATGTGAATTACACATCTTGTGCCCGAAGGAATTCGAAATATCCATATAATGTAATATTGAACAAAATCTTTCAGTTCAGTAGTCAATTAACTGATATCTTAATTACAGAAAGTGGGGCGTGACTACCGCTAAACTTCTCACCGAAAAGGGGACCTGTGCGTTGTTTGTGAATGACTTATCTTTTGCCTGAAGGAAATCTAAATATCCATATATAATATTGAACAAAATATTTCAGTTAGTTAGTCAACTAATTGATCTCTTAATTACAGAAAGTGGGGTGTGACTACCGCCTGGGTTCTCACCGAAAACTGGATCTTTGCGGTGTGTGCGGCGGGCACAACTCCTGCCTGAAAGGAGGCAAGCCACACAAGGGACGCTACCAGTGGCGGGAAACGGGCCTAGGTCACTGTTCTGCCTCCTGCGGTGTAGGTAACCTCCCTTTCATGCTTTTTTGTATGGGATGAGAGAGAGAGAGAGAGAGAGAAGAGAGAGAGAGAGAGAGAGAGAGAGAGAGAGAGAGAGAGAGAGAGAGAGAGAGTTCAAACTTCAAACACTTTATTTTACAGGGATAAGAATTGAGGCTGGGCCTAGTCTTCCATTCTGTCTTTGGTTCTAAGCATGCTATGCATAACTAATGCTATAAATGAACATGAAATGAGAGAGATTGAGAGAGAGAGAGAAAGAGAGAGAGGGGAGAGAGAGAGAGAGAGAGAGAGAGAGAGAGAGAGAGAGAGAGAGAGAGAGAGAGAGAGAGAGAGAGAGAGAGAGAGAGAGAGAGAGAGAGACTTCAAACTTCAATTTTCAAACACTTTATTTTACAAGGCTAAGAATTTAGGCTGGGCCTAGTCCTCCATTCTGTCCTTGGTTCTAAGCATGCAATACATAACTAATACTATAACTGAACATGAAATGAGAGAGAGAGAGCAAACAGGGAGGAGAGAGAGAGAGAGAGAGAGAGAGAGAGAGAGAGAGAGAGAGAGAGAGAGAGAGAGAGAGAGAGAGAGAGAGAGAGAGAGAGAGAGAGAGAGAGAGAGAGAGAGGGAGAGGGGGAGAGAGAGAGAGAGAGAGAGAGAGAGAGAGAGAGAGAGAGAGAGAGAGAGAGAGAGAGATGATGCAGCCCCCACCCTTTTTCCTATAAAAACAACAACAACAAAACAATTTATGTCGCCGAGCGGCAG
>CM065693.1:48984514-49009514 GCA_017654935.2 Phymorhynchus buccinoides
CTCTGAGTGGAGCGCGTGCAGCGTGACGTGTGGCCGGGGATTACGTCAGCGTTACGTCAGATGCCGCGTGCGTCTGGTCTACATCCGGGACATTGTGGACTTGGATGACAGCGAATGTCAAGGTCAGTATAATCAAATGGAAACATCTGACGGCCTTTGACATTGTGTTTTGAATGTCAAGGTCAGTACAATCGAGTGGAAACCTCTGACGGCCTTGACATTGCGCTTTGAATGTCAAGGTCAGTATAACCAAGTGGAACCCTCTGACGGCCTTGACATTGCGTTTTGAATGTCAAGGTCAGTATAATCAAGTGGAAACCTAAGACGACCTTAACCTTGTATTTTGAATGTCAAGGTCAGTATAATCAAGTGGAAACCTCTGACGGCCTTGACATTGTGTTTACTGGCAGAATTGCTGAGGTCTTAGTTTCCAGCTAATTTGATCAATATGATAAAAAAAAAAATGACTGTGCGATGAGTAATGTTGAGCTATGGGTTAGCTATTTGGCTGGTGAGTTGCTTAGTTGATCGAACGGTTTGTCGGCTGAGTGATCTGACCTGACCAATATTGGTTGGCTAAGTTGTTGATGATTGATTGGCTAGACTGATTTATTGGATAGTGGGAGAAGAAAATTAATCTAATGCATGGCAGTGGTGGCGCCGAGGGTGGAAGCTAACAAGACAAACAAACTGTCCTGAAACTAGAAACTCAACAGGACAAAATGTCCTGGCTCTTGCAGTAATCAACGGGACAAAGTCCGCCAGTAGAGAATTCAATAGGACATTTTTTTTATTGTTTTATTAAACTTTTTTTTTTACATTTTCCATATATCAAAAAAGAAAAAAAAGGAATAAGGAAAAAAAAAAAGAGAGAAAAATAGAAATGTGAAGATCAATTTTGCATATAGACTACACATGTTTAAGAATCGAATGCATAGCAGCATAGTCCAACCAAGACATACATCCACATAGAAATACATGCATAAACACATGTGCATAAACGTCTCCAATTACACCTTTGGTTTCTGCTGTTTTAATTTTTTTTTATACTATCTGCCTACAAATTCTTTTATACCATTGTTCACATATATACGCTTGTTTCTATTTTTAACAATAATATAATATATTCATATATACTAGATCTTACATCTCAAACTTCATAAATCAGAAGCAGAAAAGAAAAACATGTATAAATGTCCATTAGCAAGCGTAAGCTACAATTCTATGTAATTTTTAGCATATGCCTCAGTTTCTATTATGGTTTAGCATTTCATATAATAGTTTTATGTTTAAAAACTATTCAATAGGACATTTGTCTGGACAAGGGAGAACACATTTTCAACTTTAATAGAACATCGGGACATCACTGAATGGTGAAACCTTTTTTTTGTTTAGCTTTGTTTTGTTTTATTCGTCCAAGGAGTCACAAGCAAACAATTTGGCTTATTGAAATTCTTTGCACAAATTTGCCCACAATACTGGACAATGAATGACTGGTGAAACCTTGCCAGGTATTGGTGATGGTGGTGGTGACCTGCGGGCGAGAAGAAGAAGAGAGCGAGCTCTCCGCTCTTAGAGCTTTCGTCAGGCTGAGTTTGTGGATGGGGCAGGAGTCAGTGTATAGAAGATAGTAGGTTCATGGATTGGTTGGTTGGTTGTGATGTTTACTGGCTGGTTGAGCGGTTGCTTGCTTGCTTGCTTGCTTGCTTGCTTGCTTGATTGATTGATTGATAGAGTTAGGATATAGAAGACAGTAGGTTCATGGATTGGTTGGTTAGTTGGTTGGTTATGATGTTTACTGGCTGGTTGAACCGTTGATTGATTGATTGGTTGATTGATTGATAGAGTTAGGGTATAGGGGATAGTAGGTTCATTGGTTGGTTGTTTAGTTGATTGGTTGGTTGGTTGGTTGGTTGGTTGCCTGGTATAATGTTTGGTTGAACGGTTGATTGATTGATTGGTTGATTGACTGATTGAGTTAGGGTATAGGGGATAGTAGGTTCATCGATTGGTTAGTTTATTGGTTGGCTGGATACCTTGTCTACTGTTTGGCTGAATGGTTGATTGATTGATTGGTTGAACGGTTGATTGGTTGATTAACTGATTGATTTATTGATTGATAGAGTTAGGGTATAGGGGATAGTAGGTTCATTTGTTGGTTGTTTAGTCGGTTGGTTCGTTGCCTGATTTACTGTTTAATGGAACGGTTGATTGCTTGATTAATTGATGGATGGATGGATGGTTTGATTGATTGATTGATCGATTGATTGATTGATTTCATTGGTTGATTTATCGATGGATGGATGGATGGATGGTTTGATTGATTGATTGATCGATTGATTGATTGATTGATTGAGTTAGGATGTAAGGGATAGTAGGTTCATCGATTGCTTGGTTTGTTGGTTGGTTGGTTGGTTGGTTACCTGGTTTACTGTTTGGTTATACGGTTGATTGATTGATTGGTTGATCTGTCCTTACAGGGCGCAAACCTCCGGTGTCTGAAGAATGCAAGTTGGAGCCTTGCTACGAAGACTACGAGTGGAAGCAAATGAGAATGACACATTGTGACCGGAGCTGCTTAGGAGGTGAATGAGAGAGAGAGAGAGAGAGAGAGAGAGAGAGAGAGAGAGAGAGAGAGAGAGAGAGAGAGAGAGAGAGAGAGAGAGAGAGAGAGAGAGAGAGAGAGAGGGGAGAGATAAAGAGAGAGAGGGAGAGAGAGAGAGACAGAGAGGTGTGGGAGATTTGCACTTTCTTAGTGCTTTCTGCTGAAGTCTTTCATTTCATGTTAATTTTCTTTTATTTCACTTTTTCGTTTTCATTTTCATTTTCAGGGACCCGTAAGTCTTTCATTTCATGTTGATGTCGTTTTATTTTCTTGTTTTTTTTTTTCATTTTCAGGGACCCATAACTCCTTTATTTCATGTTTACTAGCGCAACGCCGGGTACCGGTAACGCCTAGTACCGGTAACGCCAAGTACCGGTAACGCTGAGTACCGGTTTGGCTGGGTCCGCAAAATATTATAGTATTACTTTTGTCTCT
Source organism: Phymorhynchus buccinoides (assembly GCA_017654935.2). Taxonomy (NCBI): domain Eukaryota; kingdom Metazoa; phylum Mollusca; class Gastropoda; order Neogastropoda; family Raphitomidae; genus Phymorhynchus; species Phymorhynchus buccinoides. The sequence goes on from CM065693.1 coordinate 48,987,555, forward strand.
CTCCCTCCTTCCATCTTCTTCTCTCCTCCCGTTCCACCCCGTCCCTCGCTAACGTAATCTCCGCTCTCACTCGGTGAATAGCGGGATATTGTACCTCGCTAAAGTAATCTCCGCTCTCCAACCCTTTTCTTGCCCGTGCACATGCAGTACTGAGTTCTTTCTGTGTAAACTGTTTGTTGTGGACGGCTTGAAATGCCGGGTCCACGCAAATGTAAATTGGCTCATATCGCGCGCGTTTAGGAATGGATGCTGTTGACATTTTGCACCAAGATAGTCACTAACCCTGGTCATGCACGTTCTAAATGTCGGGTCTCGTTTCGCCACGGTTTGTGAAAAGGTCAAGCGGCGCATATCGCGCGCGTTTATAAATCGATTCGCTTCCATTTCGGCACACTGGTAGTCACTGTCCCCGGTCATCTACCGTCCAAATAGGAAGGTAATCCGTCCTGAAATACCGGAGATACGGGTGCCGAGAGGCCGGTGGATACGCGTTTCGCGCATTTGCCAAACCGCGCAAATGACACGGCCACCTTGGTTGCCGTTGCCATCGCCACTTTAGGGCTGATAGCAAGTTTGAAGCGATTCGGTCGAAAAACGGCGGAGTTATAAGACCCGTTCTGTGTTTCACACGGATGGACGGACGGACAGTTGCCTTTTAATATAATGATGTCGATTTATTTTCTGACTGTTACTTTTCCATTTTTTTTTCAGGGACCCAGGAATCAGTGATAGCGTGCGTGCACAAGGGCAATAACTCAGAGGCGGCAGAGGACCTGTGTCGGAAGTCGCCTCCCCTGCCCGTGATCAGGAGAGTCTGCAATGACTTCCCTTGCCCTCAAAGGTCTTTTGACTTCGTTGTCGTTTTAACTGTATGAAAACGTATTTTATTTTGTGTGTATTTTAATGTTAATGCGTGAATGCTTCATAGTGGCACTCCTTGATGATCCAATGGTCAACCTATGGCGATATTTTTCACGCCAGAGGGCAGTCAATGCACTAGGGGCTTATCACGCGATTTTCTTACTTGGGCGTAGTGAGAGAGATAGTGATGGTAGGACCACTCACTGTCTCTCTCTCTCTTTCTTTATCCCCAACTAATAATATAGAGAGGATTAGCCCCACACGAGCGTCATGCCCTCTGGCGTGAGAAAAATCGCACTAAGTCTCTCATTACTGCAAATATGCAACAACAACAAAACCAACCAATCACTGAATTCTTCAATTGTGGAATCAGTTGGAATCAGTTGCCTCACTCTATCAGATACTCACCTTCTCTTCCCACATTCGAACGCCATCTCAAAACGTATCTGTTTCCTAAGTAACATACTAGTCCTTCCCTTCATGACCTGATGTGTGCTTGTCTGGGTGTGAATGTCTGCATTTGTTCGTGTCTGTGTGAGCGTGTGCGCGGGCATATCATAGTGTGTGCGTGTGCGTGCGTGCGTGCGCACATGCATGTGTGAGCGTTTGTATGTGTAGTTGTGTATCTGTATGTCAGATTTATATATATATATATAAAAAGGGGGGGGTGAGGGTGGGAGTGAGGATGGTAGTGGGGGAGGATATTTGAGGAGTAGGGGATAGGGAAGAAGATGGTGAAGCGATAAAAAGATCGATCATGTACGTCGTTTCATTCAGAACAAGTGTGCCGCCTTGAAATTAAAATTTAGGGGGAGAGAGGCATTTAACTCCAAAACGTATAAAACCACTTGTGATTCGCCACTCATTCTCAACATTTCCAGTGTTTTCTCTTCTTCACTCTCTTCCAGATGGAGAATCGCCGATTTCGGCGAATGCTCCGTGACGTGCGGGGGCGGCATGATGACGCGCGATGTCACGTGCGTTCAGGAGGTGAGCCGATTGGCCGAGAAGGTGCTGACGCTGCCGGACTTCATGTGTCAGAAGCCCGTGCCCACGCGCTCCCGCACCTGCAACACCCAGTTCTGCCCCGCTGATTGGGCCACTGGCGTCTGGTCTGAGGTATAATATACGTCTTTTTCTAATAGTGCATCTCAATTGCGCCTTTTTGTTTTTTATTAACCCCTATAATCAATCGCGCCTGTTGTAGTCATCAATTACGTCCGTTGAAATGGTTGAAATAATTCTTGAGAAAATTAGACATGATAGAAATTTGGTTTAAAATGTTGAGATTTTGTGTTTTGTTTCAGAAGATAGAGCTAACATTCCTTATAAATATACAGAAAACAGTGAAGTTGGGGACATTTGTATGTGGGTCACAGCTACCCTAAAAAAAAAACACCCAAGGGACTTAATCGTGGTGCGTCAGTGTCTCTTTAACTCCTCCCCCCCCCCCCATCACCCATCACTGGTTCATTTCGTTTTCCAGTGCTCCGCCAGCTGCGGCGCGGGCAGACAACTCCGGCCCGTGGTGTGTCAAAGGTTAGCCCGCGACGGCACGCCCATGCACGTGGAGCTCGTGCACTGCCCGCCTTCCCAGAGGCCGCTGGGCGAACGCGCGTGCAACGCGGGGAAATGCCCTACTGTACGTATCCGGCGTCGGACCACGGCCTTCTTTCAGCTGAATAAGATTGACAAGGTGAGAGAGAGAGAGCATTCATTTATGTAGCCCAACAGTGCTAGGTATTTGGTATGTCCAAACAAAACAAAAAGCCTGAATATATACAAAGAGCTCGCACTCCGCAGCTGACTGAAGCCGGTTTTTTCTTTTACTCCCATCCTTTCACCTACACTACAGCTGGGGATCACGCCATAGTTTTCATTTCTGTTGTCTTTCGTTGTTGTTGTTGTTGTTGTTGTTGTTGTTGTTGTTGTTGTTGTTGTTGTTGTTGTTGTTGTTGTTCTTCTTCTTCTTCTTCTTCTTCTTCTTCTTCTTCTTCTTCTTCTTCTTCTTCTTCTTCTTCTTCGATCGCTCAAACAGTTTCCTGTCAATTATGAGCGCAGATGCGTCATGCTGTCGTTATGCGCCTAACTAAGAAATGGTTAGGCCCCAGCAAGTCATCCTTGGGCTACTGGAGGAAATCTTTTTTCAAAACGTTTCGCAAAAACACAAAATGGAAAAAAAAGGCAGGAGAATGGACCCGGTAAGGGCAGAAAGACAATAGATGACAGTAAAGCAAAGGGAAAAGGCAGAGTCAAAGAGAGTGACAGATGAGAGGAAGCTACAAACAACAGAACTTCCATGATGAAAATCCGTTTAACGTCCTCCGGTCTGAAACAGACACATATGGGACATTAGTAGATATAAAGATGGTGGGAACAATCCTTATCATACTACTTGGTGCCATAGCCGATGAGGTTTAACCGAGGCGTGGTCACCGCTACAGCTATCTGTACCAATAAAAAAAATCGGGACTTTACTGGTTTCGTACTGAATTCGACCTCCGGGCATTGCCTCCAGTATTGTTCCCACCATATTTGTATTTACAAATGTCCCAAATCCGCTGGCTATGTGTCTGATTCAGACCAAGAGGACGTAAAACACCATTTTCGATCCTGGAGGCAATGCCCGGAGGCAGTGCAACTCCAGGAAAGTCCCGATTTTTTTTAGCGTGAAACGTATTATTGAAAAACAGAACTTCCAGAGAATTTAAAGCTTTACGTCCTCCCGCTCTTAAAAAGAACATATGGGACATTACTTATCTATAAAGTTGTGGGAAACAGAACTTCCAGAAGGTGGGGGAACTATTTATGCAAAAGACCCCCCACCACCACCACCACCGCCCAGTATCCCCACGGGTGAAAAAACAACAACGTTTCAACGTTGTCATTCGACAGGTTCGCCTAGTTGTAGGAACGATCGCCGCCATTCTACCAGGCACCACGGTGATCGCCAGCTGCCCGGCGCGAGGCATCAGTCGCAGGGACATCCGCTGGCTCAGGGGCCACATGCCCCTCCGAAAGAGCGGCCGCACGCACGTGTCCAGGAACGGCAAGCTGAGGATCCCCCGCGCCAGGCCGGAGCTGGACTCGGGGAACTACACGTGCGTGGCCGGGCCCGAGAGAGCGAGGCTGGAGCTGGTGTTCAGTGATCTCTTTGATGTGGTTCAGGTGAGTGAATTAAACAAACGTCGAAAAAGTATTGGGAATATCTGTTGTGCTAGGAGTTTTTTAAGTTCCTAAATTTCTTTTTTCGGTCAAGTTGTGGAAGTTTGAAAATCTATAATTCAGGCCGGTCTGGAACTACGGGTGGGACATTTTAGATGGGGGGGTGGGGGGGAGGGTTAATGCCCTAAGGGGGCTGCAGCCCCCACCCTTTTTTTTTTTAATTTGACAAATTGCACCAGATTGCATTATTTTGCTTCTCGGATTAACAACATAGAGTTTTACGGGGGAAGTTACTCATGCCCCCGGAAATCCCTTAGGGGTCTTGGTGCTTCGCGGACCTTCGATGAATTAGCCCCCACCCCTTAAAAACTTAGGTCGGGCCCTGTTAAAATTAATATGTATGATTGTAATTAATTGCTAAAGCTTACACCGAGGAAGCCAACAAGGCGAAACGTTTGTTTGTAATTTGAGTGTTGTTGTTTGCATTCTTCATTCATTATTACAAAATATATAATAATATGCATGTAGTTTTGCTTTGATAAAACTTTTTGTGTCCAATGTCCGCACAAATAAAGACATTGGACACGAAAGGTTTCATCAAAGCAAAATATTCTGCATTACATAAATGCACCAACGTTTTGGTGCGTTCTTCGTCTTCTTCTTTTGCATTTTTGGTATCATTTGTGTGGTCAGTCAGGAGACGGCTATCAGGGACAAGTTTCTCATGGTAGCAGACAGTCCATCCTCCTCCTCCTCCTCCTCCTCCTCCTCCTCCTCCTCCTCCTCCTTTGATCCTCCTCCTCCTCCTCCTCCTACTCATCACCATCATCATCATCATCGTCGTGTTCGTAATTTGAATCATTTGTGTGGTCAGTCAGGAGACGGCTATCAGGGACAAGTTTCTCATGGTAGCAGACAGTCCATCCTCCTCCTCCTCCTCCTCCTCCTCCTCCTCCTCCTCCTCCTCCTCCTCCTCCTCCTCCTCCTCCTCCTCCTCCTCCTCCTCCTCCTCCTCCTCCTCCTCCTCCTCCTCATCACCATCATCATCCTTCTCATCATCATCATCATCATCGTTATTTGTATCATTTGTGTGGTCAATCAGGAGACGGCTATCAGGGACAGGTTTCTCATGGTAGCAGTCAGACCTTCCTCCTCATCATCATCTTCTTCCTCATCTTCCTCCTCCTCCTCCTCTTCCTCCTCCTCCTGTCTCCTCATCATCATTCAATCTCACCATCCTCATCCGCCCTCTTCCTAATTCCTTTTGTTTGGTCTCTTCCAAGTCCAGTCCTCGTCCTTCTTCCTCTTCCTCCTCCTCCTCCTCTTTGTTCCTCCTCCTCCTCCTCCTCCTCCTCCTCCTCCTCCTCCTCCTCTCCTCTTCCTCCTCCTCCTCCTCCTCTTCCTCCTCCTCCTCCTCTTCTTCCTCCTCCTCCTCCTCCTCCTCCTTCCTCCTCCTCCTCATCCTCCTCATCATCATCCTCCTCAGGAGACGGCGATCAGGGACAAGTTTCTGATCCTCCTCCTCTTTCTCACTCCTCTTCTTCCTCCTCCTCCTCTTCCTCCTCCTCCTCCTCTTCCTCCCCCTCCTCTTCCTCCTCCTTCCTCCTCCTCCTCTTCTTCCTCCTCCTCCTCCTCCTCCTCCTCCTCCTCATCATCTATCATCCTCATCCTCATCATCATCATCATCATCGTTATTTGTATAATTTGTGTGGTCAATCAGGAGACGGCGATCAGGGACAAGTTTGTGATGGTAGCAGTCAGTCCATCCATCTCCTCAACCTCCTCCTTCTCCTCCTCCTCCTCCTCCTCCTCATCATCATCATCATCATCATCATCCTCATCATCATCATCATCGTTATTTGTATCATTTGTGTGGTCAATCAGGAGACGGCGATCAGAAACAAATTCCTGATGGTAGCGGACAGTCCTTCCTCCTCTTCCTCCTCCAACCTTCTCCTCCTCCCTCCCTCCTCTCCTCCTCGTTCATTGTTGTTATGTGTATCATTGTGTGGCACAATCAGGAGACGGCGATCAGGGACAAGTTTCTGATCAGACTCCTTCCTCCTCTTCTTCCTCCTTCCTCCCTCCTCCTCTTCTTTTTCTTCATTCTTTGTTATTTGTATCATTTGTGTGGTCAATCAGGAGACGGCGATCAGGGACAAGTTTCTGATGATAGCAGACAGTCCTTCCTCCTCTTCTTCCTCCTTCCTCCCTCCTCAAGGACCTCCTCCTCCTCCTCATTCTTTTTGCTGTTATTCCTCCTCCTCTCCTCCTCCTTTTTCTTCCCTCCTCCTCCTCCTCCTCCTCCTCTCCTCGTTAATCCTCCTCTTCCTCACAAGGACCCCTGCATCCTCCTCCTTTGTTATTTGTATCATTTGTGTGGTCAATCAGGAGACGGCGATCAGGGACAAGTTTCTGATGGTGGCGGACAGCCCCAGTAATAACGGTGTGCCGCAGAACGGGTCAGCCCTGCACAAGGATCCATTCGACCGCCAGAGGAGACCTCTGCATGTAAGTAAATCCCTTTGCTGTTATAGCGATGCAATACAGTGGAACCTCCCTTATAAGACCTTGAAAAATCATCCAAAATTAGGTCTTATTGGCTACTGCAACGAACACCTTTTGCAAGATAGAATGCCCTTGGTGGGTGGGGGGAGATGGTTGCGCACTGACCAAACAAGGGAATAACTCTCGCCAATAACCGTATATGAGGTCACTAAATGGCTACCTTTCGCAAGAGTGAATGCCCCTGTCCGTTCTGACTAGCAAGGGATTCACTCTCACTGTCAAGGGCGTTAATAACCCTAGTTGCAGAGGCCAATAAGGGAGGGGTCTTAAAAGGGAGGTAATTTTAATACTTACAAAGAAGGGCAATGCCTCAGAGAAGTAGGTCTTATGTGGGAGGGAGTCTTATAATGGGAGGTCTTATAAGGGAGCCGGTTCCACTGTATTACTAGTCGCAAAACCTTATACTGGGTCACTCTGTATTTTTTGTATCATTTTGCATAACAGTTTAGGTAAAAAGAACCACACATAAAAATCGCTATAAAGTTTGTTAGTTTGTTTATATGTACACATTTCTTGTTCTTTTCCTTCTTCTTCTTCTTCTTCTTCTTCTTCTTCTTCTTCTTCTTCTTCTTCTCTTCTTCGACTTGTTTTTGGTCCCCCCCCCTCCCCCTCCTTCTTACCAGGTGGTGACGGACGAGTGGTCTCCCTGCTCCTCCACGTGCGACAGCGGAGCGCAGCGCCGCCTGGTGAGCTGCGAGATCATCACGCAGGATTACTACGAGACCTTTCCCCTCCGACTGTGCCGGAAAGCTGGGCTCCTCGTGCCTCCCCGCACGCGCAAATGCCACCTGAAGCCGTGCGTCGAGTGGACCGCAACCCAATGGACTCCCGTGAGTGACTGCAGCGGCTGAGATTATACATATGACCCAGCACCACGAAAGCGACATTAAGGGCAACAGCAGCAAAAGCAGCATGGGCGGGTAAGAAGCCCTCCCCAATATGACCTCATGAAAAATGAAGCAAAATTTCAGTCTTATTTTGCCCATGAGACGAGCTTATAATGGATCTAGCATTCGTACTCATGGGCAAATTTGACTGAGAAGTAGGTTTATTTCATGAGATAATTGGGGTGGGAGGTCTTACCCGCCCATGCGCTTTTACCCCGTCTTAGTAGTAGTGCAACAGCAGCAGTAGCAGCAGAAGAAGTATTGTGGAGCCTCCTTTATATGACCGTAAAAAAATTATTCAAAATGAGGTCTTATAAGGGAGGGGTCTTATAAGGGATGTAATTTTAATAGAAGTTACAAAGAAGGGCAATGTCTCAGAGAGTAGTAGTAGTCTTAGTGGGAGGGAGTCTTAGTAATGGTAGTAGTAGTAGGGAGGTTCTACTGTAGTAGTAGTAGTAGTAATAGTAGTAGTAGTAGTAGTAGTAGTAGTAGTAGTAGTAGTAGTAGTAGTAGTAGTAGTAGTAATGGTTATAGCATCATCATCATCATCATCATCTCTTCCGCTCGTCCTCACCATCATCACCGTCATCATCATACCTCCCTTCTCCCCCTTCTCCTAGTAGTAGTAGTATCATCAGTAGTAGTAGTCAGTAGTAGTAGTAGTAGTCATCATCATAGTATAGTAGTATCTTCCGTAGTAATGGTAATGGTTATCATCATCATCATCATCCCTTCTCATCCTCATCATCATCATCATCATCATCATCATCACCATCACCATTTCCATTTCATTTCACTTCATTTCCAGTGTTCAGCAGACAACTGCATCACGGAGGGCCAGGCCAAGCAGACTCGCGCGGTTCACTGCGCGGCGGAACGTAACGCCTCTTACGTCACCGAGAGCCTGTGTGACGTCACTCTGCGGCCCCCGGTGACGCGAATTTGCGACAACCCGTCATGTCAACCCATGTGGAACACGTCACGATGGTCTGCGGTAAGCCTAATAGAAAGGGGGAAAATATGATGTCTGGAACTGTGTCTGTCTGTTTTGTTTGTCTGTGTGTGAGTACCTCTGTCTCTGTGTGTTTGTCTGTTTTGTTTGTCTGTGTGTGAGTGCCTCTGTCTCTGTGTGTTTGTCTGTTTTGTTTGTCTGTGTGTGAGTGCCTCTGTCTCTGTGTGTTTGTCTGTTTTGTTTGTCTGTGTGTGAGTGCCTCTGTCTCTGTGTGTTTGTCTGTTTTGTTTGTCTGTGTGTGAGTGCCTCTGTCTCTGTGTGTTTGTCTGTTTTGTTTGTCTGTGTGTGAGTACCTCTGTCTCTGTGTGTTTGTCTGTTTTGTTTGTCTGTGTGTGAGTGCCTCTGTCTCTGTGTCTGTCTGTCTGTCTCCCCGCCCCCACCTTTTTGTTTGTGGCACAAGCCACAAACCTATAACTCACTTTGTCGGTCTGTCGGTCGGTCCAAAATTGTCGCACGCCACAAACGATTGCGAATCCGCGCTTGTTTTCATGTATCTGATTTCTGCCTGTATGTATGTATGTATGTATGTATGTATGTATGTATGTATGTATGTATGTATGTATGTATGTATGTGTATGTATGTATGTATGTATGTATGTATGTATGTATGTATGTATGTATGTATGTATGTATGTATGTATGTATGTATGTATGTATGTATGTATGTATGTATGTATGTATGTATGTATGTATGTATGTATGAATGAATATTAGGGTGTGTATGTATGTATGTATGTATGTATGTATGTATGTATGTATGTATGTATGTATGTATGTATGTATGTATGTACATGTATGTATGCATGTATGTATGTATGTATGTATGTATGTATGCATGTATATATGTATGAATGAATGTATGGGTGTATGTATGTATGTTTGTTGCTTAATTTAACGTCTATCCACCTTACAGTGATCTTAGACCCCCCAAAAAATGTATGTGCATGATTATGTGCAAATGTCCGTTTAAGGGGGTTTGTTGGTGTGCGTGTAGGAAGGATTGTTAATCAAGTATGATGTAAGTATGTATGTATGTATGTATGTATGTATGTATGTATGTATGTAGTATGTATGTAGGTAGGTATGTATGCATGTAGGTATGTATGTGTGTCTTTTTATCGGGGGGGGGGGGGGGGGGGGGTCCCCTCCCGCTCCTCTCTCTCTCTCTGTCTTTCTGCCTGTCTGTATGCCACTATCTCTCTCTCTCTCTCTCTCTCTCTCTCTCTCTCTCTCTCTCTCTCTCTCTCTCTCTCTCTCTCTCTCTCTCTCTCTCTCTCTCTCTCTCTCTCTCTCTCTCTCTCTCTCTCTCTCTCTCTCTCTCTCTCTCTCTCTCTCACTATGTCTAACACTCTGTTTGGTGGTGTGGTGTGTGTTGGGAAAAGACTTCAGAAATAAAATCGATACAATGAAATGGGAGATAAGTTTATACAATATAACTCGAGACAATAAATATGTTGAACTTAACAGTGAAAACATTCAAACAAGAAAAACAACAACCTCAACAAATGGAAATAACTGGCAATTATTTATTTAGCAAATATTTCGAACGACACTTGCTTTTTTTCAATGCCTGTCAAATCTCCAAAGGAACTAAATGAACATAGGCGGTTGTTTTTGGTTTTTTAAAGAAGTTCTTATTTGTCTTCCTCCTTTGCCTCTTTCTCCTGATTATACATACTTTAAAAAAACATTCCATTACTTGAATGACACCTACCCCACCCCACCCCACCCCCTTTATATATTCCACAGTGTTCGGCTGACTGTGGCGAGGAAGGCTATCAAATGCGCATGCTCACGTGCGTGTGGGAGGGCACGGGACTTCCGGCAGGGCGAAGCTGTCGTGGATTGGCCAGACCACCCCTCACGAGATCGTGTCGGCGAGACGACTGCAAAGAGAGTCAGTACTGTCGAATAGGGAAAACGTCCCCCGTGGGGATACCGGGGGGGGTCTTTTGTATAAATAGTTCCCCCACCTTCTGGAAGTTCTGTGCTTGTAACTTCCTCTAATCTGTCACTCTCTTTGACTCTGCTTTTTCCCCTTTGCTTACTGTCATCTACTATGTTTCTAGCCTTATGCCGGTCCATTCTCCTGCCTTTTTTCAAGAAACACTTTCGAAAACATTTCCTCCTCCAGCCGAAGTCGGACTTGCTGGGCCTAACTATTTCTTAGCTAGGCGCATAACGGCAGCATGACGCATCTGCGCTCGTAATTGACAGAAAACTGTCTGAGCGATCGAAGAAGAAGAAGAAGAAGAAGAAGCGTAGGGAAAACTGTTGTCACAAATACATTATTCTCATGCAATTATATATTTCTGTCTCTCTATGTCCTTGTCTCTTTGTCTATGCCTCTGTTTCTCTCTCTCTCTCTCTCTCTCTCTCTCTCTCTCTCTCTCTCTCTCTCTCTCTCTCTCTCTCTCTCTCTCTCTCTCTCTCTCTCTCTCTCTCTCTCTCTCTCTCTCTCTCTCTCTCTCTCTCTCTCTCTCTCTCTCTCTCTCCCTCTCTCTCATATTCGCACCCCACGTCATCTAAGCTATGTAAGCCAATGACATTAAAACAGTTCAGTGTTCAGTGTTCTCTCTCTCTCTCTCTCTCTCTCTCTCTCTCTCTCTCTCTCTCTCTCTCTCTCTCTCTCTCTCTCTCTCTCTCTCTCTCTCTCTCTCTCTCTCAAATAACAAACGCTACGACAATAATATCCCCAAAAAAAACCTTGTCCATTCTGCCATCAAATAGAAAACGAGTTGCACTTCTTGATTCATTGCACTACTTACAAAGAGCTAAGAGACAAGTATATTTTCAAACATATTCTTACACCTCGCCAAACCACATTGCGAAGCGTATTTGTGACCCGGCGCCACGAAAGGGACATTAAGTCGCTGGGCTAATTTTTCACAACAGGCTTGCAAAGTAAAAAAAAACATTTTTTTTTATCAATTTTGAATTATGGGTATTTTTGTGCTCTCTAACATCGTATCTTTCATAATTTTGCATAAAGGATAACGTTTAATATGGTCTCTAAATATTTTTTTAAAATGCTTTCAAAAATGAGTAGGTTGATACATTTTCTTTGGACAGGCTAGATTTTAGGCTAGAAGACTGTGATTTCTCAAAATGGCCGACAGTCACCTTACCAAATATAAATTAAGATTAAGATTAAAATTATAGCCCCGTCGACAACAAAGGCCATGTCAGGGCTGTCACCACGTTACATATCACCACGTTGCATCTCACCACGTTGCATCTCACCACGTTACATATCACCACGTTGCATCTCACCACGTTGCATCTCACCACGTTGCATCTCGTCACGTATTAACAAGGGATACAAACACAAGGTAAAACAAGATCAAAGTTTTTTGGTTCAAATACTTTTGTTAAAAACCATTAATCAATCACAGACTAAGCAAGTAAAAAACCTGACACGTCTAAAGTTAAACACATCACAGTAGCTTATATCAAGTGTACCAAATTTAAATGCTCATAACTCTGCAACAAATTTAAATGCTCATAACTCTGCAACAAATTTAAATGCTCATAACTCTGCAACAAATTTAAATGCTCATAACTCTGCAACAAATTTAAATGCTCATAACTCTGCAACAAATTTAAATGCTCATAACTCTGCAACAAATTTGCTCAAACTCTGCTCATAACTTTAAATGCTCAAACAAATTTAAATGCTCATAACTCTGCAACAAATTTAAATGCTGCAACAAATTTAAATGCTCATAACTCTGCAACAAATTTAAATGCTCATCTGCAACAAATTTAAATGCTCATAACTCTGCAACAAATTTAAATGCTCGTAACTCTGCAACAAATTTAAATGCTCATAACTCTGCAACAAAACTCTGCAACAAATTTAAATGCTCATAACTCTGCAACAAATTTAAATGCTCAAAATTTAAAATAAATGCTCATAACTCTGCAACAAATTTAAATGCTCATAACTCTGCAACAAATTTAAATGCTCATAATTCTGCAACAAATTTAAATGCTCATAACTCTGCAACACATTTAAATGCTCATAACTCTGCAACAAATTTAAATGCTCATAACTCTGCAACACATTTAAATGCTCATAACTCTGCAACAAATTTAAATGCTCATAACTCTGCAACAAATTTAAATGCTCATTTAACATTTAAATGCTCATAACTCTCATAACTCTGCAACAAATTTAAAACTGCTCATATAACTCTGCAACAAATTTAAATGCTCATAACTCTGCAACAAATTTAAATGCTCATAACTCTGCAACAAATTTATACGATTTTCGGAAATGCTCATAAATACTCTGCAACAAACATTTAAATGCTCATAACTCTGCAACACATTTAAATCCTCTATCGCACATCTTGAGAATGCTCATAACTCTGCAACAAATTTAAATGCTCATAGCTCTGCAACACATTTAAATGCTCATAACTCTGCAACAAATTTAAATGCTGCAGGAGCCTGTACCCTTATTACTTCGTATTGCGAGGGAGGTGCTTATTATTTCGAATATTACACAGAGAGTAGAAAACGTGATTTCGGGGGCAAAATGGCGGCGAATTCATGCTGTAACTCCCTCTTTAAGGGCAAAATTAATATCTTGAAAACTACTCAAAATTGTGCAAAATAAATTAAATTATGCCCAAACAATTCAGCCATTAAATGGCCATAAAAACATTTCAACCCTTAAAAAAAGTCCATCACAAATTTTAATGATTTTTTTCTCTCGATTTTTTGTGATGTTTCAGCTAGATGTTCCACTAGATGTTCAGCTAGAAGGCAGGATGAAAACCCTCAATAAAGATGATTTTGACTTGACTTGACTTGACTTGACCTTGATCGTTTTCAGGTTGTGTGGACCAATCCAGCTACTGCCGCACGGTGAAGACCCTGAAGCTGTGCCGCTACGCCAACTTCAAGCACAAGTGCTGCCACACCTGCAGGAGCAAGGGAGACAACAACAACAACAACGACAACAACAAGAACAAGTCACACACCCGACGGTCATGACCTCCCCTTTTTTTTCATCAACACTCCCAACTACAATTCTTTCTTCAACTACAATTCTATTTTCTGTTGGGGATAAAGGGGAGAGGGAGAGGAGGGGTGGGTGGCTCCACAACTTCTCTTCAGCAGGGAGTGTGGTGTTCGTCCGTCGTCAATAAGCGCTCAGACAGTTTGAGCGCAGATGCGTCGTGCTGCCGTTATGCGCCTAACTAAGGAAATGAGTTAGTACCCCCCTAACTAATGGGGTACCCCGTCTTCCTTCGGGTGGACACGTTTCTTAGAACAAAAGGAAAGGCGATTAGGGTCAGTAAAGGCAGAAAGATAGTATAGGTGACAGCTAAGTATATTGGCCACTGCAGAGAACACCTTTTACAAGAGTGAATGCCCTTGGTGGGTGGGGGGAAAGATGGTTGAGTACTGACCAAACAAGGGAATTACTCTCGTCAGTAACCCTATTTGAGCCCCACTTAATGGCTGCCTTTTGCGAGAGTGAATGCCCTTTTGGATACTGATCAACAAGGGCTTAACTCTTGCCATCAAGGGCGTTAATAACCCTATACTTGCAGTTGCCAATAGTAAGCGAAAGGGGAAAAAAGGCAGAGTAAAAGAGAGAGACCGATTTTCGAGGAAGTTACAAGCTACAGAAATTCGAGAATGTTTTTTTGGGGTAACAAAAAACACACAAACCCCTCCCTGAATCCTCACGGGGGGTGGGGGCAGGAGGGGGAGGGGGAGATGTGTTGAGGAGGTTCATCATACTGTGGAGATCCCAGTGTCAAGAAACTGTAGGGAGAGCTGGCCAATGTAAGGGCGTGTGTTCATTATAACCGTATACGGAAACCTTATCAGCGTTATCCCATCCGCAAGCCCGCCAAAACAAAAAACAAACAAAATTTTTAAAAATCTGAAGTCATGTGCACATTAGTATACGTGGAAATCCCTCCGGAATTTTCCGCGAGGAAGCCCATCTACTACATTTTCCGCGAGGAAACCCATCTACTACATTTTCCGTGAGGAAACCCATCTACTACATTTTCCGCGAGGAAACCCATCTACTACATTTTCCGCGAGGAAACCCATCTGCATTTTCCGTGAGGAAACCCATCTACTACATTTTCCGCGAGGAAACCCATCTACTACATTTTCCGTGAGGAAACCCGTCTACTACATTTTCCGTGAGGAAACCCATCTACTACATTTTCCGCGAGGAAACCCATCTACTACATTTTCCGTGAGGAAACCCATCTACTACATTTTCCGTGAGGAAACCCATCTACTACATTTTCCGTGAGGAAACCCATCTGCTACATTTTCCGTGAGGAAGCCCATCTACTACATTTTCCGTGAGGAAACCCATCTACTACATTTTCCGTGAGGAAACCCATCTACTACATTTTCCGTGAGGAAACCCATCTACTACTTTTTCCGTGAGGAAACCCATCTACTACATTTTCCGTGAGGAAACCCATCTACTACATTTTCCGTGAGGAAACCCATCTACTACATTTTCCGTGAGGAAACCCATCTGCATTTTCCGTGAGGAAACCCGTCTACTACATTTTCCGCGAGGAAACCCATCTGCATTTTCCGTGAGGAAACCCATCTACTACATTTTCCGTGAGGAAACCCATCTACTACATTTTCCGTGAGGAAACCCATCTGCATTTTCCGCGAGGAAACCTATCTGCATTTTCCGCAAGGAAACCCATCCACATTTTTATCGAGGAAACCCATCTGCATTTTCCGCAAGGAAACCCATCTACTACGCTCATGTACACACAGGTAAAGACCCCAAAAATCGTTAAGATCCCCAAGATAAGCGACACACACACACACACACACACACACACACGCGCGCGCGCGCGCGCGCACGCACACGCACACGCACACACACGCACACGCACACACGCACACACACGCACACACACGCACACACACACACAGAGATATTCATCCTCAGTCCACAGTGAAAGTATGATCCAAACAAAATTGATCAAAGGGTGAATACTCTCTTTCTAAGTAACTCCCCTCCACCAAAAGTCGATTACGATACCAATCACCTAGCAGTGCGTGGGTCAGAACCAAAGTGAGACAAACAAAGCATCATTCTTAAAAAAAAATGTGCCAAGTTCGCCTTTATGACCCTCCACCCACACGGTACACATCAACAATGGTGGAGAGGACAACATACAAACAAATCAACATCTATCCAAGAGTGGCATTTAATCAAGCAAAGTTTAAGTTCACTTCTGCTTGTATAATTATTGAAGGTAAAAATAATACTTCAATTTAAAATAACATAATTAGATCAAAGAGTTTTATTGAAGAAAAAAAGCAATCCCTCGTGTTAGACTGGAGGGAAGGTCAAGAATATGTTTTGAAGGTATTGGGGGTGGAGAAGAGAGAGAGAACAATACATAGCCTTGCCATTCTGCCAAAGAGATGATGCATTTTAGTTCTCACAATTTCAGTTATAGACGTTTAATTATTTTGTATGTGCTTTAATGAAATAAAACAGTATAAGTTAAAGAATAGGCAAGGCAGTCATTCCAAGTTGTTTTTAATTTACCTCCTCTTTTCCATTATGTACATAGTGTTCAGTTTTCACCTAAACTCGACTCGCTTCCGGGTAGGAAGTTTGAAATATTAATTTGAATGAATTAATTATCTTGCCCCGATCACGCTAAATTGCACTCTTGTTTGTTTGTGTGTGTTTAAACAATGTTATGTACATTTAACGCATTTTACATTGCATACCACCGATGCTAACATTTTTTTGGAGCATTTTACAAGTTGAGGAATAACCAGGGCAGTTTTTGGACAAGTATCTGTTTGATGAGTTGATCTGTGTACTAAGCTTCGAATGGTCAACTTAGGACGCTGATTTGACCGCCAGGGGGCACTCAAACCAGTAGGGGCTTAGAGAGAGAGAGATAGAGAGAGAGAGAGAGAGAGAGAGAGAGAGAGAGAGAGAGAGAGAGAGAGAGAGAGAGAGAGAGAGAGAGAGAGAGAGAGAGAGAGAGAGAGAGAGAGAGAGAGAGAGAGAGAGAGAGAGAGAGAGAGAGAGAGAGAGAGAGAGAGAGGGAGGGAGAGAGAGAGGGAGGGAGAGACTCATCTCCCTCTCTCTCTCTCACTACACCCAACTAAGAATATCATGCGCTAAGCCCCTACTGGTTTGATTGCCCCCTGGCGGTAAAAGGCGCGTCCTAAGCTCCTCATTGTGCGTATTTCATCAAATGCCATTTCTTTTTTGTGTTGCGTTTTACAGCGTTTTCGTGACCAAACTTTTTATCAGTTAAAGACCCACCACGTCACGTGTCAAAACCACGGTTTTCGCGTGTTTTCCCTCTTACAGCTGGTAAGAAATTCTTATGAAATCTTCCCAAGCATAAGAGGGAATGTGACACGTGACGTGGGGGGTCTTTAATGATTAATATAAAAAGCAGTCCTGCGCAAACTCTGAGGGAGGTTTACTACAGTTTCATATTTCGACAAGAGTTCTGTTGAGGGCATTGTTATACGCATTTAACGCTCTTAATATTTAAACGCAAACATGTTTTGGTGTTAATCATTTCAAGCGCTTTTTATCATTTCGAGTGCACGGAAGCGGGGTTTTTTGGGTATAAACTCTCGTGGATCGTTTGCTGAGAATGGTCTCGATACAAGTTAACATTTTTCGCTTTTTCCCCATGGCGAACACAAGCGATATACAAGACTGGCCATATCACCGTGTTGCCATGGGGAAAGAATGAAAAATGTCAACGTGTATTGAGACCTTAAGTGTTAACAATCGTAGCGAAACGTTTGGGTGTTTTTTTTGCTCCGTGTGTCAGCTATGTTATTGTTGATTTGTGATATCGGGTTTTTTGGTGTGGGTGGGTTGGGTGTTTTTTTTTGGGGGGTGTGGGTTTTTTTTTTATCAGCTGCACTGCCATTGTTATCTAAGTGATTGATTGCTTTTATGTTTGTTAAAAAAAACCCACCCAAACCCACCTAAAACAGACTGCAACGTCACTGGAACATACAACAAACAAACAACTACACGACAAAGTGTAAAGTGACGTTATTTTATTCACACGAGAGACAAAAACAAAACTGCTGGATATTTCGCCGAATGCGCCTTTAATATCAACATAGACAAACAAGGAAACAGTAAAACAGCAAAATATAGCAAAAGGAGCAAAAAGCAGGCAACAAAATGAGCACCAAAAAAATCCAAGATCAAAATAAATCAATAAAAATACCTCCCCTCTACAATCCAATGCGTAAACTATGTTTGTTATTTTTTAATGTTTTTTAGATTATTATTATTATTATTATTATTATTATTATTATTATGTTGGGCTTCTCAGGTAGGCGTCACATTTTGTTGAGAAGGGTCAGGGCAGTAGTTCTGCCTGGGAACAACAGGAGGGTAGCGAAAAGAGTGTGTGTGTGTGTGTGTGTGTGTGTGTGTGTGTGTGTGTGCGCGTGTGCGTGTGTGTGTGTGTGTGTGCGTGTGCGTGTGAGCGCGCACAATAATGCATTTGTGAAGGTGGTTGTAATCGTGATAACATGCAGCGGCTGATATTATTATTATGATTATTATAATGTAGATCGTTTGTACTTTTTTGTTTTTGCATATATGTATGTCGTTCTTGTGGGGTGTTTTTTTGTGGGTTTGTTTTTCAAACCAAACCAAAGAGCGGTTTAGATTTTCAAAAGATTATATTTAATCGACATTATTTTTCTTTTCATCAAAGAGCGGCTTAGATATTCAAAGATTATATTTTAATCGACTATATTTTTATTTACACCAAAGAATATCAACATCAACTATTTTGTACTACCTCAAAATTCCCAGCTGCAATTTTTAATTTTTATTTTTTATTTTTAGACAACATTTTAAAAGTTTAGTAGTAAGTAATTCCGGATACATTGTTAGTGATTTGACTTGTGTTTAAGTCATCAGTGATTTGACTTGTGTTTTAAGTTGTCAGTGATTCGACTTGTGTTTTAAGTTATCAGTGATTCGACTTGTGGCTAAGTTATCAATGATTTGACTTGTGGCTAAGTTATCATTGATTTGACTTGTGGTTAAGTTATCAGTGATTTGACTTGTTTTAAATTATCAATGATTTGACTTGTGGATAAGTTACCAATGATTTAATTTGTGTTTTAAGTTATCAATGATTTAACTTGTTTTTTAAGTTATCAATGACTTGACTTGAGTCTTAAGTTATCAATGATTTGACTTGTGGCTAAATTCTCAATGACTTGACTTGTGTTTTAAGTTATCAATGATTTGACTTGTGGTTAACTTATCAATTGTTTGACTTGTGTTTTAAGTTATCAATGATTTGACTTGTGGATAAGTTACCAATGATTTGATTTGTGTTTTAAGTTATCAATAATTTGACTTGTGTTTTAAGTTATCAATAATTTGACTTGTGGTTGACTTGTGGTTAAGTTATCAATGATTTGACTTGTGGTTGACTTGTGGTTAAGTTATCAATGATTTGACTTGTGGTTGACTTATCAATGATTTGACTTGTGGTTAAGTTATCAATGATTTGACTTGTGGTTGACTTATCAATGATTTGACTTGTGGTTGACTTATCAATGATTTGACTTGTGGTTGACTTGTGGTTGACTTATCAATGATTTGACTTGTGTTTTAAGGGTTTTCTTTCTGTCCGTTCTTTTCTTATATTTTCATAGTACGTTTGCTGTTTGATTTGAATTGCCTTTTTGTTGTTGCTACGTTTGATATTTGACGTAATAAAACGAATCAGCTTTTTTTCTATGTTTTCTTATGCTCCCTTTTATGTAATAATGCCTATGTGGCTTCAACAAAATGTGAACAAGTATTGCATCTGTATCTTTTTCATTTAATTCGGGACTTTCCTGGTATCGAGGTACCTCCACGATCGTACCACTATATTTACATTTTAAAAATGTCCCGTATGTACCTGTTCAAGGTCCGTGGGACGCTACACGGATTTTCAATGTCATAATAATTATTAACGTTTGGATATATCTGTTGATGTTTTGCTCGTTTCCTATGATCGCAAAAATCTTTAATAATCTTCATAATAGACGATTTTCGGAAGAAAAAAACCCATAGGGGAGAGCACTTCGTGAAAATTAGAGTTATTTACCTCCATTACTCGTTCAAATACCATAGCGACAATGCAATAATGGCGTCGAACCTTGAAACCGCAGGATGCGAGTCAGCGACTTGCAAACATTTTGTAGAAAAATAAGGGGCAACCAGTTGCTACAAAGTGATAGAACCTGAAAACTGTGACGTAAAAATATAAATGACATCAAATTTAGAATGTCGCACTGCGTTCTACAACGCTGCGTGTCTCCTCAAACACACGAAGCGAGGGCTGGGGATCTACCTGATGGTAAACGCAGTCTCCATCTGTTCAATCAATTGTGCAAATATGACGTTAACTTAAGGAGCACGGTATAAGCTTCGAGCTTGTTTTGTTGCTCTAATTGTCTTTCTGTTCGATCGTTTCCAAATGAATACAGATTTGCTTAAACCACCTGATGGTAGAGTAACTTCCCCCTGTTTGAACGATTGAATGTGGCAAGGTAACTCCTACACACCATGAAATTACTCCCCTGAATTATTTCCGAACTATTCGTATTAAGAAGACCGACTTAGATGTGTTACAACTAGTATTGGCATATATTTTTTTATTTTTTTATAAATAATTATGATCCTAGGGTTAAAATAAATGTAGTGACTGACTGAATTAATATGTCCTCCACCCGTATTTTCCTTCATGTTCTCCTGTCTACTGTGTCTACTGTAATTCACGTCTACACACACACCCATCCACCCACCGCCGCGCCTAAATCCATCCTTGCTTTGTGAAGTATTATTTAAAGACCCACCACGTCACGTGTCAAAATCATGTTTTTCACGTGTTTTCCCCTCTTATAGCTGGTAAGAAATCTTAAGAAATCTTCCAAGCATTAAGAGGGAATGTGACACGTGACGTGTACGTGTGGGGACTTTAAAATCTTTATAGGCAAAAAAAAAGAGAGAGAGAGAGAGAGAGAGAGAGAGAGAGAGAGAGAGAGAGAGAGAGAGAGAGAGAGAGAGAGAGAGAGAGAGAGAGAGAGAGAGAGAGAGAGAGAGAATGAATGAATGAATTACTTTTTTTCTGAGGATAATAGAGTAAGTATAAATACTGTTTTTCATCCAGTCCTTCAAGGGAAAACAAAAGGAAAAGAAATTTAAAAGCAAAGAATTCAATAAACAAGAAAGGCATGCAAAGAAAAGAAAACGAACACACATTATCATCATAAACAGGCACATTATCAATATAAACAGACACATAATATTAAGCTCAGCATTATACATAAATACTTAACAAATGGGATGTGTGGAGGGACCGAAAATAAGTAACTGAGAGAGAGAGAGAGAGAGAGAGAGAGAGAGAGAGAGAGAGAGAGAGAGAGAGAGAGAGAGAGAGAGAGAGAGAGAGAGAGAGAGAGAGAGAGAGAGAGGGGGGAGGGAGAGAGAGAGAGAGAGAGAGAGAGAGAGAGAGAGAGAGAGAGAGGAGAGAGAGAGAGAGAGAGAGAGAGAGAGAGAGAGAGAGAGAGAGAGAGAGAGAGAGAGAGAGAGAGAGAGAGAGAGAGAGAGAGAGAGAGAGAGAGAGAGAGAGAGAGAGAGAGAGAGAGAGAGAGAGAGCAGACTGGACACAAGCGTATACATCTATAGATTGTTATGTCGTTATTGATCAATATCTTGTTTGACATAATTACATTTTTGTTACCTTTGATCATTTTTATGTTTCAATCACATTTTCAATGTTGTGTGTTTGTTCGTTTACTGCTTTAACCCTTTCACCGCCAAAGTCGCATTTTAGCACCACCGGGATTTAACACCTATGTCACTAAAAGGCATCAAATTGGGGTCTATTATCCAAAGACCCTGTTGTCTTAGTTTTGGGAAGTAAGGATAGACCTTATTTTATATATGTCACAGAAGAATCCCCAATACTGCAGATGGAGTTTCCGAGAACATGTAATGGACATTTTTTTAAACTGAAATATGGCTGGCGGTGAAAGGGTTAAAAAGTTTTGTCCAAACATGTTTCTTTGAATAAAAAGAAAATATAAACGTAAAGAAAACAGTTTTATTGTTTTTCTGTTGGAGAGCTGCTTCTATATATTTATACGTGTATGTTGTTGTTGTTGTTGTTGTTGTTGTTGTTGTTGTTGTTGTTGTTGTTGTCGTCGTACCCTGGCTACAACAAGACTCCAAGGATCATCCGAAGCGCTTGAACACTACGGTACAAATGCACCAGCTAGGGATGAGAACATTACGTGAGTGACACGTGACCGTTTTTTAGGATTAACCCCGCCTCAGTGGGCATCCATAGCCGCACCCCGACTTCGGGGGATTGTTGGAGACGGGCGATGTTATGCTAGGAGCTTGTCACGGCTAAAAAACAATCATCC